>CM049849.1:12512192-13112192 GCA_027422415.1 Schizothorax lantsangensis
TGACAAACTGAAGCGTTGATGGCTTTTATTTATATTTTATAATGCAACTTTTACAATTAGACTTGATAATAAGTCCATATACATAACAGGAACTTTCAGTTTCCTCTACAGAAAGTGTGCGGGTTTTGCGATCTGGTGCACATCTGCAAATGCAAAGCAGAGAAGAGAAATATCAGTCATGCATGCTGTGGCAGCACCAGGTAACTGCACTGAAGAAATAAGCTATTTCTCCTGTATGTAAATGAGTTAACGGATTCGTTTGAATATTCTGTCATTAATTACTCACCCTCATGTCGTTCCAAACCCGTAAGACCTTTGCTCATCTTCAGAACACAAATTAAGATATTTCTGATGAAGTCCAAGAGCTTTCTAACCCTGCATAGACAACACAACTAAAACGTTTTAGTAAAGACATCGTTAAAATAGTCCTTGTGATGTGAAAGATCTCGGACTTCATCAGAAATATCTTAATTTGTGTTCTGAAGATAAACAAAGGTCTTACGGGTTTGGAACGACATGAGGGTGAGTAATTAATGACAGAATTACATTTTTTTTGGTGAACTATCCCTTTAAATGCGTATGTACATTGGTGTTGTTGAGGGCAAATCTACTCTTCATCATCAGGTGGGATTCCCAGCTCCTCATCTGTCCATGCTGAAGTGTCCGGCCATGGGAAATGACCCTAAAGAGACATTTAGCTAAGTGGCTGGTGGTCTGTTTATTATTAAAAAGTAGCATTTTATCCCAATGCAGTTCCCACTCACCAGTACGGCGTCCGGGTCGTGCCACATGTGCCACAGGATCCAGAACCACATGGCGCCACTGAGCAGCTCTGCCTGAAACTTCTGGTTCTTGGTGAGCTGAGGAGGTTGTCTGTATTGGGGTTCAATATGAGGGCCTCCTCCTGCCCTAAAACATAACCGTCAGAACGATTACCGGTAAGTGTGTCAAATTTAATGGCTAGCAGTGCTAATGAAAACCCATGGTATTACAGACTATGATACATGCTGATACTAATAAGCTGAACAAATATATATGGATATTTGTAAATAAATTAAGATACCTAAAATAATTAAAATTAATGAATTGTACATGAAATAGCCAATTAAATATATTTTAAGTGTAATTTTGATTTGTTTTTCAGAAGAGAGTATCTTATTATTTCCGGTTTAACATACTGCTGATCTGTTTAATCCACTGGAGGAAAGTAGGGGGAAAGAGGTCTTTCCATTTAAGCAATATTAACCTTCTGGCAAGTAGTGTACACAAGGCTAATATTTTACAATTATAGCTACTTAAGCACATGTTTTGTGCTGTAACACCAAATATAGCAATAAAAGGAGATGGGTCTATTGGCAAACTCATTATTTCTGAAAATGCACCAAAAATCAATTTCCAGAAGTTATACAAACTAGGGCATGTCCAGAACAATATTACATTTATTTTTAACATATACATAAAATATTTTTTACATGTCTTGTTCTTACAAATATGTCTTGTTCTTACAAAAGAAACATAGAATTACCTTTTAAATATGAGTAAATGCATCATATTAGAACATATCTTGTAGAATTTTTAATTTGCTTTATTATTAGACACTTAATGCAATTAACTAAATTTACAAAAAAAAAAGAATTTTATAAGTACCATGATAATACCAACAACTATATGTTTGGACCTTGTATTTTGGAGTACCATGCAAATACCATTGAATGTGAAAATATAAAAATTCAGTGCCACGGTACTACAGTTTGACACTATCACTGTACCATGGTACGAGCAGGGTAAGTTACCCACTTCTATTTAAAGCTAACCTCTATATACTCTACTTATATCAACCATCTAATTCTTTACTAATAAACCTGACTAATTTCCGTCTATTTAAATTGAATGTGTCGTTACGCTCTTTCTTCAGTATTATTCAGACTTTACTGTATTCCAGCAGCGCTTTTAGCCTGTTAGCTTCCTGCTGATAAACACTCACTTTCTGACGGTCATCTGCTGAGGTCCGCGTCTGAAGAGCTGCAGGCCCGTTCGCAGGACACCCGCCGTCCTCCTGAGAGAAGACATGCTTATATTTGATCCAATGAGCTGTGGTGACCAGACAGCTAAATGTCACCTTTACAGCGGCCGTTTCTCTGGCCTGCTAATAACGAGCGCTGTGATTGGTCATTTAAAATAAAGAGATTTAATGCTATTCGCTGTCTGTTCGTTAGAGGGCGCCGAATACCCACAGAAAAAAGATTGTATAAACATCGATCAGGTATTGTAAAAATAATAAATATAACAAAACTTAAATCAATTTAATATTAATTATATACTTAATTTGGTCATTTGTTTCTTTATTGAACATACTTTTATTAGTTTGTAAAAGTATATTTTAATAGTTAGTTTCTTTCCATTTATGTGTTAAAATCCACTCTGGGCAAAAGTTAATCAAGAAATAAGAGAGATTCTGCTTGTGAATTTTATTGTACTTTATTTTTTATTTATTTTATAATGTGCATTACATGAAGAAACGTTTAGGAAATTGTATTTACACAACTGTATTAATGCAGACTATGAAAACAGGACACAGTGATCGTTATATGAGAGATAGTACTTTATTTGCACAAAGAACAATAAATGTCAAAAAAAAAAATCATCCCATCTCTATTACTCAGTCTTTATGACTCCAAGGACTATCATCCAAGAAAATATTCAAACAGCTGGGAGAAACTAGGAGTGC
This sequence comes from Schizothorax lantsangensis, assembly GCA_027422415.1. Classification (NCBI taxonomy): domain Eukaryota; kingdom Metazoa; phylum Chordata; class Actinopteri; order Cypriniformes; family Cyprinidae; genus Schizothorax; species Schizothorax lantsangensis. Next base: position 12,514,921 of record CM049849.1, read on the forward strand.
CAGTAGAATAACATAATTAAACACGACTAATCCTGTGTATATTTATATATGTTTTTCATATAATGTTTCAAAACTGTATATTCAGCAATTCAAAACAAATAAATAACAGCTGTTTAGAGAGAGAGAGAGAGTTTATCAGGATGGGGGCCTGTACCATGATGGTAGATGAACAAATTCAGAGTTACAGGGTTAGTTTCGAGTTGACAAAACCAAACCAGTCCAATCCAGCTTTATTGGTACCATGATGCTGATCATCAACTTTCTTTGTTAACTCAGGCTTTGATCCTGAGTTTGTGGAGCACGTGCACATGAATGTGTGACATCACTGGAGAACAGCCAATCACGAGCCTTGGTTAAAGGTTTTGCTAAAGGTTAAGAGATTGAAGAATTTGATTAATTTAAATGCATTTACAATGAAAAAAGTACTTGTTCATGAAAGAGGACAAATATAACAAATGATCTTGCTTTATCAGTGCAGTCACAAGTGAAGCTTGTTAAATAATAGTTTATATAGTTGGAAATATACAGTGATACAGACTCGAACATGTAAGGTCACATGTAGTCATTTTTAAAGCATTATCTATTGATTCTGCAACTTATTTATATTACATACGATATATTAACATTCATTTAAAATAAATGATTTATAATAACAGTTAAAATCAAATTGCTTTAATAATAATATAAATCATGTAATTATATAAATCATTTAAAATAACTAAGTAATTATCATTAAAGCCAGACTATTTTTTTTAGTACTAGTGACCTTTAATTTGGAGCAAGATAAACTGGGGGAGTGACTTTTGTGTCAGACATGTCACTTTGCTCACATCTGATTGGTCCATATTAGTTTGAGATCTGTAACTCAGAACATAACCTGCCCCGGAGGTTAGCCGTGGAGTGTAAGTTACTATGGCAATGAATGCAGCTAAAAGCCAAGCCACTTTCATGGTACCTAAAACCCAGGATTGGTACAAACTAAACTTAAGCTTACCTGGCTAGCCAGCTAAACCGGCTTCATAGTACAGGCCCCTGGTTTCACAGACAGTGCTTAAACTAAGCCAGGATTAGGCCATAGTTCAATTAGGACTTTTTTTTTTTTTTTGTATGTATTGTAATGTAATTTTTATTAACATGCCTTAGAAAAAACATTACTTGTGTGCATCTTGAGACAAAACAAAGGCACTGATACATTTTAAGTTTCTTTCAGTTGAAACAGCTCAGATGTATTTTAGTCTGGGACTAGGCTCAAATCTTGACTTTGAAACCGGGGGTTTGCATTTTAACCCTTTAAAGCAGGGGTCACCAGACTCGGTCCTGGGGGGACGGTGTCCTGCAGAGTTTAGCTCCAACCCTAATTAAACACCTGAACCTAATCAAGGTCTAACTAGGTATACTTGAAGCTTGCAGGTGTGTTGAGACAGGCTGGAGCTAAACTCTCCAGGATCAAGTTTGGTGACCCCTGCTTTAAAGCCTGACATATAAAATAAATACAGTAATAATCAGAATAATCTATTTTTTTTAATTGAATAATTTATTGAACCTCTTTATAAAATTGTATCATATTTGATAGCTTAGGTTTTTATGGCCGATAGAGTATGATATAAATGAATGTGGTGCTCATACTTGAAGGAAACAAACATCAGTCTTGAGGCCCATACAGAGCAAAAGTATGCAGTTCGGTGTAGATGAAATTCTGATATCTTGTCATGTAAATCAATAACATTTCTAAGAGTATAGCAGACTACTTATAAAATGCATATAAATATCAATAATGGATTAGTAAGTTTTAAATTCAAATAGATGAAGAAGATAGTGTAGAACAGGTTTTTCAGCACATTTGATCATGTTGATAATTTACAGGGCTTAGAAATGAGTCTATAAAATGAAATAAAGTATGCTTTATAGGTTAAGTTTGGTTATTTCAATACAATTAGTCCCCCTCCTCCTAAAAAGACAATTAGGTAACAGGTTATTGTGTTAGTACAAACATATAGGCTACTAATAAGTTAAAACAATGTTAGTAACGAAATTGCTTGGGAATTAATTTTAAAACAGGCAATTTAAGCGTACGGGACTAATTACAAAACCACTACAACTCGCTAAGCAGTGCGCTCTATAGAAAATGCTCCAATACGCCATTTACTAATCATCATCATCATCCCAGAGGAGGCGTGCAGGGATCGACAACATGGCGGCTCTGAAACACAATCAATGAAGACGAGCAGATCATGCCACGACGTTACCTAACATCCATTTAACCAAAGCAAGAAACAGATTACTTCTGAAGGCATCATGGCATCGCACAACGACGATGTGAAACCTCATCCGGGATGTTTTCTGCACGATTGGTTTCCTGATCGCCACCAGGACAGGAAACGCGCTCCTCAGACCGGTCTCCCTCAGCTCCACTCTCTTGCTGCAGCTCAGATGCGGCTGTTAATGTGACGCAATACACTTCTTTAGAACATCTCTGATAATAGAAGCTTGAGAACCTTTAAGAAGATCCAAAACACACGTAGAATGAATGAATGTGTGTGTGTTGCCAGCATTGATTTTCGACTGTTGTTAAATATGACCTTGGACCACAAAACCAGTCTTAAGTCGCTGGGGTATATTTGCAGCAATAGCCAAAAATACATTGTATGAGTCAAAATTGTCGATTTTACTTTTATGACAAAAATCATTACGATATTAAGTAAAGAGCATGTTCCATGAAGATATTTTGTAAATTTCCTACTGTAAATATCAAAACTTAACTTTTGATTAGTGATAAGCATTGCTAAGGACTTCATTTGGACAACTTTAAGAGCGATTTTCTCAATATTTGGATTTTTGTTGCACCCTCAGATTCCAGATTTTCAAATAGTTGTATCTGTGTCAAATATTGTCCTATCCTAACAAACCATACATCAATGGAAAGCTTATTTATTTAAAAAAAATTGACCCTCATGACTGATTTTGTGGTCCAGGGTCACATATTTTCAGTCAGTTGAACGATTAATTCTTAGCACTTGTCGATTAAAGCTAGCCGCCCAGTATGATTGCTGCACTGGTTTCAAATACTTAACTGCATTATAGTTTTATTAACACGCATATGTAACGGAGTTGACTTAAATACCATTTTACTATGATAATGATTGCAACAAACTATTTAAATCACAATACATGACAACACACGACTGTTAAAAATATTACTCTTAATATGCAAATCCTGTAATAAACAGCACTGTGTGACCACATGCCTTCGTGATGTCTTAATTTAGATTAAATTTGTCACATCATGCAGTTAGGGGCCACGTAATTACGTCATGACGCAAAAGAATCAGTGAATCGTTTAAAACCGGTTCTTTGAAACGAACCGAACGATCGTCCAAAACACTGCTGCTTTCATATTCCGGTGTTTGAGGCGACAAAAGCACATCAAGGTTTTTAGTCGTCAGCGTGCATTTTAAAACACGGCTGATGGTGTAACGTTACTCTAGAGCCGAATCCGGTTGTCGGCGATGTTTCTGGAAAGCCCGTGACCCCGCCCAGTGTGCGCTTTGTGCAGTGCTGCGAGGAGCATTGGCGCCATCTTCTTGCGATTTTTGTGACGCGACACGAGCTAATTTAGTACATAAACCAACTCCGTGAAAGGGCTCTTCTAAAACGCCGGGTTTCAGAGATCCGCTGAGATTCAAGTTAATGAGAGTTGAAGTTAACGGCGCCCTAATGTCGTCCACAAACAAACACGGTCGGATCTCCGGTTGCGCCGCTCTCTCCTCGCAGCTCAGAGCCCGCCCACATATGGAATTCAGATGATGTCATCTGTAGCCAATCAGCGCCGAGAAAACAGGACAATACGCGTGTTATTGGTCAAGGGCAATGTCATTCATTCTATTCAGGAAGGCCAGGGAGGGGGATGAGCGGAGACAATCGCCATTTTGAAAGCGTAACAAAATGAACGATATCGACGCTGAAATAATACCCTAGCTCCAGAACTGGTTGAAATGTAGCCCATCTTTATGTCCATCTATAATCTCAAACGTCCCGAGAGTTAAAACCTGAAGATGATTTGACTGGCGTAGTAACGTTAGACAATCCTGTGCGATACAACAGCTCGATTTAACTATCTCTTTAGTTGCGTTTTTCTTTCTACTGCACAAATTCGATGATCGGCGCGTCACATCGCAGTTTTCTGCTTTGTCTTGATGTGTTTCTCCACTCTGCGTTGCATAGCTCTTCAGCTGCTAGTGGTTGGTTTTATAACACAGACTGCGCATGCGCAGGAGGATGCGGTTGAGAGCCAGTTTAGTATGGGGGGAGGGTGTTTTGTATGTAGGGTGAGTTTCTCGAATGAAGCCGTCTGGTTGAAGAGCAACATTTGGAGACCGTGCAACAATATGATATCAATGTATATGATGTGTATATACACATATAGGCTAATGTATATGTGCATTGCATCTCAACATGAACTTGAGAGACTAGCTTTGAAGAGATCTCACAAAATGGGGGAAAAAAATCTAAGAACAACAACAAAAAAAGAGTGGGTTTCTCCGGAAATATTACCTTTTTATTACACTCTGCAGATGTTTGTGTTTATACTTGTAGTCATCCCACTCCAGTTACCTTTAGCAGAAAAAAAAACTGCACTTGTATAAAGGGTTACATAACAGATTTGCAGCCATTTACTGTTTTGGGCCTCACAAGTAGGTGTTCGTATTCAACCGTAGTAGGCAAAGACTTGTGTGGGCTGCCTTCTGCTTTGTTTTCACTCAATTCTTGTATATAGCTCTTATTATTTCATATATGTTTTGACATTTGGATACTTATAATGGAGGAAGGGATTCCATAAAAAAGGAAACACATGTAGGGCTGAAGATAAGACTTCCACATCAGGAACCTATAAAAAAAGACTATTTTACCTCGTACACATGCAGATACAAATTTGAAGTTCTTATTTTATCATTCCAAAACACCCAGATATTGAAGCAAAACACAAGGTCTTGGCATAATTGAAAGCTTTTACCAAACTTTTATTTGTAATGGTAGACACAAACTATTTTGTAACACTAGAAAACACTTATTATTCCTTGTACTCAGGTTTAGGGATTCAGACAAACTTTGGGATCATTTGTGCTAGGACATGAATGTCAAATCATGTGACTTATATTAGGGTATGGAGGTTTTAGTTAAGTGTATCAACTTGGTTTTTGAGGTTCACTTTCTTTTTGTATACAATGAAGAGGAGTTAATAATGTAGTCCTATTCATTGGGTGTTATTATTAATGATGGTCCTTCGTAGTGATTGGTCTTTTTAATGTGATTGAGCTCTCAATTGTATGTTTAAATATACCCGATGAAGGTCACAAGACCGAAACGTTGTCAATGAAAACTGTTTTTGATACTTTTGCAAGTATTGGTAGTGTGCTGGATTTAGTTTTTTCCTTATTTCACTTTTTCTTTTTGAAATGTCAGTGTAAACACACTACTCACATTATTTATACTACAATGCGACAAGTTCTTGAAATGGAGCACCCTATAACTTATTGTGGTAGTAGTTAGATTTGCTCTGGCATATTTATGTCAAATCTAATTCTGGGAAGGTTAGTTTGGATTACAAGTCTATCTTGTTAAGTAGTAACTATTTCAACTACTTTATTAAAGTAATGTAACTTTACTCATAATTTCTAATGTTTTCGACTGTTAATCATTTTCAAACATGTAAACAGGCAGGGTTAACCTTGCAGTATTCAACACTGATTACTATCACTTTCACCTTTATCCATTGAATTAAGATTATAATAATTTAATTTTGGCAGCCACTACAAAAAGACTTGCTTTGAGATACTGAGGTTAAATACTGATTTAAAACCATAACAAGAAATGTTTAATAACTGTTTTTGAAATCAAATCTTTGCATAGTTGACAGGAAAACTGGCATTACAAGTTACCTTTTTTCTTAGTAAATGTAACTGATTACAATTACATTTATTTTGTAATTAAATTACGTAATTTAGTTACATGTACTTCCCAACACTGCTCACCATATTCTTAATTACAGTATTTTTATCCATAATTGTCTCCCTTCTTTATTATCTCGCTAGGCTGAGTAGGCTTATTTGTAACTGATTACAATAGTTTGATTTTCAATACTCGATTAAATTTCTACTGTTTGCTCGTTTCAAATACTTAACTGCATTATAGTTTTAGTAACACGCATATGTAACGGAGTTGACTTAAATACCATTTTACTATGATAATGATTGCAACAAACTATTTAATCACAATATATGATTACAACACACGACTGTTAAAAATCCTGTAATAAACAGCACTTTGTCCCCACATGTGCCTTTGTGGGCAAATATTGTCCTATCCTAACAAAGCATACATCAATGGAAATCTTATTTATTAAGCTTTCAGATGCTGTATAAATCTCAATTTCAAAAACTGGACCCTTATGACTGGTTTTGTGGTCCATGGTCACATTTCTCCACAGCAGGCTGCAGTCAGACTGTGTTTGGACTATATCTGATGCTCGCCGCGGATGAACTCTCTCTCCGCCCCTGAGGTTCTGCGCCGGGAAACCCCGCGGAACAGAGGCGGAGCGCGCAGTGACAGAGAGCAGGGGGTGAGCGGGGGAGGCGGAGCCACGGCACTTCTGCCAGGGCCGCCATTTTTGCACAGGGAAAAGAGACAGGATTGAAGGGATCTAGTTTCTAACTGTCGGCACAGATATGGACAAAATTGTCGGGTTTTAACAGTCTGTAACTGTACGCTTGGATTAGAGCAGAACGAAGCGAAATACAAGTGCGAAACAGCGCGATTTGTAAAGCTTTGTTACACATCCGCAGTGGAGAGCGAAGTATTGTTTTGGTTGTGTGGTAACTGTTAGATCAGGCGGCGGGGTCTCACCCGAGTCCCCCGTGTCTTTATTCACAGTTATTACAGTGGACATCAACGGTAAGTACCTGGCGTAATCCTACAACTATCTGTTTGTTTATTAGAGGGGGTTGTTTGATGCTAGTGGCTAAGTGACTTGATGAAGAGGGTCCCATCCTTGTGTAGATGCTGAAACAGTGAGCTTGTGTTATTAGTTTGTTCAAATTAGATGTAATTAACGTTACAACGCTGCTGTGTATTTGTCAGCCCTTCATTTGAGGTATAAATCCCACCTGGCTTGTTGTAAAGAGGGCAATCCGAGCAGTGTGTCTGCGTGTGTATGACTTAATTTAGCAGCTAAGGTGGCTAGCTAGCTCACACCCACCTTTAATGCCTCACAAAAGGAAAGATCTCAAATTGTAACGCTGTTTTATTGTGGTAGCAACCAGAAAAGCTGCACACGAGAGTAGCGGAAACTCGTTGTCGTTTCTCTTGCGTTGTTGGAAAGCTGCTAGCTACCAGCAGTCACTGGAGAAATGCTAGCAAGTTAGCCAGCCAACCAAGAAAGAAACCGCTCAAGACTTCAATAATCTCTTTACATGCCTGGGATGTGCAACAAAAACTGCTTAGTGTTTCCATTTTGGTGAAGTCGTGGTCACTTCCCACGATACGTTGTTCCCGCCACTTATCTACAAATCTTGATGGCGATATGCACATGTTGACAACTATTCACGCGTGTTTTTGATGCATTTTAGAGAATGTGAGGTGTTTAAAACGGTACGCTGTGCTCTGACAGAGCCTGCAACAACAGGGCTTTTGTTTACACCTCTCAACGCCGGATAACCATTCACTAGGTCCACTCTTACCCCATACCCAGCCCAAAAATACACGTTAAAGCCTATTGACTGACAATAGTGATTCAAAGTATTAAGACCCGCTATAAATACGATGTGATTTTAGTCTTTTGTTTTGGGGCTTGCTCTAATCGCTGCAGAGAATATGACTGATTTAGGACTGCTTAGCATGATATTGTGTATAGATTTAGCGTAGAGGACATAAAATGAGCGCTTATTTAGTGTCTGTCTGGTGTGTTTTGTGTGCTGATAATGAGTGCTGCAGGCGTGGGGGAGGGGTTCGGGCTCGGTTCATGTAGTCAGATCTGCTTTAGCTTCTCCTCAAAGTGGACCAGAACCGCGCTGCTTTACCAGCGAACTGCGCAGTTATGCCGTTTATAGTCAATAAACCGTCTTTTGACGCGTTTGTAAGTTTAGAACGATTTGGGCTCGATATTTATTATTGGAAATGTGATGTATGCCTCCATGTAAGGAAATTAAACTCTCCAGCGTATCATATCAATGCGCATTAGCATAGCAAGCTAAGCAGTTAGCTTCACCGACTAGCTGTTTGTGAGGATGTTGTTGAATCAGTCGACCCGACGCGGTTAGTTTAGCTTTGTAGACGTGCTAACAGATTATTTAGTGATTTAAGCGCAAAAAGAAGTCGTTAAAACGCACTTTCCCCCTTTAGACAATCGTGTGCATTGTGAGGTAAGCTGAGGTTGGCTAGTCGTCGTCAGTCAGAATCGCTAGCTACGCAGAAACGACGCAAACACTTTGTTCCAGCACAAAAACAGCGCATTTGACAAATAGATACTTAAGCTTATGTGAAAAGGCGGGTTTCTTGTTATCTTGGCCGTTTTCTGTCAAATTTCAGCGAGTCTTCGAGCGCAGTATTTCCTCTCAGGTGCTTAGTGAAAATGGCGGATGAGTTGATGTTGTGGTAATGAAAGCCTCCACACCCCTAGATCAGCTCTCACACACTGCAGCGCCAACACACTCACCCACGGGCAAGTGCACAACACACACCAGTAAAATACAGTGCTGTGTTTCACCAAATATGATTATAGCCTGCGTTCACTGAACGCTTTAGCACATAAACCCAACCATATGAGTGTTAGAAATGCACCCTCGTTGCTAAACCTGGATAAACATTCATAAACGTATACAAGACACTCAAATCTCAGCTCATTCGTGAAGTAAAGTATAATAAACGACCAGTAACAATCTGTTGTTGCCCTTACAGTGTTCAACAATATATTTCTCCCTTCAAATGGTAGTTTTCATAGGGGATAAGAAGATAATTGTTGTCTTTACTACAAGGTAAAGTGTATTTAAGTGTAAACATGAGATAGATATTGGCAAGATGTCACACTGGAGTTAAGTAAAAGTATAAACATGCATCCTTTTGTGGAAGGAACAATAGGGGATTTATTACTCACACTCATCTTTGTGTTTCATGGTAGCACAAACTCAGACAATCTTAAATGTAGCTCAAACAGCTGATCTTGTTCCTCTCTTGTTTTATAACACAATACAATACATTCTAGGCCTGGTCAGTATGGCGATACGTGTACCGTTTCATCAATAGACATTTTTGCTATTCCGCGGTATGCAAGTAGTGTCACACAAGTGCTTGCCATGCTATAGCGATAATAAGTAAATCATAAGAAAAAAAATTAAATGCGGCTTGTCCGTTGACTCCACAGTTCTATTTCACGGCTTATTGCGCTTGAACATTCAAATAAACTGAGGCAGTTATGTATTTAATGTATTTAAGACATTGCAATGTCTTAATAAAAATATATACAATTCACACAGTGAAGACTGTGCAGTGATTCTTTTTTTTTTTACATTTGATTTGATTTCTGTAGTATTTCTTATGATGCTCTTAAAATAGATCTACTGTATCTGAAAAACTTGCAATATATATTTTTTCATTTGTCTTTCTTATATTGTTTCTCCTATTGTTATTTGCATCTTTGTTCTAATTTGTAATAAAGATGAAATAAAATAACAAAATTAACTTCATTATGAAGTAAAATTACTCATATTGAGAAATAACAATTTCGTCATAACCACCCACCCCTAGGAAATTCTTTTGTGACTTAGTTTACCTTACTGGAAATTCATGACTATGAAAGGCAGGGTTGTGTTGTACTAGAAACCTAGATTTGTGCATTGCCTCACCTAAAGAAGTAACAGGAAACGAGATGTTTCTCGAGCTCATGCACAACCATCTACTTCTTAAAACTACTCAGCAATAACAGTTTTGGTTTAACAGCCACACTGAGTAGTACGACTTTATTTGAGGATGCCGTTGATTTTACTGCAGTATAGAAAAGAGCACAACCCACACGGCTGTGTCATATTTCTCTCATGATTACTGCTCCCTCCCTCTGGTCAGCGGGGAGTTTACAGGTCCAGAAGAATGTGGTTATTCATCAGAGCGGTTTGATGGGGTAAACATGGGCCCTAATGCGTAATGAATAGACGATGATGCTGCAAAACGGTAATCTTGATCTTGGATAGGAAGCAGGCGAGTGACTGCTCATGCGTGAACTGATAGCACATCATCAGGGGCTTTGGTTATCCAGCGGGTCAAGCCATCACGCTGCATATGAATGCTGATGTTTGCTTTTTATCACTCTTGATGTGTCGGGTTTCTTTCCCTCGGCCTGATGCATATGTTGTTGTAGCTTTTTGGGGCAGGTGGAATAGCTTACAGGGTCAAGCTGTGAGATAGCAGCTGTGACTCAATTGTTTCTCCTTTGACATTGACAAAGACCCCCCCACCACCACCACCACCACCCTCCTGAGCTCTCCTTTCACCTCATATCCACTGGCCATAGCAGTTCATGACTGTGGAAAGTTTGCTGAAGTTCACCCATATAACTGTGTGTGGGCCTCATCCTGTATAACATACGTTAAATTCATGTGCTTTCATCAATAGAAATCATTTACTTTCCACCTTTGTTAACCACAGCGCTGTTCCTATAACTTTGGTTGTGTTTAGAAGGGCTTTCCATAATAAAAACCAAGGCATTGCTCCAACAGCTTTCTGAAAATGCTAATTTGTGCATATTTCTTGTAGAAGCCAGTATGTGCTACTTTTTTTTTTGTTTTTCTTAGCCAAACTGTGAAACCGGCCTCTGTGGTGCAAACTTTGGCAGCCACGGGTGAGATGATGGGCTGAGATACTTGCCAAACACATGCTTTGGACCTTTTTCCTTCAGGACAGCATCATGGCTGAGATTCAAGATGGCCATAAAGAACGGATTTGCCATCTATTGTATAAAAGCTGATTTGCTCCACAAATACTGTATTTTTGTCTGAGGCACCTCTTTAGCATGGAAAAGCTCACGCCTGTGCTTGCCTGCAGATAACAAGAGGAGCAGACCATGTACAGTGCAGGCTGGGGCTTTCTGACAGGCGTTTCCTGTAGGTGGAGGTCCAATCGTTGGTATGTAGTGGTGTGACATCACAATGAGGCTGTGCAGCTGTGCAAAGAGGATGGAACATCAGCCTACGCACATCAACACCGCTCACAACTCCGACAGCGACACTAGAGGGAAGTGATCCACGCCGAGAATGAAGCAGAAGCACGCTTTGCTGCGCAAACCTGGTTTGTTTTTAAATGATAAACATAGTGCATTTCAACTACACTGTCGTCTCATCTGACGGAAACATGGTGGATGAACTTGAAGAGTTCAGAATGTACACTCGACTGTGTCATGTTTTGCATAACCTGTCTTTTTTAAGACAAGGATGCATGGAAAGGTGAAGGTTGTGTGTGACAACTGATATAAAAATTTAAGATTTTTATTGTACTAGGGCGTAATAAAGCTATTATTTTAGGAAATATTGACCTGAAAGATTAAGACGTGCAATTTGGATCAGCATAAACAGCTCGGCAGCAGCTGCATTCACCATCCTGTCTTATTCTTTGTCAGGTTGTCATGTCACACTCACATTCTAGCCTCACTGCGCATGGGTGACTCGACGCTGTGTGTGTGTGTGAGGCCATGGGCAGTGTCTGTTTGTTCTCTGTGTTGACAGAGGGATGTAGAAGTAAAGTACCCTCCCTCAGGAGAGATGGAGGTTATAAAGGGAGAGAGAGGCAGGTGGCTCACAATCGCAGTCTCAGGTGACGCATCTATGCTCGCATTGCGCACACTGGGACACACACACACATGCTAAAACCTGACAAAACACACTCCAGAGCCTATCCGGTTTGCTCGACTCATAAACGTAAAAGTTAGCATGTTTTTATATTTATCGAGCTGAGGTGTGGTTAAGCACGTATGCTGGTAGCTGGTTCCACCGGGAGGCCTGTTTGTGCTGTAAGGTCACGTGAGGGATGTGCAGGGAGGAGCTGTGGGCTCAGGTAACCTGTTTTTGTTTGCTGGCTGTAACCGAGCTCTCCCAACAGACCCTACCTACATGACAGGTGTCCCATAAAGCAGACAGGCGAGGGTGCAGCACCTCATCCTACTCCTTTATAAATGTATGAATGTTATTGTGGGGTGTTTGTGATGTAATGGTGCGAGCCAGGCGTGAAATCGATCATGTAGCTGTGCCATCGTGAAGTCTGAGTGGCCCAGACTGTCCTTTTTCGTCCATGTCACTACTGCGACTGACTGATTTGATCCCTGCACATCCACACGTATATTTACACTCTGATACTCCAATACTGCCTTAAATATGAAATTTGTCTTTGTTTGTCTTAGGGTTTTAATGGTTTGCTTAGGCAGATATCTGAACAAACTGCTGAATGCATTGTAATTTCCTTGCTGTGAACAATTCATCTGTGCATATTTTAAACTAAAAAATTTGACCTTGTAATCACAGGTCATATTTAGGGACCAGAATGTCTCAGACTTTTTTGACTCGGCCAGTATGCAAAACACCCAAAATCACCCTTGCAACCTACTAGAAACCTTTCAGAAACAACATAGCAAAAACCTAGCATTGTAGCTGTGAGTTTTGCTGTGGCAAGCATAAGGGCTGGGCGATAAATCAATAACAATAATTATTGCAATATAATCTTCCTCGATTAAAACGATGTGAAGAGTTGGATAAATGTTCGATAATGTGTATGCACCAAAAGTGGAACGAAAAGCGCTAATGGTGCCACATGGACCGTTTATCCGCTCAAATCAAAGTTTAAACTGACAGCGATGTGTGAACTCAGCTCACTGGAGCAGATGAGTCAGTTATGTGAGCGCTAAACAGCGCTGTGAGATCCAGTGTGAAGTGCTTGAATTCATTGAACTACACACATGACTCTGTGATTTTTAAAGACAGATGAAATCGCTGACAAACAGGAGAAACTCTGTGTGCAGCTTCTACAGTCAGATGGCTTTTCAATCTACAAATCGCCAACATTTACCATGGATTTACTGTAGTAACACTAACTGCACCGTGGTATAGTGGCAGAAATGTGGGCATTTCTATCAAATTTTACTATATTATTAATGTATACATGAATTAAATGTATTAAAGGAGTAATGGAATATAATTACATTATTTGTTTTTCTTATTAAGCTATAGCATGTTTCCATTATACTAAATGTCTTTAGACATTAATACAAATACCTAAAAACCATATAGTTATATTTTTACCATGGTTTTGAGGTGCTATATGTGTTTTTTTTAACTGTGATTATCAAGATTTAAATGTATGCTACTATGGAAGACCAATGATTAGTTAAAAAAAACCTCACCATATAAAAATGAGGTTGCTACAATTTTAACAGATATTACTGATTTTGATAATGAACAAAAATTTGCATCTGCATCCTAACTCAAGCTACAACTAGTATCAAATGTGCATTTCTAAGAGACAAAAAAGTGATATTATTATTAATAATATTATCAAGCAGCACAAACCTGTTTCTTGATTTGAAACAATATCACTCATTAGAACATGCATAATAGAAGAAATGCATTTTTCTATTAAGATATTTATTTTAAAGACCAATGATTAGTTAAAAAAATCGATATCTGATATCACCATATCGCCCAGCCCTAGCAAGCATGTTTTGAATTTTCTTCAGAAAATATCAAAATCGGGTTTTCTTTATAACTCTAAATAAAACACTTTTCTAGATGGGGGATATGCATCATTGATTTTGTTCGTCATCAGTCATCCTTATCTAATTTAGGAATGTCAAGTGCCTCCTTTCTGACCATGGTGGAGGTGCACTGTGGTCAGCCACTTGGCAGTCTAGCGCAGGCGCCATTAACCTCATTAACATTTGTTCGAGAAGCTGAGATAAAATACATGCCCAAGAATTCTCCTTGCTTACTAGCGCAAGTCAAAAGAGTCTACCCTGAGGTCTCTATGAAATTCTGGCCTCTGGACGTGGGACGTCGCCTCTTATTATCGACCAAGTTATTATTAACCTTTGCATCAATGACGTTCAGCATGGTTGGTTTAATGTAGTAAGCATTGCTAATAAAATATTGTATTCAAATAGGCATCTCTCTCATCTTCCCCTCAACAGCTAGAGCTGGCCGCGATTGTGCCCTGATTGTGGCGTATTTGTCTCACAGGAAAAGACGCGAACAAGGTGACACGACCTCGTACCTCATGCATCTTTATCAATGACAGTCAGGAAAAGCCCTCAGCGTGCGCTCGTGCATTTTTGAGGCACGTGGTTGTGTAAAGCCTCAGTGTAGTGTAGGCTGCGAGAATGGTGTGAAGTCACATCGCCGGGGATAGCGTTTGGAAGGCTGCTCTATTTCCATCTCTCCCCGCTCAAAATCAGACCACGCGAACCAGGAAAAGGACTGTGGGAGAGAGCGAGGGAGAAACGGGGAGAGAAAGGAGAAAACGTGTTGACACTCCTACATGAGGCTGTGGGTTTCCCTGCCCGCTGTAGCGAGGGAGGAGCTTCCTGTACAACATTGTGTCCATACAGAGAGAGGAGGAAAAACAGTTGTATTCAGCTGGTGGCGTCTGCACCAGAATTCCCGTCCTTAGATGGATAGGTCCACTGGAAGGACAGGATAGAGAGAAGGAATATTACACGATGTGTTGCATAACATTACGCGTGTTTTATATATTTTACTTTCGAAAGCTGCTTATCTTTTTATAGGCTCTTTAAATGGCTTCTCTCTCCTCATGACCATTTAATTGGTCTTGTATTTCGCAGCCATCTCCCCCGTCCACCCCTCCCTTCCCCTCCGAGTGTCAAGGGTTTATTTAGGAAGTGCAGAGAGGAGGGAAAGAAATCCGGGTAGGGCAGGGAAGCGCTTTTCTTTTCTTCCTCCCTCTCTCTCTGGCTGTGTTCCTCATGAGTGGCAGACGGTTCTACTAAAGGAAATGGGCGTGTCGGAGGCAGTCTGAATGCTTGGATTTAGCCAGGAATGCTCTACTGTACTAGATTTTTCCACAACCTCCCTTTTACATTTGAGGAGGGGGATTTTTGTTGTGTGTTTGAGGGGAAAGGAAGGGTACGTCTGGCTCTTCGGAGAACATATGTGATGGTTATCTGTGTGGGTGTGTGTGTGGATGAGTGTGTGTGTGTAGAGAGGCAGTGCGCACGCGTGCATTCCTGAGCAGTGACGGCAGGATTGCCCTGCTGAGGCCAAGAAGAACAGACTCGGTGTGAGAAAGCTGGAAAGAGACCACTGTATGCTTTCTAAGGGAAATGGGTTTATTACAATACACAACACAATGTTGTCTCTCTTTCGCCGCCTTCCTTTGTTTGTTACGCCTTCATGAAGAGGGCACAGTGAGCTGCCTACTTAGGGAGCATTTCGTGGGGCATCTGTGGTCAGTGTGTCCTACAGGATTTAGTTTTTGAAGAAGGGTCTCCATTCCCCCTTTCCAAACCCTGAAATTAAGAATGTAATAACAAGAACAATATTGTGTGTAGTTGTTTTTCAAACAAAGAAAGTTGAAATACCATTTATTACAGTCTAATAAATACTATACATGTTTTGTGGATATGTAATTATGCTCAGTGATTAAGTTTTGTTTTGTTTAACCTTACAGCCATGAATATTGGCATTGTAAGTTTACTGTTGTTCTGTAAGCAAAATTATAATAGTAGTAGTAATAATAATGATAATTATTATTTTTTTAATTTGCAGTACAATAGTATTATATTAATATTTGTTTATTGATTAGTTTTTATTTGTTTTTATAATTTAATTTAATAAATTGGGTCACTTTATTTTAAGGATCAATTCTCACTATTAACTAGTTGCTTATTAGCATGCATATTACTAGCATACTAGCCGTTTATTAGTACTTACACATATTAATGCATTATTCTGCATGACTGTATTTTAGATCTCTTAATCCTACCCCAGAGCTACTACCTTACTAACTATTAATAAGCAGCAAATTAGGAGTTTGTTTAGGAAAAACTCTGTTAATGGTGAATGTGTTCCCTATTCTAAAGTGTTACCAAAAAGTTGCTGTTATTATTATTATTATTATAGAAAGATATTAAATGGATTCTATTAAAAGAAAAACTGAGACAGCTGAATTAAGAGTGTTTTATAGATAGATATATAGATATTGATAGAAAAAGCATATACTTCAATGTAATTAGTTTTTATATGCGTGCTCTGTATTTTGCGAACATCAAAACTTGTAATCAATATTGAGTGGCGCCTCCTGGTCTCTGTTTGTGTGCTATAATGCTGCTTTTGTATAGCATACCAAATCAGTCACTTATTAGGTTCCAATTCAGTTAGGATGCTCTCTTAGAGGACAGCTGCCTATATAAACAAAAGACAACAAGGCAGTCCACTAGATTTGGAACAGAGCTATTATTTCCTGTGCTTTTTCAGGAGCTGTGAAACTCCATTCATTTTTCACAGCAGTCGAAACATCCCCAATATATCAGACCCACTGCGCTTGTGAAAGCGACCTGACGCGGCCAAAAATGGAGAATCATAGTTGCCTACAGAGTAAATCACACACTAACGGACACATGTCGTCAGATTCCTATTAATTAGCCCCCAAGCTGACAGCTGTCATCTCTGCGAGTCTTTGGACTGCTTTATAGCCTTTATGGTCTGCATAGGGCACAAGCGTGTCTCACGCACATCACACACAGTCTGTTCTTCAACATGCCGCATGTGCAGATGACAGTCTCATTGTAACTTATTTCCAAACAGTGAGCAGAAGACGTGCCACTCTCATAAGGAAGTGTAAGTGTGTGTGTTTAAAGGGGCATGTTAAGGCTGGTGAAGGTGTGTGTTGTGTGCAGGCATGTAACTTCATGTTTTGTTTATTTGCAGTGATTTGGATCACAGTCCTGGTATGCAAAGTCCAAAATGAACCAAATGTGGGTTAAAATTGGCTTTGGCGGGTAAATGGTTAAGTCATTTTAGATTATTTAAATTTCAATTATAATTTTTTATTTGCAATGCAAGTTCATCAAATTATGTAGATATAAATGATCTAGTAAAAAGAAAAGATTCAGTGATTAAGTCGAAGTAAAAAAAAAAAAGTAATATATATTTATTTTTACCAGTTTACTTTGGTCATTTTTTTTTAATAAAACAGTAATTTATAATATAATGTAATGTAGTAAAATATGTAATTAACAAAATATATACTGTCTCAATAAATAGTGCACTGCATAAACATATGAAAAATATAAAAATAAAACATATATATTTTTAATTTATATTAATAAATATAATTGATGGGCAGTTTGTTTGTTTTTGTAACTGAAGGCGAAGTTGTTAGCACAATGCTAGTATTCCTCCATCCTGTTTTCTGTTTTGTAGCCGAACAGTCTTGCCAAAATCCAGGTTTCATCTGTAGACTGTATGTCCCAGCATCTGGCCCCTCCTCTAATCCCACTTATCACCACAACACACACACACACACACACATTTTAATTCCTTTGTCGCCACGCTGTTGTTCCAGGGGAAGTATGTCAGTGTGACATATTTAGCCTCTATGACCAGGATTAAAACGTTATTTGCAAGGGAAGCCCCTGATTGGCTATTGCGGCTGTCTTTTGCTGTCCGTCAATGCCAGTTCCCTCCTTTATCCACATAGCTGCTTCTCTTCGTCTCCATCTACCCGACACATACAAAGCTTAATCATTAATCTTTCCATCCGTCGTTTTTGGTTTTGCCTCCTCCATTTGCACACATTAAATCCTCTCGCAAGCAATGCAGCAACCACACGTCTCTGTGCACGCTCGGGATGAGTGGACGTTTATGGGTGAGAGCGGAAAATATAAAAGGCCACCTCCATGTTGTATTCTCTCTCTCTCTCTCACACTTCGAAGAATGCAACTGCGCCCCCTTGAGTCAATGCAGAGTCACTTCACCCTGTTTGTTGTTTCTGCAAAGGTCGAGCACTGTTATTGGACGCAGTTTTTCCACACAATCTTCACTTCCCCTCCCATATCTTACAAAGGACATGTTCAAACACTGATTTTTTTATTTCTTTTAGGGCTAAGGAAACTTTAGCCAAGCCAACGTGTTGAAGCACAAACTGATCTTTAGTAGTTTATCTATTAGAAATAAAAGTAACAAGTTATTTTATATATAGTATTTCTGTTGATGTCTGCGCGAATAATATTAGCCTTCAGGGCCAACCATGGCCTCATATTTGTTCTATGAATCATAGTTACTCTTTGAAAGGACTCATATCCTGTTTACAATACTAGCTGTAATGACCCAGGTTTCGTAATATGTGCTCTGTGTGTAGTAGTGTCTATGAATGTGCCCCCGTCACGTTTTTATAGCTCTGTTTGTGTTAAATCTTGAATCTGGTGTAAAGTTGATTGTCAAACGCTAACAGTGCTACTCTCTCTCTCTCTCTGTCTGTTTGCAGGCCTTGTGGATGCACTTAGATGTGTGCAATGAGTGCTGTGGCTGACATGCCTCAGTGTTTTGGATTGCTGTGCTCTGGACTCAGTAGGACAAGAGACTCCCAGCACAGAACGTCATGAGCGTAGTCATCCCAGTAGGGGTGGACACGGCCAACACCTCATACCTGGACATGGCTGCAGGCTCAGAGTGAGTTTCTCTCTTTAAGTCGGTGTCCTTTCATATTGACTCATCACTACCTTACGTTTCATTTTGTTCGTTTTCTGGTTGCATTAGCAGAGAGAAACGCATATGTAGTCAGATTTTTCCACCAACCGCTTCCGTTCCCTCATCTATCTGCTTCTTTCTCATCAGAAACATGCTCTGCTGCTGTTGCATCCACAGAAAAAGAGATGCTTTTTCAATAGAACATAAGTTATGTAGCAGTAGTGCTGTCAGATGATTAATCACATCCAAAATAAAAGTTTTTGTTTACAGAATACATGTGTGTGTACTGTGTATATTTATTATGTATATATAAAGACACACACATACAGTATATATTTTGAAAATATTTACATGTATATATTTATATGAATATAATTTATATTATATATAAATATATTTAATATATAAACATAACATATTTTTCTGAAATATATACATGCATGTGTGTGTATTTATATATACATAATAAATATACACAGTACACACACATGTATTCTGTAAACAAAAACTTTTATTTTGGATGTGATTTAATCGCGATTAATTGTTTGACAGCACTGTGTAGCAGTTGGTCTTTTCCAAACAATGGAAGTGGATGAGGACTGGAGCTGTCGAGCTCAAAAATTGTCAATAAAACACCATAAAAGTGATCTGTATGCACCAGCAAGTCTTCTGAAAGCATGTATTGCTTTGTGTGAGGAATTGAAAATTTAAAGATTTAAAAATGGAAAAATGTTGTATGCATTTTGCAAGGGAAAAAAGTAAGTTTATATAGAGATAGATAGATAGATAGATATATTTACATTTAGTCATTTAGCATACTCTTTTATCCAAAGCGACTTACAAAAGAGGACAATGGAAGCAATCAAAACCAACAAAAGGGCAATAATGTAAGTGCTGTGACAAGTCTCAGTTAGCCTAATGCAGTACACATAGCAAGTTTTTTTATGTAATAAATAAAAAGAAAGCAAGTAGATTGACACCATTTAAATTTATCCGATCTACTGTTCCCATTAGAAAATGCTGAATTGCGTTGAGAATAAGTCTTTTTGTTTACAGTTCTGTATTTGTAGCATCAGTAAGCACGTCTTACTATTCATAAAATTTCTCCTACATCCTGTTAGTTTCAGCGCAGGAAGCACAGCTGTTAAGCGTCTAATAGATGTGACATCACGTGCCGCACAGCAGACCCCTCCCCTCTGCAGCATGCACTTGAATGAAAGCAGTGTGTTTCTCTTTAAATGCGGAGCTCCGTCACTTTGTGTTGCCATGGTGCTCTCCCCTGCACTGCGCAGGGCCTGTTGTCATGGCGACCGGCTGAGTGACAGCTGGGCCCTGGAGCTTTAGCCTGCTTAAGAGGCCGTGCTGCCACGCAGCTTTACGCCCGTCTGGGTGTTAGTGTCTTTCGGGCGTCCTTACGCCTGTCTGCATACGAAGATTTATTCCACAAGCTTTAGGAAAGATCTCCACCTGCTGCTAAATGAGAAACGCCTCGTACAGAAAATAAATGTTACGTTGTTTATCTGTGGGTGGTCTACGCATCGCCAGATCTCATCCGAGCGTCACTCGTCTCTTACGTGGCTTTTTGCTTGTTCCTGACATTACTCCTCGGTCAGGGTCAGCCCACCCCGGGCCTGCGGCAGAGGTTGTCATGGTTACCAGGCATTGTGCATCACCGTGATGTCAACAGACAGTCTGTTAAAATGCCATTGGACCCGAAACGGCTGCTGTAATCCCTCTAAACCTCATCTAGCCCTAGATGGACACTGCTTTGTGCTTTGAGTGATTTCATGTCTATGCATGTGATGTTACTCTTTCTGTGCCCTGTCTGCATGTGATGTCTACTCTTTCTGTGCCCTGTCTGTCACACCCACTCTCTCTCAACAGGTGTGTATGTGTGTGAATTGTCTATTCCATATTAAGCTGTCTCTGGAGTGGTGGGCTATGATTAGTGCATGCATGCCCGTTACATTTAATCGGAGCTTCAATTACATCACCACACACGCTGTCCACTGTCTTTTCCATCTCATGTGTTTTCTCTCTGTGATCATTTATTGATTTTTTTTACCCATTTATGTTTATTTATTTTATTTGACGCAATGTACAACAACATGGTGTGCTGCGATGCTATTTCTGTATTAAGGCTGTTATTTAATTATGGCATTTAAGGACACCTTAAAATAAAGTGTTTCCTTTCGGACTCAGTGTGCAAGGACCTTTACACCGTGTCCTAACCAGCCTCAACAGTGATATATGACAAGCATTTTTGTACAATATTAAACATTTTTAATTTGGGTTTAAATATATTGTTTGCATGACTTAATGGCCATAATGAAAGCGACAATTCAGATCTTGAAAGAAAATATAACTGGTCAAACTGTGAACTTTAATGTGAGTGTACCAAGACAAAGATTCTATCAGTCATTGAGTATGTATTTTGAATAATGTTAAAATTTTTTAATTTCTATTCACTAGAATATATAACCAACTGTTTCAATGCAAGTATGAGACAGGAGTGGGCTTGCAGAGAGAGGCCACTTGCTCTTCTGATTGGCTGTGATTTGTGATTGATTTTGTCGTGTCTTGGTGAATTGTCATGTCTAGTGTGTGGACACCAAATCTTATCGCATTGGGACTGGTTAGGACCATGTGTTGAAGGTGAAGTGTGTAATTTGTGCACTGATTCGTCACCTAACAATATTTTGAGAAGACTGACTTTTAGCTGTCAAATAAATTTTGTAATTTGAGAGGAGAAAGTTATTACACAGAACAGTAACAGTTCGAGGTTCATTTCAATTTGGACGTTGCTTAGCTTGATACGCACATAGTAATGCAAATGTTTGTGAACCATTAACAAAACTAAGTGTCATAATTCTTTTATGTGGTCAAAATAATGTTGTGTTTTAATGCTGGGTTTATGATTAATATATATTTTTTTAAATCTGTCAAACCCCTTTCTGCATTTGCACCTACTCAAACACCTTCTCTCTGTCTCCTTTTGACTCGCTGCCTATTTAAAGTCCTCGTCCTATCCCTGCTGAGAGAGGCAACTGTTTTTTAGTAAAGACACTGTAGTTTATTGTCACTGATGCTCAGGAAAGCCCCCGGCTTGTCACCTGTCCCGCATTGATAATCTTATCGCTAAAACCACACCGCAACGTAAAAGCATCAATAAAACCTGCTAATCATTTATCGCCTGCCTGGAAGGGCCATTTCTTCGTAAGAGCTCTTGTTCTCATTTGACTTGTGTGCACACACACACACACTCTTTTTCTCAAAGGTCCACCCCCTCAGCAGTTCACACACTTTCACTTTGACAGTTGGGCTGCAAAGCACCAACTGAATCAGGAAGTATGAACGTGAGGTAGGGACAGACAGCACGAGGTGAATGTGACGAGAAGGCCAGCAGGTACAGTTTCTCTTCGCTTGCAGTAAGACATGATTAAGAGGAAAGTGGGAATACAGCAAAAACAGGAAAGAGAAACAAATACGGAGCGGTTTCTGTGCGCTGTCGCGCTGTTTACGCTGCAGATACCTTGATTTATGGTAGGTTTAGAACCATTTTTATAGATAATACTGTTTTTTTTAAGGACTATGGTATATTTTGAAGTATATATGTGCTTGTTTTTGTGTCGTCTCATGTTGAAAACAGCGCATGCTTTCTTCATATGCACGAGTGTAGTAGTAATATGCAAATTACCCTGTAACTGTTGTTTATGTGAGTGCACTGGTTAAGCGTGTAATCTGTTTTTATACTAGCATCAGAGTGGCTGCGTGACCTTGACACATTTTTTTTTGTGAAAAAAAACTTATGTTTATATATACGATTATAAATCTGTCTGGAATGGTCCATCTTACTCTGTGTCCTTTCTGCCAATGAAACTTGGCATTGAGTGTTCTTTTGCAGCCAATTTTATATGCAAAAAACTCCTGCCATTTCTGGTTTTACTCTAAATCTCCTTCCATTCATTTAATTCGCTTACTAATAACACGTGGAAGCGAGGGCTCTTTCGTTGGACATGTTTGTGTGTGGTCCAGATAGGGTTTGGGGTTTGTGACAGACTTCATTGTGAGATTACAGAGAAGTGTGATCCTGTTATTTCACTTTCTACAAGCCACGTCCTGCCAGCTGAGGGCATGACAGGACACACATACACACACATGTGTGTACAGATAGCAGGTCACTACTGAGGTCTGTCGTGTTCGGTGTCATGCTAAAATATGCGATGACTGGTGTAAACACAACCGTTGATTTGTTGGTGAATAAACTTCTCCTTGCAACCCAGCAAGCTTTGTTAATCTTCGATCTTGCTTTCCCTTTTATACCATTGCTGTCAAACCTGTTTCTTTTTTTTCTTTTTTTTATAGGCCTACTTAAAAAACACGCCTTGTCAGACTTGTTCCTCATTCTGGCCTCTCTCTCTTTTTTTTTTTCCTGTGTGTTTGTGTATATGGAGTAGACCAGAATCTGTGGAGGCGAGCTCTGTGGTAGTTGAGAAGTCCAGCTACCCTCACCAGATTTACAGTAGCGGCTCCCACCACTCCCATGGCTATATCGGTCTGCCTTACGCCGTGAGTATCGCCCCCCCTGCAAAACACGCCACATGCCTTCCTGCATTTACATTGTTGACCTGCTTATCTGCATTCTGTCTTATCTGATCATGCTTTCGCTTCACGACTTTCTAATGGTTCCTCCTCCAGGACCACAATTATGGGGCGCGACCCCCACCCACCCCGCCGGCGTCCCCGCCTCCCTCGGTGCTGATCCGGCCGGGCGAGGGTTTGTTTGTGTCCGGGGGCCGGCCAGGTGAGAACTTGTTCGTGCCGGGCGGGCAGGACGAGGCGTCGCGTGGCACCACGCTCAGCACCTCGGAAGACGGCAGCTACGGTGCTGATATCACACGCTGCATTTGCGGCTTCACCCATGACGATGGCTACATGATCTGCTGCGACAAGTGCAGGTGGGACCACACACTTCGACACATTCAAACTTTGTCTGCATATGTAATTACTGCATTCTTGGCTGCGCTTCAAAACCTGCCGAGTTGCTTAACTGTCATAAGCTGTCTAAAATGCTTTATATATCTGGAGCTTATTAGTTCTTGAGATGAGGCCTGGTTTAAAGGGATAGTTCACCCAAAAATTTAAATTCTGTCATTAATTACTCACCCTCATGTCGTTCCAAACCCGTAAGACCTTCGTTCATCTTCGGAACACAAATTAAGATATTTTTGATGAAATCCGAGAGCTTTCTGACCCTACATAGACAGCAACGCAACTGACACGTTCAAGATCCAGAAACATAGTAAGGACATCGATAAAACAATCCATGTGACATCAGTGGCTCAACTTCAATTTTGTGAAGCTACGAGAATACTTTTTGTGTGCAAAGAAAACAAAAATAACATAATTTATTCAACAATTCTTCTCCCTGAGTTACAGTCTTCCGCCATTTTGGAGAGTACCACGACACATGCGCGTGCTTTCCCCAGAACGTAATCAACGTAATCAGCGTTGTTTACGTTTAGAAGAAAGCGCGCACATGCTGAACGTAAACAACGCTGATTACATTCTATGCAGGGTCAGAGAGCTCTCAGATTTCATCAAAAATATCTTAATTTGTGTTCTGAAGGTGAACGAAGGTCTTACGGGTTTGGAACGACATGAGGGTGAGTAATTAATGACAGAACTTACATTTTTGGGTGAACTGTCCCTTTAAAGAATCATGTGTAGTACAACCAGTGGGTCCTAGACAGAGTCAGACATTAAGGTAGCAAAGATGCCACTAAGAGTGACGAAAGGTGTCACAGATGTGTGTAAGTGTTTTAATGTAATATTTGATAATTAAAAAAATATTTTCTAGGTAGTAAAGACCTGTATCTGTCAAAAATTGTCTAAAAGGGCATAGATGCTCCAGATATGCTCTTAGATGTAGGGTAAAAATATCCATGTTATACTTATATGGAGCAAGGACTCTTTAAAATCATCAAAAGTGATAGTAAAGATATTTATAAAGCTACACAAGATTTCTAATTTCAAGTAAATGCTATTCTTTCTATTCATCTAACAGTCTTTGAAAAAATGTAACAATGTTTTGACCAAAATATTAAGAAATATTTCTTAAGCACCAAATCAGCATTAGAATAGCCCCGTTTCCACCGCAGGAACTTTCCCCAGGAACTAGGGACTTTGGGCTGGTACTCGGTGTGTTTCCACCGCAGGAACAAGGATCTAAATAAAGTTCCGGGTAAAAATTTGCCCCTCAGAAAGTCCCTGCTCGCGAGGTAGTACTTTTTCAAAGGTCCTGAACTTTGAGCATGCTGATTGGTTGAGTTCACGCAGCATTGTATTTCAGCCACCATATTCGCATAATTTTTTAAAATATTACTGTTATTGTGTCATGAAATGTAGTTTTAAAAGTATTGCAGGCGAGAATGTAGTTGTTTAAAACTCAAATCTGCGATTTATTTATAAAGACAGCGCCTATTTGAAAATGTGCTTCGCTGATTTCGGTGACGTGCGCTCCACACGATCACCGGGCGCTCAGTGCTCATGTATCCCGACAAGACCAGCCTCAACTCGGCTAGTCCATTACCCCCTTTCCACCAGCAGGAACCAGGTGCTAGTTCAGAGCCAGTGCTACTGCCAGTTCTTAGTTGGTTCGACTGGCGAGCCCTTTAAGAACCGGTTGCTTTTCCACAGGCTAGAGAGCCAATACAGAGCCAGGACTTACGTCACTGAATACGTTTCATGTTCCGTTTCACTAGCGCGGCAGCGCCAAACACAACAGACTTGTTCGAGGTGCATCGCGCCACGCAGATCGATCGGCACACAACACACTAAAGCACCGCGAGAGTGATCCAAAAGCATAAAGAGCCGTCAGCTTTCCAGTCGCTCCCGCAGCACCCCGATGCCTCGCACCGAACGGTCCGCGTAGCGCCGATCCATCCCGAACAAGCCTAAACAAACTATCAACAATGGCGGACGTTGTGTTGTTATTGACGTTCATAGCTTTGCGAATCTACATCGGCATCCAAACACAGCGAATCCAACGTGTCCGTGTTTAGCTGCTATTTCAAATATGGCGGTCCAAAGTTTCTGTTCGTCTTGTTGTTCACGGTAACCCCGCCCCCAGCCCCTGACGCAAGCGGTTCTTCCTTCTAGCCCAGCAATGTTTTGGTGCTACTTACGAACCGCTTTTGCTGGTTCGGAGCTGGTGCTTTGGGTGTCGAAAGACAAAGAACCGGTTTGAAACTAGGCTCTGGCTCTGAACCAGCACTGGAACTGCCTTGGTGGAAAAGGGGTACATCTGACATTTGCCGCTGGCTCCGATGTCTCTGTAGTAGTTAAACATAAGATGTAATTCATTTTGGTTAAATCCAACAAGTAATCTTTGGTCTTTATTCTATTATTCTATTAATCTATTAATATGTTAAAATAAAAAAATTCAAAGAGGCAATACTGCTTGATATAATATTTTGTTTCATTGTAATGTATGTACGTTCCCTGCACTACATTTCTGCGGCTATTATGTTTAAATGAAAACGAAAAGAGGCAGTGGTGTATCATATTTCGTCTTATTGTAAATACAGTGAGGAAAATTGCAGTAGCCAAGGCGAGCTGACTGACGTTATCAAGTACGCTGCTCTTTGCAGAATTACCAGACTTGTGTCGTCCCATCCGCGGGAGTTCACGCTCCCGAGTCGAACATGCGAAGTCCGAACTACTGAGGATGCAAGTCCAAATTTTGCGTGCTTGGTATTGAGAAACGTGCGCAGACCTACGTCACCAGACTGTTTGCCTAATCTTCTCGGTACTTTAGACCGTGATGGAAATGCAGACAACAGGTCTGGAAAAAAAGGTTCCTTGGAAAAAAGTTCCTGCGACAAATTGTTCCAGGTAATTTCGGTGGAAAAGCAGCTAATGATTTTTGAAGGATCATGTGACACTGAAGACTGGAGTAATGATGCTGAAAACTCGGCTTCAGATTACAGGAATAAATTACATTTTAAAATGTATTAAGATGGAAATTACAGTTATTTTAAATTATAATAAAATGTTTTTTTTTTTTACTGTATTCTTGATCAAAAAATGCAGCCTTGGTGAGCATAAGTCTTTTCAAAACCATGAAAAAATGTATAAAAAATCTTAACCAGTCCCAAACTTTTGAACAGTAGTAGTGTATGTACTATTAAAATATAAATTTTAGCAAAATATTGTTTTATATTTTGTACAATTCTTTTCTTGATAGTTCAGAGCTATGTAATCTAACATCGTGACCAGCCCTCGTTTTAAATGCATTTAAAGGGGACCTATTATGCAAAAATCACTTTTATAAGGTGTTTGAACACAGTTGTGTGGCCGCAGTGTGTGAAAACAACCATCCTATAATGTTAAAAATCCAGCAACTCTTTTTTTATAAAACCAATAAATCATAAACAGTCTCTCCAAACGAGCTGTTTCAGATTCTCCCTCTGTGCACGTCACTAAGGGGAAAAAGTCCCGCCCATTTGTGACGCTCTCTGCCCTATTAGCATAATCACAGCCCTCAGTGAGAAGCTGCGGTCTGCCATTACTGGAGATATATACAATGTCTGCGTCAAAGAGGCTTTACGAGTGTTGTGTTTTGGGATGCACTAATGAACATAGGAGTCGCCATAATCTCCTCCCATCTGAGCCGAGGACACTGTGGTTAAATTTCATTTTCGAAGGAAATATCCAGGAAAAAATCGGTAACGTCCCCGAAATGTTTAGGAATCAATATTAACGCTTCATGCGCGAACGTCAGCTCCAGACAAAGTAAGTATCACGCGTTTGTTTTCCAAATTGCCTTTCTGAAAGAGCTTCTTGGCACTCTGTAAGGCTAATGATGCTAAAGCTATCATTGTCTCTGTGTTTTCACTGATGCTGTCTTCAAGTGCTACCAGAATGATCTTAAATAGGAATGTGGTAGTTAAAAGTTGCATATGAAAGCAATGTGAGTCGATCGCTTGAAGTTGTCGAGCTCATAATCAGAAGTGGGACTTATAAAGTTTGTGATTAGCATGAGACCAGCTATGTTGTTATTTTTATCCCACCATGCTCCCCGTCTGTGTAATTCAAAAATGCGAATTTATTATGCACAGTATAATCAGATGACTGACTTTGAAACAGTATGTTTTCTGTAAAGATAACAGGCTTGTACTAATCGTGGAATGTTTATTTGCAAAGGCTAGCACTGCTAATGCAGAGCTTGAGCTCTTGAAGCTCCGCCCTCTTCTCCAGGAGCAACAGCTCATTTTCACATTTAAAGCAACATACTCAAATTCAGCGCGTTTGGGCTCATACCCTAAAAGTGGCAATTTTAACAAGCTATAAAAATTTATCTGGGGTATTCTAATCTAAAAAAAAATTTTTTTTAAGAACAATGTTTATTTTGGTTGTAGCTTTATCTGTTAAAATACTACAGATCGTTTTTCCAGCGTTACCTGTTTTTTGTTCTCTAAACAGTGGCATTAATGTTTGCTGGGATAGGATCCCATTCTTTGTTTATGAGATTAGCACTGTCGACAAGACATGTAACAGTGCTGGGAATTCAGAGTGTAGATGAAAACTTACAGTTGATTGAATGTTTGAATAGTAGGATCTGCCTGTGACTTTGTTCAGAGTCAAACAATACAGAAGAATCAAAATAATTAGTTTAAAGGCGGAGTACAATGCTGTTTCATGCATTCAGAGTTGTTTACACTGTTAAAGAGTTGGATTCTCATGCTAAGCATGGACAAAGTTTCAAAAAACTATTTGGACGTATAACCGAATATTTCTGTGCCAAAAATCTTACTTCCGGGTTCGTACAAGTTTCAGAGAGTTTTTTTCAATCGTGGCTCTTCATGACGTAAACGAGGGTGGAACTCCTTATATGGGCATTTCTCCCGGAAGAACGCGCCCATGCACGCATCGACCAGAGCGAGAGCAAGTGTGCGCCCATCAACGCGCTTCATTTGGCTTTACTGCACGGGACTCGCTCGGGAAGAATGTCTCTAAAGAAGTGTGTTTTTGGTTGTGAGGGAAAGATAACCTTGTTCGGCTTCCCGAAGAACCCAGCGTTACGTAAACAGTGGATGTAGTTTGTTTTTCCGGGGCAGCAATGGAGTTTCTCAAGTGTGTTTGTTGACGAACGTTTTATAAACGAGGCCCAGTTTGACGCTGGATTTGCACATCGTTTGATACTGAAACTTGCAAAATTTCAAAATCCCTGGTAGCCCTTGGGGCAGGTACTCTTCAGATTTTGGTAGCCTGAAAATTAATTTAACTAGCCCAAATAAAAAAAGACCATAAATGTCAATGAAAAACATTTTCAATGACATAATTGCCTTTTGAAGTTTAATCCAGCCATATCGCGATTCTTGCCTTTCCACCCCCAACTGTAAGACCTCTTGAAATTACAATTAAGACTTTTCTTATACCATTTAACGTATTTAAAACTTTTTATGGCCTTAAAAACTCCCTGCCCTGTATTTAAGGTAGCCCGTCGGGCAGGGCGGTGGTACATTTTGGTAGCCCGACTGGAAAACACAATAGCCCCGGGACGTCGGGCTAGCGATTTCGCGAGCCCTGTGAAAGATGGAGCGGTTCCAGCTATAAAAGATCCAGGTCATGATTCAGAACTGCAGATGGTAAGTGAAACGGCATCAAATGTCTGTTTTGTTGGCGATCGGCGCTCAAGTACTCGTCACTCTTTAGCTCCACCCACAGCGCGCCTCCAGGAGCTCGGCTGTTTTCGGAGAGAATCGTAAAGCTGTATCTTTCTTTTATAAATATGATAAAACTAAAGACTTTTTGGAGATATGAAGGATGCAGGACTACTCTATAGGTACTCAAGATTAACATGAGATTGGGTGAAACTGTGTGTGTTATGTCCCCTCTAAGCCATTTCTCCTCATTCATAACTCTCTTTGTGTATTAGTGTGTGGCAGCACATAGACTGCATGGGGATCGACCGGCAGCACATTCCCGAGACCTACCTGTGTGAACGCTGTCAGCCACGCACCCTGGACCGAGAGCACGCCATCCTGCTGCAAACCAGGAAGAGAGAGAACATGTCTGGTGAGTTTTTTTTTCATGCATACACACAAACAAACACACCTATAGACACGTTCAACCTCTCCCAAAGAAACAATGCAACTACTGCTTTTTCCCACAGTTCAGCTGCAGATAAGCATCTTTGGAGTCTGAAGACTTTACACCAGGGGTGCCCAAACTCGGTCCTGGAGGGCCGGTGTCCTGCAGAGTTTAGCTCCAACTTGCCTCAACACACCTGCATGGAAGTTTCTAGTATGACTAGTAAGAGCTTGATTAGCTGGTTCAGGTGTGTTTAATTGGGGTTGGAGCTAAACTCTGCAGGACACCGGCCCTCTAGGACCGAGTTTGGGCACCCCCGATTTACACTATATGAGCTTTTGTATAATGTGAAATGTATATCTGACCCTCCTGAAATCGATGCTGGCAATTCTATAAGAAGCTCCCCTTTTAGTGATGTCAATAAGTGCTAGAGATTTCTTAAGATTGGAAATATCTGAGCTTTCTGCCTCTACTGCCACCTGCTGGAGATGCTTGGGCATTACAGCTGCAGCTTGAGTCAATGTCATAGTGCACTTTGAGGACAGTATTGTCTGTTCAAACTACAGTTACTTTATATTTATGCTTGAGGGATAAATCAATTGTACTATGATGGTTGAGGTGGTAAATTCAATGTACTAGCTGTAATGTGTGTATTGTTGCAGACGGGGACACCAGTGCTACAGAAAGCGGGGATGAGGTTCCACTAGAGTTGTACACAGCGTTTCAGCACACCCCCACCAGCATCACACTCACAACAGCACGTCTCGGCAACAAACAGGCTGAAAAGAAACGAAAGAAGAGTGGAGAAAAGGAGCCCCCGGCTACAGCCAGGGCCAAGAAGGTCTGAATCACACAACAAACACTTCTAGTAAACGTGACCTGAGATGTGAAACCGTGATTACCGTAACAGTATCTATTTGAAGCAGAAATCTTTTGTTGCATTAGAAATGACTTTACTGTCACTTTTGATCAATTCAATGCAGTCCTGTGTTTTGTTTTGTTTTTTGTTGTCTATTTGAATATTATTTATAAATGTCATTTTATGGAACCAAAATCAGAGTTATTGCACCTTGTTTGAAACATACAAGTCTGATTTCTGCTTGTTTTTGTCTTTCAGTTATTCCGTGAAGGCTCTAGAAAATCATCTAGAGTAAAGGTGGGTACTCTGGAGCTGTCCAAATTTACCCCCAAATAACTATTCATATGTGTGTTGCGCATGCTTACGCTGCTTGTTTTCCATCTTGTGTCCTCAGGGCTCAGCTCCCGAGTGTGATCTGACAGATCCTCCCTCTCTTTGGGAGAATAAGATGAAGTCGTGGATGGAGCGCTATGAGGAAGCCAGCAGTAACCAGTACAGTGAAGAAGTGCGGATACTGCTAAGAGTAAAAGAAGCCAGAGATGGCAAAACGCTGGCCTACAACACACACACCGCAGGCTTCAAACCACCTGTAGAGGTATTAAATACTCTCATATTCAAATTCCACCAGAATATTGGTCTGCGTTTCTGGTGCGCTGTTTGTGGCTTTGTACGACATGCTCATTGTGACTCTTTCCTCCCAGAGTCACGTACAGAAGAATAAGCGCATTCTTAAGGCTGTTCGGGACTTGGCTGCCGATTCGCTCATAATCGAGTACAGGGGGAAGGTCATGCTACAACAGCAATTTGAAGCCAATGGTTACTTCTTTAAGAGGTACTTGAAAAGAGACTTTGAGCTTTTGAGTATTAATTTTGGTTCCGTGTTTTTGTTTATAACGTTGTTTTATTCGCAGGCCGTACCCTTTTGTATTGTTCTACTCTAAGTTTGACGGTTTGGAAATGTGTGTGGATGCGCGGAGCTTCGGAAACGAGGCTCGATTCATCCGTCGCTCCTGCACTCCCAACGCTGAGGTGCGGCACGTAATCGAGGACGGCATGCTGCATTTATACATTTACTCTCTGAGGTCCATCTCCAAGGGGAGTGAAATCACCATTGGCTTTGATTATGACTACTGTAGCTGGTAAGAACAATTAATCGCGATTAATCCCATCCAAAGTAAACGTTTTTGTTTATAGAATATATATGTGTGTACTGTGTATATTTATTATGTATATATAAATAGACACACATGCAGGTATATATTTTGAAAATATTTACATGTATATATTTATATTCATATAATCTATATTATATATAAATATTAGTGTTGCCAAACGATTAATCGCGATTAATCGCATCCAAAATAAAAGTTTTTCTTTACATAATATATGTGTGTACTGTGTATATTTATTAAGTATATATAAATACACACACATGCATATATATATAAGAACAATTTTGTTTATACAGTATATTAAATATATTCAATATATATTTCAAAATATATACTGTATGTGGGTGTATTTATATATACATAATAAATAAACACAGTACACATACATATTATCTAAACAAAAACTTTTACTTTGGATGCGATTAATCGTTTGACAGCACCAGTTTATTCTGATTGGTCAGCTTGACTGTTCACACTTCTCACTACTTTTCCTGTTTTTCGTCTTGTTTGATAGTAAATATAAGGTGGACTGTGCGTGTGTGAAAGGCAATCAGGAATGCCCTGTGCTCAAGCATAACTTGGAACCCACGGAGAATCTAGGCTCTAGCACACGACGGCGCAGCCGCAAGGACAAAGAACCGTCGCTGGATGAGAGCGGACAGAACCAGAACCTCACGGTGGACTGTGACGGGCCCAAGGGCATATCGCTCATTGACGCCAAACAGAGAAAACTCTCTCCTCTCCGGCTCTCCATATCTAACAATCAGGTATGATAGACACACACAGTGCTGTTAGTGAAATCTGTCCCATACTCACCCACTTAAGTACCATCTCATCTCACAAAATAAAAACACACCTGTGTTCATCCATGAAAGGTAGTTTAATGCTGATAAATAGTTTAAGTAATGGCTTTACGAAAGTTATTGCAAAGACTAACAGCGAAAATCTAGCTTTTTTAAATATTCGGGATTGGCTGAGAGTCTGGGTAAAGCGGTCCCTTCATCTATAAAGGTCGAAAAACCCTTTGTTTGCATGTAAATATTATCCATGTGTATTAATCTGTGCATGATTCTTTCTTCGTTGGATATTTTCAGTCATTCTAATGATCTGTTTACTCATCCGCATTTCCTTCCTGGCCCTAATTACAGCATCTGATCACCAGAAAACATGTTTCCGCATTTTTTTTGCTCATATGTTCCCGTATTTCATTGGTGGCCGGTGGCAGAATATAAAATCTTGCTTGTTTGGCACGCTTCGAAAGTGTGCAAGAATCCACCCTCGTAACTCCCTGCCATCCCGGTGCCATATATATCAGGACATCCCAGGAAGTTGGAGTTGTCAGCAATTCTGGCACAGTTAGAACAGAGGAAATCCGCTCTGATCTTTTTAGTAGTTGCGTTGATGCACAGATTCTCATAAGTACAATCTGGTCTGTCTGACCCAAGATCTCGGCCCGAATTGACACTTCCGGCACATTCTCTCCCTCTCTAATGCTCCTCTCCTGGTCTGTAGCCAGGCGATGATAAAGGCCCTCTCCCCCTCTTGCAGGATCCTGAGTTAATAGAGGATCTAGAAGACAAAACCTCCATTAGCAATGAAGTAGAGATGGAGTCAGAGGAGCAGATTGCAGAAAGGAAGAGGAAGATGGTAAGTGCGTCCAGGGGAAAACGACCACTTTGGCAATCACGGTCGCCATGGAAACGCTACTGCCCCACCCCCCTGTCCTTTTCCCCTCCTCGTTCTGCCTCCCGGTGTGTGTGGTGATTTGGGCAGCTCCCAGAATGCTCCACCATTCCTTTCTTCCCCCTCCACCCCCTCTAAACCTCCCACTAATTTTGCTGCTGCCGCCACCGCTTCTCTGTTGTTCCTGTCACTGTGTAGTTTAACCTCCTGAAGGGTAGCGTGAGGGCACTCATCCTTGTTGCTTTGTTTTTCTTTTTCATATTTCATCTTTTATGGAGCCTCTTTGGTTCTCTATGAGGGAATGTTAAGAACTGGACTGTGTGTTTCATCTGCAGTCATTTCTCTCCTCTGTCATGACTAAATGTCAAGACCATGTTAGTAGTGAGAGATCATGCTTAAATGAAAGAACCTACTATATCACTACACGGTGTTTTAATTTACATGTTAATTAACATGGGACTCAATGTGGTGGTATTCTACTATATATATGGTCCTCTGTCTAAAAGCTATTTCCATTCTAAAGCACATTTATGACAATTCACGTCCAATCAGGCATCTATTCAACACCGCTTCCTACCAAAACTCAACAATCCTGAACAAAAACTGGGCTACTTTTTTTTACATATATATTTTTATATAAAATATGTTAGTATGTATGGTTGTGTAATAGCTTTGGCTATTGGTTACATAGTAACTCTCTCACTTTACATGTACATGCTTTATGTGAATGTTTTGGTGTGGCCATTTTTGTTTGCTTGCAATGAAAGGCAGATGGGAAAAAGTGTGTGAAAAACAGGCGCTGAACCCATTGCACTTCCAAAACTTTCCTCAACAAACATCGTGAAGTTGGCATTGACTGCTGGAATGTTCAGGAAAATAAAACTCACAACCAATCCTGAAATGACTTACCGTTAACAGTACAGAAAAAGCTAACAGCAGCTGTAAACAATATGGTTTTATCTGGATAAATTAATTGGGTATCAGACTCTGGTGCATTATTAGTGGAAATTCCCCATGCTTTCTCCTCATTTTCTCTGCTGCAACAAGACAAACAGGCAATTCAGAAACAGTTCTGATTCCCGATCAATCTTCGTTGAGTTCTCTAACACTCCTTTTCCACCATAATGCTACTGGTGCTGGTACACAACTATGTTTTCAGACGTGTATAAAGACCTGACATAATGAACCGTTATGTTTTTAATACCTTAGAATGCTTTACAGAGCGTGTTTCGTCACTATGTTGTTCTTGCGAATAAAACACTGACGTGATGAACAAGTACCAGTAATATTCGGTTGACTGAATAATTAAGTAAATATAATTCCTTAATTTACCTCATTGCTTGACTGGCTACTTTCTGCTGTCTCAGACAACGACATCTTTGTCCTGTGTAGGCCACCGTAGCTTTTTTATGTTCTCTACCTCACCACTAGATGCCGCTAAAATGTACACACTGCACCTTAAAACAGTATCCCCTCACTGCAGAACAAAGATCCAGGGGGCGGGGTTGGATCCACACCTAGGGGGTGGAGATTGGTAGGTTTAGGGGTGGAGATGGGTGGGTTTAGGGATCAGGGGGTGGAGATGGGTAGGTTTAGGTATATGTAAGGTGGGAGGAGTTGGATCTGGATCCAACCTCGCCCTCTGGATCTTGTGTTCTGCAGTGAGGACCATCTCCCCTCAAACAAGCTTTTTTACAGGTTTCTTTATTTTCCAGTGTGTGTAATAGTGTGTACTTTATACTTTTTGAGAGTGAGAGCGTAGTTAAAATGAAAAATCTTAGTTGTCGCAAACAACTAGAAAAATCCTGAAATAATCATGAAAATGCTTTCGTCGGATATATTTGTAAATAAAACCATTTTATTTCAGATGGATGGGGAAAGTTGGTTTCAATAGCTCAACAGAATGTATATTGCAGTAGACACCTCCCATGTAGTTAATAACATTATGTGGTGAAGAAATTATCCTGCCCCCTTTTTTAGGCGTTTAGTGATTTCTGTTCCAAGACTGGAGCATTGTCTAGCACCTTTTTGGTGAAAGAGGGGTATGTCCATTAATCACACGGTATGCCCATACTGAAGCTCTAAACCCCAACCACACTACCCATACAGCAAGGACTAGGTTGATACGTATGAGTGTGTGCATGGGGTTGTGAGCGAACTGGAGTCCTGTGTGTGTGTTTAAACCCTGATGGCTGTCTCTTTCGGCACCATTCAGGGCAGCCCGGCAGAGGAGTCCCATCGTCACGGCGCAGGGGCTTCCTGCTGCAGAGCTCTGAGAAACAAGGAGGTAAACCTACCCCTTCATATCCTGAACGACCCCCAACCCAACCTACCCCCTGCCTGTTACTGTACAGGAGAACCCACACACTAACCCCACTGTCTTGTGCTCACTGACCCCATGCTGAGACTGAAGTCCAGGCATGCAACCCTCAGTCACTCAACATGGCCCACATCAAAACACCCTTGTGTGGTATTTGTTGCCTTTCTTTTTGGTAGGATAAGAGAGAGTATAGAATATCTCACACACATACATGACGCCTCTCACACCTTGGGGGTGTCTTATGTTTCCTTTTGACTAGAAGAGAAGTGTCCCATTTCGCTCTTTTCCCGCCTTTGCTGCTGGCTATGGCCTGCTGATTGTGCTAAGTAGCTAGCTGGGTTCCCAACTGTCAGCCAGAAAATAGACTCAACTTTTCTATGTTGTCTTCTTTCCTTCTTTCTTTCTGTCTATCATTCATATAGACACGTGAAGAGAGGAAGATGGAGGCAATTCTGCAGGCATTTGCTCGTATGGAGAAAAGAGAAAAGCGGAGGGAGCAAGCGTTAGAAAGGATCGGCACCAAAGGGGAAATTGGCGGACGCAGCGAGATTAAGGAAGAGCCTCCTGCTACACCAGAGGCTGAATCTCCTGTCATGTTACAGGTACGTAACCTTCAATGATGTACATGCGCATACGTCGCTAAATCAGTAGCATGTTTCCTGTGCAACTGATTCTGACTCGCTTGATATGAGTCGTGAGACAAAAGAAGCAGTTACTGACTCGTATCTGGCCTTAAATAAAATGTGAACTGTTAATGTTACATGATTTATTTAATCAGAAATATAGTAAAGACTGTAAATTTGTAAAATTAGTAATATCATGTATGTAGTAAAAATAATATATGCTGTCAAGCGATTAATCGCATCCAAAATAAGTTTTTGTTCACATAATATGTGAGTACTGTGTATATTTATTATGTATATAAATACACACATGCATGTATATATTTAAGAAAAATTTTAACAAAAAATGTTATTTATATATAAATATTTACTGTATGTGTGTGTATTTATATATACATAATAAATTAAAATAGTACACACACACACATATTATGTAAACAAAAACTTTTATTTTGGATGTGATTAATCGTTTGGCAGCACTAATATATTGTTAATTGTTTGGACCTTTAGCCCATGCTAGAGTTAGTGAAGGAGGAGCCTTGTCTGAAGCCAGCAAAGGTGAGCCGTAACAAACAGAGAAAAAGCTTCTCGCGGAACCGCACGCACATCGGACAGCAGAGGCGGCGAGCACGAACGGTCAGCGCCTGCTTCGACTTGCCACCCAGTTCCCCTGGTGACACATTAGAGCCCTTAACAACAGAGACTCATGATGATGAGATGCCTTCGGCCCCTGAGGCTGATGCTCCGCCGACACATACCCCTGACACCAGCCCACCCCACAGCGGCTCACCCGCCCCAACTTGCCGCAGTGGACAGAAGTACCCCAAAACTAAAAAGGTAGAAATCTTCACCCATAGAATGCATTTCATAGCAGTTGGTTGTGCATTTTACAACTTGCATGTTCTCGTTTCCAACAGCACTTAGTGAGTGAGTGGATTGGTGTTGACAAACAGGAACGGGGTGCTTCGGGGACTCCGGAGCCTCCCCCTGAGAGGCCTTTGCGGATCAGTAGTGATCCTGAGGTCTTGGCCACACAGTTGAACTCGCTACCAGGCATGGCCTGCAGTTCACACGTCTACAGCACACCCAAACACTACGTCCGCTTCTCATCTCCTTTTCTGGCCAACCGTAGCCCCAGCACTCTGGGAGTGCCCACGGGGCGGCGGCGCTCGAGAGAAATGCCTGAAACACCACCTACCACTGGGTCCTGCAAGAAGGTAAAATTGCTGCATTATTTAGAGGTGTCAGCAAGTATTCATTAACTTTTGCCTCTTTCTGATGATAAAATGGTTGTCTGGCAATTGATACCGCAGGGGAAAAAATCCTACACATTTTAGCTTTTTAATATTCACTCAAGTGTTCATATTTAGACTAGCAAGTTTCTGGTCTAACTCAATATTCTTTTGTGCAGCGATGGCTGAAGCAAGCTTTAGAAGAAGAGGGCTCCACCAGCCCAGGTGGAGGGTGTCCTTCTCTGCTGATGCCTAGTGAGAGCCCTCTCAGCCCCTCTATAAACGGCGAGTCCTACAGCCCTCTACCCCTCAATGGTAGTTGCTCTCTACCAGGTGGGTCAGCAGTCCATGTCCTGCAGCAAATTAATAACTCAAAGCTTGTCCAAAGCTATACTTAGTCTTACTTGGTCCATGTGCTTGCAGAGTTGCCTACCCCGTTGAAGAAAAGGCGCTTATGTTCACTCGATCCCTGTATGTCCGAGACTTCCACCCCATACGGGTCTCCTTGTGCCACCCCAACCCGAACAGAGTCAACAGAAGCACCAGGCACGCCCCTGCTGCTTGCCACGCCTCCTCGACCACGGCCAGAGGAACCCAGTACTGAGCCCTCAACACCCTTGCAGATTCCCAACAACCCTCTGCCACAAGAGGTAAGATTGTTGCCATAGACGTGCCTGATATTTCAACAATTAAACCTAATGAAAATGTATAGTCTGTAATGTGTTTGTGAGTGCAGTCTCTCTAAAAGCATTCTTAAACATTTAAAACGTAATCCAGTAATCTTGAGCGAAATGTAGTGGAAATGTTTTGCCCAATATTTAATGAAAGTTATCTCCAAAATATGAAAACAGAACTCTATAGTTCTGACACAAGAGGGCACTAACACTTTTGCTATTGGCCAAGCAGAGGCGGTTGTCACCAGTGATGAACTTTAAATGATGGGTCACTTCTGCGGTGTTGATTTAAAGCATTATTTTGGCTAAAGGGAATAAAAATGATCATGAAATATCTTTGTAAATTCACAGAGTGAGTCATCTATGGACAGCTCTCCAGATGGAAGCCAGAAGCCTAGTACACAAGACGTGAGTTCACTAAATATCCTGTACCTGCTACAGAAGTGTTTTGCTGCATTTTTCATTAGCATATCTAACACATCTTGCTGTCTTTTGTCAGGTTGAGCGACCTCCTTCGCTGTTGGCATCTCCCAGCGTGAGAAATGCAGGCTCTGATACGGCTCCACAGGAATCTACAAAATCTATGGGGTCTCTGAGTCCTCAGCCCTCCCATGCTGACCCCCAGGATGCCGCAGTAGATGAAGGCATGGAGGTTGACGGTGGTGGTTCAGAAGCTGCCTCAGCACCCGAGACACCAGCCTCCTCTTACCCTCCCTGGATGAAGAGTCCAGACCGAGGTGGCCTCTCGTTTTCCCCAATGAACTCTAATCTGAGAGACCTCACGCCTTCTCACACCTTGGAGATGGGGGCGTACAGGCCAGATTCAACCTCCGCTAGCCCCTTTAGTGAGGTGGCGCCGTTTTATTCCTGCAATGAGGAGAGCAGCGGCGTGACCTTTACTCGCTCATTGAGTGGCGATGGCACCGGGGAGGGAGGTGCTGCAAAGAACCCACAGAAGAAAAAGGTCTGTTAAAGCATCTGACAGATGTATAAATGTAAAATGTTCTTGTTAAATTCATTGTCTGCTAAACTTAACTGAAGAAATAGCTGGAATAAATTTTATCAAAAAATTATGTATGCCTTTTATTCGGCTTTGTTAACTGACATCTCGCGTTTGTGTTGTTAGGTGTCTCTTCTGGAGTACAGGAAACGTCAGCGTGAGGCACGGCGAAGTGGTTCCAAGGGAGAGTGTGGCTCCCCTGTTTCCACGGCACCACCAGTAGATGTTTTCCCTGTCGCAGTGGAAGTGGCCCCTGAGCCACCTGTTCTCGCAGCAACACCAACCCCCAGGACCCCTCAGCACAGCGAGGAGCCAGATGGCCCACCTCAGGGGGAGAGAGATGGAGAAGGGCAGTGGTATGTCCCTAAAGTGTATACTCCCTTCCATGAGAATGAACTAGTCACACTTTAACAGCTTGAAATTAGTTTTAAAGGTTTGGATTAAAACTCTTATCAAGAAATCAGGCTGTCTTGTGACTTTTTACATATTTGTGGAGATATCTTAGACAGTTGGATGGCCAGTTGGGCCTACTGAGTTTTGCAAATTATGTATTAAAAATAATATTTAAGCATATACAATTCTCTTTTAATTTACAGGACATCTTCAACATCAGTAGAGCAGGTCAGGGAGCGAAGCTACCACAGGGCCTTGTTGTTGAGTGACCATCGCAAGGATGCAGGTAAAAACAACCCTGGAAACATCAGGGAATTTTGGATTGTGATTTCTATGTTTTTTTGTGATCATTTTTAAAACCCATGAATTGGTACCTGACATACAAATGGAAGCCTTTTTTAAAAAGTTCATCCAATAATCCCAGGGGTGTCCAATTCTGTTCCTAAAGGACCACTTTACTGCAGAGTTTAGCTCAGACCCTAATTAATCAATGAAACGGGTAATCAGGAAGGTGTGCTGAGCAGTAGGTTCGAGCTAAACTTTGTAAGAAGGTTAGCCCTAACAACTGGAGAAATCGAGGAAATGCATTCATAAGAAAGTGTGGGAACCTAGGTAAGATCTTCTAATCTTAATATAAAAATACCTGCTTTGTCTCATTTTCAGACAGTGGAGAGTCAGAGGGTGGCGACTCCCAGGTGAAGGAATGTCCTTCTCCCAAGAGCTGCAAGAGTCCCTCGACACATGCAGTAAGAGAACTTTCCCTCAATGTAATAGCCGATGTGAGATTTCTCAACCAGCAAGTGCACGTCATCATAAACCATTTTTCTTTCCATTTACAGCCTTGTTCTCCAGCACCCCAGACTGTGTCTCGACCATCCAAGGAGGAAGATGGTGAAGCACAGCCTTGTGGTCCTTCTCAGCCTCAGGCACTGTCCGTCCAGCAGTCCAGCACCAAGACTTCGAGCTCCAAACCAGCCGCACTGACGCCCAGCAAGCTCCACTGCGGGCCCTCCGGTGCCTCGCAGAGTCACTACGCTGGACCTTCGCTCATGCACTCTCCCAAAGCGCAACCCCAAGGTTCACCTTACCGCGGCCAGCGAGCCTTCCTGACAGCTCAGCCTCAGAACCAGCCTCAACCCCAGGCTACGTCTGGCCCGGCCACTTTCCCTCAGTATAACCCCCAAAATGCCCCACCGCCACCACCCCCTCCACCCCCAGCTCCACCCACTTTGACTTCCTACTTCCCCGCTCAGCCCACCGCTGCTGTTGCGCAGTTTCCTGCGTTCAAGCCTACCGTGACGTCACCCTTTCCTCCCGGTTCCCAACCTCTCCTACAGACCCATCATGCATTGCATTACCAAAGCAGTGCCACCCCTCCCCCACCTCCCCCTCCTCCACCTCCCCACCCACAACCTGGTCCAACCTTGCTGCACGTCAATCTGCAACCTCCTTCGATGCAGCAGCATCAACTTCTGCTGAGCTCTGCCCTACCCCCACCTCCTCCTCCACCTCCTCTGGGACAGAGTTCCCAGCAGCCTCCGCCCAATAGCGGCACTCTCCTGTCAATCAAACAAGGACAACACCCACACCTTCCGCCCGCTCCCTCAAGTACCACACCGCACCCGTTCCAGAACATCGGTGGCTTTCAAACCACTCTACTTCACCAGTCTGCACCAGCCAACCCCTCAGTAACCCCTTCCACTTATCAACAAACTGTATTACCCCCGCCTCCACCACCACCACCTCCCCAACAAACTCCTCCCTCACAGACCCCACCCAATCCGAGCATCTCGCAGATCGCCGGCGGTAACCGAGGACCTACCCCTTCGTCCGCCCCCTTTCACAGCACCGGCTATTTGGGCACAGGATGGCACTGACCACACCCACTTAACCCCGCCCCCTAGACAAACTCTCACAGAGAGGGGCGGAGCTACATCGTGTAACATAGGCAACACAACACCACTGTAAATATTTTCTATGTACCTTTTCACAAAGGCTAATGGAAACCGGTGGGGGGAAAAGGGTACATTTTAAAAAGCAAAACGAGAACTGTAAAAGTAGACTCTGTGTGAAAGATGATGGTTAATGAACCCTGGTGCTCATCACTTACCCAGAATCCCCCACACCTCTCTCCTTCCCATAATCTTATACTGCCATCCTGTCTTTTCCAGACGTCTTTTTTTTATTTTTAATGTTTTTATTCATTTTAATCGCCATTTCCGGTTTCTTCCCGTTGAATCCTTCCTCTATCCTCCCAGTGCAGTGCAATGCAATGGGACATTCCAGTTTCCTCCTTACCTTTCCCTGTTCTTCCCGTTTCTCACTGTTTTTCATTCATCAGTTATTTGTTTTATCTAGTGGCTCATTATATAGCAAAAAGATTTTGTATAGAGAAAAAAATACAGAATTATTATTTTTTTTATACCTCCATGTAACAAAAATATCTGTGCACCGCTGCAGAAATTCAGAGACCTTTCT
Source organism: Schizothorax lantsangensis (assembly GCA_027422415.1). Taxonomy (NCBI): domain Eukaryota; kingdom Metazoa; phylum Chordata; class Actinopteri; order Cypriniformes; family Cyprinidae; genus Schizothorax; species Schizothorax lantsangensis. Next base: position 12,557,180 of record CM049849.1, read on the forward strand.
GATAGGCCGCTTCACTGCCCCAGGAGACTGCACTTGTGTGAATGAGCGAGTCTGTGTGCATGAGTGTCTGTTTTTAAGCGGAAGGGAGCGTGTATGCTTGCGTGCCGCCCGTATCCGTGCGCATATTTGAAGTGCGCATGAGAAACGGAAGGCAAATACGGCACAGACAGATGCGTGCTGTTCTCTGTGGCAGCTTTAGAAAGAGGTCCTTCCTGTAGGGGGTAAGCGGTTTATTTTTGAATATCAATGGTTATTTGTAGAAAGTGTAATTTAATGTATAGGTGGTTACTCCAGCTTTCTCCAGAAACAGTTGTAAATATTGGCTTCTTTTCTTTTCTATGCTTGTATACTTCGCTCCCATCCCCATTTTGGAATATGGTTGTAAATACAAGCGCTCTTGACAAAAACGCTGAATGTTTCTGTGACTGTAGCACTATTTTTATTTCTTCCTCTCTGGTTTATTTTTTTTTACTGTTTGTGTGTGAGTGTATGTGTGTGTGAAGGACAGAGGCTCACAGACACAGCACTGGTTGGCTATTTTCATGGTTCATTATAATAAATCACTGTAATGACAGTTTTATACCAACCAAATGTCTTGTGTGTTTTACTGGGACGGGAAAGGGAGCTGTTTTTGATGTTTACATGTTCCTAATGTGAATTTTTCTTTCACTGTGAAGGTCACTCTGTGAAGAGGTGCTGCAATGAAGGTTTGAAGAGACTGCTGTTGCTGAGACCTATCTTAAGGTTGTCATTGAAAATATAAACCTAGTCGTTTTTTGTCATTAATATCTGATAGATGCTTGAAAGAAACTGTTTTTGCTTAGATCGAACAGAACGAAGGAAAAGAGGTTTTATGACCAATCAGAATGAAAGCAGACTTGAGAAGCCCAATCGGAATGAAGGAAGAGAGATTACATGACCAATCAACATCAAGCCAGAGGTTATAATCAACTGGAAAGAAGAAAGATGAGCATAAGGGGTGCATAGATACAGTTAGCTATAACCGCCAATGTTTGTATGTTTCTCAATAACACATCATGCACAACTTTTGCAGTGTTGAAGACTGAGCAGATGTCAGGTCAGTATTACCCAGTGCAGGTCTGGGGTGTCCGGTCCTGCTCCTGGACGGCAGATTTTGGTTACAACCAGCCAAAAACACACTTGCCTGGAAGTTTCTACCAATACAATAGAACTTGATTGGTTGGTTCAGGTGTGTTTAATTAGTATTTGAGCTAAACTCTACACGACACTGGTCCTCCAGGAGCAAGATTGGACACCGCTGGCCTGTGGGAAAAAAATAAAATAAGATAAATATTACTGTTTGTTCTTTACAACAACAACGCTCAGAATTAAATATCTTGATTGTGGTCTGTAGAGGTTAAATCTTTATTCATTAATGTGGGTGAATTGTCTTTAATGAACTTTTATAACTAATACATTTTAATGGTGTATTTACAGCATTTTCTACATACAACATCATCTGACAAGACAGACACCCAATAAATAAAGCAAACCATTTTTTTGTTTCCCTTCAGAATTTCATCCAGCATTGTCCAAACTCTTCAGCTGTCTACGAAGGGAGGGAGTGGCACTAGGTACACCGTGAGGTCATTTCCTGTGGGCTTTTGCTTTTTGAACCACATTCTCCAGGTTTTCCCATGGCATTTTCTTTTTGATTGGTGATCCTAGGCTGTTCGTTTATCTTGGTGGGAGAGAATAATTATACCAAGGGTACAAAACGGTACCAGCTGAGAACATCATAATTATGGCACACATAACTATACAGCACCAACACTGCCAAGAAGTAAATATCGAATTAGAGACATACAGAAATTCAACATATACACTCAATACATAATACTTAAAACACTCTCCTACTTCTTTATATACTTGGCTTGTGCACAATTACTAATGGCAGAGATGTCTGCCCCTAATTTTGACACTTATTTTTAAAATATATTAACAGTGAACTCGCAACTTCTGTTTACATACCCCTTTTAAACAATGTTGGATAGTGTGGTGAAATAATTGTACATATTGAAACCCGATAAATGATTACTTGCCTGTAAATTGGCTCTCAGGTAAGTGGTCAGGATTCAGTGTCCCATTTTGCTGCTTTTGTGTGTGTGTGTGTCCAGGTCTGGAAATGTCTCTGTGGTGCAGCGGAGTGTACATCCCACAATTCAAGCCTGTAAATGTTTCCTTCTATATTGGAGAATCCAGTCAAATAGAACAGTGTTTTACAGTAATTCATAAATGACAAAATATTAACATTATTGTAATGCAGGCCTTTAGAAGAGGACACAATGTAAAATAAATAAGATTTTTTTTATTATTATTATTAATAAGTTAAAGTAACTTCTAAATGGTGCATTAGCTGCCCTATCATGTTAGTAGCACAGAACACGGTAAATCAAACTAGGGTAGGGATTTGTTGAGAAGCAATTCCAGGGAGTGAAGTGCAAAGTAGGGATATGGACAGAAAAGCAGTGAGTTTCCAACTCCATTCAGCCCGTTCGCATCCTTCGCTTTAATGTTTTTTTTAACCGCTGCAGTCAGGCTTCCTGCCCTCAGGATGATGGGTAAAGCTGGATTGTGATTTCACATAATGATTTTCCTTGAACGAGACAGAAACACCTGAAAACAGATTAAAGCAATGTTTTATTATAAATTCACAGCATTACACTTGAGAAATGTACACATGGAAGCTAAACTTGAACAGATCATTTCAAAAATGAAAACGGTCTAATTTACTCAACCTTGTGTCATTCCTAACATGACTAAAAAACATCGGACCAACTGACTTTCATTGTATGGACAAAGTGTCGTCTTTTTTTCCTTTCATAGAAGAAAGGAACTCTTCATAACGCAATTTTTTGAAATTGCTAAATGGCATTTAAATTAAATTTTAAAAAGCAGATAAAAATTTACATTTGAGGTCCAACTGTGTGAAATTTCTGTTTTGGAACAGCCGTAAATAGATCTTTTCAAGATCAAAGACATTTTTAAATAATCATATAAACCCTAACCTTTTGAACAGTAGTGCATCTATGTTAAATATTGAGTATGTCTGAGCCTAACTACGTTTCAGTAGTAAATACGTCAAAAAAGGCAAAAATATTGCATCAAACTATTTCATGATATTTTTTAAGTAAAGACTCACTCATACTGACCAACACTCTCTCACCTGAGTGTATCTGGCATCTATGCATTTCCATTCTCTGTTGAGGAAAAAAAGGAGAAAAGTCTATCAAACTTAAATCCATAGAGTAATTTTCAAATGCAGCAGAATTATTTATCAACTTCTGACAGCTGTCACAGTTGATAAATACACATTAAATAGACCTTTTGTTTCTGATTTTCAAGCTGGGATAAACCTAACCAATAATTTCCACAAGATGGCACTAACACCATCATGTGCCATCCCAAAATATGACATAAATTCTGTTTCTGCAGGGTTAAGAAGTGAATTGCTCATTCATCATTATACAAACATCCTTAATCACCATTTGCATTGTGCAACTCATCAGTTTCATATAAAACCTTAACACGCCTATAAGTGACCCTTCATTACCATTATATAAAATAATAACAGTCATATTGCCCAGGACTTCCTGGAAGTGTAGTTTGTTTTTTCATTTAACTTCATTATATGATGCATTTTCTAGTCCATATCCATAAATAGTGTTTTGCTCCAGGTGTGCTGTTCAGCATAGCATGGGTTCCAGCTGATGCTGTGTCTGTGATTAATATGGACAGGCTGACAGCAAGCTGTGTAAACAGTCATTAGTAATTCATGGCTGGGTCCAGAGCACCGGGCTTCAATTAACCCCAGTCCATGGTAAATTCTACCTTTCTATCTTTCCTTCACTTGCTCTTTTCCTCTTCCTACTCGCTCCTTCTCATCTCTTTTCACAGCCCTATCATCTGATTCTCTCCTTAATAACCATCGCTCTGTCTTATTTCTCAAGCTGGTCTGTCCTCGCTCGCCTCTGGCTGGCTGGCTCTGTCTAGTAATGAATGAATTGGACTGAATGGCACAACAGCTGCGCGTTGAAAACTGATGTGTTAGAACATTTATGGGGAGAAATGGAGAATCCAGTTTGTTATTCTTCATTTTCATTTATGTAAATTATGCATTTTGTGATTATAATTAAACCATATAATGTGTATCAGAAATGCACACAATTAGCCAGGCCATTTCTGCATTCATTCACAGAGAAAAGTTTGATTATACACTCCTTGTTAATTTCACCCCTTTTTTTTTTTTTTAGTATTTCAAAACGTGATTGAAATTAATCTCATGTTACCTTAAAGTGATAGTCCACCCAAAAATGAAAATGCCGTTTTTAATTACTCACCCTCATGTCGTTCCAAACCTGTAAGACATTTGTTCATCTTCAGAACACAAATTAAGATATTTTTGATGAAATCCGAGAGCTATTAATGACAGAATATTCAGTTTTGGGTGAAATATCCCTGTCATTTGGTAATACTCACAAATTGTTTAGTATGCAATTGCCTCAAATCTTGGACCCATGTCTATACACTTAAAAGTTTACCAAAAATACTGTTTCTGAAAACAGATCCAATATATATAAACAAATATTTGTCCTACACTAATGACACTCTCCTCCCCTTACATCACTTGCAACTGACTAACAATAGCAAGTAGCAGATCATCATGTAGCGATACCAAATATCAAGTTGTTTTTCTATTTGTATTTTTACAATATATGAATTGTGTATAACCTTATTGTCCAACACTCTTTCAATTATTTATTTGCATAAATAAAGACAGTAACTCAAGTTGACAGAGGTACGTCTGCATTCTCCCATGGTAAGACATGACAAAGACATGGAATAACAATTCTTCAGACAAAATAATATTAATCTTACTGTCTGCCAGCAGCTCCTCGGACATGAGTCCATCCTGCCTGTTGCCCAGCACAAAAGCCAGGAAAGAGAGAATAAGGGCGTCCAAGATGCCCATAATGGCCAGGATGTACACCCAGCGCACTGAGCATGCTCCGATGGTGTATTTGTCCGTCCCTTCTCCGCACATCCTCTTCACCTCATCAGCATCCCAGCCATCAGGATATATCATACAGCCCAACACCAGACACATACCTAAGAGAGAAAGCAGGCATTGTGAGTCGTCCAGGTAATAAAAGGTCTACGGATTTAATCAACAGCAGAATGCATTTCTGTTCTCAAGCGATATGATAGATGGCAGATGTAAAGCGTAAGCTGGGGAACAAAATCAGCTCCAATGAAAGTTTCTTTTGAAAGTCATGAAGGAATGAAAGTCATGGCAGTTTCTTTTGTTCGATTATAACATGTCTGACAGCTGAGATGAATGTGGAGAGAGGTACCAGCAATACCGGACGAGCCCCCAATTTATATTCACATACATACCAACAAAGCTCACTATTGAAAGCTGCTATGAGTAATTTTTGCACACCAAATAAAATTGCAAAAGTTTCTGAAGAAAATGTGAGTGATGCTTGCCAGTGTAAAACTTGCAGCCACAATGCTGTGTGTGGGTGGTGGTGTTGCAGTTGCTTGCTTGGGTGTTCTGGTGGTTTCTTACTGGCCAAAGTTAAAAAAAAAAAACTTCCAAGTTTCCGTGATATTCTGGTCCCTAGATTTGCCAATTTAGAACCTGCCAACAATATAAGTCTGACAGCTTGTCTACCATTGCTCAAGAAGTTCTACCTCAAACTCATGAGACTGGTTGAGCCAAAAGTGTGTAAAGAAAGCAATTCAATACGTCTCCCTTATCTGAACCACCCATCTCATGTCTTGGAGGCTCTAGTAATGTGTTGAATCAGGTTGTTTTATTAGGAAGAGTTAAAAAATGTGTACTATTAATGTGCCACCAGGAACAAGGCTGAGAAACACTTGTCTATCTAGTTTGTGACAGCTCATGAGTTGTATTACCCTTCTGTTACCACATACTCCACAGAACAAGCAATAGATCTGATCTCAGATCAGTAGCGCCGACAACATCCCTGATGAATTGAGACCGGAAAACTGCATCTTTCATGAGTATCAGATCATAGTCATTGTAAATCCTGGAAGGCTTTGTTCTGAGAACAGTGAATACTGCATGTGCCATTTTTGATTCATCGATAGTGTTCTGCAGATGCAATCAGTTACACAAGAGGAAATCATTTATAATGTAACCAGGGCTTCTTTTTGGGTTATTTGACAAATGACCTTGATGCTGCCTTCAAGACATGTAGGGTTGATCACACAAGACATGAAGGGCACCCCAATGCTGTAGTTACCAATAGAACACATATTGGGATTTTCTTTGAGACCTGACTTGGAGGAGGTTCACCATTTGTGTGTTCTTTCCGTGTTAGAGTGGATTTCCTCTGGGTGCTCCGGTTTTCTCCTCAATTCAAAAAGTGTGAATGTATGAGAGTGTTAACCCTGCAATGAACAGGTTAGTACTAAGGTGTCCAATCCTGCTTCTTGAAGGCTACCATCTTGCAGAGTTTAGCTCTAACACACCTTCCTTGAAATTTCTAGTGATACTAAAGACCTTGATTTGCTGGTTTGGAGGTTTTTATTGGAAGCTAAGCTAAATTCTGCTGGAAGGTGGCCCACCTGGAGCAGACCCCTGGACTCTCCCATGCATCCAATCTCAAATACGTTGGAATAGGTCCAGCATTTCCACAACCCTACATAGAACAATCGTTCTGAAAAATGAATGGATGGAATTAATACACATATAGAGTTGATGAAAAGCAGCAATAAAACTTTCCATAAAGTTTGATTTATTTAGCCTGTTTATAATGCAATAGACTTCCTGGGCTATACTACTATTCCCATTTTCTGTGGTAGTGAGAAATTATACACAAAGCATCAATTACACATCTGATTTACATATTTTGTTCTTCATTTTCTTTTTGCTTTAGTGACAAAGCATCAAGCCATTGCGAGAAAGTAAAAAAGAGAAAAAAACTATGAAATTGCCCAACTGACCAAAATTTTCTGACCAAAATCATTTAAATGCATATCATGTAGTAATTACGACTTCCGAACCCATAAGTAGGAACTTCCCAGCAGGACTTGAAGGCAGCATAACTGGTTGAATGAACCAAGAAGGACAGATTTAGCACAGTCAGAAAGAAAAAGAGTTAGAACAGGAAAAAAGAAACTTAAACGGGTGCGAGTAGGAAGTAAAACGGTATCATAAGAGATAAAATAGCCCACAGATGGATAGTGCCAAACGAATCAGGCATGATTAACACATCTCCTACTTGTCTTTGTCACACAGTTTGCTGTGTCATAAAATAGGGTTAACGTACCCATTAAGCACACTTCCGCTTTTAAAATCAGATTATAAAAAGAAAAAATATTTATTATCCTACTTGATGTCTTAACCAATTGGTATGTTTGTTACTTTATACCTCCTGTAATTTCAAGTCAATCAGATCATTGCACACTGAGATATGGGTCTCCATGTGTTCACACTGTCTGGCGGCCATTTTGAAAGCTGTCTAAAAACTTTCACCAAAAGAGGAGCCCCTGAAATGTGCGTTTTTTTTTTTAGATGTTTAAGCCTTTATTTTGGGTAATTTTCACTACTTATTGTAAAATTAAGAGATTAATGTTCAGATTTCTTTGCATATTATAACCTGGAACTTGGAATGTGGGAAATAATTACAGTTAGATCCAAAAGATAGTTTTAGCAACATAGCGCAGATGCTACAGAACACAGTTAGCTGACTAGCTGTAGAAGATTGTGTGCTACGCTAGCATGTTACTTCACAGGCATTACTAGCTTGTACTTTTACATCCATAATATTATAAATTGACAGTTTATTGCTGGTCTGTTGTTTTACAGTGCTGTAATTTTTAAAGATTTCATATTATTTTAAGGTGATCTTAAAGGGTGCACGACTATGAAAATCACACCGCTTCAGTGTGACATCAATAAGAAAAAAGTGTAATTTCATAGATATTGTTAATAATAGTTGTTCATATTAAAATACATATGAACTTAATACATGTCCTAGACTATTTATTTAGCAAAATCCTGTCATTTTAATAAATATTACATGAAATTTATTAAAAAATTGTTGCTGCTCCAATTAATCTCAGTGTGCTCTCTTTAAGCTCTTCCACATTGAACGTCTATGTAAATACTTCATAAACAGACTTTAAATATTAACTGATGGCTGTCACTTTAAGTTAAGTTAATCGATTTTCTATGGATTCTGTCAACTCAAATCTGCAGACTGGCTCTGATCTTTGCCAACTAGCATCAACTTCTCCAGACTGTAAATCTGTGGAAAATCGGGGCAAAAATCATGTAGTGTATTCCAGCCATAAGAGACTATAGATAAGTTGACATCCATTTAAAGAGGTTTCATAATGAGGCTAGTTTCTGTATTCATCCCCATGAATTAAATGTTTTATTGGTTTGTTTCATCTGATTTTTGAATATGTTACTTAGCTGAACGTGGACTAGTATAGATGTTGATATGTGCTTAGATGACACTTCATTATGAATATATAACTGATCGACTTGAATGCCTTGTTGCTTGATTTTAGTGTTCTGTTTTTTTCTTGTGATTGACTTTGCACCTTCAAAAAATATATATATTTTTACAATTATTCTTTATAAATTTTCCTTAAAATAAACAAGATTTTTTAATAAAACATGATGTGAGCTTAATGGGAACAGGGGTGTGTTTAAAGGGTACAAAAATGTACCCATTAAGCACAGCCAGACTTTTGAATTTAATGATGTATATCTTAATTAAAATGTTTTTGTCATTTAAAATAAAATTAAATATTTTTGTGTGAGAGATTAATATTTTATTTTAACAACTTTTTGTACTGAAACCAATATCTTGTGCACTAAAAATGTCTCAATGTAGATTTTGGTGAGCTTAATAGGTACGTTTACCCTAGCTATAGAGACATGAACAGTCACTAAAAGCCTTTTCCTGTGTCTTATATCTCTGTCCTTCTATCTCTCGCTTTAATCTCTTGGTTCGTGTGTCTAATAAGCGAAACTTCAAAAGACATTCATCATCATTATACTAATAGCCATCAGCAGTCTAATAGTAATCACATTAAAGCTCAGAGCCAATCACCCTCATCCCTGCGTCCACAGCTTATTTGCACTGCAGTCACTCTAGCTCCAGAGTTCAAAGCTTTCCTCTTGGGGCTGTTTATGACAGTGCAACTGAATATCACTCGTGTAACCAACCTTCCTGCAGTTGTCGAAGTTGCATGTGTCATCTAAGTTCTTATGGTGGTACACCCAGTGTTGGGAAGGTTACTTTGGAAATGTAATAAGTTACAGATTACAAGTTACCCTACTTAAAATGTAATAAGTAGTGTAACTTTTCAATTACTTTATTAAAGTAATGTAACTGATTACATTTGATTACTTTTTGATTACTTTTCTAAATTTTTAATGTTTTCAACTGTTAATCATTTTCAAACATGTAAACCTTACAGTAGTACTCAACACTGATAACTGTCAGACTTCGAAATCCTTCATCACTTGGATTAAGATTATAATATTTTAATTTTAAAGGAGACATTGGATACAAAATATCTTCATTTGCATATAAATGTGTCTTATCAGTGTGTGGACACAACCACCCTACAATGATAAAAAATCACTCCTTTTTTTTAAATCCCCCCTGAAACCTGAACAGTCTCAATTATCAAGCCATTTTGATTTTGGAGTGAATACCAGCGCTCTCTTCCACCTTCAGTACCACGACTGAGGTGAGACCCTTGAGCAAGGCACCAAACCCCCAACTGTTCCCTGGGCGCCGCAGCAATATGGCTGCCCACTGCTCCGGGTGTGTGTTCGCGGTGCGTGTGTTCACTGCTGTGTGTGTGCACTTGGATGGGTTAAATGCAGAGCACTAATTCCGAGTATGTGTCACTATACTTGGCCACATGTCACTTCACTTCACTTTCACTAAATTTGTTTATGTCTGGCTGCGCAAATCATTTTACTCCAGACTGTTTTCTGAATGAGGGACAATTCAAGGCAGGTTTTGTTAGAAAGTTAAAACTCAAGGATGAATCAGTACCCATTGTTCATGATCCAGCTGCACCTCCAGAAGAAGTAAGTCTCACACTTTATTTTATATGATTATTTGCGAATCGCGTTTGCTCTTCCACAGAAGAGAGGGGCGGGGTGAGCAGATCTCATTAGCATGTAAAGAGATATGCACCGAAACGAGTCGCTGTGAACAGAGCTATTTTTGACAAGGTAAAAAGGGTGTTGTTTTACACAACCACTGAGATCATTTCAAGAATACCCTAAAGAATCATAAGAGCTTGTGGAAAATGGGCATCCGATGTATCCTTTGAAGCACAGCCACCACAAAATCAGACTTAAGGCCAAAGTATACTTCACTTTTTATGCGTATGCGAGGGACAGCGTACAGCGCACTGCCAGATTTTTGTAACCGCGCATACTTTGTACACTCAGGTTGCATATGCGCATTTAACTCTCTTGCAGCAATTAGTTTATCCGCAAGGTGGCAACCCTGCCATGGGGGTATCGATTCACAAGGTAGCCGAAGAAAAACTGCATAAACAGAACAAACCGGAATGCGGGTTAGCTACAGCGACAATGGAGTCCTACATAGACGAGAGATTGTGCGAAGAGGTTAGAAAAAAATCCTCATTTGTACAAGTGTAGCATGAAAGAATACAAAGATATTTATATGGGTTTTAACTCATGGCAAGAGATTGCGCAAACACTGGCCCTGTTAGACCAGGAGAGGTATTGCAATTTGGCGCAAAGCGCATGTGTCGAACGTCTGTGTACGTGCAAGAGTCAAACAAATTAGGCTATACTTTGCAAGGCTGTGCGTACGACTAAAAAAAAAAAGTATACTTTGGCCTTTACGTTAAAATCATTCTGAGGTTAAATACAGATTTAAAATCATAACATGAAATAGTTTAATAGCTATGATACTGTTTTTGAAATCAAATCTTTGCATAACAATGACAGGAAACACTAGAATCTAACAATGCTTTAGAAAAAAACAGTTAAAAAAATCTTTAAAAAATAAAGCATATACATAAACCCATATAGGAAATATACGAGTTATCAGATAAGCATGTTATAAACTTCTGAAACATTGGTGTTTCATATTTTAGAGCAGTCACTGCAATTTATGAAAGAAATCAGTTAAATCTGTATGTGTGAGTTTGTGTGAAAAAATCAGATGTAACCCCCTTTGTAATCCTTAACATTTTCATAAGTAACTGTAATTTAATTACACATTTTTTCTAAGTAACTGTAACTGATTACTTTTATTTTGTAATTAAATTACGTAATTCCATTACATGTAACTAGTTACTCCCCAACACTGGGTACACCATGTCCTATCCAGGCACTACATGACAAGTTTTCAGTGACAAGTAATTTGTCTGTCCACACTGAAAGTGAAAATACTGCACGATGCAACACTATCACAACCAATCAGAACATAGTAAATGTTTCAAAAACATTTATGTGGAGCAGGATTTTGGACCACCGAGACCAAACGCGTAAAAGCTTCGTTTGTCTTCGGAAACACAATTTAAAATATTTTGGGTGAAAACCATGAGGCTTGTGACTGTCCCATTGACTGCCAAACAATTAACACTGTCAAGGCCCAGAAAAGTATGAAAGACATCGTCAAAAACGATGTTACGTCAAAATTACGTCGCCGTAATTTTACAAAGCGATCAGAATACTTTTTGTATGCAAAGAAAACAAAAATAATGACTTTATTCAACAATTTTTCCCCTCTGCATCACCGTAGCGCCACTATTTGTGTCCAGTGGATACTCTCAAAAATGGCGCTACGGTGTAATCCAAATCCTGGAGGAGACAAAAATGGCGCTCCTCCAAATCCTGGAGGAGACAAATTGTTGAATAAAGTCGTTATTTTTGTTTTCTTTGCATACAAAAAGTATTCTCGTAGCTATTTTAACAATCTCCTTGTTACATTTCTGAGCCTTGATCGTGTAAGGACCTGTCCTGACCTACATTTCACTACTGATTATACCCTGTATGATTGTGTATGTGACGAATAATAAAGAACCTTGAACCTTGGGGGATCCTTGCTGTCTATGGGAGGTTAAGAAAGCTCTCGGATTTCATCAAAAATATCTTAATTTGTGTTCTGAAGATGAACGAAGGTCTTACAGGTTTGGAACGACATGAGGGTGAGTGATTAATGACAGAATTTTCATTTTTAGGTGAACTATCCCTTTAACTAGTGATGTGAGTTTGGGGCGGGGCCCCTTTTTTTGACTAATGACAGATGGAGGAAGAGTTTAGAAAACCTATTTAGAAAACTGTTTGGTGCTAGTGCAGAACTTGCGTATACCTGTCACATCACTATGGGACTCACTGGAGGGAAGGCTCCTGAGTGTATTGCATTAAAACCGACCAGATTCATGGACACACACGCACATTATGTGGGAAATGCTTATAAATAATAGAAAACATCAGCGTTTTCTCTCATTTCACATCCTCTCCAGAGCCTGCAGCACTGCACCACACACATATACTAATGAAGAGGAGCTCTTCAGCTAAACCTTTCAATGTTATCGAAGAGACACACACAGTTGAGCTCTGATAATGAGCTGTCCTTATCTCAACCATCTTGCAAAAGACAAGTTGTCTTTTTCATCCCATTTTGTCTTATTTTTATGTAATAGATGCCGCAGAATAGATTATGGAAAGGCAACCTTGTGGTTCTGTAGTATCGCTAGCTCTTTTCTGATAGATTAGACTGCGGTTGCATTGTGCGGGCTTTGATTTTGCTGGCAGCGAGCACTCATGCTGCATCTGGGTCAGTGAGAGTGTTCTGAATGCAGATGCTGTGAGTGTCACATTCGAGATGTGTTTGTAGATAGAGGCTATAAATAAACACAGTTAAAGAGGAGAATTCTGCATGTGAGCGTGTTTCCGTAAGGAAAGATACATGTGTGATACCCTTCTCCTCCCCCTTAGACTTTCCTCTTCTCTGCATATCTATTTTTTATGCTATCCTGTAATCTCAGTCAACGATTTATTGATGAAGCCCCTTGCAGGGGGATAAGGAGCTGTCCAGAACACAGGGAGCTAAAATATACCTGACTAATGGAGCAGTCCCTTTCAAAAGTTGTTCTGAACTTAAAAATTTACATTTTTTCATTACATTTACCATCAAAGTAGTATGACTTATGTGCTATATTACAGCCATCTGAATTCATATATTTATGTGGAATAGACCTTAATTTAAAGGAAAAGTTCACCCCAAAATGAAAAGTCTGTCATTAATTACTCACCCTGATGTCATTCCAAACCCGTAATTCCCATCTCCGGAACACAAATTAAGATATTTTTGATGAAATCTGAGAGCTTTCTGACCTGCATAGACAACAACGCAACTGACACGTTCAAGGCCTAGAAAGGTAGTAAAGTCATTAAAGGTGGGGTATGTATTTTTTCAAAAACGCTTTAGAAAACTGAGTCGGGCCTAGTACCAAAACAAACTTGTAGCCAATCAGCAGTAAGGGGCATGTCCACTCAACAGAAAGATAGAGATGGCGGATAAAAAAAACAAAAGAGGAAAACGTCTACGAAAAAAAAAGAAGGCTTACGATAAGGCAGCGATTCCCAATCCCAGTCCTCGCGCCCCCCCACTCTGCATATTTTGCCTTGCCTCTCTAAGTTAACACACCTGATTCAGATCATCAGCTCGTTAGAAGAGAGCTACGTGCATGAACTGTGTTCTGAATGATATGATCCCTACACAGTGTCCATTGCTCCCTTGCCTGAGCAGGGGAAATCCGTTGAAGTTTACTTCACTTCGGAACATTCATTCACGGATTTGCGCTGCGCAGCGTCTTCACACACAGACGAAACTTACTAGAGAAGTGTGACATAATATACCTCTGTAAATAAATACAATTTAAAGTCACGTCTCGCACACTTTAATGCCCTTTGAATGGAACATATACATTCGTTTCGAACTGGGATCATGGCGGAATATCCGGTGATGTCCACTTCGCAGGGCACTTACGGTCAAATAGAACAAACGTCATACGTGATAAGAGATACACGAAATATGCAGCATGGGGGGGGGCAGGAGGAGTGATTTCGATTGGGAAACGCTGCGGTAAGGCAAGAAGTAGGACCCGTGTAAATATCGGATCAGCTTTCCAGCGCTGGAGAGAACTCAAGGAGTGGGAAGGTCTGCGATCGGACGCCAAGGTTGCTTTGTTTCTTCTCGATAGGCGAGTAACATTGGTTTTGTATAATCGTTGCCTGGGTTGCGTACGTATGTGTTGGGCGGAGCTATCAAAATAGGGGCCAGACCCTTTTGGGGTAGGGGCGTGTTTGTTTTGGTGATTTCAAATATCAACATTGGCAACCAGAAATCACTTACCCTACCTTTAAATAGTCCAATTTAAATCAATGGTTCAACCTTAATTTTATGAAGCTCCAAGAATGCTTTTTGTGAAAACAAAAATGTAATTAAATTTTGATTTCATCAAAATTATCTTAATTTGTTTTCCAATGATGAACAAAGGTATTGCAGGGTTTGAAATAACATGAGGGCAAGTAATTGACAGAATTAAAAATTTTAGGTGAACTATCCCTTTAAGTCATTATTTGCTAAAAATCTTCCCATTGACCACAGCTGTCAACTCTTTTTTTTTTTCACGTTTTTGCACATTTAAATTTGCCTCGTTGCAACTGGTTATGAGACCCATTAATAGTAATGCCATTTGGTGTCATTTATGTCAAACCTAGTAAAATATCTTGGTGTGCTATATTTGAAAATACGCAAACACAAATGAGATTTGAAAGCTATAGCTGAAATAAGATAATCAGTGAACAATGGCATACATTTCAGTCTAGTCATAGATCAAATTATAATGCTTTATAAGACTTGGAATATAGTTCACAACTCATACGGTCTACTTTTATGATACCTTTATATTGCTTTTTGTAATTTTTGGAAATTAGCCTCAGTCTCTATCCACTTTTAATGTATGGAAAAGAAGCTTGAACAATGTAATTGCATGGAAGAAAATCCTGTTTGGAAATACATCAGGGTGTGAATATGATGACAGAATTGTAATTTTGGGGTAAGCTATCCCTTTAAGTACTCAGCTTTTCGCATTTGTATGCAGGTTAGCAGTGAAGGATGAAAAAAGGTGCTTCCTCACGCTCATCTTCCCCTGACATCGCTTGACTTGGCATTTGTTTGAAATGTCTTTACATGCCAGCCAATGGAAGGAGAAGAAAGAAGCACCAAGGACGATAAGGGAAGGAGACAAGATGGATGGAGAGAGTAGAAGATAATGCAAGGTTAAAAGACTTCCTGTCTCTCTTTGCCTCTTTCTCGCTAAGCTGCAGTTGTTTGCTGCTTAATGTATTGTAAAGGCAGGAATAGAGTAACGCCTCAGGGTTTGTGCTTCATCCTGAGAATGGCAGCTTGTTGTTTTTCCTTCCAGAGAGGGATGAATGGTGGGAAAGAATAGAAGAAAAGAGAATAAGAGAGAGAAAATCACCTCACTGCATCCATGGTAATCTGAAATTCCCTGCTTCTGCAGTCAGACACTAGCTCTTCTCCAAAACCTAGTGAGCTGCCTACCTAGACAACATTTTAAGACACCTTAGCAGCGCTCCTGACTCAAAGATTCCAAAAAGTAGATAGAAACATATTGTTGAGTTCCAAGATACTTGGCTTTGGCCAAAAAATAAGGCATTTATTTAGAACACTGTAATCTTAACACCATGTTAGCATCAAACTGTTAATCTATTGTGAGTTCCTGTGAACGTTTCAAATCAGTCAATTACAAGGTTATATTTCAGGTAGGAAGCTGAATAGTAAGTAGTAGATAGCAAGGTAGCTCTATAGGTTTTTGAACAGAGCTAAACACATGATTAGGGTGCTTTCACACTAGCATTATAAATTTACAGCTTGTCTATTGGCACGGGATAGGATTACCTGAGGTAATGTTTACAGAAGGTAAAAGTTGCCGTAAACATTATAGACACTAGCTATGATTCCATCCACCTATTTTTATGCACATTATGGAATATTGCAAAATGCGCATAAATAAATAAATCCTCCATGCGCATGGAAAAAGTCACGTGACTTTGCGCTATGAGACGGGATAACTTGACTAGCAGTGAACCGATCTCGTTGCACAGCATCTATATGTTGTTATGGTGGTTCTGAAATGCCTGAGCAAAGTCTGTCATCAAAGTATTTCTGTATAATTGTCTTACACGACTGCGTTCCCAAACATCAGCATCCACCTCCACAAGCAATGACAGCATTTATTGTGTTTCATCTACTCGCTCTGAGGCGCAAGTAATTTATCATATGTGACACTGGACCACAAAACCAGTCTTAAGTCGCACAGTTATATTTGCAGCAATAGCCAACAATACATTGTATGGGTCAAACTTATCCATTTTTCTTTTATGCCACAAATCATTAGGATATTAAGTAAAGATCATGTTCCATGAATATATTTTGTAAATTTCCTACCATAAATATATCAAAACTTAATTTTTTATTTGTAATATGCATTGCTAAGGATTTCATTTGGACAACTTTAAAGGTGATTTTCTTAATATTTTGATTTATTTATTTATTTTGCTCCCTCAGATTCCAGATTTTCAAATAGTGGTATCTCAGCCAAATGTTGTCCTATCATGACAAACCATACATCAATGGAAAGCTTAGATGTATAAATCTCAATTTAAAAAAATTGACCCTTATGACTGGTTTTGTGGTCCAGAGTCACATATATGAAAATGATTATATTCAGTGACTTCTCCTAGTTTTCTTAGTGATATTTAGTGCCAGTTTACCAGGAAGTGACGATTTGACTCGTTGGATGGAAACGGTGCTTTATTTGCAAATGTTTTATGCAATATTCCAGTTTTGTGCTTAAGTTTAATTCGAATCTTTGGATGGAATCATAGTTATTGGCTGTAATGATTAATGAGATGGCACATTCGGACAGGTCTAAAATCACTGAGAAGCTCTGGTAATAATTACTTTACCCCACCTCTCCATGTAAAACTAATTCCATCTGTATAGGGCTTGAGACACAAGTGCAGTTATGTGATCACACTTTGAAAACAAAACCAAATGATAAAAGTGAGGTGAGTAACGCTATGCATTTTGCCGCATTCTCCTGCATCGTCATTCTATGGCAACAAGGGTAAACAGCTGTCGTTATGAATTATGATAAAATAATCATACCACTGTTTGGAATCAAAAAATACAGTGTTAACATACATTATACAGGCAATCGAACTTTGGTAGAGTATAAGCAATCAAACCAATTGTGAAAGCACCCTTAAATGAACACAGACATCATATTGGGTATATAAGAACTTTAAAAGAATTGTATTAATTAATTTCAATCCATTTTTACAGCTTGACAGTGAATGTATCTCGTCATAGCTGATGCAAAAGCATCAGTGGGAGTGCTGCAGAATCAATGCCTCTGTTACGGACATTGTAGGAGATTTGTAGACGCTCCCATGGGCGACAAGGTAAGTAGTAAAAATGATTGAAGATTAAATTTACAGGCCCGTGTCTCCCTAGGATGGTTGGTTTTTAGCAGCGGGAGGCTGTTTCAAAGCTTATGTAGGCATCTCTGAGATCTGAAATCATCAACACAGGCTAAATACAATCTGTCTGTCTGTCTATTTATCTAGGTTTGTCTGTCATAATGTATTTGCCACTGTTTTTTATGTCTATTACCCTCTTCATTCACCTCATCATGTATTCATCTGTGTAGACTCAAGCTGTGCTTTCACGCATAACTGACGCAAGACAAATTTGGGTTCAGCCTGTTTCAGACAAACACCTGTCTGTGACTGTGTGAATTCAATCCTGGATGGGCCTCTCTGCTCTGACAGTGGCATATGTTACATGACAGGTTCGCATGTTCAACCTCAGACAGCGGCTCGCTCTCTGGATTATTTCAAAACTAGGTTTTGTTAAGAGTTTTGAGTCTACAGTAGATAAACATAAATATACATAATACTGCAGACAAATTATATGGTTAAAACTGGCTAATAATGGCATGTACACTGTATACAACCTAATACTTTTAAATGCAACATTAAATTTCTGAGTATGCCACATTATTGCCGTATGACCTCACTATGCATATTCAATTCAGTGAGAGGAATCTAGTTGTCACCTTAGAAATAAAAAGGGTCCTTTTGCATTTTTATTTTGTGTAAAAATGTCTGGTAACACTTTAGTATTGGGACCAATTCTCACTTTTCACTATTTGCTTATTAGCATGCCTATTAATAACATATTAGTGCTTATAAAACACATATTCTGCATGAGCATATTCTACATCCCTAATCCTACCCAATACCTAAACTTAACAACTACCTTACTAACTATTAATAAGCAGCAAATTAGGAGTTTGAGGCAAAAGTCATCGTTAGTGGTTTGTTAATAGCAAGAATTGGACCTTAAAATAAGTGTTAACAAATAACTTTGCAGTTAACAGTAAGAGTAAAACTGAAGTATGATATTCTAAACACATCCAAAGTCACACATAAAGCAGGTAGCTTTTTGAAATTTTAGCTTCATATTAATTGCAATGCTACAAAAAAAGATGAAAAGAAACAAGACAATGTTACAATGCAGCCTCTGAATTAAGACTGCATAAAATAAAAGGGCTCTAAGGAAAGTAAGAGATGCAGCTGAGTTATTATTCACGCCGCAGCTGAGAGTTGGCTCTGAACGTGTGCCAGTTCTGTGGAGTGAGTTGTGTTGTCATGGAGACGCTCTCTGGATTGTCAGTCTTGTGAGGTGTTTGATAAGTGATGGGTGTGTTATTGACTGCAGCGCTCCTGAACTCCTCCCTCCTGGGCAAACCAGGCCAGCACAACTGACACGGAATGCTCTTTTATTCTACCTGTCTGGCAAACTACCATACTACTCTTACTTTTGCTGCATTATAAACTATGTATACTGTACATACTTTGGTAGACAGGTAGACAGCAATATTATTCTACCCAAGATACTTAGTTAGGGAGAAATTCTGAAACAGCATTGCATGTATCATTTGCAGATTCAAAATGCACTGTGACAATCACAGTAAACAAATGCGGGTTATAAATATATACTCTACATTTCATTTAATACAAAAAATAATAGATTTAAAATAACAATGCAATAAAAATGGCTATTTACCCAATATTTAGTTTGCTATGCATTTTGTACTTTTTTAGAATATTGTTAGCTTACCTAAGCGTTTCAAATCAGTGGCATATTAGCTTTCTTCTTACTGCATACTGCACAGTATTCAATGAATGCTGCCAAATATTTTTTTAAAAAGCATATGAAACTATATTCATTATGTAAATCATAAATTACTTCACTACACTCTTTCATTCAGTCAAGTAGTGTACATGTTGGAAATTTTGTTTTTATGGTTTAAAAATTTATTTATTTAATATTATTTATTGCATTTTTAATCCTATTTTGTGAGGAAATCTTAACATTTTAACATCTTAACATCATACATTTTGACAGTCCAATTAAAAAATAAAAAACATTTAAAATTATGAAAATTCCTTGTATGCTATTCTAAATATATCTTATCCATTTTACTAAATTAAAAAAAAATTGAATTCCTAGAATAGAATATTTTTAGTAAAATTAATTAATTATTATTATTATTACTTTTTCCAAGATGATAGCTGAATTGCACTGCAGACGAAATGTAACATAGCCTACTATAAAAAATATATTTTTTGTATAATGCTTACTGTTTCACATGCTATTTCTAAAAAAGTGTACTGAGCATAATTCAGTAAGCTGTACACTAATATCTCATTTAAAAAAAAAAACTATCTCTCTTTTTTTTCCCTCTATGCGTCACTGCAGTTTATGTATTTATTAAGGCAAATCTACCCATACGTCCAAAAATACATTACATTTAACATCTTGAAAATATGCTGTCTTAACCTTTTTAACGTGTGCACATATAACCTCATTACCCTAGCGCAGAAGACTACATATCCCATAATTCTTTGGGGGCGGTGGAACAGTAAAGGTGATTGGGAACAGGTGGTCCAATTAATTACTGGCGAGCACGATTACACCCGCCAAGTGTGGGAGGAAACTAAATGAGCGTGCCAAAATACAGATTTAACGAGAGGAGAGAGAGACACAAACATTGAGCTCTACAGGACACGCATCAAGCCCTTAATAGACAGTAAGAAAAAGCAAACAGATTAAGAGAAAAATCCTCTTTTATCATTCTGATGCACTTATTTCAATCACACAAGCCGGATTGGCATTGCAAGCCTATTTGGATAGCGTGTTGCGTGTGTATTTGGCAGAATGCAATACTATGTGATAGCTGTTTCCTCTTCCCAGTTGGAAACCAATAAGTTTTGGCCCCCAGGACGGGAGTTTATTTAGCCCTGCCAAGCACTCATTGAAGTGTCCATGTGATGCTTGGTGTGTCCTGCCAAATGCAGTCCTCATCTTCGCTGCTTGACAGACACTAGAGCTTTTGCTTCCCTCTCTGCGTTCTGTTGTATTAGCACAGCTCATCTAAATTCAGAGATAATCTCTTTCTCTCAGGTTTCCCAGACTGTGTGACAGCACTCAGAGGAAGGAGCGTTTCTTTGAATATTCTACAGATGTCCTCTTTTCTTTCTCCGCATGAGCCGAGCGTTTGAAGTTGGCTGATGGGATTGTTTTAATATTCCTCAGATGTGGCGCAGAGCCTAAGAACGTTTTATCCTCGGTGCACTGTGCCTGGATCGGTGTGCTCTGGGTCTTAGATTAGATGCTTTGCAGGAGCGGAGAGGGCTGATCAATGCAGGACACTCCATTTATGTGTGTGTGTCTATTATAATCAGTGTTGTGGTAACGCATTACAAGTAACGCGAGTTACGTAATCAGATTACTTTTTTCAAGTAACTAGTAAAGTAACGCATTGCTTTTTAATTTACAAGAAAATAAGATGCTGACCTTCGATGATCCAATTCAACCATACTAATAGCAAAAATTACTCTAGATAAACATTTGTGCTTCTTTTTTTATTGCTGAATTGTGCTGAACTTTCTTCTTCTGCATTCTACTTTACAGACGTGAATTTACTTTTCCTTTAGCCTGAGGCGTATTCATTTCACTTTTGGTGTGAAAGGGCTTTTACGTTTGCCAAAAATATAATTTTTTTACAATTAAAAACAAACAAGCAAGATTTAAAAAGTAATGCAAAAGTAACGTAAGGCATTACTTTTCATAAAAAGTAACTAAGTAATGTAATTACAGTAGTTACTTTTTAGGGAGTAACGCAATATTGTAATGCATTACTTTAAAAAGTAACTTTCCCCAACACTGATTATAATGACTGATTACAATGACACAAAATAGCTGAAAATCTTTCTTAAATGTTGTTTTTAGAACCAAATCTTTTGTTTTGTGGTTGCTAAGGTGTTTGAAGTGGTTTTAGTGCATTGTTATGTGGTTGCTAGAGTGTGTCCCCAGCTAAGGTGTTATGGATGGTTGCTAGGGTGTTGTGTAGGGATGGGTGATATACCAGCAGACAAGATTAACCGGTAGAAATTTGTCAACCGGTAGAGATTTTGGAATATCAGCTCTATTGCGGTTAAACGCTCATGTGACGTTGTTTTGCTACATGGTCACGAAAACATTTTAAGCATTGTGGTTTCAAAACAAGTGTTTTTAAACCGCTGAAATGCAATCAGCAGCGAAAGATATGCGCACACTGTCTGAGAGACGTGCACGTGCACGTGAAGACTGTGCTCATAGAGCGCGGGAGTATTGAGTTATTTTTGCTGCTTTATAGGCCTTGAGCAGTTAAATACACACACTTGTATGTGTCAAAATGCCCGTCTTTCCAAGTATCCTTGTAAATACAGTAATTTAGGCCTTAAGTAAAAGCAAACAATATTGGATCCGGGCAGCTCTTAAAGTGACAGCAGTCTTATATTCCTGCTGTCTGTTATTCATGTTAATCAAACAACAAAAGACAGAAAATCTCTCACTGCTCTTTTGTTTTGAGTTTTTTCTATCCATTGAAACAGTATGTGTCTTTGCATCTAAAAATTTGAGATGCAGCGTTCAGGAATGGTTTTTAAAAAAGCAGCGCAGAATGCGATGGTCTCGAGACATGCATTTGAGACGTGATGCTTGAATAACGGAAATAACAGTGCCTCCGCTGCCATGTTGCATCAAATAAAACAGTTGCCATGCCAGCTTGATACTGTAAACAAAAGCTTGCAACACTTGCCCTGCCTCCGGGGTCTTCTGATTGGTCCACTGCTTTGGAACTGACATTGATGTGCGGCGCTGCATATAAAAATTGAAATTCTTGACACAGCGTCTTAAAAATATGGCAGTCATGTGCGAGATGCTGCAAAAGCAGTGAGACACAAGCACAACAGTCATACACCTCCGTCTAGCGCATTTACATAGGGAAACAATGGAAAAGTAGAGCACTGGAATGGAAAAATGCATGCTGTGTGAACGACCCATTGGGTACTGGCATGGCGTTTCAACTCCAGTCCTGGAGGGTTAGGCTTGTTTTGTTACTATGCAGCTGCTACAGCAGGACTGCTCAACTACTGTTGAGAGCCACTGTCCTGCAGAGTTTAACTACAAGCCTAATTAAACACACCTGTACCAAGCTAATTAAAGTCTTCAGGACTGAAAAGTTGCAAGCAGGTGAGTTTGATCAGGGGTTGGAGAGAAACTCTGCAGGACAGTGGCCCTCCAGAACTGTTGAAAACACCTGTGCTGCAGTGTTTGGGGTGTTACAGCAGTGTTTCCCAACCCTGTTCCAGGAGGCACACCAACAGTATGCATTTTGGATGTTTCGCTTATCTGACCCATCCGTTTCAGGTTTTGGAGTCTCTTGGAGTTGAATCAGGTGTGATTGAAAATATGTATACTGTTTTTTTGCTGCCACAAAATATGTGCTGTTCTAGATTGTCCTGCATTACTGTTTGGATGCTTGGGTGTTCTAAATGTTTGCTATGATATTGTAGGTAATTGACGGTGTTGTTTTATAGTTGTGCTATAGTTGCTGAGTGGTTTTCAGCCCATTGCTATGTGTTTGCTAGGGTGCTGCCATGCAGTTTTTCTGAACATATGATATTCTGGTCTCAAGACCATTTGGGTTCCTTCATCATAAATCTAGCTGTGTTTGAAATCGCCCCGTATACCCTCATTTACTATTCCCTACATTAGTCCACTCATAGATATGTATAGGTGGATGCCACATTCAACCCGCTTAGACATGTCAATGCTTCTGCCATCTTGGAACGGTCTATATGTCGTCAATCACAATAAAAATCAATGAGTTTCAAGATGCAACAACATTGCGCAGCATCTAGTTGTAAAAACTGCCTACATTTAAATTCTTGAAGAAACTGGATACATTTTCACAGTTAAAAATAACTGTATAAAAATACAATTAAATTCCTTTTAAAAGCCTTGTTAGCTAACGGTTTCGAATTGTGTTAGCTTAGCAAAAGCATCTTCTGAAATCTACCGAAGATATACTGTATATATTCATACATCCGTATAACTATAGTTGCAGTGCAGATGTGCAGTGTTCACAGACCAACTTTGACTATTCCAATATGGTGGACGGCTTACGTATAGTGGCCCGTAGAAACAGCCGCTAATAGGGCATCTACCTATAAATATCTATGAGTTCACTAATATAACTAATAAAACTGACCGCCTCTAATGAAAATATATATCTTGAACTCTTGCATGGAAACTACTGTATGCACATTGCATGTATAAAGGTCCTTGCACACTGAGTCTGAAATCTTCGTATGCGTTTTTCGTACTTTTTCATCCGTCATCCTTTCCTATAAAAATGTTTGCTACAGATGTGAAAACGCAGAAAATCGAACCTGGTCTGATTTTTTTTTTTTATGATGGATGAAAGTTTCGGAGGCAGTGTGTAAACGTGATTGACACACCGTGAGGTCGTATTTATTTTTCAATGTGCGAAAATTTTGGACTCTGTGTGCAATGGCCTTAAACCTTAATTAAACTATTTAATAATCAATTAAATAGAAATGTGTACCTGCATGACATTACGCTGTTCCCACATGAAAATGGATGAATGATTCGGCTGCAGGTGCCATTACGGGAATTATTTCGGCACGACCCTCACAGTACATTATGGGTATTCGCTAGCCATTGAGTGTACATTGGTGGTCTACTCATTATTGCGGTGCATTGTGGGATTGAATGAGTGCACTCGATAACATCCACTATGGTTATTGACACCACTACAAGTGGTTTTCCTCTCAAGTAGTGCCCTATTTAAGGGTAAAGGGGTGATTTCGGACACAGCCTATAAGTCATTGTAAGTATGAATGATCTCTGAGAACAGTGACATCACATACCTCTTTTAAATGAGCTACCCACTATGAGGAATCATTCATGTTTAATACTTAGAGTATTAGTGGTTTCTTAAATTTCACTAATTCAAAGTATAAGCATGAGTACCATATAAATATTAATAGCCACAACCAGAGCCAATGGAAGCTGTTTCTGTGACTTTCACACAGTGTTTCCACAGAATGCTGTCATTAACTTATTACAGGCATAATTTCCTGGGGCTAGGTGCATTGCTTAAGGGCACAATGGTTATGTTTCATGGTTTGCATCTTGCGGGAATCAAACCAACCCTGTGGCTTAATCATTACATCACACCACCTCCAGATGTTTGGAGGTTTAATAACCATAATGTGCACTTCCTCTAATGTTTTCTAAATTATATAGTGAAAAAAGATAAATGGAATGGCACCACAGCTCCTGTTAGGACTGCAACACTCTGTTATTCTAGCTCTAATTGGTGTTGCAGCTCCTGGAAACCTGATTAGTATCAGAGACCACCTGCTGAGTGGTCTACTGAAGTAATTCCAGAAGGGCCAACTCTGCCATGCCCCTCGGAGCGTGTGTGTTCACATGTACGAAACCCTCCCATCCACTCGACCCCCACCGCTCAGCACGTGTATGAATCCGACCGAGACTAATTGTGCAACACTGCATCTGCACATAGCCGCTTCGCAGAAAAGGGGAGGGCAGAGAAGTGTGCGGTTTCCATGACAACTACCGAAGAGGTGGTTTTCAAATATCAGGCTGCATGCGAACTAAGCTTTGCGCATCTGAGGGGGTCAGCTGTCAACGTGTACGTCTGATAGCATGTTCCTTCTGTACCGAACCCAAATAAACAGGACTTTTTGAATGACCTTTAAAACAAATGATGTAAGAACGTGTTGTTTCCTTTGACAGCAAAAGCAAGAATTTTATTCATAAATGAAAAATTTCCCCTGGCAGATTTCGCAACGAGTTCGGGTTGGTTTCACAGTGTTGACCAACAGAAAGCAACTTTGTTTGAGCTGTAATGCATACATTGCTACACAATTGACAATAGACAATGAACCTTTTTGGCCCACAAAATTTTGATAATGTGATTGCAGCTTCAGTATAAACTTAATCCTTTCTTATGATCAGGCAGTCTACTACTTCCTATCACTTCCCTGGTTTTCATGAGCTCAATCTAATGTTAATTCTCGAGGCAATGTGGTCCATTTTCATCTTTTCTCTGCTCCTTTGACCACCTTTGTCCTCTTTAACTCCACCATGCTCTATTTCCATCCCACTTGAACTGTTCAAATGGTCTATTCTCTCCCACTTGAACTGTTCTTTTTGCAGTTGTTAGATCCTTGGTCTTTGCATTATCGCCTCTTCTGTTCTCATTACTCTCTTGAAGCCTTTTTTTCTATCTGTTCATTTTCCCCCTGCAGATGCTCATGGCTGTTCTTGGGCTGAGAACTCACTAAAGCTCTCTCTGCCTCTCTGGCGTCCTGCCATGCTGGACCGAGAGATAACCGAATGGGAGGATTCACTAAGAATGAATTGCACCCACTGATAGCGCTGTTTATTTGCGTGTACTGTCTGCATAGTTTTAGCATCCGATTCACTATAGGAATTAAGCAAATTGGCCAACGGACAAACACACCCACAACATCTGTGTTGAGCGCAATCCACGCCCCACAGTTTCCCATAGTGCAGGATGGTTCAGAGAGCTAGATTGTGAAGGATGCAGCAGTTCTAGCACACTTTACTGGGGCTGTACAGCATCACCACACCACTGCAATACAGCCACTGTTCGGCTCATTAAAATGTTTGTGCTTTACTACACCACATGTCTGGATATAAGCCCTGTGATAACTCTTTTCTACATCATTTGATCTATTACTGCTGCCATGATCAATAGAAAATGTACACAAGTATCTATTTTAAATTGAAATTCTGTTTAGGCCTGCCTTACCTTATTTATTTTTATTTTTCTAATATTCTCTTTTATAACAGCATTTATTTTAATGGGTTATCTGTGTCAGCTACAGGGTTCTGAGGTCCAAATGGTTTTAAAACATTCAACTTATTTGTGAATACTATTTTCCTATGTGTTGGAAACCATTTGAATAGGTACTGTAAGGACCAGAGTCTTTGTCCCACTAAACTCTAAAAAAAAAAAAAAAAAAAAGTTTTGTGATATATTACTGCATTTACTGTAGGGTTTTAAACAAAGGGGTCAGCAAAGGTACTGCAAGAGGCATGTGGACTGATTTAGTAATATATGTTGCTAATTTGTTCTATAACTTCTTACTTAAGTTAATGGAAAGAAACAAACAAATGTGAATCTCTCTTCGTGGAACAATACAGTGGCGCAATGGACAAGGCAATGGATGTAAATGTAGTTTAGTGAAAAACTAGATCATCACTGATGGTTTGAAATGGAAGTAGACTGCTCAATATATCATACAGTCTTATGGTAATAGCTCAGGTCTCCAGAATTGAGTTCATCTCCAATAAATCTCTCTTTGCTCTGGCAGCCGTAAGTGTTGTAAGTTATTACTGATATTAACTGGAGCCTTCAAATGTGTCCCTCTACATTTGCCAAGTCACAAACCTGTGGTTAATGCATCAAGTAATAACAATAGCCCATTTTGCATTATTAGAGTGCATCGGCTACATTGCTACATTTCATAACTACAGTTGTGGTAGTCACTGTACTGTCAAACGATTAATCGCGATTAACTGCATCCAAAATAAATGTTTTTGTTTACATGGCATATGTGTGTGTACTGTGTATATTTATTATGTATTAAATACACACACATGCATGTATATATTTAAGAAAAATGTTATGTTTATATTTTAAATATATTTATATATAATATAAATTATATGAATATAAATATATACATGTAAATACAAATAAATATTTTCAAAATATATAATGTATGCGATGTACACAGTGACACACACATATATTATGTAAACAAAAACATTTATTTTGGATGCGATTAATCGTTTGACAGAACTAATATATATATATATGTATATGTATATGTATATGTGTGTGTGTATTATAAGCAGCCTCTTTAACTTTAAATATGAACTGTATTTCAATAGTAAAACTATTACTATTATTATTATATTTTAAATATTTGTTATCTAAATTAAACCAAACATTATCTTCTATGAAAAAAATATACAAATACATTTTCCCATTAAACACATTATGCATTGCTTTAATAATATTACTTTTGTATTTATCTTTGCAGTATGGAAGTTAATGATTTCTGTTCATATTTCCATGACAACTCATTTTCTAAACCTCCAAAGTAAATCATGAAATATGCAAAATCTCTAGGTTGAAATCCATCACGCACTATACCAGCGTGCACCTAATTATGCATATAATCTTCTATAATCTATGAGGTTTTAAATTATTCATTCCAGGCTTTAATTTTAATTAGGTTAAGCCCGTAAGCGACACAGTCATATATTTTTTGTCAAGATTTATATTCCATGAAAATGTAGTCTATTAAAAGACTCCATCAGGTGAAGGTAGCAAATAAATAATGGCTCTGGTGCTAATTAAGTCCATTTAAAAAAAAAATGAATTGAGTCATTAGTTCATAACATTTAAATGTTATTTCATTTTACTGCAACTGAAAACGGATACACAGTATAAAACTGATTTCATGTATATGAGGGATGAAAGTAGAGAGTGCTGATAGTAGTGGGCTCAGAACAGAAGTGCTGTTTTCCCTTCCCACTGAAACATTATCTCCCCAGACACCTATACACAGGGGGACTTACTTTCCAAAATTAGCCTCACACACACTTTACTTTGCCTTTCCCTGACTGCTGACGCCCATTCTGTTCTGCTTATGTAATTATTCTGTGTGTTTTCAATGTTGGCCTTCTAAGCAAAGTTTAGAAGTCGTCATCAAAAATGCATGTCTTGCCGCACAGAAATCAATGTTATTAGAGCAAGAATCAAGTTAACATCCCATTGACATCTTTGCTGTGGGGGAGAGAGATACAGTTCATTCAATGTGTTGTAACTGGTTTCCAATGAAAACATTGAAGGTGTGTTTTAGTGAAGAGAAAACAGTCCTCTCTGTGCTCTTCAAAAATCTTTCTGACGACATCCAGCACCACGGGCTTTTACACTGTCATTTCTCAAGCTGTCTTTAACGTTTTGCCCTGCCTGCTTGATTCAGTGTGCTAACCGTAGAGGTCAGTTTATCCTTCTCATCTGAGCCACAGCTTCGGCCTCCACTAGGTGAGAGATTTCTCTGCTCCACAGAGCATCAGCCTTGTCATTTATTCTGAAAGCACACTGATACGCTTGCTAATGGCCTCTGGTCTGGCTCAGACAAACTCAATCCATTATTATGTATTGATTGACAAGGACACTGAAAAGAAGGGCGTTGTGTGGGTTTGGAAAGAAGCGGGTTTACAGTGTGTGCTGTGAGGCGGTGTTCTGTTGGTCAACATACAGTTTTCTTATCTTTTAGGCTCAAATCGTTGCATTCTGCATTGTTGCCACAAGGGGTGCTATATTGAGTATTTGTGCAAACCGTCTTCTACGTTCAGTTTTGCTGGGTGAGATAGTTCAGTTAGTTAAATGTTGACATATTTATAGTTGGCTACCTGAATCTAGTTTGTTAACACCTCTGGTTTGGCGTTGTTGCCCGCTCAAGTACTGAGATTTAGGGTTAGTTTTAGGGTTAGTAACGCAACAATGCACATTAAGTTAGTAACAATCATATTTTGTCCTATTTATAAATGTAATCAGAAATGCATTAAAAAATGTATTCATATACAGTGTACAGTAACTTTTCTATGAAAAACATGTTTTTAATTTCTGTATTAAAATTAGTGCTGTCAAACGATTAATGGTGATTAATCACATCCAAAATACAAGTTTTTGTTTACATAATATATGTGTGTGTACTGTGTATATTTATTATGTATATATAAATACATACACATACAATATATATTTTAAAAATATTTACATGTACATACATTTATATATTCATATTCTTATATTTTATATTATATATAAGTATATAAACAACATTTTTAAAATATACACATTCATGTGTTTGTATTTATATATACATAATAAATATACACAGTAAACATATTATGTAAACAAAAACCTTTATTTTGGATGCGATTAATCATCTGACAGCACTAATTAAAATACATTTTATAAAAAGTGAATTTGAAGTATAAAATACCACATCATAATGAATAAAAATAAGTTTTCAAATTCTTAAAGAAAACATATTAAGTAGTTTGACATAAGCCTGTGACCCTGGATCACAAAACCAGTCAGAAGTATCACGGGTATATTTGTAGCAATAGCCAAAAATATATTGTATGGGTCAAAAGGAAAAAAAAAATATTTTATGCCAAAAATCATTAGGATATTAAGTAAAATTCATGTTCCATGAAGATATTTTGTATATTTCCTACGGTAAATATATCAAAACTTAATTTTTGATTAGTAATATGCATTGCTAAGCACTTCATTTGGAAAACTTTAAAAGCGATTTTCTCAATATTTATCAATATTTTCTCAATATTTTTAGTTGTATCTCGGCCAAATATTGTCCTATCATAACAAACCATACATCAATGGAAAGCGTATTTATTCAACTTTCAGATGATGTATGAAAATCAATGTCAGAAATTTGACCCTTATGACTGGTTTTGTGATCCAGGGTCACATATTTGAATAGAAAAGAAATATCCACAACATCAAAGTCATGTGGTGTGACCAATATGCAGAAACATGCAGAATAAATTAAAAAGAAAATAAATTATATAATAGAAAAGACCCCTGCAGACCCTCAAAACTGTCAAGGTGAATAAATCTCTTAAGATATCAGATAATTTGTACTTTTATGATAAGACAAGTTTAGTTCAGCTTGTAAAATATATGATTATAATAATTCATTAATATCTATAAAAAAATTACCTTGAAATATATAAAAATAATGATTTATGATATGTACACTGTATTCATGGCGTAAATAAAAAATGACACCATATTTTACATCACAATGTAGACATTCTTAAATGTGTACTTTTGTTGAAAATTATGCAAAAGTTTTTCAAAATCATAAGAAATGAATACAAAAGGTACATTACGAGAACATGGCTGTGAACATGGCTGTGTTTTAAACCCGATTTTCCTTTTCTTTATCATGGAGAGTCTTGTACATCATTGACTAATGTAAAATGTGACTTGCAGCACACTGACCAAACAATATTGCTAATGTTTGAACACTTGCATTTGCTTACTTGCATTTAACTCCTAATATCCTAAGCACTGGTCTGAGATATTACCTTGTGCCTAAAACACTAGATGTACAGTATATCCTCCTAGAACGTCCTAGAAGTTGTAGTTTTGGCTGCATCAGTGACTAGTTCTGAGGAATGAGTCAGGGAGGAGGCGGATAGGACACACAAGGGCAGAAGGGCAGACTTTGATCACGGCTGTGGCTTCAGAAGCAGGTTTTATCTGCGAGGGGGTGGATGCATTGTGAGGCCCAGGTTCTACACATCAAACTAACTAGGAATGACCATCACTGGCACATACATAATATCAAAGGGTCTGGGAGAGATGAGCAAAGCATGAAACTGTCTGAAGACGTGCGGGCTGTTTCTGGATAGTCTCAGTCTCCCGCTGGACCTGCTGCTGCTGCAGAGGCTCAGATTGGCTTTCAAGTACTAACATGTAGGTAAATATGAAGTGCAAGCCGACACATATCGAGTCACTCCTCAGTCTCTCGTGGTTTTTATTTTTATGCATGATTCTCCTTGGCTGAAAAGTCTTTCTTATGATTTCTTTCTTACGATACATAATAGTTTTGATGTAAAAGTGGCCTTCACACATACATACAGTCAAGAAACATCCCTTTATGCTAATGCACAGTGATGCTATGCCATGACTAGTAGGCAAGAAGATACCGAAGCTGTTTATATGATTTGCCTCTGGCTGCGTACAGAAATACAATACAAAATGTGTGAAAAATGTATAAACCGTGTCGGTGTTCTGAATGAGTTGGGATAATGCACTGATAATCATTCATCCTTTTCTTTTCATTCATATTTTATTCATATTTTTGACAGCTTTTGTGGCATAACCACAGAAAATAATGTATCCTTGGGGGAAAAAAAAGCTAAATTATAGTACAGTAAATATTAAAAAGCACAGCTACACTGAGATGCTTGCAATGGAGTTTCACTGAGGCGATGTTTAATATACTTTCATGCATTTGTTTGATCAAAAATGCATAACAATTGTGAAATATTATTACAATTTAAAATAACTTTTTTTATTTTAATATAATATAAAATGTAATTAATTCCTATAATTGCAAAGCTGAATTTTCAGTATCCATTACTCCTTCTTTTCTTCCAGAAATCATTCTAATATGCTGATTTGGTGCTCAAGAAACCGTTCTTATTATTATCAATGTTGAAAACAGTTGTACTGCTTAATATTTTTTGTGGATACCATAACACATTTATTTCAGGATTCTATGATTAATAAATGCTCAAAAGAGCAGCATTTATTTGAAATACCATATAGAAGAATCACCTACAGTGGTTATCAATGTAAAAATGTAATGATTTTAATAAAAAATAAATAAAATACTATTTCAATATTAATAGCTAGAAAGTTATTTAGAAAATGTAAACTAATGTAATAGTGAAGTTTGCTATAGCTTAATAATGTTGTTTGCAATTAAATAAAGTCTAAAATATGTCTAAAATGTCATGTCTATGACATTACTACATTTTTCTGAGAATAAAATGCTTAACTTTATGCATGTTTATATGGATATTAACATTAGATTTTAAAGTAAAACAACTGCAAATTATTATCATTCATCAACACCAACTAGTTGTAACATGTATAAAGTTAAGCTTTTTATTCTCAGAAAAATGTAGTAAATCTGTGATAATGGCCTTGGTCCAAAAAAAATTGTTAGAAACGAATAATGATGTTCACAGATGTTACTGGAAGAGGTACTACAATTTTTTTCTCCACGTTTGGTTGTTTACATGCTTTGGTCTGTAATCTTCTGTTCCCGATGTCAAGTCCTCTGAGTTTCTTTCTTTCTTTTTGTTCTTTTTTTAAGAAAACAATGCTTTCAGAATGAGCAGTGCAGTCAGAGATCATTGTGTTCTTGTATTTGTTCTCTGCTGCAGGGGCACAAATGTGTTTATGGGTTTGCATTTTAAGTGCTCAGCCAGATTTCGCTGTCAGTCTTTTCACCTTCATTCTTTAGAGACTCTAAAGCAGGCATCCTCAAATCTGGCCCACTCCTGCAGAGTTTAGCTCTAACCCTAATCAAACACACCTGAGCATGCTAATCAGAGTCTTCAAGATCATTAGAAAATCACAGGTAGGTGAGTTTGATCAGGGTTGGAGCTAAACTCTGCAGCAGATTGGCCCTCCAGGGAAAGATTTGAGGAACCCTGCTCTAAAGTCTCTTTCTTTCCCAGTCCTAATTAAACACGCGTCATGTGTAATTAAACAAGCTCATGTTTGAAGAAAGAACCACAGAAAGGTGAAGCAGGAAAGAGATGGCGATAATAAACTAAATGTAGCTCCAGTGCTTGGGAAAGCAGAATTAACAGGAAGCACAAATTGAAGAGCTCAAAATGAAAATCAAATTAATTTCATCCCATCCTCCACTTAACTGTGATAACCCTAGATAATGACAGACTGCATAATGCATTGCTTTTAGCTATTTATTCCAAAACTGATGTCCAAGTTTCCGCGCCGGTTTGAGGACACATCCTCTGAGATTTCTGCCAGCCGTTGCTGGTATTTTTAAACTTCTGTTTACAAAGGAAATAAATTTGTCTGTTGCTTGTTTAGACTTGATGTGTTATTGTTTTTTATTGATTATGGCAGAATGGAGTATTTTTAAATGTGAAATCTATTTTCTCTCAGCTCATGATAATTCTCATTCGGAGACAAGGCCAAGCGTACATTACAAAAGAAGCTTGTCCTACGCACATTTACAGATTCATAATTACTTTGCTGTCATGTCGTCTCACACTTAACTCAACTATGTGCATCAGCAAGACTATTATCCTCTAAGACTGTAGCTACAGTACAATCACACAAATTCAGTTCTTACACCAACTCAACCCAGCTATACAAGAATTAATTCTTGACAATGTCAACAAACAGTAGTTTTTGTGGGGGAAAGAGCTGAAACATTGTTAGGAGAGATGTGGGCAGCAGTGAGCTGACACTTTGATTGCTTGTTGGGTATTTTTTCCTAATTGACTTCACTTCCCACTGCCTCGCCCTCCATTTGTGCTGTTTAGTCTCACAGTTTCCGTGGCTATTGCTCATTGCTTTGCTCGTTTGCTCGCACACACAGACTTGGTCAGCCAGATTTTTAAAAATAGGTTTAATGCAACTTTTGTTGCAGACTAGATGCACACCATAGCTACTGTCTTGCTAGTAGTGTGCACTAGCGATGGGGCTTTCGATACGCTGCTTAATGGCTCTTGGAAAGCTTTGTGAATCATTTGTTTAGAAACAGTGGTTTGGAGTGAGTATCAAACTGCCAAAGTCATGTGACTTCAGTAAATAAGGCTTCGTTACGTCATAACTGTTTCGAAACGTTTAGAAATGTCTATGGTTTGCCGTTGGGGGCGATCTCTGTGAACCCGTGAATAATGCGAATTCATTGAGATCGACCCCCCGGTGGAGAACCATTGAACCAGCGTCTATGGATTTTACCTAATCTCGGATCAGTTTTATCAATTTATAGACATTTTTAATGAGACTTTTGTGAAATTAAAAGGATGAGTAGTAGTTAATAGCCTCTTACTGGCCTGTTTAGACAAGCTCTTCATAAAACAAACAAAACAAGCCCTGCAAATTAATAATAATTCATAAAAAACATTATACATACACTTCACTATTTAATGGTATTTTATTATTTTAATTGCATTTAATGTATTATACTTTCAAGAAAACATTTGCAATGTGTTTGTAAAAGCTGTTTTTATGCATGTTCTTGTTGCATTTATAGAGTTTTGATCAGCAGGCGTCATCAACGTGTAGTGTTTCGAGCGCTTTGAAACAGTGAATCATTTTGAGAAATAATTGGTTCAACTGATTCGAAACGTCGAAAAGGTTTGTTTCTCCCATCACTAGTGTGTGCCCAGGCTCAATTCATACATAATTTACAATACCGACCTCTGGTACCTTGGTATCAATAATAATTTGATGTAAATATTTAACTTATTAATCTATATTTTAGTTGCTTTCAAGGAAATACAGCTATAGTGTTGGGTTTGGCAATTTATTAGGTTGACACGCCATTAATTAACCTAATGGTCTTCTCATTAATGTTTATACTATTGCGGTCAAATCGATTAATTGCAATTAATCACATCCAAAAAATAATAGTTTGTAAAAGATTACATAATATATGTGTGTGTACTGTGTATATTTGGTAAAGCATAATTTCCTAGCAGCACAAGTATATCGCACAATCCTAGTGTGTGCAATTTAAAATATCACATAATAATCTTTATTATTAATGCACTTTATAACATTTTAAAAAGCAGAATGACGTTAAGACTCTTTAATGACATTGAAGGCTAATCTGTGATCATGATACACTAGCAACAGATAAACAAAGGTAATGCCATGCCAATCTCACTGGAGTTCAGTCAAAGCTAAAAGCAGTGCAGATCTTCACAGACCTGGTTGATGTTAGCAAATAGCAACATCAGTGTGGGCTTTCAATCATCGTTTTAGAATGAGGAATGTGGTCAGCATGGGCACGCAGTCTTAGCCAAGATTAGCTAATAGTCGCTAAGCGAAGCGGCAAGCGAGAGCCAGTTTTCCTACGGCTGCGCTAATGACATTAACTCCAGATACACAAGCTAATCAATCCACTAAAGACTTTGGCCAAGCCATCAACCACAATTAAGAGACGACAAACTCCATCCAGTGTGTGCTGATGCATTTTTTAAATATCATAATTAGTTTGAGCCATACGTTTTGAAAGTGACTTTGAGCTGAAATTAGCAGGCCCGATGTGCTCATCAGCACGCCGCGGAGATCAAGTCGGAGACGATTAAAGCTTGCGTGTTAATGGAGCACGGGTATTTTTAACCACTAAGTTCTCTAATGCTGGATTTCTGATACGTGACTAGCTGAGGACTGATTCATGCTGCATGTTGGAGTTCAAGGGTATTATGGCTAGCTGAACAAAGCTTGTTTGTGATTTTATTACTTTGTGATTCATAATAGTGCACGTGTGGAGGACAGTTGACACAGTACACTACATACCGTTCACTGCTTTTATAAACGGCTAGTCCTTGAGTTTCAAGTGCAGTGTAGAGTGCGTATTCACGCTATGGTTAAGTAAGCACCATTATTATTATTGGTTTATACTTAAGATTAGTGATTTGAACAAACCTATGCCCTTGAAAGGATAGATGTCTGTGCAATCAATGGGGTCTAAGTGTCATAAATAATAAATATTAATTAATAAATATAAATGAATATTAAAAGCACCAGTATACTCACTATTATCAAAAGTTTGGGATCAGATAATGTTTTTATGTTTTGGAAGAGGTCTCTTATTCTCACCAACGCTGCATTTATTTGATCAAAAATACAGTAAAACAGTAATATTGTAAAATATTATTATAATTTAAAATATATGTTTTGTATTTTAAAATGGATTCTATTCCTGTGATGGCAAAGCTGATTTTTTAGCATCATGACTCCAGGCTTTAGTGTCACATGATCTTTCAGAAATCATTTTAATATGCTGATTTGCTGCTCAGAAACATTTCTCATTATTATCCATGTTGAAAACAGTTGTGCTGCTTAATATGTATATTTATTTATATTATTTATTTATTTTTGAAAACTCATTTGTTTTTCAGGATTCTTTGATGAATAGAAAGTTCAAAAGAACAACATATATTTGAATTTTTTGGTAACAATGTAAAAGTTTGATTATCACTTTTGATCAATTTTTAATGCATCCTTGCTCAATACGCTGTATTCATTTCTTTAAAAAATCTTACTGAGGCCGAACTTTTGAATGATAATGTATCAATATATCTTTCAGCAAACAAATAAATCACAATTAAAAATACAAAAATAAATAAAATTAATGAACAAATATATAAATATACTTTTATAAATTAATCAATATTCAATGAAATATATTTCCATGTTATGTATTTATTTAATGACATATTTAATGATTGACTTATTTAGCACATTTTGATTATTAATCTTATGATTTTGTATGTTCATGTGTGACTTAGTGAGTCTGCTTTCTTCACACAGTATGGTTTTTTTGTTCATATAATGGCAAGAAAAAGTTTTATGCTACATTTCCCAATGTTTTTGCCACATAGCATACTTGGTTTCCTGTTGCTGCTAGTTCAATTCCAATGTAAGTTTCCTAAATAATGTCATTCTGTCAGGTACACATGCATGCACACATTCTCACACAATGAACAAAGGTGACACACTTTTCCTGGAGCTCATTTAAGTTTTGTTGTTTGTGTCAGTATAAACCCACACCTACGTCTTTCTCTATTTATCTTCCCTGTTCTCACTCGCTTTCCCCACAGTACACGATAGTTAAACATAGTTAGTGCTGAAACAGGCACATCTGGGTCCCAAAGGGTCTCATCATTGCCGATTTCTCTGTATCTCTTCATTGGTTTTCCATGTAAGCACCCCACTGTCCAAACGGCAACTAGCAGCAATAACATCTGCTCCCTGCGGAGCCTACATGAACCACGCAGAGGGTTTGATGGCATCAAACATTCACACTTCCCTGAAGGGACAGCAGTCGATTTCTGAGAGATGGGTCTTCAGGATGAACTTCTGAGAAAACCCACCAACCAGCCAATTACGGTGATTACAGATTCAGTTTTTGTGAGGTGAGGTGAGGAGCGTGACGTGACGCCTTTCAATGTCTTTCATCTACCAGTTTCTGTGCTCTTGAATTTAAAAGGCATTTGATGGTGCATTTGGTATAAAGTCTATTGAAAACTATAGTTTACCATTTGAATAAGGCTGATTAGACGCTTATAAATGCAATTGTTAGTTAAACTCAATACATGAAACACCTGTGCCATGAACAAGGCTTATATTTGAGTTTAATATGAAAAATGTGTTCTAAGACCCTTTTTTGCTCTTTTTAAAGACCCTTTGAAATGGTTTAACGATGATAATTTATTTCCTGTTTGCATATTTTTCCATTTGAAACATGATTTCGAAAGGCTTATCCTTTGTATAGCCAATAGCTTTATAGTCCTTTTGCAGCCAAAAAGCCCCCCCATATTTTGCTGTTTGCTAATGCTAGTTGGTGGATGGTGGTGTGTGGTATCTGTATTATAATGTGAACAAAACAAGTCCTCAATATATAGTTAGTTATTACTCTAGCACATAAATGTGCCTGAAAGCTAACAGACATGTACTAAACTCCAGTTTTGATTTCAAAAGTTTTTTAATATTAAAATGGCAGTCAAATATGCCATGGAACCCACTGTAGGCTATTATTTCTTCTCTCTCTTTCCGCTTTCTGAGCCATCAGTCCATCATTGATGTCATTTGCAGACTGCGTCTTGTGGTTTAGATCAAACAGATGTTCCCTGTCCTCAGCCAAGTCAGCTGCTCACACTTAACTCTAAAGAGGCACTTTTAATTATAGCAGCATCTCATTTATAGCTGCCAATCATGTTCTACACCACAGGCTTGTTATATGTTATGAAGAGAAGGATTACAAACATAAATCATTGCATAGTAATGCACCAAAAATGCATTTCATTAACAAAAAGAGAAAGAATAAGTATTCCTGGCATTTGAAAATAAATAGAGACATTATAAAATAAAACAGTTGAAAATAAATTGAGATTGAATTAAATTAATTCATTTTATATTAGGTTGGTATGGGTTTCCTTGCACGCTAAATAAAAACCATACCACCAGGTGAACACCTTATACTTTAAAACATGTTAATTGTTTTAAACATGTTTTATTGAGGGAAAAGAAATGAGCCAGGACTGCAACTGCCCCTTCAAAAACAAATCATGTGCATGACACCCATATCCAACAACAAATAACAAATACTTGCTGTAATTCATATAGTGTATCCAATTTTAGGATTTTAATATAATCGCATATCACCTGCTGTCTCTCAGCATAAAAAATATGAGGAAAAAAGCACCTCATTTTCTCACTCCCACTAGTGCAAGATTCGTCTGCTCTCAGATATGATTCACACATGTGCTAAATAAAGATGAAATATTTTCAGGAAACTGTGAAATAACCATTACCTCTTTATGTTGACATAATGCTGAAACCACCACCAGACAATTAAAAATGAGAGGAAAAAATAGCTAATTAATTGAGTTCATGAGGTCAACTTTATAATTAGAATTTAACTGAAAAGTCTGTTGAATTAATGGTACAGTTTTTGTTCAGCATGCAAGAGAACATTTTTATGATATTTTTATTATACATTTTAAACATAACATAAATTATTGAT
Organism: Schizothorax lantsangensis; assembly: GCA_027422415.1. Lineage (NCBI taxonomy): Eukaryota > Metazoa > Chordata > Actinopteri > Cypriniformes > Cyprinidae > Schizothorax > Schizothorax lantsangensis. Next base: position 12,596,184 of record CM049849.1, read on the forward strand.
TTAAAGTTTTATCTTTTATTTTATCCATGGAAGAAAAACAATTTCTAATATGAATGTCTAATAATATGATGGTATCGGAGGGCAATACCATATTTTTTTGACTTACTCTAAAATAAAATTGTGCTGAATGGCACTAAAAGTGGTTTATTGACTCATAATCATGAACCACTTTAAGTGCTAAATAGCATGTCTTTAAAGGTGCTAAACAGCACCTGTGTCAAAATGTAGAACCATAAGAGGAACCTCATTCTCCTCAGATTTTAGATATGTTACTCCACTCTCATATGTTTGCTATGAATTGGAATTTACAACAATGGCAAAAGCTGTTTTGAATCACTTTTATGCTTTTCTGAGGTCAAAAAGTCTTGTGTGGGGGCCCTGGAATATTTCTTTATAGGGGGGCCTTGGGGCAAAAAGGTTGAGAACCACATTACTGTGAAATATACTGTATTTTAATGTTGATTTTTTAACCCTTTCCCCAACTAAAATAAAAGACTAAGAGAGAGTTAGAGAACTTTTTTTAAAGAATAATACAAGGGCTTAATGGATTCTTTGTATGGCAGCAGTGGTGCTATACTGTAGCACCTTAACCACCCCGAAGAACCATATACTGGACTTAACAGGTTCTTTATTACAGTAGAGTTGCTATATCGCACCTCAACCACCCCAAAGTACCGCTGAAGAACCAATTTTTTTGTGTGTGTGTGCATATATCATGGTACTAAATGATTACCATATTATATCATATATGATACTCCAATATCCATTAAACTAAGACCTCAGTACTTGTTTGTAAGTGATTGCAGAGAAGAGTAAAGCATCTGTTACACTAGAATACAGCAGATAACTGGATGTATGGAGCGAGTAGAGACACAGATAGAAGAGTGGGCGTTTTATTGGAGGCCAGTAGTGAACTGAATGAGTCAGTCATTGAGTATGAAGTACAGTCCGTTATCAGCTCCCTTCACAAGCTGCCCTGCGCTGCCCTGCTTCCATTAGTGCCTCTGTGAAGCTCATAACCCTCAGCCATTAATGTTCACTATGTATTTGTCCATATGTTATGTGATTTCGTAATTGCTCTCAGAAGTGACAAATCCATCATCGTACCTTGGACAAGCCATTCAGTCTGATTTTAGCCTTCTGCTATTGAGCCTTGTGAAGTTTTGTGAGTGTTTGTGACAGTTTAATTTGCAGTGTATCATTAATCATTTAAATATTAACTTCTGGTCGATTCCATTAACACGTCTTTTGCTCTGTACTAGGACATTCACACTGCAGGTCTTCACAGTTGTGATTTTATGGTTGGTAATTGTCAATGCAGTGCTGTCTGAATTTAACAGATTACAGTCTGGTGTGACCCACTAGGGCCACCAGCACTGACTGTGCTCCTTCAAGGCGGTGAGAAGTAAACAGTGACAACATTAGTTTCTCATTACCCACATACATGCTGTTCTGAGGAGAGTTCACCCGATCAATGACCCATTAGAAATCCAAATGGGCTTTTTATTGCTAACTGCTAATCCTAGTTTCTATTTCATAAAGGCTGTTTAGACCGTCCATTCAGAGCTCACCTGTATGAGAAGCATAAAAGCTTTCAAAGGACATTGTACTAAATGGCTTCTTAATGTCTTTATAGCTCTTTCATTGTTCACCCCATGTGAACTATCAAGAAACGAATCACAGCTTCACCAGCAATTAGAAAAATAACGTTATTTCATTTACTCATGCTCATGTCGTTCCAAACCTGTATGACTTACTTTCTTCTGTAACACTTTAGTATAGCGACCAATTCTCACTATTAACTAGTTGCTTATTAGCATGCCTATTATTAACATATTTGCTGTTTATTAGTACTTATAAAGCACATATTCTGCATGACCATATTCTACATCCCTAATCCTACCCAATATTTAAACGTAACAACTATCTTACTAACTATTAATAAGCAGCAAATTAAGAGTTTGAGGCAAAAGTCATAGTTAGGGCCAGTATTACTAACAGCTTTTGCGCCAGCGCTAAACCATCTTTTGGTGTTAAAATAGTACTGTCAGGTTTTACTAAAGACGCGCAGTGAAGAATTAGCGCTGAAAAGGTGTGGACAGAGTTATTTTTCCACCTGACCTTATTGAATATGCATTTGTAGGAGTTTTCTTTTCAGATGCAAAATTTATGGGAGGATAGTATTTAAATGAATCACACAATGCGATTTACTAACATTTGCGCTCGTCAAATTTGCGCCATTATTTAATGCCCAAAAAAAGCATATCTTAAAGCAGGCGGTATTTTGCGCTGCTCTTGGTAGATTGCGATGGTCATTATGGAAAGGATCTGGCTGCGTTTGTGTTCTTTAATGTGTGCATTGTCAATAAATCACACACAGAATTTTCCCCTCCCATCGGCGCTTTTAGGGAATTGCGCTCTAACGCTAATTTGCCCTGTTTAGTAAATCTGGCCTTAATGGCTTGTTAATGGTGAGAATCGGACCTTAAAATAAAGTGTGAACCTGCATAAATTCCTATCAAATCTTTCCATCTGCCTTGGCTCTCAAATGTTATTTGCACTTTCAAATTCAAACTTGGCACCACAGGCGATTCTAGACCTATTTAAACTTCAGCCCCCCTAAAAATCTGCGGTTAAGCTTCCGGCGTCCTTAAAAATCTGATTATGTAATCTTTTTTTTTTCCACATTTGCTGAAAGCAGCGGCTGCAGTAAAGCTACTTGAGGTTATTCCCCTCTGAAAGTGCAACCAAATACACCATCATTACTACATCTACTGACAAATGCCATTTTAATTGGTTCATTAAAAAATTGTCAGTCGAGCGAGACTTAAACTTGCAAATCATACTTTAAGCAAGATATAATGATTTGAACCACAACATCTCATATTCAGGATCATGGGCGACTTTATAAGTATGCATCAATGACACCATACTCATGTTAAATATATTTAAATAATTTCATATTATATCATTTATATTATTATATAGATGGATGGATGGATGGATACTAATATATTATTACATATAATAAATTGTTAATATTTAAATACTATTATTATTATTATTAATTTATGAATATTATTTAATGAATAAGAACTGACTTGACATTCATATGACTTTGGAATGACAAAAGGGTGAGTAAATGATAACAGAATTGTTCTCTATAAACAGCTACAGTAAGTAATACAGAGGCTTGCAAGAACATCATGTGTCATTTTGCTCTGACAGCTACACATAAGCCACTTATGACAGTAATTTGTCCACAACTGTGAGTTACTTTCAAAACTCACCTGAAGTCCCTGAGGCCAGGCACAAAAATAGACAACCCCTGTCTTTTTCCTTTCTGAGAAAAAATGATATTTTACAGAGCGCTTGACATTTTGAGAAATTTGGTTGGATATGTTTAGAACATTTTCTCCTGTGGTGCATCCCTCCCTTCCAACAGTAAAAAGCAATAGACACACCAGACACACGCACGTTAAGAGAGGGTGGTCACTCACTCCTGAAATGCATCAAACTAAATAGAACCCTGGAGCTTTTAAACTTGTTGACGCTGTCAGGGATACAAATGAAACGAAGAAGTGTTGGAATGAAGTAAATATTAGCATTCAGGGCGATATATGTTCTTACTGCTGACTCTACTCATGCAGTCCTTTGAAGCCAAAGTCTTCAGATGAAAGCAATGTGTGCAGATGCAGTTCACACATCTTGAGCTCTCTCATCTGCTCATGTCATAGATTCTACTTCCTATTAAATACAAGCCTTCAGAGCACAACACAACCAAACCCAACTCTCAGAGGCCATTAAACAACATGAAATGACTACTAGAAGCTTCTATCAGAAATATTAAGGACACATTCAGCATTGGTCAGCTGGGGGAAATAAACTGACTAAGCCTGTCTGCAGTAGTTCTTTACAGAAGAAAAAAGACATGTCCAGTGCTCGAGCTAATTTTCTCATGCTCATCTGTTTAATTTAGGGATAACAAAGTGGCATGATATATTTATTTATATAATCTTGTCCACTGTGGATTCATTGCATGGCTAGCGGGTCTGATATAAAAAGTGTTTTTGTACAAGTATCACATTTGGAGGATGCACCAAAAAGACTACTCCGTAGTGATCAAACGGATGGCAATGTAAACTAAGGGTTCAGTACACAGTATTTTAATTAACGGTTGAAATCTTTGATATGAACTATGTTTATATGTCTTGTTAAAAAAAACACATTACTGAGACTGAGAACATGTTAAAAATCTGAGGTTATTTTATATGTATATAAAAAATTTAATTGGACCACAAATTGTTAGACTACTACTGAAAATCCTTTTATTTAGAATTTAAATATGTACATTACTGTTCAAAAGTTTATTCTCATCATTTATTTGATCAAAATACAGTAAAACAGTAATAAATAATGGTAAAATATTATTTTAATTTATTTTTTTTATTTTAAATTGGAATTGTATTTCTTTTCTATTTGAGTATAATACTGTATTATGTAATTTATTCCTGTGATGGCAAAGCTGAATTTTCAGCAGCCACCAGTCCAGTCTTTAGTGTCACATGATCCTTCAGAAATAATTTCGATGATGATTTGGTGCTCAAAAAAACAAAACAAAAAACATGTCTTTAATGCTACTTTTGATCACTTAATGCATCCTAAAAGTATTAATTTCTTTAAAAAAAACTAAACAAAAAAACATATTAACCCCACATTTTGAACAGTACTGTGTTTAATGTACTATGATAATATCTTTTTTTTTTTTGACATGGTGCCAAGAAACATATGCCAAGAAATATTAAAATATGCCAAGTGCAACCAGAACCAAAAGATATGCCAATATGTGTTTGTGTTTGGGCTTCACAGATTGTCTTTCTGACTTCCAGCCTTACATATTACACTCCTGGCTCTTGGCTACATGTACATGTACACCCAATTTGGGAAACCTCCAAATGATGCACAGTCACTTACTCACCTGCTGCCAGCTGCATCCACCCGCAGATCTTATACACAGTGGCTGTACTGCAGAAGAAGAAGAAGGCGAAGGAGCCGATGCAGGAGAAGACCAGCACCATGGACATCCCAATGAAGAAGGACGCAGCTTTGAAGGCGCTAGACGGGATGGAGCTAAACTCTGTGAAGGTCCCCTGGCACGTCAGGTCCCGGGATATTCCGTTCCCTATGCAGTAGTGAAAGAGGCCAAAGTAGCCGGCCTGTGGTGTGTCCATGCCGTCCCCGATCCAGTAGGGCTGAACGAAACATACCACGTTGACGACGGCGAAGAGGATGGTGAAGATGGCCCACAGGACCCCGATGGCACGAGAGTTCCTGACATAGTTGGTCTGGTAGATCTTGGCTGCCTCCGTGGCTGGGAGCATCGCTGCAGGCGTCCCAGGGATCATAGATGGATTCAGTACTTTATGGATTCAAATAGGACTGAAGTCCCCTATGGATGACTAGGTTCAACCTCTATTTAGTCTGGATTCAGTTCTCAGGCCTAAATCCTATCTGGACTGAATCTAGATTAAGGTTCTGTCTGGATTCAGTTTGGACTCAGATCCACAGTGGATTCAAACTGCACTCAGTTCTATCTGGATTGAGCTCCTATCTGAATTGAGTCTGAATTCTGGTCCGATCTGGATTGAATCGATTTAGGTTCTAGCTGGATTCAGGTCCTGTCTGGATTCAGTCCAGATTTAGGTCCTTTTTGGATTAAGATCCTATTTGGATTGATACTGGATTCTGGTTAGATCTGGATGAAGTCTAGATCTAGGTTAAATCTTGATTCAGTTTGGACTTAGATACGCTGTGAGTTCACACTGCACTCAGGTCCTTTATGGATTCAGTCTGAATTCATATGCTTTCTGGATTGAGTCTGGATTCAGGTCGTATCTGGATTCAGTCTAGATTTAGGTCCTTTATGAATTCAGTCTGGATTGAGGTTGTATCTAGATTGAGACTGTATTCAGGTCCTGTCTGGAATCAGATCGTGTCGGGGTTGAATCTACTTTTATGAATTCAGTCCAGATTCAGTCCACTCTGCATTCAGTCCTCTGTGGTTTCAATCCGGACTCGGTCCTCTCTGGATGTTGCCTGGGGTGCCACCTAAAAACTCAAGTACAGACAGACCAGCTCACAGATGTCGCGACAGACTAAGCAGTTTTAGCGCCAGATGTCAGTGATTCGTTCAGTCTGTCCGTGACTCCAGCTCTCTTCTCATTCAGCCTCTGTGCATCCGCATCATTCAGCCAAGCAATCTCATTAAGGTGAATAATCACACTTGGGACAGCAAAAATAATGACTAAACTCATATGAAGACACAGCTCATATGAAGAAGACGCATTCCGGTGCATCAGAGATAATATTCCCAGCGGAAATGTCAGTATGAATACTTAATGATGACCCGAATAAATTAATAATACTTGGATGGTTTGCGAATACCCAAACCTTAAGAGATTACCTTTATCTATTAAAATATATATTTATATAAACAATAATCTACCTTATACAGTCCAAAGGGTTGTTTCCATGAGGCTAGCACGAGGACTCTCCGTGATAAATCTTGCGTTTAACAGAAATAACGGATGTTCAGATGACGACACTTGCACTGCATCATATTTTGCGTGTCCATTCTTCTCAGATTTAACGCAAATATCGCTCTCCTCTCGGTTACTGGCTTAACGGCGTACCGCTGCTCCATCCGATTTAATCCTGTGCGCACATCTCAGAGCAATAAAACACATTACACCTGACCACAGTGATGTCGTCTGAGTAAATAAACGCTGGGATGAGATTCATGCAGCGCGTGAGGATCTCAATGAGACGCGCTCGAGCGAACAGCGCAGATTTCTGTCACACCCGAATAACGTTATTCAGCCTGCGTCTGTCACTCCTCTCCGCATAGCAGATGGAGAGACGCTTGCATGCCTGGAGAATACATTTATTCCCTAAATTTATATCCAAATTCACCTGTGTCTCTGTTGGCTTCCAGGCCGACGATTATATGGATTCTCGTTTTTAAACGTTTAAAAATTAAACCCAAGAGCGTTTCCATTTAAAACATTAAGAACTACAAATCCCAGACCCTTGTCCGGAAATGACGTCGTGACGTCCTTCGTGAACCGCGCGGGGAAAGTGATGAGAAGTTTATCCTGCAGGGAAGGATCACTGTACCTCAAAACTGAATATATAACTATTCGTTTCTCATGAAAAACATCTGCTCAAGTAACATGTAGGTATTTCTGATGCTTCGTTTTGATTAGTGACCGCATAACGACGCAGTTTGTTGGTTTGAACACGTGTAAATATTATTCACAATGTGTTCTTGCAGCTTTTGGTTATTAATTGTTTATGTATGCATCAGAAGAATGTCTGTGCGTCGAGTTTCTGTGCTTTTTAGCGTTTAAGATTAAGTTTAAAGACCGGTTCGTTCAACTTCAGTACCGTTACGTTAACTTAATGTTTCTCAACGCAAGCACGTTTCGCTTTGGAACCGTTTCTTATCTGTAACTCTAGTCTGAAATGCTAAAAACTACAACATAGGGTTCTTTTTTTAACATTACACTAATACAGATGTTTTATTATGATCAGAGAATGTCTGTGACACTGCAGTGTCCCGGTTATCCCGAGGACACACTGCGCTCTCTGGCTGACAGACTGCCATGCAGAGAGACACAGCTGATCTCACTGCTGTCACTCATGGGGCAGGTGAGTTGAAATACCTATATTTGTATTTAGTTATTTTATTAAAGATGGTTATATTGTTTATATACTTTTTATTCAATTAAAAGTAGTTATACATAGGTGATTCTTCAATTAGGGGCTACTAAAAAGAAGCATCTTTCAAATATGTGTGATATTGATAGTTAAATATCAAGCCAAGTTACACACACACAGCATGTCTGCAGTTAATGTGAGCTGTGGTTTCTCTGTCTGCTAACAGCCAGATCAATACAGTTATCCTTCAGTCTTCATCTATGGCCACAGAGCAACAGGAAAGAGTCATGTGGTGCTCTCCATCATGAAAGACTTGGAGGTAAGAACAGAGATTGTCTTATGCTTTGTCCAAATACCACACTTGCAGTCTTTGCACTTGACTACTTATATGACGTATTTGCTGTATTTGGTCCAAGTGAGGATGAAGACCACAAGTGTGTGTCTTTTCATTACCTGATGGGACACACTTATAGGGCTCTACTTTAACGATCTAAGCGCATGGTCTATAGCGCACGGCGCAAGTGCACTCAGGGCGTGTCCGAATCCACTTTTGCTAGTTTAACGACGGGAAAAACGGTCGGCGGGCCCGGCGCATGGTCTAAAAGGGTTTTCCCTATTCTCTTAATGAGTAATGGGTGTGTTTTGGGCATAACGTGCAATAAACCAATCAGAGTCTCATCTCCCATTCCCTTTAAGAGCCAGTTGCGCTCGCGCCATGGCGGATTTGCTATTTACACGGTGGAATTTGCAAGAGCAAAGACTGAACGCATCTCCAGAGAGGAAAAGGAGCTGCTCGTGCGTGAGCAAATAGGTAGCCTAATTCTGATACATGCAATGACTATACCATCATGACATGTAGGCATTTTTATATGTAGCCTACACAATAATCTTTTACATTTGTAATCCTTTTTTTTTTTTTATTTGGCATATTTGTGTGCTGCTGCGCATCCCTGTGTGTGTAATAAGCAAAGTGTACATGTGTTTTGGACCCGCCTATAGGCGCATATTACTAACACGCTCTTTAAATAAAAAATAATAATACTGCGCCATTGACTTTAGACCAGGTTTTAGTTGGTCAATGGCGCAGTCTATTTCAGATGCCTCAAAATAGCAACGCGCACAAATGGGCGCAAATGCATTTGCTATTTAAATAACGTGGCGCAGGACATGAAAATGATAACTGCGTCGTGCTGAAACTAGCAAAACAACACTTGCATCGCGCCTGGCGCCGCATTGCGCCAAGTGTATGATAGGGCCCACAGTGTTGTAAAAATGCAAGCGTTTACATCGCTTTATTTTTATTTTAAATACTTTGCATTTTAAAATCAGCTTCTAAATGTCTGTGCTGTAGTCCCCATAACAGATGGCACAATTAGATTTTTGGTGCTTCTGATTAAGCGATAAAAAGCAGTTGCAAATGTTGTACAAAATAAATATCACCACTACTCATCTTTGCACCAATAAAACGTGCAACACTTTTGTTTTTCTACACAATTATATAATATAATTAGCCTATTATATTAATATTTAACTTACATTGGAAAGGTTTCCGTGATCTTTTGCGAGATCTCAGCAAAAAGTCTCACAATTTATTTCCAGAACATGATGCATGATGGCCTCTAAGCCTCGAATAGCGCTCCGGATTTAGTGTGATTTAAGGGCACTGCACTTTGGCCTTTTGAAGACTTGGGACAGTCTTGCGCACTTACTTCCTGTCGCACGCGTGCGTGCGCTCTCAAGTGGCCAAGACCGCAAGTGTGGGTATTTGGACTAGGGGTTTCTATAGGGAGATGAGAGGGTCTTTATTACTTACTATTGGAGAAAGCGTAACGGTCAACTTGGATCACGTGTGCCTTAACAACCAATCACATTACAGCCTCGACGTCATTTAATTTCAGTCAGATTTGTGCGACACTCAATCGCCGTTTATGGATACCATAGGAATAAATGAGAAGTGCCGTAAGCTGAATCCCACCTGTTGCAGAAAGTCAGTGACTTCTCTTATAAAACAGATTTTTTTTCGGTGTAAACTCTAAAAATTGTTCAATCCAAAAGTATTGTTTAGTGTAAAACATGTTGAAGATTAGCAGATAGGCAGTCGATTCATTAAATGATAAGCCGTTTACTCTAAAAAGCTATTTATTCAGTGTAGTGAAGCCTCTCCTCCATTGAAATACATTAAAAAAAGCAAAAAAATAAAACAGCCTTCGGTCTCCTTTCCCACGTACTGCCAGACCGGAAGCGTTAGCATTAGCCATTACGCTTCTTTGGCTAAAGGTTACAGGCTTGCCTTCTAGTGGCTTTGGTAAGAATATGAAAACTGAGTGTTTGGAAAGGTGTGGTTTATAAAACCTGTAAAAGTGTTTATTTATGGAATGCACTACACAACATTTGCTCCAATTTACAGTTTGAAGGAGTCAACACTAGTTGTTAAAAGTCAGAACCAGTCTGCAGATTTTGTGCAGTTTGAAAATTTCATAGTGAATGATGGACACAGACTTCATACTATTAATCTATCCAGTCTGATAATATCAAACATCTATTATTTTCACTTGTCGTGATTTCTAGGAAGGAGGCATATGTTTCTGCATGCGTTTGGTGTGTTTGGAACAACTTGTAAGTCTGGTAGTGTGTGAATCTTTAATCAAGTAGTTTATGAAGACTAGTTTTTCTCTGTAACCATTTACAAAGTAGGCAAGTGTATTGAAAATTGCTTTGAGTAAAAGTGGTATACTAAATGTAAAATAAGTAAGACATTGACTGTAGTTTTGTTATTGTGTGTGTGTGTGTGTGTGTGTGTGTGTTTCAGCTCCCCCATGCGTCAGTGGACTGTGTTGAGTGCGTGTCCAGTGGGCTTCTCTTTAACCAGGTGTTGTCTGCCTTTTTTGGTGCCGATGCTGCAGCATTGCTTCCCCGTTGCCCATCTTTGTCGGATTTTGTGCGACTGTACAAACAGATGAGCTCCAACTCACCTGCCACTCAGACACGCTATATAGTGAGTTTATTTAGCATATTATATGTAGTATAATATTGATGAAATAATATGTTTGGAATTTAGTCAGAATGTTATGTCTGTGCAGGTTATGCCACATAATGTCATATAATGTCCCTGTAGATTCTGGACAGAGCTGAGCGCATGAGAGATATGGATTTCAGTCTGCTTCCTGCTCTTCTGCGCCTACAGGAATTGGTATGTGCTCGGTTTAACTAATGTTTTACTGCATCAAGTAGAATACCTGTTCTTTATATACTCTTATGTCTGATAAGCAAATTCTCTTTTCTTCATTCTTCTTTATCTGACCTCTGGCGGAGACTTGAGGTTTTGCTGAGACTTTACTTGTTAATAGTCATTGTTATACATTGGAGAATAGCTATATATATATAATCCATTTATCATTTTCACACTCTTTGGCAGGTAAATGATAATGTGACAGTCATCTTGCTCAGCGAAATTGTATGGGAAAAGTTTCGGCCCAACACTGGCTGCTTCGAACCTCTGCTCTTTAATTTTCCAGACTACAGTAAAGGTAAGAGGGGAAGACCATCACAGTGAAAGATGGACATCAAATAACAGATTATGATTATGCAATAAAGAGCTTTTTATTTATTATATAATTGCAGCACAAACTGACCAGTGAGGTCATGTAAATATGAGTGAAGATCAAATTTGTCAGTGTCCCAATGCTTTATATAACAATGATTATTCTGCTGGATCACATTTTGTGATGAGATTAAAATTCTAGTGCATTTGTCAACACTTTTTAGAGCTTTTTCAGCATACAGTAACACAATCACAAAATCAGAGGCTCGCACCTGAGATGAGCGTTAATACCAGGTGCAAACGGGGCCAAGGATATTTAATACTTGAATGGATGTATGAAATGTCTAAAATCCTTTTTTCTGATCTCTCAGCGGAGCTTGTGCAGATTCTGTCTCGGGATCATCACCCATCCTACACACCTGAGCTCTACGCTTCCTACATAAACATCCTGCTGGGGGTCTTCTTCTCAGTATGCAGAGATCTGAGAGAGCTCAGGCACCTGGTGAGATCATACCTTCAAACTCATGCCTTTAAACTATCTGAGTCTATCGCAACAAACAGCAGTTATTTTGTAGCAGTTTTTATGATGTAGCAGGTGCTCATGAACCAGTAGAAAGTGTTTCTGCTTACTAAAATGCTAAATATACTAAAATGCACTGTTTAAAATTTCATTTAAACAGGCTGCCCTGAATTTCTCCAAGTTCTGTGAACCCCTGGAGAAAGGAGAAGGTAAAATATTTAAACACAACTGAGCAATACTTAGATTATTTTTTCCATTTAAAGGCATAGTGTACACAGAAATGTAAATTCTATAATCTGTTCACCCTCATGTTGTCTGAAATCTGTATTTTTATTGTTGAACAAATTTGAGCCTCTGCAGTCTGTATTATGTTTAAAAGTTTGATCCTCTGCAGTGAATGGGTGCCGTCAGAATGAGAGACCAAACAGCTGATAAAAGCATCACAATAATCAACAAGCAATTGACATGACTCCAGTTCAATTAATGTCTTGTGAAGTCATAAGATGCACGTTTGTAAGGAACAAATGTAGCATTAAGGCGTTTTAACTTTAAACCATCACTTTTGGCCAAAACACCAGTCCATAATCCATAATAACGCTTCCTCCAGTGAAAAAGTCTGTCTACTATTGTCTTCTCACATTGTGTGGATTATTGTGATTTTATCCACTGTTTAGACTCTCATTCTGATGGCACCCATTCACTGCAGTGGATCCATTGGTGAGCAAGTGATGTAAAGCTAAATTTCTCCATATCTGTTCTGATGAAAAAAACAAATTTATCTATATATTGGAAGGCGGAGTAAATTTTCAGCAAATGTTCATTTTTGGGGGAGCTGTTCCTTTAAAGTAGTCCAGCAGTTTTCCTGATTTGATCCATATGCCATTTTCTTTTTTGAGTGATCTGTCCCTTTAAATATACTAAACTCCTTTTTTTGTCAGTACGGTGTTTGAAATCTTTTCTTGCTTCCTTCAGCCAAAGAGAGTGATATTCACAAGTTATGGAAAAACATTGAGCCCCATCTGCAGAGAGCCATGCAGACGGTTTACCTCCGAGAGGTGTCCAGGTCTGTTAGTGCTGTGTGATTTCTGAGTGCTTGAGCTGTGTGTCACATCAGTCTCTGAGTGTTTGTGTGTTCTGGTTTACTTCAATCAGCATGCAATGGGAGCAGCAGCAGATGGACGAGAAGGAGGCCACGACCCTCAGAGGTATACAGGCAGACACACACACACACACACACACACTCTTTGTGTTCAGACAGGCCTTAGTCTCAGGGCCTCAGTGATGCCTTCACGGACCATCTGCTGGCGGTGCATAGGGCTGCTAAAAACTGGGTCCAGTGCTTTTCTAGGATAGACTGCCAAGATTTCTACTTGTATCGACCCTCTGACCACACATTAGCTGATGGGCTGCCCTGATGATTCATAATTCACAATAATTTGATAGTGGTGTGTTTGTTAAGGCCAGTATCATCTGCATTGTTGTTGTTGTTATTATCATACTAAAGGTTAGGGATTTGAACAACCCTTATGAAAAATAAGTATGCTTGATTGGATCTTAATTGCATATTAAAAGTATAATAAAAAAGCTGTATTTGCTGATAATGTAATATTAATTAAATGTAAGGTCACATATTACGTGTACTTAAAGAGCACACTTTTATGATTGTTTCTTACACTTAATTACACTTAAAATGCACTTTATAATACTGTAAAGTTATAAAAAGGATATCGCCAAACACTAAAAGTATTAGATTATAATGACTTTCATGTTATTCTACATTGAATATATTTTAGATGTACTAAATTGCAATTTCATCATTACAAATGAGTAAGTACGCATACATTTAAGTAAATTACATACAGGTTTCAGTAGAAATGACTTAAAGTATATTTTAGTTTAGCATAAATGCTTGTCAGTTCTGCTGTACACTTACCCATATTTCAAGGACAGCAGAATTATGAATTTATATATAAAGATACACTTAAGTCATACTTCGGTGGGTCAAAAAGCACTCTAAAGTTACATTTGAAATGAATTTAAACTATGCATTTTAATTAAATTTTTAATAACATGCAAATAAGCATCACACTGAATGTATATAGCCTACACAAAGTATATTATTTCTACAATAAGTAATCATAAGTTAATTGATAGTCCATAATACTTAAAGCATTATCTAAAATTAAAAATTAACCTGTAATGTTGTTACTACAGTTTTTTTTTAGAAGTAGATAGAAATCTACTTAAATATTTAATAAATATTAATAAAAAAAATGTTGATAGCAAACATAATCAGTTTGAAGATGGTATTTTTTATTTTATTTTATCCATTTCCTTTGCTATTATCAGCCATTGAGAAGTCTTTTCCTCCTCCTGTAGGTTTATCAGCACATGCTCACATAGAGCTGCCGTATTACTCCAAGTTTCTTCTGATTGCTGCTTACCTGGCGTCCTTTAACCCTGCTCGCACAGATCGACGCTTCTTCCTCAAGGTGTATTGAAGCATTCTGATCTTCTCTTTATTATCTACACATGATCACAGGATCTTACTGAATCATGACTGCACCTTCATGAATTATGTGATCACTAAAAAAAGGTTTGTCTTTGCTTCAGAGTCACGGGAAAATAAGAAAGACTAATTTCTTGAAGAAACATGAGAAGGTGAGAAGTTGCTACTGTTGCTTATTGTTCATCACTGTTCTTCCTGCAGGTTTATTAACGTCATCTATCTTTTTTTTCTCTGATTTTGTCTTTTTGCTGCAGACTAGTAACCATCTGTTGGGACCGAAGCCTTTTCCTCTTGACAGACTGTTGGCCATATTCTACAGTGTGGTTGATAGCAGAGTTGCACCTACAGCCAGTATCTTCTCACAGGTAAATTAATTGATCAAATGATGAGGTTTGGCAAATAATTATGTTTCAGGTAATAACAAACTATGCCATTCATTTGAATTAGATTTATATAAGGCAATAAAACATGATTTATGTACAATGTGACAGCACAAGCTAATCTTGGAATAATTTTGGACACTGGGTGGCAGTGTTTCATCTTTTTTTTTTTATTATAATTTCTCCTGTCAAAACGTAATAAGTTTTCCTTGATAAATTAACAGTTCATTTGCGAAAACAGATAACTCCCGTTTTTAAAAATGTTTTTAAAAACTCCCGTTTTTTTTATCCTGCATTCCAATTAATATCAATCAAACTGCAGTTGGGTTGTTTTGATTTAAATAATAATAATTAAAAAACAATACAGCTAACTAACATAATAAAACACAATAAAAATATGATGACACAATAAAAAACATGATTTATGAAAATTAATAAAAACTGTTTATCTATTTTTGCAAACTTTTCATATATTGATTAATATCTAATTATCCATTTTAAAATTGTGACTTCCAGGGCTTAACATTTTTTTGAATCTTGAGATTTTTATTTTTTTATTTTTTTTGTGCTGTAAAATATTTCATCGGTTAGATATTGCTCTTTTTTCAAGTGCTTGTGTAATTTAAAACTTGTTTGAAGGCAAGATTTTAAGGTTAACTGCCTGTGTGACTCATTGTGTGACATTTCAATTTTAATAACTTTTCTATTAAAGTTTCCTATGAAACACAAATCGGTGGCCCAGAAAACTTGAATAACCATTGAACTTCAATTCAGATATTATGACGTTTTTTTTTATAAATATTTAAAGCTGCAGTCCGTAACTTTTTTGGGTTAAAAATGATCTGAAATCAATATTTGAGCAAGTACATAACCAGCCAGTGTTCAAAACTATCACCTTACTTTAGCCCGAATTTCCCGTGGAAATGGCACTGCGTCATTACGTCACGTCTGTCAACATAAAGAAGTTGTCCCGGCTAGTAGGCTATCACATGAGGATCCTGCAGGTGATGGAACATTTATAGCCTTTTCTCACAACAGCTAGAATAATTAAACGTATAATTTTGATGGTGGATTGTAATCCAGAAAGGATTATGTGTTTAAGAAACACATGTGAATGAAATTAAATTATATTCCAGTTTTAAATATGCTTCTGATTAGAGAGAGCCTGGGATTACACAAGATTTGTATTTTAAAGAAAACCAGTTCGAAGGGAGCATAGTTTGCTTTTTGGGTTAAAATAATTTCTTAATATGAAATTTGAATGGCATGACTATTAGATTAGACTGTACAGAAATTGAAATCTACACGCTAATACACACTATACTCATAGTCACGCAATGCTGATGTTGTTAACATTAATAATTTGAGAATAAAGTATAACAATAATAATAATTTGCATGGTTTGATGTGATATGAGCTAATTGATCTTTAGATTTAATCACCTTTGGTAGCATGATTTATTGTAATGCTTTTTTCCTCAGTTGGGCAGAACAAACGTGGCAGACTTGTTACTTGTTCAGATGACAATATACGGTGAAAATCCTTATTTGGGTCATATATTCCAAGACGTAGGCTAGAATCTGTGATTGCGAAGTAAACATCCACACCGGTGCGGTGACTGACAGACTGACACACATACTCCTCAAAACATTAGATTCATCTGCGCTGGAGCCGTGCCGATGCACAACCCCACGCACGGAAGATAATTCTGCAAAAAGCTGCAATTCCAGGTTTTCAAACAGAGATGGCGACAAAGAGGCAAAACTTACGGACCGCAGCTTTAAATAAAATCATTATAATTCATAAGAAATGCATTGTTTGCTTTCTGTCTTCCAGATTTCATCTCTAGTTACTCTGCAGCTTCTCTCTCAGGTGGGGCACGATGATCAGCTGGACTCACCCAAATACAAATGTGCAGTTTCACTGGACTTCATTCTTGCGATCTCCAGGTGTGTGAGTGTGTGTGAGATTGTTAGACCTTTTGGTCTGTCTATCTGTCTTGTGATCCAGTTACAGTTGGTCAGGCAAGAAAGATAATATTAAACTTGAATCTTCTGTGACTGCTTGTGATCAGATTTCAAGTGGAGGATGTCTCATTTTGTGTTTACGTCACTATCTACTTTAATGCATTACTCCATACACATTACCCTACACAAGAACTTGGTTCTGACCTATTGTGATCATATTACTGCTGTCAAACGATTAATCACATACAAAATGAAAGTTTTTGTTTGCATGATATATGTGTGTGTTCTGTGTATATTTATTATGTATATATAAATAAACACACATACAGTATATATTTAGAAAATATTTACATGTATATATTTATATTCATATAATTTATATTATAAATGTATTTAATATATATAAACAACATATTTTTCTGAAATATATAAATGCTTGTGTGTGTATTTATATATACATAATAAATATACAGTACACACACATATTATGTAAACAAAACCTTTTATTTTGGATGCGATTAATCGTTTGACAGCACTAGATCATATTATCTAAAATGGAGTTAATTCCAGGTGTAAACAATGTCTTTGATTACATTTACCAACCATTACGTGGTGGTGTGCTTGCTTGTTGACTCTTTGTGTTTTTATTCTAGAACCGTAGGCTTTGACGTGGGGAAGTATCTGTACGACTTCCTGTGATCCTCTGGCTGTGGACATGGACCAGGCATCTAAGCAGACAAAATCACATATGGAATTATGGACGTGAATGGAATGCTATATATTGTGTTACAGGTTTCCTGCATTTATTAGTCAGATTCACCATCATATACTCAGTTTATACAAGACTCTTTCCTCAAAGGGAGATTTGATGGGTTTGGTGTGTTAACAACAACTTAATATTGGTGTGTATAATGGGTCCAGTTTATTTATACATACACAGTACACTTCCAAAAGTTTGGATGCGATTAATCGTTTGACAGCACTAGATCATATTATCTAAAATGGAGTTAATTCCAGGTGTAAACAATGTCTTTGATTACATTTACCAACCATTACGTGGTGTGTGCTTGCTTGTTGACTCTTTATGTGTTTTTATTCTAGAACCGTAGGCTTTGACGTGGGGAAGTATCTGTACGACTTCCTGTGATCCTCTGGCTGTGGACATGGACCAGGCATCTAAGCAGACAAAATCACATCACTTGGAATTATGGACGTGAATGGAATGCTGGATATATTGTGTTACAGGAAATTCCTGCATTTATTAGTCCAATCAGATGTCACCATGGGAAAATACTCAGTTTATACAAGACTCTTTCCTCAAAGGGAGATTTGATGGGTTTGGTGTGTTAACGTGTGGCACAACTTAATATTGGTCTAATAAATACTGTATAGTTTGTAATAAAATTAATAATGGGTCCAGTTTATTTTTCATACACTACCTTCCAAAAGTTTGGGGTTGGTATGATCATTATTATTATTATTTTGTTTTTGAAAGAAGTCTTATGGTGCTTACCATGGCTGCATTTATTTGATTCAAAGTACAGTAAAAACAGTAATAATGTGAAATATTATTACCACTTAAAATAACCTGTTTGGTTTTATTTGTTTTTAAAATGTAATTAATTCAAGTGATGTCAAAGCTGAATTGTCAGCAGCCAATATTTATTGATGAACAGAATTTTAACAAATAGCATTTATATAAAATAGAAGTCATTTATACATTATTATATAATTATTTTAATTATTATATAATTACATTATAAAATTAGCGTGGTTGATCAATTTAATGCATAATTTTTTTAATAAAAAAAAAATCTCACTGACCCCAAACTTTGAAACAAAACGGTAAGGTAGTTTGATGCACAATATGTGCATTTTCAAAGAAGGGGCTCTTATGTGTATTAAAAATCAAAGTGTACCAGTGACAGGTACAAGCTTTACTACTAATTGATTGTATTAAACAATAATTAATTTATGTGTATTAGGCGTTATTCCCATGTTCATGCAGTGTTTTTGCAGCATGATGGCTGGCATAACATCCCTCCCAGGCTTCATGGTAATATCACAGGTGCACGTCCATTCAACCACATTTAAATGAGTGAGATATTACAAATATGTTTTGTGTGTAATGTGGCTCATTTGTAGAAGAGTAGCTCAGCTCAGAGGACTGACCTCCTTATCCTTTTGCAACAAGATGGCAAAGCTGGCATGAATACCATTCACCCTCTCAGATGCAGACAAACAACATAGAACAACCACTAAATGAGGATCTGGGAGAAAGAAGCAGTGTGTGCAAAGAAGTGTAAGTGATTATTGAAATTTAGACTTTTAGTATCGCGGTCTGTTAATTCAGCTTTTCAGAGGTTACTGATGCTGCGTCTGACTCACAAGGTCTCCATGGTAATAGATTGGGGTTGTCATAGAAACTGAGGGACCACAGTTAAAAAGGCTCCAAATGTGACTTGTGTGTTTTCTCACACACTGACGTAGTTAGAATGGAAGATGGAGGCTTGAGACGCAAGGGCAAAGGGTCATTTTGGTGTCGGCTGTTAGTTAATACATGCATGAACTTATAACGGTGTGGGTTATTATGTTTTTAATGTCCAAATGGAAGCACAACAGTTCGTTAACAAGCTTAAAGTAGGCCCTGTAGTCCTACAACAGAAGGCACCCTTATAACATGTCTATGAGAATGCAGAACAAGCCGGTTTCATTCTTAAACACTGCAGAGACTAAGATAATATGCAATATTATTAAATATAGTATGCATATATCTATAAAGAAGTAAACATTCCTGACCTGACAGAGTGTGACATGCAGTGGAATACTTAGCTGAAGACTGTTTTAACAAATGTGTAATAAAAAAAAATTCATTTAATATGGGGCCATTTTTATTAACCTTATATTAATTGAGACACTAAATCAGACTGGAGAATCATTTTAATATTCAGTTAAAAAAGATGGAATTATTAAAAAGCATGTCCATTTATAGTACCAAAAATATCAACTAACCTGGAACATTCATAAAAATAAAAAAAAACTACAAAAGTGGACAAACACTGTTGTTCAAAAGTTTTTATTTTTATTTTGAGAAAGGACACATTAACTCGATCCAAAGTTACTTTAAAATTGTTAGAAAAGATTTCTAATTGTAATAAATGCTGTTCTTTTGTATGTTCTCAAAAATATTTAGCAGCATAACTGTTTTGAACATTGATGATATAACTGGAGCCTGCAGTATCGGCTGCTGAAACTTCAGTTTTGACATGACAGGAATAAATCACATTTTAAAATATATTCAAACAGAAAAACATTATTTTGAATCGCAATAATATTTCACAATATTACTGTTTTTAATGTATTTTTTCAATCCAGTTATGCAACCTTGAGGGCCCCAAATTTTTGAACAAATGTATTTATCCACTCATTAGTCAAATATTTATAAATGTCTTTCTCTGAGGCATCTAATACAAGTGATACATAAATGTATATTTAAAAAAAATGTTACATCTTTTTTTTTGTTAATAATAAAAAATAAAACTCTATAAATGGACGTCCACATCATACTGATTCTTTTCCCATGAAGCCTATTTCTGCTTAGCAAGAAGGCTGTTTTTGGGAAACAGTCGGTTTATTAGATGTGGGACGTCCCACACCAATTTCTTTTCTTGGCCCCATTAGCTCTGTTTGAAGTGACTGTTTGTGCTTTAAAGTGCTTTGAGAATTAGTTGAGTGTTGCTCTTGTTTTCTGATCAAGAGAGAACCGTACGTGGCATATATGAGTGTGGACTGTCTCTTAGACGCTGTGTCTCCGGTTATGAATCATGGCCACGATGTGTGAAAGGTCTAAACTCTTCATCATCACCTCCATAAATTCTTCATCATTACGTGCCCCTGCTACAAACTCCTCCAGTGACAGCTCCCCTGTTGAATAGAGAACAGTTGGCGATTGTGGACAAGCATACTCTTTCAAAGATTGAATATGGTTCTTAAGATTAGAATCTTATTCCATTTCCAATTGTTATTGCATTTACCATCTCCATTGATGTCGATCCTATCAAACACTCGGTTTGTGAACTCCTCAGCACTCGATTCCTGCGACTCACTTCCATTGATGGCACGGATGGCCTAATTTAAAAGAAACCATTTTTATTACCATTTAACCATTTCTTTTCACAGCCATCAAGTGCAGTTTGTTCTAAAGTTATCATTCCTACCTTTATGATATTGAGGAGCTCGTGTCTGTCTATGCAGCCGTTGCCATCAACGTCATAAAGTCTGAAATACCAGCGCAGTTTGTGCTCCATCTTGCCTCTCATTACAAGACTGAGAGCAGCCACATACTCCATGAAGTCTATATAGCCGTCCTGCAAAAGAGACGATTCATTTTAAACACTTGAGACCATTGTGATTGACTTCATATGTACTGTTTTATATCGGCTCTATTATGTTTAGAACTTTATTTAAAGATTATGTGATGAGGAAATGATTAAAATACATCTGGAACCAAGTTTGATGAAAGAGAAGTGACCTTTGAGATCTGTCTACCAATCAGCATCCACATCTGGAACTATGTGTTTTATGTTCAATAAGGTGTAAAATGTTTTATATTAAGTATGTGTTCCCACATTAGTCTGTAATGAATCCTAAAGCAGCTGGATGTTATTGTTCTCTTATTTAAGTGATGGAGGTGCTGAGGATCACGATCAGGATGATAAGGGTGCCCTCTGGAGGATTACTGCCAATTCCAAGATCTGCGTCTGAGACAGACACCAGCCGCTTAATCCTCAGGTCAACACACTTTCCTCCAAATGTCACCTCTCTTGTGACACAGAGTCCAGCTGTCTAGGGCAGTGTCAGGGAGAAGGTCACGGGCAATGCTGAGGTGTGTTAATCTAGAGATATATGGATATTCTATATTGCATTGTTGAGTAACTGATCAGACATGCTTTTACTGGTATTAGTAGTGGGTGAAAGTCTGGAAAGCTTAACATTAGTAAAGATTGATCTTATTTCCAAGATTTATATTTCTATAATGCAGGCCAATAATATGGGGTCAAATTTGTGTCACTTATAAATTATTAAATGTGTAATCATGGATAGAAATGAATTCAAAATGTAAAAAAAACTAATGGAAAATTATTAAAATAGGCTAATCATTATGAAAATATTACACTTTAACAATTTGATACACAGTAAAGATGTCAATGTCACAATGGCAGATATAACAAAACAACCACTGTTATACAATTTGCTGTAATACAAATATAAAGCACATATTTTCACATTGTGAAAACTGACATCCAAAAATAGTAACAATAGTAAACTTTATCACTTTATCAAACATATGCTACAACAGCATAAAATACTATGGGATTAAAAGATATATATATATAAGCAAATAAAAAAGCAACATAAATTGTAAAGCTTATTTTTACACCATTATGACCAATTGGGTTATAATTTCCTGTTTCATTTGTTTTATTTATTTTAAATCTATTTTCCTATTATTGATTTCCCTGAAAAGTAAAGTGAAGTGAAGAGATTTAGCTTGGTGAAGCGTGTTGACTTTAACACAGAGATAATGACATGCTCATTAAATCAGATAATTAAGATGAACATATGTGAAATACATGCTGGGAATCTTGTATCAAGATATGAGAAGCATCATGAAGCATCATGAAACCGTTTTTGTGCTGAAAATCCCCCTGGGACCCAATTATGAAAGCATGTTTTGGCTTGGAGAAATAAAACAGTTGTTACTGCTCGTGAATGGGATTGGTTTCTATAATACAATCTCAAACCTGTTCAACAATCTGTAAATCTTAATCTCATTGATAAGCTCATTATTCATTGTATTAACACTGTAAATAAAAGCTGACATGAAGTGCCAAATATAGCACTATAAATATAGAGCCAGACAACTCAGTGAGTATGATCTGAGCTTTGCTTAGATCTGATTTAATAAATAATGTACTCACGTGTGCTGGCCTGTGTACAGTGATCCGCAAATATGGGTTTATATACATACTACATGATACATTTAAAGTATCTTAATATTCACCAAGATTGCATTTATTTGATCAAGATAAAATAATCAGTAATATTGTGAAATACAATTTAAATAATGTGAATTACAATTTTAAATGATTGTTTTCTGTAATTAGTATATTTTACAGTTCATTCCTGTAATGGCAAAGCTAAATTTTCAACAGTCATTAGTCCAGTTTTTGTAGTCACATGATCCTTCAGAAATCATTCTAATATACTGATTTGCTTAAATAAATAAAATAAATTATCAATGTTGAAAACAGGAAATTGTGACTTTTTTTTCCAAGATTCTTTGATGAATAGAAACAGCAGCATTTATTTGAAATAGAAATCTTTTGTAACATTGTGAAAATCTTTCATGTATTTTTGAGCAGTTAATGCATCTTTGCTGGGTAAAAATATTAATTTCTTTTGAAAAAAAAAACAACAAAAAAACATACTGACCCCAAACTTTTAAACAAGTATATAGCCATCAACCAAAGCTGGTAAGCTCATAATGGTCACATATTGAATAATAGCTGAATCATTTTAGTTATTTTTGGAACTACTATTGAAAGAAATTCTTCTTCTAAAAAAAAGATGCGATTCAGCATAAATCAGCCTGATATCAAATTAGCAAACAAAGTTTCAAGTCTGATGTAACAGAATGCAAGGAGTCTGTATAATATATACAGTGTATCACTGAATATATATTATAACCAGTGTTTTAATAAAAATTGAAACTTCAAATACTCCAGCTTAGCCACTGTTATTATCCACTCAGAATGAACTCGTCTTTCACTCACCTTGTTCATGTCAAAAGTGCGGAACATCTGCTCGATGTAGGCATTGGCCTCTGAATCCAGACCTCTGAGCCCGAAGAACTGCTTGAACTCATGCAGCGTGAGCTGACCAGATGGACACTCAGTCATGAACTTCTTATACCACAGATGCATTTCAACAGCCTGCAGGTCGTCCACGGTGCAGCCCGTTGAATTCCCCATCGCTGAACTGAGAACTGATTGTTTTGGCGAGCAAGACAGGAGCTAATCTGTCAGGAAGCCCAACTGGTCTGCTGTGCAGGCGAGCGTTTCGCTTCTCACAGACACACGGCACTGGGACCTGAGAGAGGTGGGGACCCTCGGTGGCTTTTGTACTGGCCTGGGATCAGACACGCCCCACCAACTTTATCTTATTGAAATTAACTGCGACTAATCCAGCACACTGTGTATGTGAGGCTTAAGGATGACCATGGCTGGGATGGCCAATGTGAGATTGGGGACATGCTGACAAATGTTCCCATGTGACGGCCTGCGAACAGATGCAACTGCATCAGCATTTCTCATATGCAAGTTGTTTCTAAATTTATTTTCAAACTGTTAGCTGATAAATATTCACATGTTAGTAGTCACAATTTTGAGTCATCATCTTATGCCAAGGTAACAAACTTCAGCAGATATTTTTTTTTCATACATTTTCATACAAGCCTTTACAATAATTACGTATCGATATTCACAATCTTGCTAATGATTCCAAATAATGCAGTTAATAACATTCTTCACATGAAAAAAACATTTTTCAGTTTGTTACCATTTGATTGTCAAATTATACACATCACATCCATATTACATGATTTACATAATAGTTTATACCATTCAAAAGCTAACATATCATAGACAGTATAACATAACCTTTTAGAGTTCACAAGAAATTAAGCCTATAACTACATTCAGAGATCCAAAATGCTGTCTATTTCTCTTTTCTCATAGGCTTAAACTAAGTAAATCTTGCTAGATCTGTTCCATCTTCTCTGGAAAGTTTCTAAAAATGCATTTTGTTGATCATGACAGTACTTTGTTCTCAGAACAGTGTTTTAAGATACAGATTAGGAGAGGTATTAAGATTAGTATTGATATCAAACATGTAACAACTTGTGATTCCAGAGAGTTCCATTATAGAGACATTTCAACACTTCAGTCAATATGATGTTTTGGATGAGCAATAATAAAGACAATATTCAAAGCTTGCTTCTGACTATAGGGTGCTGGCACACAGTCACAATCTGCCCATAGGAAAACGTCAATAGACCCTTTTCACAGTCTGATGATGTGTTTTCATAGTTACTACCATTGTAAATCAGCAGTATATATCTATATATATATTTGGCATATCTATATATATTATTTGCTGCAGTCTCTCATTCATCACTATAGAAGTTTACTAAACTTAGAGTAAATATCATTAACTTAACTAAAACTATATATATATATATATATATATATATATATATATATAAAACATGATTATTATTTGAAATGAATAAATATTACCTTAAATGACAAATGCTATTAAAACTGAAAATATAAAAATAAAATAATAAAGTAAAATTAAACTAATGTTTTATCAGTGATGCTAAAATAGCATCACTTCTGAGAAACCCAGAAATGTGAAAGAGGTCTAATAGATCATATGTTGGAGCTGAACTGGTTCACGTTCACACATAAATTATGACGATTAGTATTTCCCCTGCAACTAATGATACAAATTACCTCTTGATTCAGGGTTTATTTTACTATGATTATTTATGGCTATTCTTTTACCCAACATACTGTATATTTGCTCCAACCACAGAGTAGACATTAAATAAAATAAATTAGGTAAAATATACATATGTGCTAATGGTAGAGATTTGGCTCTTCTCCTTGACTGCTATGCTAAATGATTTAAAAAAATTGCTAAGGTAAAACAACACTATTTAGGATTAACTGTGAGGCAAAACCAGTTATGAACTTAACCATCTTTTCTTGATTGTTCAGAAATACTGGTTTAGACCTGAAAAACAGGTGTTGTGTTCAGTCTTCAGTCTGTCAGGTGTGGTTATAACAGTGGTGGACTCTTCCTTAACCTCTAGACCTCAGTGCTTTCAATGAGCCCTTTGAAATGAACAAAAACTGCAACATACAACGCAAGTAGTACAGAAACACTACACAATCTGCATGTACTGATGCATTGATATTGTTCTCCTTGGAGTCTATAAATCCATTTAAGATCTATGAAGTATTTTTTTTCCAGGAACATCTCCTTTGAGTTCATAATAACTTTATGTCCTTCATCAGTCTGACTCTGTTTCACTGCTGGAGAGCATCTCTATGGATGTCCCACTGCGTCTTCTGGTCCACCAATGTAGACTCCTATGAAGAGAATCAAATACCGCTACCGTGTATCTGGCAAACACTGACGTCCACTTGATCACTTCGGCAAAACAGTTCACCGAGCGAGATACAAAGCGTACAAACACTGTGATGTAGTGTGCCAGAAGAACGAGACTGCGTCCTAACTGTTTTCCATAATTAATAATCATGTTAAGCTTTAAATCATGTTGTCCCATTCTGTTTTGAACCATGATGTAACTCCAAACCTAAAATAATTGTTGTAACTGGTTACTATTATCTCTTGCAAACAACCATACCTACTTTATTTTGAATCTACTTTTTATGTTTGTGGACGGTCCCTTGGTGAATAGTCATGTGGCTCACAGAGTCACTAGTAGTTTTCAGACGCTCCCTTGCGCGGTCCAATCACAGCGCTGCGTTTCTGTTTCCGGGATGTTTGGTGATGTGGCTCTAAAATCCTGGAGACGAAATTGATCAAATAAACCACGCAGCTCTTCCCTGCGCCGATTACTCAGGTCAGTTTGATGCTTTAATAACATTAACAAGATGCCTCTAAATGTATCCAGCCGCTGACATGCACAAACACAAGTACATTTATAAATATCGTTCGAGTTGTTTACGAGTCATCAGCACGAGCCCAGTTACAGCTTGCGCTCATTTGCCGCTCATTGGGCTTTAATAATGCCAATTTATAACAAATATAAAAGCTAAAAGTCATACCTTTGTGTGTCTCGATCATGTGTTCTTATACCAGTCGATTTTAAAACGCAAGGAAGAAGAGTCGCTCGATAATCTTTGCTGTTGTGTAGACAAAATGAAAGCGACGCAGCCGCAGTCGTCAGTTTCTATGTCTCGGCGTGGTTCGGTTCGGTTCGGTTTTCTCCGCTTTATGACTCTGTCAAAGGTGCTTATTTATTATCAGGAAATATCGAGAGATATTGTTACTGTTATACAGGCGTTCACGACTCCTGTAGTTATTGTCAGTACAGGGGACGCACATTGCGTAACGGATTTGAGATCATCAAGTGTTCTAGTTATGCTTTATGTATGTTGAGTTATGCATGTGATGTACTTACAGTCTTTGTCCAGTCATAATCTGTGAGAATTACAACAAGTATATAGACTAACCAAACTGTAAGATGTTTTCATTTATGCAATATATGCATTTGGTTTATTAATGTGTTGTAATGCAATAGAGGCATGATGCAGAACATAACTGTGATTTTTATATAAACTGAATGCCAAACTGTAAATTAATAATGAGTGTCATTTAATTTAGAGAGGCCATATGGTATTTCAACGGTGCTTTGACATGAAATATGAATTTGATTTGAAAAATTCCCATGGTTGTATTCCATTGTAATACTAGTTGTTGGTTGCCTGAAATGGGATCTAGAGCCAAATGGGCTTTTTAGCTTGTGTGGTCAAGTTCATGGAACACTAAAATGAAAATGTTCATTAAATCTGTTGTAATGTATTGGTTAAATTTTAAACTATTGATGTTGTTGTGCATAAGTGTGAGATGTGTGCCAGATGGGAAGTCTATATCGGTTATTATTGCAGTCTTTATCTGACTTTATATGATTCTGGTTTGTGTCCTAAATGTGTCAGTAATGCACACAATACAGAGCTTGATACAAAATACTCAAAATGTGCATTTTAACATTTTATTGCATATCTTTACGTGCAGGTCAGCCATGTTTAGCCGGCTGACCCAAGGGGTGTCCTCTGTCCTCCAGGAGCTCTCGGGTGAGGAACGCTCCGATGGAGACGTCCAGGTGACTAGACAAAATCTGAACAATCCTTGAACTGATATTTTGGGTCAATACCAAGAAACTTTTTGGAATACACATGGTCATTGCAATTACCCAAATAATTATAGTAACTGTTTACAAGAGCTGAAAGATCAGATAATAGCCCACATTTCCACGTTTACGTACTTATTTACAGATTTATGAGTTAGTTTACAAGCCTTTTACCAACTTGACTTGCATGGACCACTAAAGGCCCATTCACACCAAAGACAATAACTATAGCAATAAATATATAGACGTTATAAATTGAAAAGAATAGCAGAGTCTATAAAACAGCTATAACAGTAACAGCACAGACAAAAGATATCATTGGAATCACTTTCAGAATGATTTTTTTTCTCCAGCTGATGAAAGATAAAAACAATCAAAATCCATTTGTCTTTAAAGAGCTTGAGCATTTAAAATTGCAGATGACAAAACTGCAGCGAATGCTTAGAATAAACAGACTGTTATTGTGTGCTGGTTTGGATGCTAATATAGTTATCCTTATAGGTTTTTTTGTTTTTGTTTTGTTTTTTTCACAGATATTGTTCTTGGTATTAATGGGCCTTAAGAAAAAGATAAGCAAAAAACAAGAACATACATTTTTATAATGAAACCAACCAGTCTTATGAAAAAGAATGATGTAAGCATGCAGCTCCATCCCTAAATCTAAACATCACTGTGGCCTAAGCAGATCGTGTGAATGAGTTCGTATGAATACAAATGAATTAGCCATCAATTCGCCAAAATGTAAAATAGTTATGAATTGCCATGAGATTGTGTTAATTAAAAAACATACATGGATGAATTTTTCACAATAAGATCTATAACATGCATTTGGAAAATGGGGTGAATTTAATATTCACATGCGGTTGGGAGGGAGTGATTAACCATCTACAAAGCCCTCTATAATTTTTGAATGTTGTCTTTGGAGCAGGATGGTCCAGTACCTCAGCCCCAGCCTGATGCTGAAGCATCCCTGGAGGGCTCGGGGACCTCAGAAGAAGTCCTGGAGAGGCTGGCCCAGACCGAACAGCTGGTGGTTCAGCTGAAGGAGCTGATTCGAGAGAAGGACAGCCAGCTCGCCAGCACTGAAAAAAAGTTCAAGGTGTGGACTTGCATAACGAGAAAAGAACAAACAAGTAGACCATGAATGTCTGAAGCTTGATTTTGCATTTGTGACTGTGTTTGTTCTCATACAGGAAGAGAAAGAACAGGCAGAAGTCAAGTTTACAAAGCTTAAACTGCAGGCCAAAGCCAAGATGGCTGCCCTAAACAAACAGCTCAATGAGCTGAAAGGACAAGAAGCATTGAACAGCAGTCAGGTAAAGAGACAAGCTGACATATTTGTGTTATTTTAGCATGAAGGGGTCTTGGATAGCATAATATAATTATTATTAGTGGTGTATTCTATTGTTCATCTTACGTTTCCCTAAGAAGACGAAGAATAAATATGGGCGATTTTCAGTACGGCAGTATGATAATGAACTGTTTGTTTTTATAGAATTCAGAGAGCTCCTTCCAAATGGCTCCAGGAGTGGAGGAGGAACTCCAGCAGCTGAAAGAAAAGCTCAGCCAGGCAGAGTCAGCTAACAAGACCCTCCAACATCAGCTCTTGGAGGCCGAACAGCGTGTGAGAGAGGAAGGTCATGCAGAGCAGGTGTGTTCACAAGTCGAATTATTCATGAATAAGTGCTTATTTTGTTCGAATCTTTAAATGTGTCATATGATGGTCAGTTCTTTTGCAGGTACTGTTTTATTTCTGTAATAATTAAACTAATCTCAGACTTTCACTCCTAAAGACAATATCCACCGTTTTATTTTTCAAATGTCATCCAGGTGCGAATTCTGCAGGCTGTGGTGAAGGAAAAAGATGTGCGATTTCAAGAACAAATCCTCAAACATGAGCAGGAACTCCTTAATCTCACGCAGGTCTCAAATGACCCTGACTTACAGCAGGTGTGTTTGCGTTTCTCATGTTTGAATTTTTTGTGTTCCACAAAGAGAGCCCACTTTGATATTTTGGTAACACTTTAGATTAGGTATATATATATATATTCACTAATAACTAAGAGTTTTCCCTCAATGAACTCCTACTTACTTATTGACAGTAAGTAAGGTAGTTGTTGTTGTAGTTATGTTTAGGTGTTGGGTAGGGTCTAGAATATTGTTGTGCAGAATAAGGCATTACTATGTGCTTTATGAGTACTAAAAATGCTATGTATTGTAATAAACAACTATTTAATAGTGAATAGTGTTCCCTAATCTAAAATGACTAAATATAATTGAGCTCTGTCCCACATTTTGCATTAAAGTCTTGTACTGCATGATTTCCCCCAATTGAAAAAAATAAAAGATTTCTTAGATTTGTGA
Source organism: Schizothorax lantsangensis (assembly GCA_027422415.1). Lineage (NCBI taxonomy): Eukaryota > Metazoa > Chordata > Actinopteri > Cypriniformes > Cyprinidae > Schizothorax > Schizothorax lantsangensis. Next base: position 12,626,192 of record CM049849.1, read on the forward strand.
CCCCCCACAAAGTAACATCATTTGACACTTTGTATAGGCTGATGGTAAGACAAGTGAAAATTCTCACCAGTTTTTTCACTGATTATAGGGTTGACTGCATTTGTCAAGCTCATGTATTCAATCCTGTTACCAAGTTACTGTAAAAAAATAACTGGATGATTATAAACAATAAAAGTTTATCAGTAACTAAAAAAAGCAACATTAGGGCCCAAACTAATTTAGGTTCAATTTAAAACCCTGTTACCCAATATATTTATAATTTATTTTAATTTCATGATGAATTTATTGCTTAATATTACAAAATTGTTTAATTTTATTCTTTTTTTTGTTACTATGTATGCTTTATTATCTTCTAAAATTTTATCGGGCTCCTATGTGTAGGTTCAGTAATTTCACTTTAATGGCAATGAATAGGTTCTTTTCACTGAACATAAACATAGGAGCCTGAGAAAAATGCTCATTTTAGAAGAAAATTTCAGATGGCATTTAAAGGCTTTTGCATCTGAACTCTTCATACACAAACACACACACACACACACACACACATACATACATACATATAAATTATGCATCAGTAAACAAAGATGTAAGATGGGGAAGAGCAGCAATGCCAGAATAACATTGTCTTGATGTTTCCATATTTGTTGGCTTTTTGTTTTGGGATACCCTGAGGTGTTGTAGCCATATTTGTGTGTTATTATAAAGCATGAAATCATAGCTCATCATGTTACCATGGCAATTTTGATCTAAGCTGTCTTGCATGGTCCATGCATTTCCACATTCTGTGAGCAGCATCCAACTCATCTTATGCTTTTGTTCATGTTGTTGGAAAGGAATTAAGAAAGAAAAGGCAGATTAACACGGTGTCTACACCGGGCATGACAAAAAAAAACATAAATCAAACCCTGCAGCTTTTTTAGGAAGTCTTTCAATACACGTGGTTCTATTTTGCTTTAATCCTACTTATTGTTTTGCAGGCTCTTCGTGCATCCCAGCAGCGCATAGAGGAGTTAGATGAGTCCTTGCGCTCTCGTTCAGAAGTCCTAGAAATGTTGCAGCAGGAACTCAACAGTGCAGACCAACAGAAACAGGTCAGCTCAACACGTATAGTTTACACTGTGTCCTGGTCATTTTTTGAAAGCAAAATATATTAGAAATCACAGTCAATCAAGACATTTTTTTTACTTAACACCGTACAGCTTTGTGGTGATTTTCAGCTGATGAGATTTCACTGAGGATAGGGGTGCCCAGCAGTGTGATTAAAAATAGAATCCAAGTAACCAACAGAATTTCTTGTTGCATGTTGTGGTTACAGCTGGTTGGACTCTTTTTTTTAGGATTATAGACCCTTTAGCAAGATGAATGTATAAACATGATGAATGTTTCATTTGTGCAGATTCTGACTGCTCAGTTCAGGCAGATGGAATTGGAGTTGGCAGAAGCCCGGCGACTGAGAGAAGAGGAGAGGCAGCAGTGGGAAATGCATGCTGATGAAGAACTCCAGACTCTTAGAGCCAGACTAGAGGTTTCAATGAGTGAGAGAGAACAGACCGTCAACTCTTTCAACACTGAATTACTGAAAAAGACAACAGAGATGGATGAAATGAGAGCAAAACGTGAATCTGCTGAAAGAGAGAAAGAAGAAACGCTGGAGAAATTGAAAGATAAAGAAAATGCCTTTGAGGCTGAGCTGGCCAAAATGAAAGTATGTCTAGAAGCCAGATTGGAGACATCAGATAGTGAGAGAGAGCAGACCATCAGTACACTCAACATCAACGTCACACAACTTAATGCTGAATTGCTGAAAAAGACCACAGAGTTGGATGAGATGAGAGCAAAACTTGAATCTGGGGAAAGAGAGAAGGAAGAAATGCTGGAGAAATTGAAAGATAAAGAAAATGCCTTTGAGGCTGAGCTGGGCAAAATGAAAGTATGTCTAGAAGCCAGATTGGAGACATCAGATAGTGAGAGAGAGCAGACCATCAGCACACTCAACATCAACGTCACACAACTTAATGCTGAATTGCTGAAAAAGACCACAGAGTTGGATGAGATGAGAGCAAAACTTGAATCTGGGGAAAGAGAGAAGGAAGAAATGCTGGAGAGAATGAAAGAGAGAGAGACTAGCTTTGAGGCAGAGCTGACCAACATGAAAGTATCTCTAGAAACTAGATTGGAAACATTAGAAAATGAAAGAGACCAGAACATCAGTGCTCTCAATGCAGAGTTACTGAAAAAGACAGCAGAGGTGGATGAAATCAGAGAAAATCTTGAATCTGGGCAAAGAGAGAAGGAAGAAATGCTGGAGAAAATAAAAGAGAGAGAGAGTAACTTTGAGGCAGAGCTGACCAACATGAAAGTATCTCTAGAAACTAGATTAGAAACTTCAGAAAATGAAAGAGACCAGAACATCAGTTCTGTCAATTCTGAGTTACTGAAAAAGACCACAGAGTTGGATGAAATGAGAGCAAAACTTGAATCTGAAGAAAGAGAGAAGAACGAAATGCTTGAGAAATTTAAAGAGAGAGAGACTAGCTTCGAGGTAGAGCTGACCAACATGAAAGTATCTCTAGAAGCCAGATTGGAAACCACAGAAAGTGAAAAAGAGCAGACCATCAGTGCTCTCAATGCTGAGTTACTGAAAAAGACCACAGAGTTGGATGAAATGAGAGCAAAACCTGAATCTGAAGAAAGAGAGAAAAACGAAATGCTTGAGAAATTTAAAGAGAGAGAGACTAGCTTCGAGGTAGAGCTGACCAACATGAAAGTATCTCTAGAAGCCAGATTGGAAACCACAGAAAGTGAAAAAGAGCAGACCATCAGTGCTCTCAATGCTGAGTTACTGAAAAAGACCACAGAGTTGGATGAAATGAGAGCAAAACCTGAATCTGAAGAAAGAGAGAAAAACGAAATGCTTGAGAAATTTAAAGAGAGAGAGACTAGCTTCGAGGTAGAGCTGACCAACATGAAAGTATCTCTAGAAGCCAGATTGGAAACCACAGAAAGTGAAAAAGAGCAGACCATCAGTGCTCTCAATGCTGAGTTACTGAAAAAGACCACAGAGTTGGATGAATTGAGAGAAAAACTTTCAGCTGAGGAGAGAGAAAGTCTGGAGACGTTACAAGAGAGACAAGTAAGGTTTAAGACAGAGCTGACCAACTTGCAAGCCTGTCTGGAAGTCGCTGAGAACCAGAAAGATGAAATGACAAAGAAGCTAGAGGTGGAGGTGGCAAGCCGCATGGAAGAGCTTCATCATCTTCAGGAGAAGCTCAATGAAGTGGAGAGAGCAAGGGAAGAAGAATCTGAGAGTGAAAGAGATCGCTTAGCACCGATGCAAAACGAGCTTGAGTCCTTAAGAGAGGCACTGGATGCCAATAAAGAGGAACAGAAAGCAGGACTGCGAGCCAAGGATGCATTGGAGAAACTTTGGAGAGGGATTCAGAATTTGACAACTGCTGTGGAGGCAGAGGTGGAAATATCCATTCCTACTGACCCTGCACAGTTCTTAGAGGTGTTACCTGCTCTAGAAGCTCGGCTGAGCAACCTTACAGACGAACAGCAAGAGAGTCAAACATGCATGTCCAAGATCACACTCACTCTACAATCCCTGCAAGGTAAACAGCCCAGGAGAACAAAGTTCAAAGCAGTTTTTGTGGTTTCAGTAAACTGTCCTTGGAAGCATTTTATCAAACAATGCCACAACATAGGGCAACATTTTTTGTACTGTGATCAAAAAGTAATTATGTCTTAATGCACCTGATGCTCTAGGTCAACTGGATAAGAGCACAGCTGAGAGAGAGGAAGCAGTTGCTAGGATACAGGAACTAGAGCAACAACTTCTCACTGTTCAGGTAGGTGGATTGCAAAAATATGTTGGAGTTTTAAACATTGCTTTGTAAAATACAACAGATGACACTGATAAATATTAATTCTTGTTATTTGTTTTTCAGTACAGTAGAACTTTTGAGTGTATTGAATGCAATTAATAAGAGCTAAGGAAATATTACTTTCGCTCATACTTAGGTGTTAGGTATTCAAAAAAAGGTACTCGGGGATCTTGGTATTAAATCTGTCCTGCATTATATATGCTATGGGACATGAATTATATTTAAAGTTGTATGGATTGTTGTACAGAGCTCTGCTGTGACTTTTCATGATCAGATAATATTTGCACCTAATGACAAAGACAAAAAAAGTTATTAATGCAATGGAGTTGATGCACAGAATAAGATTTACTTGTTGAGGGCAGTGCGTCTGCTATGGCAGACTCATTTGGTATATAGCATAAGCTGTGTCTGGTGCGACAGACGCAAGGTGACATAAATGCCTAGACGGTTTGTCTCACAACTTATCAGGTCAGAGATATCATAATCCTCTTCGCTTTCATAATTTGTTTTTTGTATTGCTGGCCCCCACATATAAGGGCACAATTATTAAATATTACTAAAGGTATGGTTTGTAATAGCATTGAAATACCTGCAGTTATGGTGGCAATTCAATGGACCAGTGCACTCTCAATAAACATGCATTAGTATAAGCATACTGTTTGTTGTAACTGGGGCCTGTCTTTCCTAGGTTACTGGTGAGTCATTACATGATCATGTGACTGACCTGTCTGTGAGGGATTTGGACAGGACACACCAGGGTGAGTCTAATGTTTGCCCTTGTGTAGATGAATGTACTTTGAACTGCAGTGTTTCTTTCAGTCACAGCAGTCCCATGTTCTTCCATAATAGCCTTGCTCTCTTGTGGAGAATATGCCCTTTACCATTGTGGTTTGTAAACTTGTTTGTAATATTATTTGTTGTAAGATATTAGTTAGAACAACAAGAAAGACCGGTTCCCCTAGTCAAAACACAAAACAAAAACAGGAAGTTAAAAACAATGTTTTTTTGTTTTTTTACACAATACATGATCTTGCATGTTTAATTTTTAGTTATTTGATGATTTTCACATGGTTATCTCATGATTTTTCTTTCTTCTCACAAATGCTACCCTCAGATAACAGTGAAGATGGACATAGTTCAGAAATCAAATTTCAGACAGATCGGATACTGTTTCTGGAGCAGCAGCTTGCAGACAGAGAAAGGGAACTCTTTGCTCTCAAAGAAAAACTGTCACTCTCTACAAGCAAAACTATTCCAGAGGAGGAAAGTGCCGACAGCCCAAGCAGAGGGGACATCGCTGGGTTGCACGACAACCCTACAGCTCTATCTGAGGTTCTTGAGAGCACACAAGAGGAAGAGACAACACTTGTGGCAGTTGACACATCTGTTCTGTCTGTCTCTGCTGGCAATGAGAGTAGCCCTGAGCTTATAGCACCCCAGCCTGAGTCCCCTGGAGAATCAAAGGGTACCTCCTCGGATGAGATGGTGACAAGCAGTGACTCAGAGGTGGCTCATAGTAGCTGGACTCTTCTGGAGGCAGTCAACCAAGATGGGACTCAAGAGTGGGCGCCCCAAATTCAGGACTTTGCCTCATTACGCTTATCCATGCAATCTTGGGAAGAGACCTGCGAAGAGCATGTTGCATCAACTAGCTGCATAGTTGATATTGAATCACCATCTTTAGTTATCCATGAAACTGTGCAGGTACATCTTGGCCAACAGGAGGGAAGTCTGCTAAATACAGATTCTAGCACTGGTCAGGCTTTTGCACAGGTCTTAGCAGAAGAGATTCAGAAAAGATATAGTGAACTTCTGGGAGAGCTTCAGCAGTTGAAAGACACAGCTTTACAATCACAGGAGAGAGTCTTCCAGCTGGAGGAAGCACTGAAGTCACTCACAGATTCCAAAAATGAGGTTCAGTCCAAGGCAAATATATACGAGAAAGAGCTGATTGAAGTTAAGGCATTGTTTGAGCAAGAAACAATAGATAGGCAAAATGTTGCTGAGCAGTTTGAAAACTTGCAGGAAGAGGTTTTCTCTAAAGATGATAAGATGACAGCCTTACAGGCAAGCCTTGATGAAGTCCATCAAAGACTTGTTGAACAAGAAGGACAAGCTAGAATGCTTACTGCTCAACTGGAGGACAGAGAGCTCACTTCCTCCGAACTGGAACAGAAGCTTGTGGACATGGAGGGCAGATTTGTGCAGGTCTCTCAGGAGGCTGATATGGCAAAAGCTGCTCTCATTGACAGGACTACTGAGCTGGAAGATCTACAAAAGTGTCTTTCACAGAAAGACCAGGAGATGATGGAACTAAGTGAAAACATGACTTCCAAACTACTCCAGGCTGGAGAGGAAAAGTTTGCAGTATCCAGTGAAGTCAAAAAGCTACAGGAGCAAATACATGAACTTGAGAGTGTCAGGGATGACCAGCAGAAAATCATAGAGGATAAAACAGCAGAATGTGAGGAGCATGTTGCTTTACGAAAGGAGAATGATGACTTGAATACTCAAATGGCCGCCATGAAGAAAGATGGAGAACAGGTCAAGAGAAAGCTGCAGGCAGCTCTGATACAGCGGAAAGAATTGATGAAAAAAGTTGCAGACTTTGAGAAGGAGGCTGAGAGCAGGGAAGAAAAGGAAAGAGATGGTAGTGAGGAAATAAATCTTCAGTTTATAAATGAAATTAAGGAAAAAGAGAAAGAAATACAGAGACTTGATACTTTGTTGCAAGAGACCAGAGATGACTTAAATATGAAAGAAGATACCTTAACAAGTCTGAAACAAAAAATCAGTAACCAAGATCAAGCATTGATTGAGTCACGTGCAGAAATAGAACATTTGACTGAGCAGTATGTACAACTAAATGAACAACAAATGTCAATGATGGGTGAGGACAAAAATAGGCTTCTTTCACAGATAGCGTCCATGGAATCTGACATTGAAATATTGCATAAAAAGCTTCAGGAAGCTACTGATGCTCCTGAGGACGCTGTTGTGAAAGCTCAAGAGAAAGATCGCCATCATCTTGAGCAGATGAAACAACAGAAAGAGGAGTACAGTGGCCTTTTTGAACGCCTCCAAACTGAAGAGAGAGAAAAAACTGGGTTGTTGAATCGTATTGTGGAGCTTGAGGGTCTGCTAGAATCAAAGAATGATACAGATAAAGTGGTGAGTGTGAATGTGGAGAGGAATGTTGGGTCTGCTACAAAAAATCGAGAGAAACCAGAGACGAATGATTGGGTTCAGGAGGACTGGGTGGATTTTACTTCAACTGAGACACAACAACATAAACCTGGTGAGCAATTTCAACAGCCCATGGTAAAAGATCATGAGGACATTATAAATGCTCTCCAGGATGAATTAAGAGTTGAGCAGGCTGCTCGTGCAGAATTGGAGGTGCGCCTACAAGAGAACCAATCCTCTCAATCACTCACTGATAGCAAATTCAAAGAGCTTTGCAAAGAACTTGAAGCCTTGAGAGAAAAGGAGAGGCAGATTGATGCTCTCACTGAGGAAATGGAGGCTCTTAGGGAGAAATGTCAGAGAGCCGAAGCTAATGCAGAGAAGCTGAAAGCGGAGGTGGATGAGGCTTGGGAAGAAGCTAAAAGAAGCATCTCAGATGCTGAGTCCCCAATCAAAGCACTTCATTCAGAAGTGGAAGAATTTAAACAATTTATTAAAAACAAGAATGATGAGATTGTTGATTTAAGCCAACAGCTTAGTGAACAAAGTTCCCTTTTACTTAAGATGCAGGAAACGGTACTGGAGAAAGATCAGCAGATTGCTTCCCTACAAGAAGGGCTTAAAGCTGAGCAAGATAAGGTTCAAAAACTAGAAGCAGAAATGCCACAACGTGAGGAAGAAGAGAAGGATAATAGTGCCAAACTCCAACAGCTTCAACGCAAACTGCAGGCTGCTCTTGTATCACGCAAGGAGGCGCTCAAACAGAAACAGGTGCTAAAAGAGGAACAGGCTGCTGCTGAGAAGATCAAATTTGAGCTACAACAGAAACTGGAGTTAATAGAGGTGGAGCTGAACAAGTCAAGAGAAGAGAGGGAGAAGTTAATTGAAGAGGTGGATCGAACATTGTTGGAAAACCAGAGTCTGCATGCCTCATGTGAGAGCCTTAAACTTGCCATGGAGGGTGTTTTGAATGAGAAGGATGCATGTAAACGTCAGGCTGAGAGTACCAAAGAGGAATCCGAACAAGTGTGCAGACAGCTGGAAGAAAAGGTGCAAAGCATGAAAGAAGAGTATGAATCCCTCCTCAAGTCATATGAAAATGTAAGTGATGAGGCTGAACGAGTGAGACGAGTGCTTGAAGCTGCTCGACAAGAGAGGCAGGAGTTAGCAGCCAAGGCACGAGCTCATGAGGCAGCCAGACAAGAAGCTGAGAGGTTAGCTGAGGAAGCTATGAAGGAGGTGGATGTTGTGAAAGAAAAAATGAGAAAGTTTGCCAAGGTTAAGCATCAGAAGATTATGGATCTAGAGGAGGAGAATGAAAGGCTAAGGGAGCAGGAAGAGAAGAAATTGACCAAACATACAGATACTGAGCTGAAACAAGAGCTTAAGAGAGTCAAACAAGAGCTTGAGACCTTGAAAACAAATTATAATATTGTTATGGATGAAAAGAACTCTTTGGAGCATGAAGCTGAGGAGTTGAGACAGCGTTTGGCTGAGGACATTGACAGAAAGGGCAGTGAGAACCTGGACACATGCTCCGTGGAAACCATTAAGGAGGTTAAAATGGTCACACAGCAGAGAAATCCTGATTTAATTGAAATTCAAGAGTACCAGAGTAATAGTATTCCCCCAGAGGCCAATCCCACTAAGCCATTGGAATCCATTGGTACTGCTCTTGAACAAGAAGTGCAAGCAAATGTTGAGATGACTGCTCAAACAGAGGAGAGGCTCAAGGAACTGGAAACCTCTCTCAAAACAGCAGAGAATAAGATAAGGGAACTTGAAGCTGCTCTTGAAGATCACATGGAATCCAGAAACAAGCAAGAGTCAATGCTGAATTCAGAGCTTGCTTCCCTCAAGCAGCAACTTCAGGAGTCTTCAGAAAGAGAGGGGCTCCAGAAGGAAGAGCTCTCTAAGAAAGAGACCCACCTGCAAGAAATTCGCACCAGCCTAGAAGCTGAAAGGGATGACCTGGAGGAGCGGTTAATGAACCAGCTGGCTCAGCTCAATGGCAGCATTGCAGGCTACCAGCAAGAGGCATCTGACAGTCGTGATCGCCTCACAGACATGCAGAGGGAATTGGAGAAACTGGAGAGAGAGCGGGCTGAGCTGGAGGCTGAGGGGGCAAGTGAGAGGGACCGGGCAGCCAGGATGGAAGAGGATATGAGGCAGGCACAACGAGAAAGGGCAGAGGCAGAGGCTGAGGCAGACAAACAAAGAGAGCTGGAGCAAAAGTTGAAGTCAGCACAGAGGTTTAAAGAAGGTAGTCAAAACAGGACACGTCAACTTGAGGAACTGCTGAGGGAGAAGCAAATGGAAGTTCGTCAGCTACAGAAAAACTGCATTGAGTACCAGGAAAGAATAAGTGAACTGGGTAAAGATGTTAAGTCATTGACTTTGGGGAGAGATGAGGTGAGTGCAGAACTTGAGGCAGCACGCTTGGAGATTGCAAAGATTATGCAAGACAGAACAGGTGTTGCATCTGAACTTTCAACATATAAAGGGAAACTGGACATGGCGCTGGAAGAAGCAAAGCAGGCCCAAGCAGACAAACTATCTGCTGAACAAATGGTACAGCGCAAAGAGGCCGAGTTGAAGGCAGATGCGGAGCGTACCCTGGATGAAGTCAGGTATCGCCTTGGAGCTGAGCTTAAACAGATAGAATTAAGACTAGAGAAGTCTTACCGGGAGCGTGAGAGGGAGGAAGAGGCAACTCTTGAGGCAAGGAGTATTGCTGAGGCCGCAGACAGGCATACCCAGAAAATGCAGGCACGTCTGGATGAAGCACTGGCTCGGTTAGCAGCCTTTTCGCGCTCCATGTCATCCCTGCAGGATGACCGTGATCGAGTGCTGGATGAGGCCAAGGAATGGGAGAGTCGTTTTCATAGCGAGCTACAGGAAAAGGAGGCTGATGTTCGGGAGGCTGAGACCCGTGCTAAAGAACTTGCTGAGCAACTCCAGAGGGAGACCACCCAAAAAGAGGAGCTGCAGAGTTTATTGGAAAGGTTGGATTTCTCTTTGTATTTTTTAAAAACGTTTTATTAATTTCTGGAATTTTTACTTTAACTTAAAGTAAATTTTAAATAATGAATTTCTGTATGTCTGCAGAATGCAAAAAACGGAAGAGAACCTACATCTAGAGCTGGCTGAGGCAGAAAAGAAACATAATGAAAGACTTGCAGCTCTTGAGAAAGAAAGAGGGGATCTGCAGCAGAACCTCGCTCTGGTAGAGACCAACCTGACTCAAACTCGTTCCCAGCTGACTACCCTGGAGACAGAGGCAGAGGGACTACGGCACCGGACCAAAGCTTTAGAAGAAGCAGTAGACAAGCTTCAGAGTTATGCTAATGAGGCACGTGCAGTGATCAAAGAAAGGGAGACAGAAGAAAGGAGACTATGCTTGAGGCTGGAGCAACTGGAAACAGACCTGGCATCTTCAAAGAACCTTACTGACAATCTTCAGGCAGCATTGGATGAGAAGGAGAAGAGGGAGATGGAGCTCCTTGGTGAGAAGGAGCAAGCTGTGACACAGGTACTTAATATACTGAAAATAAAGTTTCTGAAACAAATGCATGCATATTCATTAATCTCATTGTAGGGAATTTAATACCATAAAATGTTATATACTCTTTCTCTTCTTTTAGGCTGTAGAGGAGGCTAGGAAGGATGCAGATGGAAGGGCCGAGATGGCAGAGAAAGAGCTGGAGAAGAAGAGAGAGGAGTTGCGTGGTTTAGAAGAGAGGCTTCGTAAGGCTGAGGAGGACACCTTCCAGAGCAGAGCTCAACTTGAGTCCTTTACCAAGGCTATGGGCTCCCTGCAGGATGACAGAGACAGAGTGCTCAGCCAATACAAGCAGCTAGAGGAAAGACATCTCCAGGTAATGTTGCTCTAAATAGATTATATTTTGAAAATATAAACTAATTTGCATAAAGTAACTTTTTAAATTGTGACTTGTCCTTGGTCTCGTGTTCTCTCAGGTTATGATGGAGAAGGACAGTCTGATCCAAGAGGCTGCAGGTGAAAACAATGGTTTAAAGGAGGAGATTCGAGCCTTGCTGTCACAGCGGGATGACCTCAATGCTGAGAATGCCAAACTGTCTGCCCAACTTCATGGCTACAGAAATGACCTGAACCAGGTTCTTGCTATGAAGGACTCTCAGCACAAGCAGATTCTTGGTACCCAAGTAGAGCGCATCAGTTTCCTGGAGAGAGAGAAAGAAGATCTCGAGAGCCAAATTCAGGCTCTTGTAAAAGATGTTGCACAAGGAAAGGCACCTCCATTGGAGCAGGAGATCTTGAGCCAAGCCAGTGAAGGGATTGTTAGAGTCGATAAGCAAGATGCACCAGGGGCCGAGGTGGAGAAGCTGAGGGAACAGCTCCAAGCTGCTAGAAAGCGCATCGCCACCTTGGAGGAGACCTTGGAATTGGAGAAGGAGACCCAGGTAGTCCACAGCAAAGAGTTGAAGGAGCTGCGCTGGGAAGGTGGTGTTCTGCGCACTGAAGCTGAAACAGCCGAGGAAAGGGTTGCAGAGTTGGCACGGGACCTGTTGATGATGGAGCAGCAGCTTCTGGTGGAGAGGGAAGCATCCTCTCAGCTTCGAGCTCAGAATCAGTCTTTTGGTCAAGCCATGGCATCTCTGCAGGATGCAAGAGATCAGGCTGTCAATGAGGCCAAGGAGCTGCGTCTCCGTTTAGATGAGATAAACCGGACGGGTCACCCAGCTTCTCCTCCAAGTGGCTCCAAAGGAGAAGTGTGGAGTCTAAAAAATGCCCTGTCAGCACTGCAAAATGACAGAGAAAGAATGGTATGTTATTAATTACTTGATAATTTATTGGAAACCTAAGTGGTCACATTTTATTCTTGGTCCAATTCTTGCTATTAACAAACCATTAACTATGACTTGTGCCTCAATAAACTCCTCATTTGCTGCTTATTAATAGTTAGTAAGGTAGTTATGTTTAAGTATTGGGTAGGATTAGGGATGTAGAACGTGGTCATACAGTATGTGCTTTATAAGTACTAATAAGCAGCCAATATGTTAATAATAGACATGCTAATAAGTAAGTAGTTAATAGTGAGAATTAGTCCCTTATACTAAAGTGTTACCACCTTTATCTTAGTTGTTGCATCCTGCCTTCTAATAACATTTGCAAACTGTTAATTGCACCTCAGTTGGAACAGCTGCACTTGCAGCGGTCTGAATTGGATCGACTTGGATCAGGTGAACTATCCAGGCTCACTCAGGCTCTGGAGGATGAGAGAAGGAGGGCAGGGGAGCAAGAGGAAAATATCATGGCAGAGATGAGGGATAGAGATGCACAGATGGACAGATATAAGCAAGAACTGGAAATGCTCAGGTGAGACTTAACTCATGACTTTATTGCCCTCTGCCATTTTGGTGATAGTCTTGCAGAGCCATGCTTCTGACTGTCGGAGGTCTGGTCCCTTTTGTAGCTTATTCTGTTCAGTTATATTGGTGTGGTAAAATGACTGTTCAGACAGCCTCAAAGAAGTTACCTGAAAATGTTAGTAGACGTAGGGACCATAGTTTCTAACTTCACCAAAAGTGAAAAACACTGTTTCTTACAAATGTTTTCCATGTATAGACTTGAGAGGATGGACTGGCAGGGTCAGGCCGAGCTCTTGAAGCAGCAGACCCTGACCACCCTCTCAGAAAGGGACCAACAGGTTCGCCAGCTTACTACCATGCTGGAGGAAGCACGGTCATCAAAATTACGGCTTGAGCACACACAAAGACAGGTAAAAAGCTCTAGTCTCATTTTCAAATATGAGACATTGAAAGCAACCTAGGAATGTTGTTTTCCGTTAATCGATCTGCCTTGTTTTGTGCTATTCTAGTTATTCTAGTTTTATTCTTTTCACTGTACTCCTGTTCATTAATACGCCTTGTATGTCTGTTGAGTGTGTTGAACACCACTGTATGTTTAAGTATAAATCTGAGAAGTCATTGATCTTTTTCATTGTTTTTAGTGTATTAGGCATTCAATAATAATTTCTTTGTCCCTTAGGGAAGCCTTGCAGTAGACGCTGCCCCTGGTGGCCCTCTAGAGCACAACGAGGGCTATAAAGCTGAGTGCATTGAACTCCAGAGAAGGTACTGCTGCCAAGTTTAGTCTTATCATTAATTATACTGATCCACAGTTGCATGCTGTCAATCTAGCTAACATGCCACTAATACGGTAGTTGAAAGGAATTAAGCATGTGATATGTACAACACGTGTTCGAATACAGTAATAAAAGTGATTTTTTGCTATCAATCTTATCAATTACCTTTTTTAATCAATGCTATTGTATTGTATAATACCTATGCTGTACAGTAACTCTTCAACTCTGTGTGTTTCTGTCAGGCTGGATGAGGAGTCAGAACAGAGACTCAGAGTAGAGGAGCAGCTCATCGCTGCACAGGATCACCTCAAAAGGTTTGACCCTAATCTCAGTTTAATATTAACTCACTGGCTCTGGGCGTTATTGCTGCAGACTGCTTTAGTGTGAAATCTAGCATACAAGACACAAAATATCAAACCAAATCATATGGAGCTTTCCTCTGAGCTACTTAAATTTTGGGGCCACTGCATATGGACCAACTGCAGTTTTTATTCACATATTTCATGCCACACTTTTCACATTTAAATCTATAAAATATTGATTAAAGGCTAAATATTACAATTTCACTTCATCATTTACAGCTATACACAGGGGGAGTGGCAGACAGCATCTGAAGCCATGATTTCAGAGACGGCTGTGCTTATTGAGCCTCCAGAGGGCGCCGTTACTCGGGTAAATACAACCCCTCAATGCTGTTCCACAGTGTTTTGTTTTAACATGCTGCTACAAATCTGATTTACTGTATTATTTTATTATTAAAGCCTGAGTTTTTAAAATATAATCATATATATTGGATATATATTTTTTTAGATGCATCTTTTTTTTTTTTATCTTAGACTCGTAATGGTGGACCTGGGCTACTGCGGATGCTGCGAGTTGCCTTCTGCTCTCGTCAGCGAACCCCTCTGCTGGTGTCACTCTACCTGCTGACTGTTCACGTGCTGTTGCTGCTATGCATGGGAGGATATCTGTGAGAGAGATTCATCTCGCTTTACTGAGAGAGAGACAGTTACATGCTCATTCACTTATTATACAAAACAAATGGACACATTATTTAACACAGGGTTAATTAATTTACATTCTATGAATAAGTTTCCTTGCTTAATTACCAAAGTTACATCTGATCTGTCTTTTTTGTTATTAGAGGGTTCTGACAAAAAAAAAAATTCCACCCAGTTTTAATGGGGCTTGTCCAGACTAGTAACACTAGAGCACTACCCGCACTTCCACAAGAACGTTATTTTACCCTTTAAGAAAGCCCATATTAATGAAGGAATTTTTAAGCGTCTGGAAATGTAGATGAAGTTGACAGTGTCAGCATCTGTCTAACAGGGTCTTTCACATTGTCTGTCAAATGCATAAAGGTAGACAACTTATTTTGACCACATTCCAGCTTCCTGTAATTAGTTTTCTTTCCTGATATCTCTTTATTTCTGCAAAGTCATGACATTCTTGTAATGTAACGGTGAAGCTTATACAGATACTGGATGCGTCTGCATGGCAAGATGTCAAAAGTCTTCTAGAAGTGTCCTAGTGTGCTGACTGTTTCCTTTCATGGCAGACTAGTTTGCCAGCTTGGTGCAATACTGTCATTTATATTTGTCAGTTTTATTTGGTGTTTTTTTCGGTTTATTTGTTTTTGTTGGTGTTTATTTTCTATAACACACTACACATCATGTTCTTTACATCTGGACTACTATTGCTTTTCTTCACCTTTAAAGACGTAAATGAAATACCTTGAATTTCTTTAGATGTTTTGATTCTGTTTCAGGTATAGAAAGCTTCATCAAATCATTCATGTTCTGCTTATTTCCAGTTTTCTGAGCCAGAACTGGACGTCCTATTCTAACTTAACTACGGTCACTCAGATCTGTTTGGGCTGTATAGGGATGGTTTAGATTGTGGTTGAAATGTTGTCTCTATTTACGGTGAGATTTTAAGAACAGCCCAGTGAGTGCTTTATCTGTAAAGTCTGTATAAATGATCCTTTCCCTCCCTCCTGCTACCCTGTTGTAGGGGCTATTTTTTGGAAATAAAGTCTATTTATGGGAAGACATACACATCTGGTGTGTGACTGCATGAGACGATGAGTTTTTGGACATGGTGGTGCCATTGCAGCAGATTTATAGTAAAGTCTTGAGATTTAGATTAGAACAATCTTTTGTGTGTTAAGAATAAATAATCATGGCGTTCAGATTTCTGATTACACTGATGAATGCTTCACTCGCCCTACACCGTTAATGCTCCAGATATACAGTTGTGGCCAAAATTATTAGTATTTTCACCAGCTAAAAAAATGAGTTATTTCTATATTTTGCTGAAAACTAACCACAATGCTTCACCAACCAATCCAAACAATAGTGATCGTCTACCAGTGGTCAAGCAACCACCCAAAACATCCCAGCAAATGAGCAAAACGACCCAACCATCCAGGAAAGCCACCACCATTCCCCCAGCAACCACATATGGTTCATAATCTTGTATTTATGAAATTTTGTGTTTGGGTCACATCACAAACACAAAATTTCATAAATACAAGAATCATAATGCTTATATTAGCTACATATTAATTAATCTGTGTTTTGAGTCACTTGGACCAACTATAAAATTAAGATGAGTATTTTAGTGTATTTCTATGCTTTAATTTAACGGGTCAAAAATGCTCAGGTAGGACTCAGCTGCGCGTGAACGATGTGTCCGCTTCTTCTTCTGCAGTCACTCGAGCGCAGGTCTGATCTGCCGTTCGTCTCACCCTGACACTGAAATTTCAATATTTAACGGACAAAAAGCATTAAAAGGTGAGTAACCATTGTTATCTGCTCATATTGTTAATAGCAATACATCAAGAAAAACGCAACTTTTAATCAGGAAGTGGTTGATACATCGCAAGTTGCCAAAACTTTTTCGTTTCAGGAAGTTAAATTTATATATTTCTGGACATTATCCCGTTACTGTGCTTGCTTTACAGTGTTCATGGTCTTGATTATTGCTGAAGTTAAAGTGTGAAGCTTTTTAGTCGTGAACGTGTAAAAATTTCCATCTCATCTAGAAAAATGAGGAACTTGCAAAGCGCACTTGTTTTGTTTATGAAGACATTTTAGGTAAACGAATATGTAGTTTCCCTCATAAAACCTAAAAAATTGAATTACTTAATGACAACTTCAAGCTGTGATCCTGATGTTTTACTCTCCTGATGACAAAATAGTCAACTTGCAAGTTTACTACAAGATGATTATAATCAGGCACTCAATGATACATTTATTCATGCATCATATCTGTAAATATATATTTTTTATTGATGCATTTTGAGCATAATGCGTCTGTATAGTCTACATAAGGAACTGTAACATGAGCCATGAAATCTTATCTTGTCTCTTTCTACAGATGTGGAAATCTGTGGTGGGACATGATGTTAATGTGAAGGTCGAATCTGAGGGGGACGACTGGGAAACAGACCCCAATTTTGAGGTAAGCACCCCTGAAAATAAATAAGGTGCTAATCTAAATGAGCTGTTTAGAGTTAAGTTTGCTTAAAACTTAATTTAGTATTATTGTATGAATGAAAATGTGTCTGTGTATCAGAATGATGTATCAGAGCAGGAGCAGAGATGGGGTTCCAGAACCATAGAAGGATCAGGTCGAAAAGAACACATCAGGTAACAGTTCATACACATGCAGATGCTACATGTTATTGAAAAGATCTACAGATTTGAGATAATATAGCATGTTGCTTTAATGCCACCATGTTGCATTGAACTGAAAGCACTGCTAAAAAGAGTGTCACTCTCTGCAGAGAGGAAATAGGAAGTAGAAATGCTGCAGACATGAGTTGCATTTCCAAATATGGACTGACAATTTCAAGCTTACATTATGTCATAAGCGGAATAAGATGTTGCACTGACACACTGCATTTTAAATATAAGATACATCTGTATTATTTGGAGTAATAATGTTAAAAAATATAAATGAGCAGCTCCATAAACAAGTGCAAAGAGTTGTGCATAACAAAAGTTCCACATTCCATGGTAATATGCAGCATGTAGTAACATGCAATGTGCCTGTGTTTGTGTAGCATTGCAGATCTCAGGCAGAATGTGTCTCGGGAACATGAGGTGGTTAAGAAGAAAGAGCTGGACCAGGGCCCTAAAGCCTCTTACGGCTATGGAGGGAAATTTGGAGTTGAGAAAGACAGAATGGACAAGGTTAGACTCAAAATTTGAAAGTGACCTCTATGTGAACTGTGCTTCATATATTGCTACACTGTAGACAATATACCTCTTTTTGCCCACTAAATTCACTAATGAGAACGCACCTTACGTCTAAAACCTCTCCACAGGAGTGCAAACTCTGCATATATGAATATTCAAATATGCCGTTTAAAAACACATTGCACCAGGTTTGATGTCAGTGACACCAATCGCTATTTGTTTGATGGTTTTAATAAACAAATGATGTGTTGAATTTTCCCAGGGTGCTTTAGGGCACAGCTATGTGGCAGAGGTAGAAAAGCACTCATCCCAGACAGACGCAGCAAAGGGTTTCGGGGGAAAATTTGGTGTACAGAAGGACCGTGTGGACAAGGTTAGTGGTCACTTGATTCTTAATTGAATAAATGTGATTGTATAATACATAATAAAATAATTTATATTTTCTTTGCCTTTTATCATTGATTTACCACAGTCTGCCATGAATTATGAGTATAAGGGTGAGGTACAGCAGCATGAATCTCAGAAAGGTACTTATACAATCAAACATCTCAAATCCAGAAGTTCACTAACCCTAATCTTCTCTATTTTTCTGTGCTTCATATAATAATCACTTCTGTACTGTTCATAAGATTATGCTAAAGGTTTTGGTGGCAAGTATGGTGTGCAGAAAGAGAGGGTTGACAAGGCCGCAGTGGGTTACGATTATAAAGGCGAGACTGAGAAACACCAGTCACAGAAAGGTCATTTCAATCTTTGCTGTATCCTGGTCCTCAATCCATGTTTTGGTCTCATTTTGGTGGAAGAATAGTTTATAAAGCTGTTCTCTGAACATCTCGCAGACTACTCAAAAGGCTTCGGGGGAAAATACGGAGTGGAAAAAGAAAAGGTTGACAAGGCTGCTCTGGGTTACGACTACAAAGGAGAAACAGAGAAACATCAGTCACAGAAAGGTCATTTCAATCTCTGCTGTTATATGGACCAACATCCTGGTCCTCAATCCTTATATTTGCCTCCTTTTGGTGGAAGAATAGTTTATAAAGTATAATTCTGTTTTCTAAACATCTCACAGACTACTCAAAAGGCTTCGGGGGAAAATACGGAGTGGAAAAAGAAAAGGTTGACAAGGCTGCTCTGGGTTACGACTATAAAGGAGAAACAGAGAAACATCAGTCACAGAAAGGTACCATAAATATTCCCTGAGATCACTTGACTAATGGAAAACTCTTTCAAAACCCATCTTCATATTTATTCTGATGTATTTTTTGCCTGATGTCACATCACCTGGTATCTGTCTCTGAACGTATGTTCATTGAGGGCCCTGGGAACTCAATGGGAAGCCTCCTGCCACAAGTAGTGGCTCCCTTTCTTCCTTTTTTGAAGATTTTACTAAAAAACGGTCTATGAAACTCTTGTATTCTAACATTAGATGACTACAAATCATAGCTGAGCCTAGCGTTTTATCTTTCGCTTTATCATCTTTTGTGAGCGGCCTCAGGGCTAGGGCATAATTTAAGCACTTTTCTGTTTAGCACCACAAAATGTGATGTATCTAACTGACAGCTAAAGCTAGAAATGTAACACATATTTGGTCTGTTTTACATAATACTAAATATATAAGTTCTTATTGATTTCAGACTATGCAAAAGGTTTTGGAGGACGTTATGGAGTCGAAGCAGATCGCATGGATAAGGTACATTAGACATGAACTGTATAGCATAATTATGGAAGTTTCAACAAATGTTTGAGTTTCCCAGTGAATGTACATCGAGTTATTTTTTTCCACAGAGTGCAGCTTCTTTCAGTGAAATGGAGTCACCGTCATCATCTTATGAAAAGCCTCAGGCTTTTGAGGCCTGTGAGTGTTTGCTGTACATGTATACATGGAAATGTTACATTTGAAGTGATTGCTTTTGAGTAGTAATGCAGTGGCATTCGTACATTTTAAATGTGTTTATAAAGGGTCCATATACTTTTCAGGAACTCTTCTCTTTCTGGTGTTTATAGCAAGTGTAGGAGCTGGAAACCTTAAGGCTCGGTTTGAGAACATGGCGAAGGCCTCAGATGAGGAGAATAGAAAGAAAGCAGAGGAGGAGAGAGCCAGAAGACTCGCTCGAGAGAAGAGAGAACGGGAAGAGGCACAACGCAAACAGGAGGTTCACATTTGTCTTAATACCCATACATATGTATAGACATGCTCACTACACTTTTAATAGAAACACATGACAACAATAGATAACCCACCCACACACACCAGCCTTTTCTTTTTCACACACTAATGAACACTTTGTAATGCTGGTCATCTTCTCTCTTCAGGAGCAGAGCAAGTGTGAAGAGGAGGAAGAGAACCAGAGACCACCACCTGTGCCAGCATCCCAGAATCCCCCAGAGACATTCAGAAGTCTGCCTGAAATTCCCAGAGATGAACCAGAGGAAGAAGCTCAGGCAAGACACTTTTTGTTATATTTTCACTGCTCTGAAGACACCCAGAGCAGTGGGCAGCCATTTTTGCTGTGGCACCCGGGGATCAATTGGGGCTTAGTGCAACTCTCTAACTATTAAGCCACAACTGACCCTATTGTGAATATACCCTAATGTTCACAATGCAAAACTCCTCCCCAGATCATACAAGACATCAGAAGCATGAGCACTTTAAAGGGATAATTCACCCAGAAATGAAAATTAAGTCATCATTTACTCATTCTTGTGTTATTTTAATGCTGTATGCACTTCTTTCTTTTTCAGACCAAAAAATGAGAAATTTAAAGAAATGTCCTGCCCACTCTTGTCCATATAGTGAATATATTAAATAGTTACCAGCATCAAGCTTTTAAAAAAAGACACAAAAATATCACAGAATGCTCCCATCTACACGTGTCATATACGGCAAGTGTTCTGAGGGAATGCGATAGGATTTAGTGAAAAAAACATCAAAAATGTAATTATAATTTAATGAAAATCCTGACCTTGACTGTTGGTTGGCGGTTCACTCCGACTATCCCTTTAATGCACAAATGTATAAATTTATTTACTGAATAACGTTTATTCAGTAAATTGGTTGGACTGTTATTACTCATTTCACATGCAAACAGACCAGCCAATCATAGCAGGGTTCATTTACATATTAAAGTCTTAAAGGTACAGTAGCAAAAAGAATATATTCAGTTCTAAAGGTGTGGTCACATTTACTATTGTTCGTCGGATTTTTGTGCGAAATCCCATTTAATACGATTTGGAATTCTGCCTGTGGGTGAAAGATTTCCCCATTCTCATTTGGTAACAGTTTTGTTACACAAATTCTCCACACTGACCAACAGAAAGCTTCTTGGTTTAAAAGTGACTTTGATGTGAGCTGTGCTTCATACATTGCTACAATATTGACAATACACAGTGGACCTTTTAGCCTACGAAATTTCACTGAAAATTCGCTAATGTGACTGCAACTTAAGGGTGACAGAAAGTTATAATATTTAAATTGTACAGGTGCAGAATATTACCGCTTTAGCTCAAATATTATTACAACTATAACTATTATTTTTGCTGATAACTTGGTATCATGCAATCCTGAGTAGTGCTGCTGACCCGAATGATACCTCAAATAATGTGGCTTGATTTACACTGAAGGAAAGACTTTAGTCATATCTAAGGACTGTAAAATTATAGAAATTTATCTTGGACCAGTAAGCAACCACCTAGCAAATCCCAATAACACCCGAGCAAGGGCCTCAACTTTTCTTCTGAAAATCCAGTTTAGATGTCGATTGTACTGTTGTTTTAAGAAAAGTAATGAACTGTCATAATCATTTCAAGCACATATACTGAGAGAATTGATTATCATGTGCTCTGTGTGTTTCAGGTAGAGGAGCAGCCTGAATATGAAGAGCCGCCATTACTGCCGCCCCGCTCAGCTGACCTGATAGAAGAGGAAGAGGAGGAGAAACAAACTTACGCTGAATGTGAACCCGCCCCTGTACCTCAGGAGGAAGATTATGAGGATATTGACTCATATGCTACTGCAGGTTTGACACACACATTGACATTTACTACATGTGTTCACTGTGGGAATCAAAGCCATATTAAGAAAAAGTAGATGGCTCTAATTATAACAGCTATAAATGTTAGTGATTGCTAACAGCTGTAATTTTTTTTGGCTTCTTCAGCAGCTGCTGATAATGACTATGAAGATATAAGTGGGGCAGGACATACAGTTACGGCCATTTATGACTACCAAGGAGGTACGTACAGCCATTACAGTCCATAGCAGCTGATTGATACCTCATTGACATTGTATTTTATTAAACTGTGTCCTGACTCTGCAGAGCTACATCATTTATTTCTGTTGAGGTTTTTTTGTTTTAGTTCAGTCTGCTGTGTAATATGAGTATCAATCATACTTCATACTTTTGCAGAGGCCAATGACGAGATCTCCTTCATGCCAGGTGACATCATCACTAATGTTGAGATGGTGGATGAGGGTTGGTGGAAAGGAACGTGTCATGGTCGCACAGGCCTGTTTCCTGCCACTTTTGTGGAGCTCCAGTAGTTGCTAATAATCAGTGATCAAATTTGTGTTTTATTAGCCACTTGCAGACAATTATTTTTATTGCATTTTTTATGACATACAAGTGCAATATACTAACATGTACAGAATGAAAATTTAAGCCTGGCTGAAAAATGAGTTCTTTTTGGTAGTTTTAATGAGCTTGCATCTATTAGCTGAGCAGAACTGTCCATTCAGTGCACATGATTATTAACCAAATAACATGGACATTCATATTTTATCCATAAAGATTTTAGATGTATATGATTATATACACTACTGTTCAAAAGTTTGGGGTTTGTTAATATTTTGTAATGTTTTTGAAAGGCTCTTATGCTCACCAAGGCTGCATTTATTTGATCAAAAATACATTAATATTGTTGAAATATTATTACAATTTAATTTTATTTCAATGTATTTAAAATGTAATTTATTCCTGCGATGCAAAGCTGAATTTTCAGCAGTCATTACTTCAGTTTTCAGTGTCACATGATCCTTCTGAAATCATTTTAATATGCTGATTTGGTGCTCAAAAAAGCATTATTATCAATGTTGAAACAGTTGTGCTGATTGATATTTGTGTGGAAACCATGATTTTTTTTTTTCAGGATTCTTGGATGAATAGTAAGTTCATAAGAACAGAATTGATTTGAAATAGAAATCTTGTAACGTGCATGTTTTTACTGTTACTTCTGATAAAATTAATGCATCTTTTCTGAATTACAGTATTAATTTAATATAAAAATACTGCCCCCAGACTTTTGAACAATAGTGTATAAAAGAAAATTAAATAAATGTTTAAGTAGTCTCAATTTTCTGTTACTTTTTTTTTTTTAGCTGATTTCCAGTCCTACAATATGAAAAATTGATTTTTCAAAGTGCAAATATTCCATGTAATCTCTGAGATAATAGGATGTCAAATATTACAATAATTATGAAACACTGTTAATAGTTTTAAATGAAGAATGTCATGTCAGTTACCAGTTTCCTAAACCTTTATGCATTGAATCAGATGATTTACAAATGTGCTAATATATTAAGTTGTTTGCAGGACTTAAATTTGCTATTATAAAGACTTTTGGTTGGTGCAGAGATTAAATGTAAAGTATACCATGCTGCCTTATAGAGATACACAAGCCACTGGCCTGGCTTATGCTTGTCTCTTTATTGACTCAGTGTTGTGCATTTTTGTTGACTGCAAAATAAAAATAAATCCCCCAGAAAGGTATATTGGATTTTTACTTCAAAGTAAAGCAGACCTACAGAGTGAGAGATTGAAGTACAGAGGAAAAATGTATATTTCATTGGAAGAGTCAGTTGTGTAATACACTGAATGCGGGTGTATTACCCCCCTTGATCATGATGTTGAATCACCCATTACATCACACGTTTTTAAAGAGAAGCTACAACCATGTTTCTCATTAACTGATCATCATTACATTTCACAAATGCAAACACTAAAGTATTATTCTGCACAAGGTTGCATAAACAGTCCATAGAAATGTACAAAATGCACATGAAAAAGATGCACAGAAAGGCTCTTGTACATCTGTGTCAGGCATAATGTCCGTGCACGAGCAGATCAGTTCATCTACCAGGCGAGCCCCTTCTTAATCTTAGGTTTTCCTTTTTTAGCCATACGTTTGGCTTTCACCTTCTTTATATGCCTTTGGTTCATCCAGAGCGGATACAGTCCTTGATCGTCCAACATCGTCTTTTTATTGCGTTTAGTGTCTAAATCCATCTTTCCACCATCCGCTGCAAAGCAACAACAGATCTGCATTTAATATGGTAAAACACAACATATAACCCCAATTGGTAAATGTTTAAAAGCTCACCATCTTCTTCCTGCATCTCAACATTCTCTGGCTTCTTCACTTTCTCCGGCGGCACCACGGTGGCGATCTCAGCGACATCTTTCATGCTGATCTCTCCTTTCTCTCCCTGACCCAGCACTGCTTTGAGTCGGGCCAGTTCTTTGGGTGCAACTTTCTTTCTTTTCTCCGCTCTCATCATTCTCCTCCGCTTGCTGCGTAAACTTTTTGCCATCCTGATGGAAACTGAGGAGAGAAGACAAAGGTAGTAATACAAGTAAAATCAGAAAAAGGTGTGTGTGTGTGTGTACATACATATATATATATATATATATATATATATATATATTCCCCCTAGTCTGGAGAACACAATATTTCTTTGATATTTCCACATTTTCCATGATCATTTTGGGTGTCTACCTCATTAAACACCTGATTCACTTCTTCATCTCTTTATTAGAGAAGCTCCATGAACTGAAGTCTATTGAAACACCTAAAATGTGCATATGTTGGTCACTCCATAAGCATAATTACACTGATAGACTACACAAGACCTGATAACAATGATTATTCATAATCTTACACATCTGTTGTCATCTAAATAACCGATCACCCAAGTTTAAATATATTCAGAAGCAAGAGACCCGTGTAAGAACAATTAGATGTTCGTTAGCCATCTCACATATGCAAAAATAGCTTTTTATTGTAATAGATATCACGTACAAACACCGCTCACAGGCGTAATTACTGCCAATACGCAGACTTCAATATTTATTGCTGTGTTAAAGCTAGTATTTACATTCGCAGCGTGTAACTTACATATCTCTTCAGAACACCTCTGGATACACGTGTATGTGTGCACTGCTGCCGCTAAGCAAATTCTTTACGACTGTTCCTTTTTTTGCGACAAACATCGAATGTTGACGGCTCGTGTGGTCGCGCGCTTAGTCCAGTAGAGGGCGACAGAACTGCGGCCTACTTTTAACATCTTATAAACGACAAAATTCCTGGTGAGTTACAAAAATGTAGGAAACATATTATACATTCACAAATGTATCTCTTCCAAAAAGAGCTTTGTCTCCATTTAAAGGTAAAATACTTTCTCAATCACAGCTTAAAATAAAGATATAAGTAAGTTGATTTCCCCAAAATGTGTAAACACTTGCTCTATACGTTAACGTTACCCTATGTTCAGTTTGTTTTGACCGGCCCAAAATGTCAACTTTTGACTGAGCTGATAGTGTTGCGGGACAAACTGTTTGTGTGACTCATGGTAGATGGGTGACATGTGGAGTGTTTGTAAAAACTCGTTTGAAAAACATTATTGTTTTTGAATTCCAT
Organism: Schizothorax lantsangensis; assembly: GCA_027422415.1. Lineage (NCBI taxonomy): Eukaryota > Metazoa > Chordata > Actinopteri > Cypriniformes > Cyprinidae > Schizothorax > Schizothorax lantsangensis. Next base: position 12,651,293 of record CM049849.1, read on the forward strand.
TCAGTGACACTAGCTGTGCTGAAATTACACACTTCACCTTCCCAAACCACAGTAAATGTAGCTCAACAAGTGCAGTTTTCTTGACTGTTAAAGGGGTTAAAGTGTGGTGTGTTAGCATGGCCCAGTTAGCCCCTAATGTAAGGTACAATAAGAGATTTTGATAGGGCTTGTCTTTTGACATTAAAGCTAAGTGAAGTGTTTTGTGTCTTTGTGTTGCAGTTATAGCCAGTCAATGTTGTCATGATGTTATTTTCCTGCGGCTGTATTTTTGCTGTTATTCTGAAGGAAAAAGTGAAATGTTTATGTCATATTACTTATTTGAATTTTATTAAGCATTTGGAGTAGACTGTCACAGGGGTTTTCAAACTATGGTCCAGGGACTCAGGGGTGTAGCAAAGGATTCTAGGATGTCTGTAGAAAAGCTAAGACAAAATATTGTGTTTTTATTATTTCAGGGCTGTCAAAAGTGTAAAACTGCTCTGGAAAGATATATACTGTTAAATTGTTTCTCCTCAGGTTTATACAAAGTCAGTATCTTCTAGAATCTAGATAATAATTAAGTTCATTTTATATTTGTGCATTTTATTTATATTTAATTTTATTTAATAGTAATTTATTTTAATAATGTAATTGTATTATTTTTTATTATTATTATTGTGTGTGTGTGTGTGTGTGTGTATATAAATATACAGTGCCCTCCATAAGTATTGGGACAGTAACAATATGTAGTCAAGACATCTGCAAATATGATTAAAAGATGAATATAAGACAAAACTACAGAATGTCACATTTTATTATTAGCTGTTTCAACACATACATGTTTTACCAAATAAAAAGGACAGCACTTTTAAAGTTCTTCCCACTATTTGATGTGAGCATAAGTATTGGGACAGTTAAACTTAAGGCAGATGTAAAAGATTAAAAGCTATTATTTAGTTGCAGATCCCTTGCGTGAGTCTGCGACCCATAGACATCACCAGACTCTTGTGGTGCTTTTCCACTGCGTGGTACGACTCGGCTCGGCACGGTTCAGAACGGCACGGCTCGGTTCGGCTCGGTTTGCGTTTCCACTGCAGTTTAGCACCGCTTTAGAGTGGGCAGGATTATTCACGTGTCGTTATAGTTGCGCCGCCTCTACTGCCGTGACTCCTGAAAAACTTTTTAATTCCACGTCACTCCATCAAGCTCTCTCTGGATCCGCTCCTCGGCTATCAACGAGAGGAACGTCTGTACTTCCTGAACAGACAACGAAACAGCCATTTTTGGTTGTTAAAAGAAAGGTGCGCTCATTCAAAACAGTTGCATTCGATCCTTCGCTGGCTGTGCTGATTTAAATGCCATGCCATGACACCACCTCCACCATGCTTTACAGATGAGGCTGTATACATTTGCAGTTCCCTTTTTTCTCCACACTTTTGCTTTCCCATCACTTAAAGTTTAATAAAGGTTAATACTTGTCTCATCTGTCCATAAAACTCAGTTCCAAAACTCTAATGGCTCACCTTTGTGCTTTTTTGCTAATCTTGCCTTTCTATTGTTGGTGCTGGTCAGAGGTTTGCATCTTGCTGTAGCCTCTGTAATTCTGTGTCAAAGTCTCCTGAGGACAGTAGATTGTCAGAGCATCACCCCAGCTTTCTGGAAGTTGTTGGTGATTTTACAGACACGTCTTTTAGGGTTCATTTTCACAGCTTTTATGATTTGTCTGTCATTAACTACTGTTGTTTTTCTCAGCCGATCAGGTCGTTGTTGGCTGCTGATTTCGCCGGTGGTTTCCAAATTCTTGAATTTTCCATGCCCTTTGTTTTTGCTATAGCTCTTATTGACTTCCTCTTTTCTTTTAGCATCCAAATTGCTTGCTTTTCTCTCAAAGTCAGCTCCCTCGTTTTCATCCTGGTTTGTGTGTGTCATCATCGAATGCAATGGATATAACTGATACGACACATTCCCTGCTTTTAATATCTGAAGAATTGATGCAACTGGACGCAGCGGATCACTTAGAAAGACCTGTGAGGCAACTGTTCCAATACTTATGCTCACATCTGATAGGGAGATGAAACTCTAAAAGTGCTGATCTTCTTAGCTGGTAAAACATCTGTGTGTTGAATCACCCAATAATAAAATGTGACGTTCTGTAGTTTTGTCACATGAGCTGATTATAGTGTAAACCCAATGTTGGACGACAGATTCTGTTACCACACAGCGCACACCAAAGAATCAGAGAGGTTAGTCTTCTGTGCGCATGTTGGATATTGTTCTTCTGTGATTCTGGATGCCAGATTGTCACCTGAACAGTCCTAATGTTCCCCTAGGTGCTAACATCATTGGCACATTTACAGTAGACTCCATCCAGCTTTCTATAAATAAATCCCAGTATTGTAATATCCCTCTCCAGCCCCACAACTCTTTTTGTAAGTAGATTTCGGTATCACCTCATAGATAAAAACAAACAAACAGAGCATAACCTGCAACCAGTCTGCCATGGGACCAGCAAGCACTCGCATCAGGAGCGAAAATTGAAAGGCCCATCTGCTGGGCTGTTCCAGTGACATTGCCCTTGGCAGTCAGCTGAGGTCTCTTTGCAGCGGGGGGAGTTGTGTACGTTGTTGTGTGTTTTGATTCCCCCAATTAGGGTTCCTTCAGTGAGAGTGACGTGGCTGTGTGTGGAATAATTAAGTCCCAGGACATCATGTTCTGAAATGATCAGCATGCAAACGGCACACACAAACACACACCGTCTGTGGCTCTCTTGCACATTCGCTCCCTGCTTGTATGTGTCCTCTTATCAGATGTCTGAACGTAGCATTGGCGGTAACTATATAATTTTAGCAAAAGTTTTTGTATCAAGACTTATGGGATTTTATTTAGATAAACAGTCACACACTAGCTATGTTTTGAGCTGCCTTGATGTCTGCTGTCTACAGCTTTCTTCCAAGGCAGCATCTGGATTGAGATGAAACCACACACCACGCAAATGCTTCTCTTAATTCAAAATGTATTCAAGATGATTGACATTGTTGCAAAAACGTTGTTGATGATGTTGAGCATGCTGCTGAGCTAATGTTATTCTAACGAGAATAGAAATAAATAAAACATGCATATTGTGTAAAATACTTTATATGTGAAATACTGCATATGTGTAAGTGCTTGTTTGCATTCTACTGTGCTACTTTTATATGTAAACATGCTCAAAACATGATATTTTTGAATGTTACAAAAGGTGGTTTTGCAGAGATACGTGCATGGTACTAAAAACATGGTGCTCAAGTTAAAAGAAGTTCAACTTTCAAAAAACGTGTTTATATACCTTTCAATTTTTTTATACATCCCACTGTTTAGGCTAGGCCTTCCATTTTTTTTATTCCATTGCTTCATGTCTTGCATTTTTAAATACAGAAAAAGCGTTCTCTGCGTTTTTGCATCCTACTGCACTATTTTTCCATTGTATTTAAATGTAAATGTGACAGATTGACATTTTTGAATGTGGCTCTTATTTTTAAAAGAAGTTCAAAAATGTTTGTCTATTGTGACTTTTGTCCCACTACCCTGTGTTTTACATTTTAAAAAATTGCAGACTGTGTGAAATGCCTCTTAGAAAGTAACTATTTTTGTAGGCAATAGACAACCAGGCATCTCAGATTTGGGAACTGTGCTACAGACACCAAAACTAAAATAAAAGAGTGCGGTCATGCCCTTCACTTCTTGTTCATTCATTGCATCTCTTGCTATTCTGAACCTGCAGATCCCCCTCCAGAGGATTCAGAGAGAGGACTGCCATCATCCCCAGGCCTCTGGTTTCTAGAGACAGCTGACGGTATTTGCCTCGTCCTAATGCACTATAATGTGCAACGTTAACACTCAGGAGGGACTTTGCTCTTGGTTTGGTCTCCATGGAGCTAAATTACAATGACAAGCATCGCCTGAACAGCATCCTGAACCCAGGTGAATCTAAACGTGAAGCCTCTGTTTTTGTAGATTTTAGGGTGAAGACAGTTTGCAAGTTTCCAGGTGTACCATCTATCACACTTTAAATACTCATTTGTGCCGGGTGGGTTTTCTTATTTACAGTATATAGTGTAATACGGCAGCCAAATATGAGGAGAGTTTCACCCTTCATAACCTGCTCCTTGTAAAAAAAAAAAAAATCTAGATTAGTTCTGGGGAATTTTTATTATGATATCATAACACAGGAATGCCGTGAGTGTTGTTAAAGGCCAGTCTATCACTGTATTATTAGAAATCGCACACTTACGACCGCAGGCTACATTCCGCAATCTCTTTTACTTTTTCATCACGGGGAAGTTGATTACTCTGTAATGGTGGGTTATATGACTCTGTGTGTGTGTGTGTGTTTGGTTGAAGGCAGCATTGGTGGCTCGTGTACTTTGATTGTGGTTGTTTCTGGTTTTAAAATCAATTTGTTGAGTAAGGTTTCTTAGCATGCCTGTAGCATTTTTTCCCCACATATTTACTTGTGATGAGAAGAATGTTTATTGAATTGCTTTGAAAGAGTTATCTCTCTCTCTACCCTCTCTTTGCTATTAGAAGTATATGGACAATATACATGAGCACCTGAAGCTAATACTTAACATCTGTAGATTACCTCATACACATGCTGGTGAGGTTGTGAAAAACCAAAAGTCAAGTTCAACTTATACAAAAATATATATTTTATGTAAGGAAGCGCCAGTTGGCATCTGGAAACAAATGGGGAAAATGCTTTCTGTACAACTGACTTGAGCCACCTGGGTAAAAATATATTATATTTTTAGAGTCACTGCTAAAATAATCCATCTAAACAAGTTGTTTTCAACCTTTTTGACTCGAAGGTCCCCTGTTGTGCAACACATTATTCTAAGATATTCTAGTATTTCTGCTGTAATTATAATAAAGCTGATTTCTGTTTTCAAACTTTTAAAATGAATAGAAACAGGGAGTACTGATATAATAAATGAATAAACCGCGATTATTTTGTTATTCCAGGAGTTTAAAAAACTATATGTTCTAGTTTAATCTTGAATTTCTTTTTTAGGTATTTTTATTTAGAGATAGTTTACTTGAATATATTAATATCAATGGATTAGTTTAAGTAATCCTTGGAAGTTTGATGAGGCCCTTTGTTTGAGAAACTCTAGTTTAAACTATTTTTAACTGAAATTCACACTTAATAATTGTGCAATTTGGTGAGTTTATCCTATACTAGTGACACCCACAACTAATAATATTGCATATTATTATTATTATTATTAAATTGTTTTAATCAAATAGTCATGTGATTTTTACTCTAAAAATAAATAAATAAATAAAATAAAAAATAAAAATTGCTTCTGCATATAAAAGTAAAAAGTATCCACTGGTGTAGTGTGACAATAAGAAGGTGTCCAAACATAGTCTAACTTAGTGTGCGATATAGAGTAAGTTCCTATGCTTCCACATATACAGTAAAGAAAACATTATTATTTTTTTAACAAGGATTAAGTCCCTCCAACGTGTGCTCTAATCTCACACTAATTTATAATCAACTGATGTAAACAATACGGCAAATAAGATGCATATGTACCCAAGACAGAAACGCTTTCCAATTCAGTCAGCTAATATCATTTAAGCAGTCCATCTGTGCTGTTGCTCATGTGCTGCTCTTGTTAACTCACACATGGCTTCCAATGATCTCTTTTTAGCGGCCAAATTAACCTTGGAAGGTGGGTTTCAACGTACATTCACTTAACGGAATCTTACCCAAACTACCAGGGAATCAGTATTATGCATCACTGCATGTTTAAATGAGAAGCAATGCATGCACGCTCATATTATAGTGAAGACTAATACTGTTGTGATTAATTATTCATGACCATCATTAAGCTACCTACAGCATGTGCACCAATCATCAGGTTGAATATATGTTGCCATGGTGAAGTGATTAAAATGTATGGAATATATGGAGGTGGATGAATAATGAATGGAATGTGTGTAGACGTTTGACAGTTTGACTCTGTTCACTGGTTCATAGCAAAACTGACATAAGGTTTATACACATTGTGATTAGCATTTCCCAAGGAAATAGAAGTGCTTGCAAGGCAGCAAAATAATAGTGTTATATAGGAAAGATTTGATTTAGACTTCTGGGTTACACTTTATTTTAATGTGCCATTGTAACAGTTTAAGTATACATTTAAGTACTGAGTAATATTAATTAACTACATGTACTTACTATATGGTTAGGGTTAGGGTTAGGGTTTGGCTCAGGGTTACTTGCATGTAATTATGCATAATTAATTGTTATTATAATAGTAAGTACGTGTTACTTGTGTAACAAAGACACCTTAAAATAAAGTGTTACGACTTCTGTTCAGATTACTTGGTCAATTGTATGACATTTAGCACATCTTCAACACATTTATGGTGTATAAGCAATTATGAGATATGCAAGGAAAACAAGACCAATCACAATAATGCTATTAACATTCAAACCTATGTAAGAAAGTATATTTTCATCCTTTAATCCTATTTTCTAAATTACATTAAAATAGTACACATTAGGCTATGATTATCTGCAGAATGGTTTGAATGCAGTTTGTAATTAATACATTAAAAAATACACTGAGGTTTAATAATCTTAAATGGAATGTTTGAGGAATATGTTTTCAACCATTTTGACTCCATCATTCATAAAAAATATTCAGACTTTGTTGTTTGTGATTTACAACACAAGGATTAAAGTTTAAAAAAAGTATAATATTTTTACAGTTTCTATGATCAAATATTTTTGTACTTGGCATTGATAGAAAAATATCTTCTAAAAACTTTTTTTAATAAAAAAAAGCCCAGAAAGATTAAAAAAATCATTAGTTTGCATGACTTTTCAGTTATAGAAAACACACTTTTCTTATGCAGTTTTTTTATTTTATTATATATATTCATGTACCCTGGTGTTTCAAAGAAAAAACATTTTATGGGGTAAATTGAAATAAGAAATATCTTGAAATTAATTTGTTTGGGCTTATTTTAACACTTGCTTTGTCTTATTAAAATTTTTAGGTAATCTTTAAGGCCCTTTAAAAGTTTGCTGAGGCCCCTACTTGAGAACCACTGGCTTATTCATTATTAAACAACTTTCTGGCTTTTGTAACACATTTAATAAGTGAAGAGGTTGAAAGAAAAATGCACAATAGCAAAAAAAGTTATTTTTTTTTGGTAATACAATTGTACTGTATATTGTAGTAATTACATTTTAGACAACCATCGTGCTCTGATTAACTTGTAGGGCTTGTAAATCAGTTCTCACTGGGCATTGTTTCTTAGTGAGAATGCTGTGATATGAATTCCACACATTCAGCTTACACTTGCACTTTATGACACGTTTCATGCTGTCACCATCTGTTTCATAATCACTCAATCAGCACGTGTTATCATCCGCTACTGCACGACCTTACACTTGTTCTGTACCTTCAGAATAGGCCGCTTATATAAGCCCTGCTTTTCTGCAAAGCAAAAAGCGCGCCGCTCCTGCCCAGCAGGGGGAGCATCACCTGGAGGGTCTGAATTCGCAGATGTACAGTTGGGTGGCTGCCACATGAGTGTGCAGGAATATGCCAGGCTGAGTGCTCTGCCCTGGGCTTCAGTGCCACAACTGCCCATCCGGGGACACTGGCAGGCCACCATGAATTCAGCTCACACCACTACACAGACGCCAAGGGTCAGATGCTCATTGCATTTGTCCGCTTCTGTAGATGTTTCAGACAGCATGACTGCATAAAAACACCATTGTTTAAATTACCATCTCTTTTAAATGACTATAAATATATATATATACCCTTATATGCCCTTATCCTAATAGGCAACACAAAAAAATGACATTGTTCAGAACCTATAGTAGGGCTGTCATTAATAACATACTGCCAGTATTGATCCCCTCTGCTGTATATAATGAAGTTATCACCTCATCTCGATGTCTCCGTAAAACATCTTGTCATTGTTTTACTGTACATGAGTGATCCTGTGGAAGATTCACTCTGATATTGTTTATTGTACTGCAGTGTTTGAGAAACTCCCTCACACAGATGGCTATTTCCAAAAAGCAGGAATATGCATGTTTTCTTCTAGAATAAGAAGGCTGACGCTGTTTTGCAGAGATTAATGTTCCTGCACACTATTTGCATTTTTTAAATGGCTGCTATGGATGCTTTTAGACCAGTGGATTGTTATAAAATTCACTCTTAAAACACACTTTGCACACTATTTTATTAAACAGTGACCTAGAGTGGACATGCATGCATCATGGGAGAATTGTATTATGCTTGTGTGAGATGTATTTTGCTTAAGTTAACAGCATTTTGCTTGTGACATTTTGAACATTTTTGTAATATTTGTCTTGCAAAACAAACTTCATAGCAAGCATTTTGTGTATCCTATGTATTTTATGTATACATTTTATGTATTTATATATTTTTTCTCACAGTTTGCATTATTTGACATTTTAATTGGAAATGACATGCAAGAAAAATATTCTGTTCACAAGTGGTATTTACCTTGATTTTTCTTTGTTCTTCATGTTTTTCACTGACACTGTTTTGTTCTTTTGTAAATAAGGTCATCAACTTTAAACACGATTAAGCCTAGAAATTGTTGGAAAAACCTCTCTTTTTCAGTGTCCTTGTTACATGTTACATGTACTTACTGTAGAAATAACAGTAAAGTATGCATAATTACATGCAACTAACCTCAAACCAAACCCAGTAAGATTTATTTTAAGGTGTCTTTGTTACACAATACACGTTACATGTACAAACCCGATTCCAAAAAAGTTGGGACACTGTACAAATTGTGAATAAAAACAGAATGCAATGATGTGGAAGTTTCAAATTTCAATATTTTATTCAGAATACAACATAGATGACATATCAAATGTTTAAACTGAGAAAATTTATCATTTTAAGGGAAAAATAAGTTGATTTTAAATTTCATGGCATCTCAAAAAAGTTGGGACAAGGCCATGTTTACCACTGTGTGGCATCCCCTCTTCTTTTTATAACAGTCTGCAAACGTCTGGGGACTGAGGAGACAAGTTGCTCAAGTTTAGGAATAGGAATGTTGTCCCATTCTTGTCTAATACAGGCTTCTAGTTGCTCAACTGTCTTAGGTCTTCTTTGTCGCATCTTCCTCTTTATGATGCGCCAAATGTTTTCTATGGGTGAAAGATCTGGACTGCAGGCTGGCCATTTCAGTACCCGGATCCTTCTTCTACGCAGCCATGATGTTGTAATTGATGCAGTATGTGGTCTGGCATTGTCATGTTGGAAAATGCAAGGTCTTCCCTGAAAGAGACGACGTCTGGATGGGAGCATATGTTGTTCTAGAACTTGGATATACCTTTCAGCATTGATGGTGCCTTTCCAGATGTGTAAGCTGCCCATGCCACACGCACTCATGCAACCCCATACCATCAGAGATGCAGGCTTCTGAACTGAGCGCTGATAACAACTTGGGTTGTCCTTGTCCTCTTTAGTCCGGATGACATGGCGTCCCAGTTTTCCAAAAAGAACTTCAAATTTTGATTCGTCTGACCACAGAACAGTTTTCCACTTTGCCACAGTCCATTTTAAATGAGCCTTGGCCCAGAGAAAACGCCTGCGCTTCTGGATCATGTTTAGATATGGCTTCTTTTTTGACCTATAGAGTTTTAGCCGGCAACGGCGAATGGCACGGTGGATTGTGTTCACCGACAATGTTTTCTGGAAGTATTCCTGAGCCCATGTTGTGATTTCCATTACAGTAGCATTCCTGTATGTGATGCAGTGCCGTCTAAGGGTCCGAAGATCACGGGCATCCAGTATGGTTTTCCGGCCTTGACCCTTACGCACAGAGATTGTTCCAGATTCTCTGAATCTTTGGATGATATCATGCACTGTAGATGATGATAACTTCAAACTCTTTGCAATTTTTCTCTGAGAAACTCCTTTCTGATATTGCTCCACTATTTTTCGCCGCAGCATTGGGGGAATTGGTGATCCTCTTCCCATCTTGACTTCTGAGAGACACTGCCACTCTGAGAGGCTCTTTTTATACCCAATCATGTTGCCAATTGACCTAATAAGTTGCAAATTGGTCCTCCAGCTGTTCCTTATATGTACATTTAACTTTTCCGGCCTCTTATTGCTACCTGTCCCAACTTTTTTGGAATGTGTAGCTCTCATGAAATCCAAAATGAGCCAATATTTGGCATGACATTTCAAAATGTCTCACTTTCAACATTTGATATGTTATCTATATTCTATTGTGAATAAAATATAAGTTTATGAGATTTGTAAATTATTGCATTCCTTTTTTATTCACAATTTGTACAGTGTCCCAACTTTTTTGGAATCGGGTTTGTACTTACTATTATAATAACAATAAATTATGCATAATTACATGCAAGTAACCCTAAACCAAACCCTAACCATATTAAAGGTGTATTCACACCAGGAAAGTCCACTAGTTCATTTTGGTTCGGACCAAATACAATGTTATTTTTTTTGGTTTGGTGCGGTTCGCTCTGTCCTTTTTCAGAATCAGAATCAGCTTTATTCGCCAAGTGTTTGCAAACACACAAGGAATTTGTTGTGGTTTTTAAGAAGCTCTTGGCACATACACGCATACATACATATCTGACATGAGAACAGAAACATTTAAAGAGGCTTAACAATAAATAAACAATAATAATGTGTATGAATCTGGAACAGAAGATGTATGTACAGATTTGTGCATAATTTACTCTATATATACAGCTGTATAGAAAATATGCATATGTATTTACATAGTACTTGAGAGAGAGCAAGCGAACTAGAAACTGTAAACAAAACCACACGTGTGCTAAGGTCATCCATTCATTGGTTCATCTATTTAACTGTACCAGAGTTTGTTTGGAAGTGGACCACCTCTTCAGCTGGGTCTCGGTACGGTTGTTTGGTGTGCACCCGAGTGCGATTGCTGTATTCACACCTGCCCAAAAGATCCGCACCAAGGGGGGAAATGAACCTGAGTTTGATTCAATCAAACCAAACAAGACAGGTGTGAATACACCCTAAGTAATAACATGTAGTTAATTAATATTACTCAGTACTTAAATGTATCATTTAGTGCTGTCAAACCATTAATCGTGATTAATCTCATCCAAAATAAAAGTTTTTGTTTACATAATATACAGGTGCATCTCAATAAATTAGAATGTCGTGGAAAAGTTCATTTATTTCAGTAATTCAACTCAAATTGTGAAACTCGTGTATTAAATAAATTCATTGCACACAGACTGAAGTAGTTTAAGTCTTTGGTTCTTTTAATTGTGATGATTTAGGCTCACATTTAACAAAAACCCACCAATTCACTATCTCAACAAATTAGAATACTTCATAAGATAATATAAAATAATTTTTAGTGAATTGTTGGCCTTCTGGAAAGTATGTTCATTTACTGTATATGTACTCAATACTTGGTAGGGGCTCCTTTTGCTTTAATTACTGCCTCAATTCGGCGTGGCATGGAGGTGATCAGTTTGTGGCACTGCTGAGGTGGTATGGAAGCCCAGGTTTCTTTGACAGTGGCCTTCAGCTCATCTGCATTGTTGGGTCTGGTGTCTCTCATCTTCCTCTTGACAATAGCCCATAGATTCTCTATGGGGTTCAGGTCAGGCGAGTTTGCTGGCCAATCAAGCACAGTAACACCATGGTCATTTAACCAGCTTTTGGTACCTTTGGCAGTGTGGGCAGGTGCCAATTCCTGCTGGAAAATGAAATCAGTATCTCCATAAAGCTTGTCAGCAGAAGGAAGCATGAAGTGCTCTAAAATTACCTGGTAGATGGCTGCGTTGACTGTGGACTTCAGAAAACACAGTGGACCAACACCAGCAGATGACATGGCAGCCCAAATCATCACTGACTGTGGAAACTTCACACTGGACTTCAAGCAACATGGATTCTGTGCCTCTCCACTCTTCCTCCAGACTCTGGGACCTTGATTTCCAAATGAAATGCAAAATTTACTTTCATCTGAAAAGAGGACTTTGGACCACTGAGCAACAGTCTAGTTCTTTTTCTCCACAGCCCAGGTAAGACGCTTCTGACGTTGTCTTTGGTTCAGAAGTGGCTTGGTAGCCCTTTTCCTGAAGACATCTGAGCGTGGTGACTCTTGATGCACTGACTCCAGCTTCAGTTCACTCCTTGTGAAGCTATCCCAAGTGTTTGAATCAGCTTTGCTTGACTGTATTCTCAAGCTTGCGTTCATCCCTGTTGCTTGTGCACCTTTTCCTACCCAAATTCTTCCTTCCAGTCAACTTTGCATTTAATATGCTTTGATACAGCACTCTGTAAACAGCCACACCTTTCAGTAATGGCCTTCTGTGACTTACCCTCTTTGTGGAGGGTGTCAATGTTCGTCTTCTGGATCATTGCCAAGTCAGCAGTCTTCTTTATTATTGTGGTTTCAAAAAACAAGAGATACCCAGAATTTATACAGTATGGATGGTCATTTATTGAAACTCAAATGTAAATATTCTAATATTTTGAGATAATGATGTTTGACTTTCATGAGCTGCAAGCTCTAATCATCAAAATTAAAACAAAAAAAACTTGAAATGTTTTACTTTACATGCAATGAATCTAAAATATATGAAAGTTTCACTTTTTGAAATAAGTTACAAGAAAAAATTAACTTTTTCACGACATTCTAATTTATTGAGATGCACCTGTATGTGTGTGTAATGTGTATATTTATTATGTATATAAATACACACACATGCATGTATATATATTTAAGAAAAATATGTTATGTTTATATATTAAGTATATTTATAAATTATATGAATATATGCATGTAAATACATGTAAATATTTTCAAAATATATACATGCTTGTGTATTTATTTATATATACATAATAAATATACACAGTACGCACACATATATTATGTAAACAAAAACTTTTGTTTTGGATGTGATTAATCGCGATAAATCGTTTGACAGCACTAGTATTATTACACTGTAACAAGGACACCTTAAAATAAAGTGTAACCGACCCAATCCTAACCCTAAAACTATATCTAACCCTATATCTAATAAAAACTTAAATGTACAATTAGTTTTTAATCAGATTAAACAAAGACATTGTAAAATAAAGTGTAACTACAATATTCAGTGTTGTGGAAATTACACCACAACTATGGGGCAGCTGTCTTTTTTTTAAATTAAATTAAAATGAAATGTTAATTTAAAAAATAAATTAAAATAAGAAATTAAAATAAAACAATAAAATCAATAAGAATTAAAATGTCTTATGATTATTTAACTTTTTGTTTAGATTATCATGTTCATGATGAACAATTAAAACTATGATAATCTAAACCAATATTTCTATGAAGGATTCTCTGATTTTCATACTTTTCAAATTAAAATCTAAAATATCAAAAATAAATGAAGGCATGAAAAGTTTTCATAAGTGTTTTGTGATTTTGGGCTGTTTTTACAAATAAGTTTGACAGCCCTTTGACAGCATTCATGACATTTATTTCAGCTTATCCTTTTGATTTGTAAAATAAAATGTGTACAGTAATGCACTTACAGTAGTAGTAGTCTGTGGTGTGAGACATTACAAAGACTTTAAGAAAACAGATATGTGAGAATCAAGACATTTTATCTACATTATATGTAGTTTTATCTCATTATATGTATATTTACTGGCAAGGCTGATAACTCACTTACGCTCTCCTTCATCCTGACTTGATACAGACCTTCGTCTGAATTTACACAGAAATTATGTGACAGATCAGTGATGAATGGGATCGGGAGGACTTTCCCCATCGCTGTTTGCCTGGATCTGGCTGCGCTCCAGAGCTGAAGGGACTCTGAGCTCAGAGGGTCCCAGTACAGCTCAGGTGGATTACTGTATATCGATCGCACAATTGATGGGGCTCCAAGCGTTTGCCTTGGCCTGACAAAGACAAATGCACTTAGCGAATAACGATTAAAAAACGCTAACAATACCTTTGCGACAGATCAAATACTTTCACAATAATCTGTCTGAGGATGATTTAATGGAGTCATGAGATTTTTTTCATAGTAAATCAGAGCTCACTATATATCCAGTCTGTTTAGTGATCTTTTCTCATAGAGTGACGGTTTGCACTGCAGTGGTGCTCTAGCGCTCACGGACACTATCCTTTACGCTGAGTCGGTTAGCTTTGTTCAGAATTTGTTGCCTAGCAACATGTTTTCCCTGCCCGGTTTAATGTTCTGCTGCCTCAACATTGGAGAGTCACGTCTACGTGTGTTTTGTGTGTCTCCTTCCTCAACTGTCTTTCACCTGAGAGCCATGTCAAAGGGGGTGGAGCATTACCCTGAGTGTGCACAATGTATGTGCAGATATGCTCTATTCAATTATACATAGAAATGTGAATAATTGGACAGTATATTGTATGTTTTTATTGCACAGTGGGGCATTTAACTGTTCATGGGGTAGATGGCCTGAGGAAAGAAACTTGCCTGGCTGTCCTGATGCTCAGAGCTCTGTAGCGCCGACCAGAAGGCAACCGTTCAAAGAGGAAGTGGCCTGGATGTGAGGGGTCCAGAGTGATTTTTCCAGCCCTATTGCTCACTCTGGATGAGTATATTTTTTGAGTGTAGGAAGAGGTGTACCAATGATTCTCAGCAATGACTATCTGCTGTAGTCTTCTGAGGTCTGAATTGACCCTTCGCAAAGACCCGCTGCCCTTCGTTACTGTGTCTGACGAGCCATGGCACACATCATGTTCTCACTCAGAGAAAAATAGATTGCAGAGCAAAGAGGAAGCTGACAATGCGCCGACATTGAGCAGAGCAGGTTACTTTTGGTCTGAAACAAAGTCTATGCTTTCAAATTTAGTAATTTTTTAAGAAATTCAAACAATAAATACTGTTTTGTGGCTCTTTAATGTGTCGTGACAGATCTCTGTAGTGCCTCAGTTGAAGCGGCACATGAACCGATCATCTCTTCCTCTTTAAAGCATGGAATAAACATGAAAGAACATCTGAAGGTATCTTGCTTCAACTGCGGAGAGACGTCAATACACACCATTTTTCAAGTTCAAATCCACTGATGTTAATCTACTCTCCTGTCTGGTTTGTTTGTCAGACAAATTGGCAGATTCAGCATTATGATTGATCAGATCGCCTGTCAATCAAACTCCCCATGCGAATTTGGTAGTTGAGCCAAACCAGACAGTTACAGAAGTGCAAAGGACTTTATGACTGCTGAGTAGAACTGCAGAAGCAGCACCTTTGGTAGGTTGAACTTCTTCAGCTGAACACATGTAAAACTCTCACTTCGGGTCCTGAGAGATGGTAGCCCCCAGGAACCTAAATGACCTGAATTCTTGTTTTTGTTTTTTTTCTTGAAGTTCACTATCATCTCCAGTCTTTTGAGTGTGTTCAGCTCCAGACTGCACCAGGCAGCCAGTTACTCAACTTCTCAACCCTTCTACATGCAGATTTTCATTATTCTGGATGAGGTCAACAACTGTAGTGTCATCTACAAACTTCAGGAGCCTGACAGAGGGGTCTTTTGCAGTGCAGTCATTGGTGTACAGGGAGAAGAGCAGTGGGGAAAGCACACATCCATGGGGGTCACCAGTGCTGTTTGTGTTGGACATTAATTTTCCCAGTGTCACTAGCTGTTGCCTGAAATCTATAGATAGATCTAGGGACAGAGACCTGGGTTAGTTTGGTCTGGAGGAGTGCTAGGATGATGGTGTTGAAAGCCGAACTAAAAAGGATCCTCACATACATCCCTAGTTTGTCCAGATGTTGCAGGATGAAGTGCAGTCCCATGTCGACTTCATCATTCATGGCCTGTTTACTCGATAAGCAAACTGCAGGGGTCCAGCAAGGGTCCAGTGATGTCCTTCAGATGGGCCAACACCCGTTTTAAAATGACTTCATGACTGCAGATGTTAGGGAAACAGGTCTGTAGTCATTAAGTCCTGTTATTTAGGTTTTTTGGGGGGTGGATGGGGATAACGTGGAGTGTTTATAGCAGGAAGGTACTTCACACAGCTCCAGTAACCTGTTGAAGATCTGTGGAAAGACAGAGGTGAGCTGATCAGCACAGGTTTTTAGACACACTGGTGAGGCGCCGTTTGGGCCCGGTGCTTTCCTTGTCCTCTGTTTCCTGAAGACCCGATAGATACTACCGAGAGGTGGTATCTATCTATGTGGTCATGAAAACTTATAGTTTGCATGTGTTTTTAAGCATTGCAGTTTAAAAAGTGTTTTTAAGCCGTTGAAATTAGGGCTGCACGATATATTGCATGCGATAGTCATGCGCATCTAGTCAGTAAAGCCGGTGATTAGCGCTAAATCTCCATCACCTGTTTTCAAATGGAGTGGCATTTAATACACAGAGCCGTAGCTAATCACGGAACCGGCTTTACTGACTATCTCATGCAAAATATCGTGCAGCCCTAGTTGAAATGCAATCATCAGCGAAAGAGAAATAATTTCGCCATATGCGCGCGTTGTCTGAGAGATAGTCTAATACTAGCCTAAATTATAAAAAAAACTCAAGCTCACTGAAGATTAAATAAGAATAAGAATCTAATTACAAGCAATAGGACAGAAAAACCTTAGTATTGAGTTATTTTTGTCCTATTGTAATTGGTTTAGTTAGATTAGTATCTATCTATCTATCTATCTATCTATCTGTAACGGCACTGACGAGACGAGAGACGTGCGGATCCATTTGTAAGCTTTTATTAATAAACATAGTCAAATCACAGGCAGGGTCAAAACACCAGCAAACGGGTATGGCACGAGCAAGACACAAGAGTAATCCTAGGGCATGCGTGGGTCTTTGATCGGCGAACAATATCCAGAGAGCTTGAGAAGAGGGGTAGTCCGATAACCTGAGCAATAATCCAAACGAGGTATACACAGAGTCCGAATCGGCGAGACAAGGGTAAATCCACGATACAAGGGCAGGAAACAGGAAACGAGAATATAAACAAAATAAATTAAACTTAGACTTAGAAAACACAGAAAGGCTCGGTAAGGCAGCTAACACTTGGAGAGTGCTAAACGCAGAACCAGACTTGGAGCTAAACGTAAACACAGAATGGCTCGGTAAGGCAGCTAACACTTGGAGAGTGCTAAACGCAGAACCAGACTCGGAGCTAAACATAAACACAGAATGGCTCGGTAAGGCAGCTAACACTTGGAGAGTGCTAAACGCAGAACAATACTCGGTGATCTGTGAAAGGAAGTCCAGGGTTTATGTAGGGTGTGTGATAGTTCTCAGGTGTGAGCGTGATTAGTGCAGTCAGCTGTGTGTGTGTCGTCAGTGCAATGGATGATGGGAATTGTAGTCTGTGGGTGACGTGCAACAGTAGTGTGGTGCAATAGTCAATATGATGGAAGGGCGACGAGGAGTGGCGAGTGTACGAGGAGTGGCTTCCAGACGCTCCAAACTCAGAACAGTCCAGGAGGGCGGTGGAGCGGAAGCGGAACAGGGGGAGGGACGGAGGGCCAGGTCCGTGAGGAAGTGAAGAGACCCGGAACAGAGGCAAAGCCGGCAGAGCAGGGCACCAAGGCGGAGCAGACGGGACTAGAATGCACCAGGGCAGAGCAGACGGGACTGGAGCCCACCAGGGCGGAGCAGACGGGACTGGAGCCCACCAGGGCGGAGCAGATGACCACCACGGCGGAGCAGACAGAGCAGGAGCCCACCAGGGCGGAGCAGACGGGACTGGAGCCCACCAGGGCGGAGTAGACGGGACTGGAGCCCACCAGGGCGGAGCAGATGGGACTGGAGCCCACCAGGACGGAGCAGACGGGACTGGAGCCCACCAGGGCGGTGCAGAAGACCACCAGGCCTGAGCAGAAGACCACCACGGTGGAGCAGACGACCACCAGACCGGAGCAGTAGACCACCACGGAAGAGCGGAGGAGCACCAGACCTGAGCAGAGGGAACTGTAGACAATAGCAGGGACTGGGACCTAGAGGACATTGCGACACACGAGACAGAGAGAACATACACGGTCTCAAGGACCGAGGCAGGGAACATAGGAAGTCCATAAATACTTCCTTTGGTGCCAAATAAGCGGCTAAACAGTCCCTGAGCAAATTCCTTGATCAAAACTGGACTGGCAGACAATTCAAAATTTAATTAATTGACTGGAGCTGAACTGACAGATAGCTCAAAATCTGGTGTATTGACAGAGACTGAATCAGACAGTTAAGTGACAGAAACTGGCAAAACAGACAATTCAAAAACAGACTCATTGAAGAAAACTGGACTTACAGATGTTTCAGTGACTGAACCTGGACTAGCAGACAGTTCAAAATCAGGCTCTTTGGTCGAAACGGGACAGACATAGAGTGCATCTATGGTTTCTGAGTCTGTGACAGGCAGGTTTAAGGGTTCAAAGGCGGGTTTCTGGGTTGTGACAGACAGGGCAACAAACTCGGTATTGGCCTCCTTGAGAGTGGTTGGACAGACAGACAGTTCAATATTAGACTCATGGACTGGAACAGGACATACAGAAAATTCTTAATTAAACACACTTGGGGGTAGTGGTCCGGCAGACAGATCAAAACCGGGTACATTAACTGAAACTGGACTGACAGATGTTTCAGTGAACAACATTAAACAGGTAGACAATTCACACTCAGACTCATAAGTTGAAACTGGACAGACAGAGAGCTCAGAATCAAACTCATTGATGGAAACTGGATAGACAGACTGTTCACTAGGGGTATCTTTGGCAATGACAGAGTTAACAGGGCATACAGAAAGTTCATTTATAGTTTCCATGGCAGTGACAGGCAAGATAGACAGTTCGAACTTAGACACATTAGTAGAGACGAGACGGATAGGCAGTTCAAAATCAGCCACCATGGCTGATTTAGCACAGGACGAGAGTTCAGAGATGGCCTCCTCGGCCGGTTCAAAACAGGACAAAAGTTCATAAGTGGCCTCTGTAGCCACGACAGGACAGGACGAGAATTCAGGGACAGCCCTTTTGGCTGCGACAGGACAGGCAATTAATTCACAGACGGCCTCCTTAGCCGTGACAGGATGGGACGAGAGTTCAGGGGCAGCCCTTTTGGCTGTGACAGGACAGGCAAAGAGTTTGTGAGTGGATACCACTGACACCTCTGAAGGTTCTGCAGTTTTTGCTGCCACTTCTGGAGGTTCTACAGTGGTAACAGACTCTTTGATCGCGACACGACAGGCTGAGAGTACATTGCTGGGCGCCACCACCATACAAGTAGCCGAAGCGATCACCGTCGCTTCGGAAGGTTCTGCAGCATGTGCCGCCACCTCTGGAGTAGCTGCAGCGGGTGCCATCGCCTGGGGCAGTTCTGAAGTGGTGTACGCAGCCCAAACGCAACATAAAGCGATCCACATCATGGGAAGCGCTTCGGACAGGGGAATTAGTGCAGGAACAGGAGGGTTAAAGTGAGCTGGTCTGGGTATACCAGCTGCACGTGCAGACACCAGTGGCGCATCACTCACACTGGATACAAGACTAGGATACGGAAGGACTGACCTTGATTATCTGGGTGTGGCAGACAGGACGTGACAAGACTCTGGCTGATCAGCTGTGACGTTACGTGGTTCTGGATGGTCAGCGGAGACGTGAAGAGACTCTGGAAGATCAGCGGAGACGTGAAGAGACTCTGGAAGGTCAGCGGAGACGTGGTTCTGGATGGTCAGCAGTGACTTGAAGAGACTCTGGAAGGTCAGCGGAGACGTGAAGAGACTCTGGAAGGTCAGCGGAGACGTGAAGAGACTCTGGAAGGTCAGATGGGACATGGAGAGGCTCTGGCAGATCAGCTGAGACGTAATGAGACGCTGGTTGATCAGCTGAGACATAATGAGACTCTGGTAGATCAGCTGAGACGTGACTTGACTCATGAATGACAGCTGTGACATAACGGGGCGTTGTTGTGTCCGCCATTTTGCAAGCGCGCTCTGGTGCGTCCGCTATTTCAGTCACAGACGCGGTGTCGCGTTCCTCTTCCGCAACACCCACAGTAAACAAAGAGTCAGCACACAACAAAGCATAGTCCATAAAGTCCTTTAAACTACAATGAAACTTTCCTTCAGGTAAACATGACTTAATGGGCTCATTTAATCCAAAACGAAAAATGTCTGGGGCGGATCTCATCAAAGGGTACCCTATAAGATATCTCACAGAATTGGATGACGTACTCCTCAATAGATGAACTCCCTTGTCTCAGGTCGAGCAGCTGGTCGAATGGGTCCATACCTGGCCAAGGTTCCTGAGAAAAGCCGCTGGATCCTCGTGTGGCCGAGTATTCTGTAACGGCACCAACGAGACGAGAGATGTGCGGATCCATTTGCAAGCTTTTATTAATAAACATAGTCAAATCACAGGAAGGGTCAAAACACCAGCAAACGGGTATGGCACGGGCAAGACACAAGAGTAATCCTAGGGCATGCGTGGGTATTTGATCGGCAAACAATATCCAGAGAGCTTGAGAAGAGGGGTAGTCCGATAACCTGAGCAATAATCCAAACGAGGTATACACAGAGTCCGAATCGGCGAGACAAGGGTTAATCCACGATACAAGGGCAGGAAACGGGAGACGAGACTATAAACAAAATAAACTAAACTTAGACTTAGAAAACACAGAAAGGCTCGGTAAGGCAGCTAACACTTGGAGAGTGCTAAATGCAGAACCAGACTCGGAGCTAAACGTAAACACAGAATTGCTTGGTAAGGCAGCTAACACTTGGAAATTGCTAAACGCAGAACCAGACTCGGAGCTAAACATAAACACAGAATGGCTCGGTAAGGCAGCTAACACTTGGAGAGTGCTAAACGCAGAACAATACTCGGCGATCTGTGAAAGGAAGTCCAGGGTTTATGTAGGGTGTGTGATAGTGTGATAGTTCTCAGGTGTGAGCGTGATTAGTGCAATCAGCTGTTTGTGTGTCGTCAGTGCAATGGATGATGGGAATTGTAGTCCGTGGGTGATGTGCAACAGTAGTGTGGTGCAATAGTCAATATGATGGAAGGGTGACCTCTGATGGCGAGTGTACGGAAGACCATGAACCGGATTTGTGACACTATCTATCTATCTGTCGTTTTATATCGTTCTGTCTAGATAGTTATTTTGTTCTATTGTTCTATCTATCAAAAAATTATTAAAAAAATGATGATTATTAATTTAGAAAATGAATTAATTGATATAGCAGGTGCAACAGATGATGTTGTTTTTATTCTGATTAGGTGGTGAGGTCTGCAGGTGTTGAGCTGGTGGGTGGATGCCGGTGACTGTTTTCTCCTGTCATCAGCTAGCGGTAAACAACAGGTGGTGCGGTGCAGAAAGAGTAGAGGCTGTATACCTTCTGCAGAAAGCTATTCTCAGCCTCAGTCTCCTATAGATCCACAGATCCACTGCAATTTCACAATGCACACCCTCAATGGGAACTGACAGCATATACCTCCAATCCTTCAGACTGGTCCTACCATCTCTATTATTTTGTCTGTTTCAAATATAGGCTATATCGGGAGAGGAAAGACCACACCAACTAGCACAGCACAAGCAACGCCACATTCATCTTCGGTCGCAACCGACAACTCGCACCGTTAACTGTTATTTGAAAAGACAGATTAGATTGCATCTCTTCTGCTGGTGTCCTGCTGTAGCAGACAGTCTGTTAAATATTGCTTTATAACAACAGCACGCCTTGCACATTCTATAATTTGATGATTCAATAGTGTTGCTTGCTAAAGTATTATTTTTTGTGCATGAATGATACCTCAAATTGTGTGGTATTTTTTGAGGAGAAGTGCTATTACTTTAATACTTTTAAGTAATTAGAAAGTGTTACAAATTATCAAAAAAAAAAATCTAAAGTTAAACTATTAAAAGTAAAACTGAATAAAAAGCAAAAACAAAATTACTATAACTACAAACTAAAATTATAACTGAAAATATAATTAGTTTGTGGTGTTAATTTCTTGAATTACTGTAGACTGAGTCTAGAGAGGGTTTTGTTTTAAGCTTTGTAAGATCTGTATTCATTTAAAGATATGGAAAAATGGTTGATAGAATTTCAGTTGTTCAGTGTTTTAACATAAAAAACTGTTTTTCCACTATGCTTTAAGACTAGATTTAGTGCATATTTTCCCCTTGTGATTGATGTTGTGTGGTTTTCTCTATAATAAGTTTTTCTATCTCGGGTGTAACACTTAATGTACAGAATCTGAACTTTGTGTGTGTGCAGAGGCGGATGCGAGTGAAATTATCTGAGAGAGAGAGAGAGAGTGAAGACAGTCTGCATGAAGCAGTCTCCATGGTGGCAGTGTGTGTGTGTGTGTGTGTGTGTGGGAGGTTGGACACAGCACTGTAAATGAATGAGTGACTACAGCATCTTGGCTTTTTAAAATAAATCTTCAATGTCAGACTCGATCGGATCACTGAAAGCACATTCGGAGGTGGTCAGGGACAGATTCTGACAGCATTTACAGAAATGCAAATGCTGATGTGTTTTATGACCCGTATACAGCTTCATAGCCTATATAATATGTGAATATGTGGAAAGTGGTGTTTTCCATATGTCTTATTTAAGAGGTTGCGAGCAGTGTGCCAGCAGAAAGTGTTTCAGCTTATATATATGATGTGATTTTAAGTAAGCTTTATGTTTGTGATTTTAAATAAGCTTTATGTTTTCACCTGCCTAACTGCTTAACAGGAAGTAACTTGTTGAGGTTTTAGCAGTACTGAAATGGCAGGTAGTGACAGAATCTTTATAATATACCTAGACTTTTGGGGCTTTCTGACACTTTGTGAAATTGATATTGATTTTGTTATTGGGGGTTCTTTTGTGACCAATGAAGAACTGAAAAGACAACTCAGCAGGCTATATTCAGACTGACGTATTGCAGGATTTATTTCCTTTTTTATTTTTATTTCTCCAAACATCACTTTACAATTTCTTTTTTGCCATGCTTTTGAACTGTAGACTTATTTTTTGACTTGAACTTTTCAGACTGACGACAAAGTTTGGGGTGCGATTTTTTTTAATGTTTTGGAAAGAAGTCTTATGCTCACCAAGGCTGCATTTATTTAATAAAATACAGTAAAAACCATAATATTGTGAAATTTTATTACTATTTTAATATATTTTAAAATGTATGAGCAGCCATTACTCCAGTCTTCAGTGTCACATACCTTTAGAAATCAGGTGTAAAAACAGTTGTACTGAGTAATATTTTTGTGAAACTATTCTTTGATGAATAGAAAGAGCAAAAGAACAGTATATATTTGAAATAGCTGTATAAAAGGCTTTACTGTCATTTTTGAATAATGAAATGCATCCTTGCTGTATAAAAGTATTAATTTCATAAAAAGAAATACTGACTTTTTTTTGTTTAATCATAAACAAATTGCTTCAGAAAAGTACATTTATTTTCAAAATAAAAAAGAAAACTGTGAGCAAAAGCAAATGCCACTAAATATAATTGCAGAATGCCCTTTTAATATCACATTCAGGCAATATTTTAACCTTCCTGAGATACTTTGAAATTAGCAATTAGATAAATGTTTTTATATGCAGGTAAATTTCTTGATAACCTTCAAACAGAAATTTCATCTAAAGCTCTCATAAACTAATCTCTTTCGATTTCTGTCATGTAATGGATTATATTTCATGGCAGATAAACACCTCATGTTATTTATAAAGCCATCCAGCAAGCTGCAAAGCTGAATAATTTGAATTAAGCAGCAAAAACTGAGGAAAAGCGCACTTATTTGTATAGCTGTAATCCTGTTAATGTACTAAAATAAATTCCGTGTCAGAATATTGCTGTCAGGTTTTCTGTGTTGAGGTTTGTTGTAGACTGTGAGGCTCAAACAGTGTGTGTTAAGTGGCGGTCCTGTGTGATTCGAGCGTGGCAGCAGTGTGGCGTACGTGATGCTGTCCCTGTGACAGAGATCTCTGTGTGACTGCTGTGACAGACGGCAACAAAGGCTCCGCGTTCCCCATCGATCTCGCAGCGTGTGAGTGACAGCTCTTGTCAGCGAGCTCAAACTTATCAAGAGGGTTTACAAATAAAGCTATAATGGATGAAGGTGCATTTGCCCGATGTTTGCTTTGTGTGAGAGTAGATGCCAATCTTTATAGTTTTAAATGAGACCAAGTAATGTTTACAGTAGATGTGTAGACTGTTTATTTTTGAATGTCAGTTTCTATATTAAAGTATTCACTACAAAAAAAGCTTTTGAACATTTCCATCATTCCAACCTAGACAAAAAAGGCATTTTGGCATTTTTTTTGGCCTATGCATTTTAACATAAGATGATTTTTATTGACTAAAATCTGAGAAGAATAACTTTTTTTAAAATAAAATTACAACTTTTACAACAAGGACATCTTACACAACTTTAAAGGTATAGTTCACCCAAAAATGAAAATTCTGTCATTAATTACTCCCTTAATTAATATGTCCTTTCACAAATGAACTCAAATTAAGATATTTTTGATGAAATCTGAGAGCTTTCTGACTCTGCATAGACAGCAATGCAACTGAGAAATTCAAGGTCCAGAAAGGTAGTAAGGACATCGTTAAAATAGTCCATGTGACATGAGTGGATCAACTTTAAAGGGATAGTTCACCCCAAAATGAAAATGATGTCATTAATTACTCACCCTCATGTCGTTCCAAACCCGTAAGACCTTCGTTCATCTTCGGAACACAAATTAAGATGTTTTTGATGAAATCGGAGAGCTATCTGTCACTCCATAGACAGCAACGCAACTGAAATGTTCCCAGGTCCAGAAACGTAGTAAATACATCGTTAAAACAGTCCATGTGACATCAGTGGCTCAACTTTGCGCAAAGAAAACAAAAATGACAATTTACTCAACCATTCTTCTCCCCCGAGTTACGTCTTCCGCCATTTTGGAGAGTACCCAAGAACGCATTTGACGTACTCAGCGTTGTTTACGTTCGGGGGGAAAGCACGCACATGAACGTAATCTGCGTATTAAGCGTTGTTTACGCTTAGGGGAAAGCATACTCTCTAAAATGGCGGAAGACGTAACTCGGGGGAGTTTTTACACAAAAGACAAAGAAAAAGACCTTTAACGATAATGAACCTGAGGTTTTGCTGTCGGAGGTGGAAGCCAGAAAAAATGTGCTATTTAAAAGTGTATCCACTGGTGTAACTGAACAGCCATTTGTCACTCTCAGCAAACATATCTGTGCGCTCTCTAAAGATGCGCTCTCTCCTTGGCACGCGCCGCAATGTCTTCAAGCAGTACCAAGTGTGCCATGCCTCCAAACACAAGGTGAGACACAATAATCACCGTTTATATAAGGATAGATCAGGTGATTTGTTGTTTGGACATCTATATATATATATATATATATATAATTGGACCTCTAATTATACTTTATTATCCATTTTAATGTCTAGTTACTTTTCACCCACCCTGTAAATAACATATCTAATTATATGTAGGGTTCTTTTATACATGCTTATAAGGACCCGGGCGTACATAATTATTGAGTACGTGTGGTATAAGTTGTTCTTGAATTTTTTCGTACATTTAGAATAAATTGTAGTACGAAAGTTTTTGATGAATCATGATTTATTCGTGAAAACGTCCGTACGCACATTTCATGCAAAAATTTGTGCGTATGCATGTTTAGTGAATGAGACCCAATGTCTTTATTCAACTATAGTCTTCAATGCGTGTTCACAACAGTACCACGAAACATACATTTAAAAATAATGATTTTTTTTTAATACTGTAAAAACAACAACAACAAACAATCATTATAATATGCTAGAATATTACAACAATAACATAAAAATAACAATAACAATTATTGTTGTTGTTGTTTTAGTATAAAATTGCAAAAATAAATATAATAATAATAATAATAATAGGAAGAAGAAGAATTCTTATTATATTATATTATATTCAAATATATTCTAATTCTAAATTCCTTGTTTTTATTGTTGTGATTATTATTATAATTTTTTTTTAATTCCTTGTTTTTATTGTTGTGATTATTATTTTTAATGACTATTTTACTTCCTTTTTATGTTAAGCACTTTGAATTACCACTGTGTATGAAATGTGCTATATAAATAAACTCGCCTTGCCTTGCCTTGCCTAATGTTGTGTGTGTGTGTGTTCACTATTTTACCCAACAGCTGTAGCAAAAAATTATTGCTTTTTGTTTGATTTTTAGTACCTCATATATAATAAAGACTGTATGACAACACATGGAGTCTATATGAGAACAAGGTCCTTCTCAGGTTGAGGAATGTCTTTTATCCAGTTAGAAGTGCTGAGCTTGGATTTAGACTTCTGGGAATGCAGAACCAGTGAGAGAAATCTGACAATATTCAAAGCTCAGTAGAAAACACAGTCTTGTCCAGCATGAGACAGTCAGCATGGTCTATAACATACATATATCCACAGCGTGGGGTCCAATTAAAAATGCCCTCTTTAGTTTCCAATTGCCATGCTGTGTGACATAAAGGTTAATGTCTCCCATGTACTTATAACTGCGTACCTTTGATGTTCTATCAGTGAAGAGCTGACTGTAGCGTCATTCTAGAACGTAACGTCTGCCTATGCGGCCCAGACAGAGAGTCAGGGCTTCCCCCTGACACCAGCATCGATTCTCCCGCTGAAAGACTTTCCTTTCTTTCCTGTAGAATTGATGAATGATTCATGAGGCTGCACAACGGGAGGCCAAGTGGAAATTGACAGTGTGCTTTGGACAGAGAGAATGTGTTAGGAGCACACGGGCAGAGATTAGCCACTGCACCTCTTCTCAAAGACGGCTTGTGGCCGTGGACCCGTGAGGGCCTTCAGTATAAAATCTGCTTAATATGTTGGGCTCATTAGCTTTAATGTTTTTATAATGGCCGGATGCTTGAGTCTCGTGCACACAACAGCAAAAGGCCCCTAGATAGTATTTATGCAACTGAATTAGCTCCTACAGGAGACCAGATCTTGTTGTTGTTGTACCACTTTTTTTTGGTGCTGCATTGTAACAGTATCATTGATCAATTATTGGTTGTTTGTCTCAATTAATGTTATTTTAGGTAGTCAGATTTGTGGGATCTGTTTTTAGGGAACCACAAGTGAGAAATTTGGAATATCCAAAAGTGTTTTACACTATAAAGCATTAACGTGATGACCCAAAGAGGCTGTCTCTTACAGTCAGTGGTACAGTGGTCTTACAGTGGTTTAGTTCTAAAACCCCTGTAACTGTGGTAAAGTGACAGTATTTGGGTGGCTTATTGCTTTTATAAAACTGTGGAAACAGCAATGTAATAAAACACACTAACAGTATAATTGCACTGATAAACACCAATGGTTATGTTTATTGATAATAATAATCTAAACACACATTTCTTCCAACAAGCAGAGGAGAAGACGGACAATTGTAATACATTGTAATTTCTTAACCAGCTTCACTATCTTCATGTTCTGTTAAGTTCTCTCTCTGCCTGAGCAAATGAAGTGGTTCTCTTTGGAAAATACTTTTACCTTAAAAAAAAAAAAAAAAAACATTTTGAGGTACAATGAAATCCGAAAGTGTGTGTGTATGAAAATACTTATTTGTTTATTTATTTATAATTTTTTTGGATGGTTATTTGTTAATTAATTAATTTATTCATTTAATTTGTAATTAATTAATAATTAAAAAAATATTATCGGCATAAGAATTAGATTTTTTTTTAATATTACAATTTAAGCCTCTCCATAAGCCTATTTTTTGTCTTTATTAATTTTTAGTAAATACATTTTTAGTAAATACATATATTAGTGCTGTCAAACGATTAATCGCATCCAAAATAAGTTTTTGTTTACATAATATATGTGTATACTATGTATATTTATTATGTGTGTATATACTGTATATATATATATATATATATATATATATATATATATAAATACAAACACGTGCATGTATATATTTAAGAAAAATGTATTTAATATAATTTATTAAATATAAATTAAATATATTTATATATAATATAAAATATAAGAATATAAATATATAAATGTATATACATGTAAATATTTTCAAAATATATAGGCCCTACTGTATGTGTGTTTATTTATATATACATAATAAATATACACAGTACACATACATATATCATGTAAGCAAAAACTTTTATTTTGGATGCGATTAATCGCAATTAATCGTTGGACAGCATTAATATATATATATATATATATATATATACACTCCCCTCCAAAATTATTGGAACAGTGAGGCCAATTCCTTTATTTTTGCTGTAGACTGAAAACATTTGGGTTTGACATCAAAAGATGAATATGAGACGAGAGATCAGCATTTCAGCTTTTGTTTCCAGGTATTCATATCTGGATCTGATAAACAACTTAGAAGATAGCACCTTTTGTTTGAACCCACCCATTTTTCATGTGAGCAAAAGTATTGGAACAGATAGAATTAACATAGATTAAAGTGAAAAAGACTTAATATTTAGTTGCAAATCCTTTGCTTGCAATAACTGCATCAAGCCTGTGACCCATTGACATCACCAAACTTTTGCATTCTTCTTTTGTGATGCTTTTCCAGGCTTTCACCGCAGCCTCTTTCAGTTTTGGGGGGTTACTCCCTTCAGTCTCTTCTTTAGCAGGTAAAATGCATGCTCTACAGGGTTTAAGTGTGGAGATTGACTTGGTCATTCTAAAACCTTCCACTTCTTGCTCTGATGAACTCCTTTGTTGTTTTGGCACTATGTTTTGGGTCATTATCTTGCTGCATGATGAAGGATCTCCCAATCAGTTTGGTTGCATCTTTCTGTAAATTGTCAGACAAAATATTTCTGTAGACTTCTTGAGTTAATTTTGCTGCTGCCGTCATGTACATCATTAATGAAGATTAATGAGCCTGTCCCAGAAGAAGCTGATGAAGATGAAAGCCCAAGCCATGACATTACCTCCACTGTGTTTCAGATGAGCTTGTATGTTTGGGATCATGATCAGATCCTTTTTTTCTCCAATCTTTAGCCTTTCCATCACTTTGGTCCATAAAATCAGTCCATAAAACCTTGTCCCAGAATTTTTGAGGCTCGTCTCGTATTCTTCTTTCTAATGAGTGGTTTGCATCTTCTGGTGTAGCCTCTGTACTTTTGTTCATGAAGTCTTCTGCGAACAGTAGATTGTGATACCTTCACTCCTGCCCTCTGAAGGTTGTTGCTGATGTCACTAACAGTTGTTTTAGGGTCTTTCTTTACAGCTGTCACAATGTTTCTGTCATCAACTGCTGATGTTTTCCTTGGTCTACCCGTTCGAGGTGTGTTACTTAGTACACCAGTGGTTTCTTTCTTCCTCAGGAGATCCCAAATGGTTGTACTTGCTATTGCCAGTGTTTGTGCAATGGTTTGATTGATTTTTCATCTTCTCTCAGCTTCACAATTGCTCGTTTTTCACTCATAGACACCTCTCTGGTTTTCATGTTGGTTACACGTCTAACTAACAATAAATGCAGTCTGTACGGATCTGAAACTGAGCGCAGACATTCAGTGCTATTTATTGTTTGAATAATCAATTAATAGGACACACCAGGGCAACAAAACACACCTGTCAGTCACATGTTCCAATACTTTTGGTAACATGAGCAATGGGTGGGTTCAAACAAAAGGTGCTATCCTCTAAGTTGTGTATCGGATCCAGATGAAAATACCTGTAAATAAAAGCTGAAATGTTAATCTCTCATCTCATATTCATATATATATATATATATATAGAGAGAGAGAGAGAGATATTAATGCACTGCATCTCAAATATTAAGAACTAAACATTGTATATACTTAAAAACGGTTTAAGAATATTTGCGATGCAGTGGGTTATTTTTTTTAAAGTCCCCCTGTAGTCAAATATTTGATCCCTTAAAACTTATCTTTGATCATCAAAATGACATATTTAAATGTTTTTTTCTTGTGAAAATAATTTTCTCATGCCTTAAAATAGCTTGAATGTAACTCAACACCCTTGCCTCATTTACTATACGCGGATCTATGAATATGCAAATTAGCCCCGCCTCCACTCAGTCGCAACATCCACTGAACTGTAGTAAACGCAAAACAATGGCATACACGGATAATGACTGATAAAACTATGTTTTTACTAGCGGACAACTACAGTGAATACTGTAACATTCGTTAAAGTTACTGACTTGACGATGTTGTGTCCTCAAAATGCCGTTAAGACTCGAATGCAGCCGTTTGTGATTCATAATTCGCTCCGATACAACATCGTCAAGTCAGTAACTTTAACGAATGTTACAGTATTCACTGTAGTTGTCCACAATTGTAAAAACATAGTTTTATCAGTCATTATCACCAAACACTCATCACCAAACACCAATGACTTGTACATACACTATATAGACAAAAGTATTGGCACCCCCTTCTTTAGAACAGAAAAATGCACTTCCAAATCTGTGGCAACAACGATGGGAACATAATTCATGTATTTAAAAATTGTATTTCCATCTCTGTTGCAACAGTTTTGGAAGTGTCTAAAATGACTGTCCCATATGTACAAGTCATTGGTGTTTGGTGATGAGTTTTTGTCTCAAGGTCTGCATTTACAGTCACACCAGAGGTGTTAAACTGGGATTAGGACTTGGTTTTATGCAGACCAGTCAAGTTCTTCCACACTGACTGAATCAATCATTTTCTTTTTGAACCTTGTCTTATACACAGAGGCATTGTCATGTTAGAATAGAAAAGGGTCCTGTCCAAACTGTTGCTATAATATTAGAAGCACACAATTTCCTAGAATATCATTATATGCTTTAACATTAAGATTTGTACTCATAGAAATTACTAAAGTAGTCAAACCTGTTCATTAGAAGGGGGCGACCCAATACTTTTGGCAATATAGTGTATTTCTTTCCGTATTTTTCCAAAAGATTGCAAACTGTGTAACTGTGTTTTTAATGTAATAAAGTTCCTTTTATAGTCTTTACTGTGCAAGTTTGGCCAACACTTTCTTTTTTCAAGCTTAGGATTTTTATGAACACTGCAAGACCATTTCTGTAACCGCTCTCACTGGACATTCACAAATTTGGCCCTAAATCACTGTGTGGTGTATCCTAAACTCTGCTAAGCCCTCCAGCTCTGCTTTAATGTGTGAACGTTAGCCTGAGACTGTCCTGGATGGATGTGAAGGCTGTCCCCTCTTTCTGTAATTGTATTTTTCATCTGAAAGGGCCCGCCGGTGGGCTCAAATGATTAGTGGTGTTGTTTTTCTCTGCCTGGTTGAATCTGTTCTAACGGATGGCATAAAATGAGTTACAGCAAAGGATAGGAACCATGTGTAACGTAGCCACATAAAAACCCACAAAAAACTTTTCCTCCCTCGCGAAACCTAATCCATCAGCTCAGTGGCTCAGCACGTAAAATCACAAGAGTGTGAGCGTTACTCTGAGCAAATAAGTAATCATAACGGTACATTAAGCCACAGGATACACAGATCTATATTACAGCCATAACTTTGTTTTATTCCTTTTTTAGCACCAGTGTCCTTGGAGGCTTTTCTTGAAAAGATGTGTTGTCATGGTTGCAGTATGTCAATACCAGCACACCCAGCTGTGCGATACCATAGAGCTGTATCTGTGAGCAGAACAGAGGCAAAAACAAGACTGGTGAGTCATCATTGATGAGAGTGGGGAAGACCTCAGTAGAAATCTAGGCTGAAACCCCCTTCCGGCTATGAGAGAGAGAGAGAGATGATGGTCGAGTGAGCTGTATTTTGCAGATACTGCAAATCGCTTGGGATTTGTGTTGAGGAAGGATAACGTAGCAACAATGCAGCATGGTATATCATGGACATGTATCATGGTAATACCACAACATTTTTTGAAACATTGGATGGTTGCATTTAGAAAAAAAACACAGAAACGTGCCATGCAATTATTACCATGTTTTAATGACATAGCATGGTAATATTGTGTTTTTGTATGGTATTCTTACAAGTAGCTATAATTAATTATACTTTTAAAAATACTATGCAATTTCAATGTTTTTTGATATAGTGCATGCTAATACTGTGGAATAAATCATGAAAATATTTATTACCATGTCGCTATGTTTTGAGTAGATGCACAATGGTAATACCATGGTATACTTTGAGGTGTTTTGGTATTTTTGTAAGTTTAATTATCAGTGTTTTTAGTAGAACCATGGTAAGTACATTGGTAATACCATATCACTTTTGTAAGTGTACTACTTACAATTTAAAAGATACTTTGACTTATTCACCTGCTAAGAAGTACCAAAATGTACCATGGTACCATGTTTTTTTTTACATGGTGGCATGGTAATACCATAGTATAAATCATTAAAACATGTATTTTGAGGAGATGCGCCATGCACGTTAATACCATGAACAAACCATTAATTATGACTTTTGCCTCAATAAACTCCTAATTTGCTGCTTATTAATAGTTAGTAAGGTAGTTGTTAAGTTTAGGTTTTGGGATGTAGAATATAGTCATGCAGAATATGTGATTTATAAGTACTAATAAACTGCCAATATGTTAATAATAGGCATGCTAATAAGCAACTAGTTAATAGTGAGAATTTGTCCCTATACTAAAGTGTTACTGATATGAGATATCTTGAATTATAAGGTAAATAATTGGTATAGTATCTGAGTATGATTATGTGCTATGGTGTATATAAAAGCACAGTGGTATTAACCTCTGATACAATCACTGAACCATTTGTAATTGAGAGCAACAGAGTGGAGCTCTATTGTGATTCCTTTGTCATTTACACTTCTGAGCTCCGTGTAGGATATATATAGATTGGATATCACTATCAGTAACCATCACAATTGTTGTCAGACCAGTCACGTATTTGCAAACAGTTGACACCTCTACATGAACGCGTCCTAATTCTAGCTGATTGCACACATTCACTGAGTCACAGTGACTGAGGGAGTTTGCTTTCACACTGCCCCTCAGGGACTATGCTAATTATTAGCATTAACATAAATTCTCAACTTCTTCCATCTACATAGAGCTTAATCCACTGTCGTGAGAAGTCTGATTCTTCCTCGAAATCGGGTCTCCATTAGGACCGCAAGTGATCCCATTGGCTGAAAGAACTTGCTCTTTAGAGCCTGATTACAATTCCTACAAAATCATGTTATGATAAGTGTTGTTTGAACTACGTTACAATGACCGGTAATGTCTGGTTTAGGTATAGGCTTAGCATACAGGTTGTGATTAGCCTGATAGCTTGGCTTAAACACCAAGGCCTATTCACACCAACATAAAAAATGTAACCCTTCTCTGTAAACAAACAAACTAAAAAATGGTCTCATTGATGGCATGTGAATGTTTGTATTGATCTAAATAGATGCATTAACAGCTATCGTACCAAATTTTCTTACTGAATATTTGTCTTGCTGTGACCTTGCTTTGAAGTTTCCTGTTGGAGCATCTATTGGTTTACCTGTGGGTCTATCCATCTGTGTATCCGTTCATCTAGCCATGGTTTATTACATCAAAGCATCATTTTTACCGACTTGTAAATTCGTTTATGACAATTTGTCTTTATGGTTCTTCACACCAAGTTATTTTTATCTGTATTATCCACTTTAAAACCTTCTTAAAGATCCTCATTCCTACTTCCTGTCCAAAATTATAGCAGGAAAAGCCATCATGTGCTCTTTGGAATGACCTAATCTATCTCCGCTCCAAGCGGTACACTCTCACCGGTCCCTTTGGACATTCATACCATAACTTGCGATGAGATTATCTCCATTCCTCCTCCGACCCTCCCCCTATCAAGAGCCCAACACACCTCATTTCCTAGCCAACACTTGGTATTCTCTCCATCTCACTGGAGACTCATGTTCACCCGTTCATGCTACCCTCCTCCTCCGTTGTGGATGATCTTTGTGTCAAATCTCTCAGGACCTTACTGTGCTCTCACCCGAATGATTTCTGAATTATTAATCCCATTCTGCCATTGGAATTCTCTATGGATTGCCAAGCCAATGCCAGAGAACCTTTGATGTTGAGGTTGAATAGGGCCTGAGCAGTTGGGAATACTTCGGCCAATTCAAGGGGTGGGAAATTATTGTGTTGGCTGGGTCTTTTGCTTTTCTAGACCCCTTTATTTTTCCACCTTTTTCCTTATTGTTTTGTCCATAAAATGGGAAGCAAGCATCTCAATTGAAACGTTGCCTCCTTTGGCACACCCACACCTTTTTATATAGATTTCTCATTAACGTCAATTCATACATGATTAATGGATTCCTTGTGACTGTCTTAAGGGGATAATTAAAGCGAAAATAAATATTTGGTCATCATTTTCTCACATTAATATCTTTCCAGACACAACTTTCAGTCTTCTGTAGATTAGGGGATATTTTGAAGAATGTCCAGAGAGCTCTTTTCCATAATGAGGACTGGGTTTGGCGAGACTGCATTCTGTTTAAAGTCCAACTTTAGCCTAAGTCCAAGATCATATTTTCATGGTCTTGTCATGAACTCGGGAGCTTTTGGACTCGGACTCAAGGCCAAGTCTGGTCTCGAGTACACTGCATCTGTTTTGCGGCCTGTGCCGATTCTCACATATGATCCACTGTTTCATTCATTCCTTTTTGACCTTTATTCAACTTACTCGGGTCTCAGCCTGATTTCAACTATAAAACTGTCTGGCAAAAATGTCAAAGTGCAATAAAAGTACCCAAGTAACCCATACTACTTGTGTGCAATATTCCAAGTCTTCTGAAGCACTATGACAGCCTTGTTATTTATGAGGAACAGACCGAAATTTTAAATCTCATATGCACTTGCATTTAGTTCAAATATGCTATATTACTTCAATACCCGGATAAGCATTACAAATATATACTGCTGTACAAATAGGCCATGTTTGACATCAGTGATGTTAAACCTGATTGGTTTTCGTGTCTCAACATTGATGTAAAAGCTGATGCAATACATCTTGTTGTACTATATTTAAACTGAACACATGCATAAATAAGATTTGAGAGCTATGGAAGATGGGGAAGATTTTTCATGGATAACGGATTAAAAAAGCTACAAACAGGCTATGTTTATGTCGATTGTTGAAGACACGGATTACAGAAAGTCAGCAATGATATGAGGGTGAGTCAATGATGAGAGAATGTTTAATTTTGGATGAACTGTTCCTTTAAGAACTGTTTAACATATGAAAAGACTGAGGATCAATCTAAGAACATATATCCCTACAAAATCAATTCCTGTTCAGAGCAAAGTGGCAGAGATTTTGAAAGGATGATTCATTCTTATTGATATTGAGGTCTCAGCGCTTGTGGCACTGCCACCATCAAACTCTCATAAGGAGTGATAAATCAACTGTCACATGTAGGAAGCATTAAGAGACCTTTAGAGGAAGCTCACGACTTCCATTAAAGTGAAACCGCTCTATATCGTGCTCTATCTCTCTCTCCTTTTTCTCCTTGAGCAGAGATTAATTCTGCAGTTCTGCTCAGTCAGGTACATCACTCCAGTCCGGTGCTCTTTTGGCCAGACTTCCTTCTCTGCTGCCAAACTGTGAGTCTCTAAGGATACCTGACTAGAGCCGGCTAGACGGAGGTATTCTGAGCTAATCTGTGTGTGTCTTCAGCAGAAGTAGTGTGTGTGTGAGCACTATATTTAATACTAAGGTATAGATTTAGTGTGTGTACACATTTGAAATGCTTAATTTTGGCCTTGTTGCTACTTTTACTGATAGCTAATGAAGAAAAATGACAGATAGAGATGTGTAGAAGATCTATGATTGGGAAATGATGCAAATCAAAATTAAACATGCATTATTATTATTATATGTGTATCAGTTCAGTGCAGAGTAATAATTCAACCTATTTATTACATATTAGTCCAAGGTCCTGGAATGCTGTTCAGCCTAATTTAACCCCTAGGTTAGACTGAAAATGTGCTTTCATAAAGGTACAAATACCCCTTAAATTAATTCCAGGTGGTAAATAGGTCATTGACGTATAAGGATTTTCGACAGGCCAATTTTAAAATACAAAAAATTATAATATCTATTGTAACTGTTCAAACATTAAGAATGTTGTGTACACATAAAGTCATATTAAAATTTTAAATTAAGTTATTTTAGTGTTTTTTCATCTAGATGAATTGGATGTAGCCTTAAAAAATGTCATGTGGTGTGACCATGATTTATACTAAAATTAATTTATTTCCTTAACATGCTTATTTTTTTTGAAGTTCTCAGTAATTAAAGTGTTTAGAAACAAACTATTTGCATGAAACAAGACACCTTTTGATGTTCATTCATGTTTATTTTGTGCTATAACTAGTAAAGATGAGGAGATGATCGATTCATGTGTCGCTTGAACTGAGGCGCTACAGCGATCTGTCACAATACATTAAAGAGCCACAAAACGCTATTTATTGTTTGAATTTCTTAAAAAATTACAATATTTAGAAATCGGAGACTTTTTTTCATACCAGAAGTAACCTGCTTTGTCTTGTCTGTCGGCAGGTTGTCACTTGTAATTTTTCACTGTGTGAGAACATATCTGGCATGAAAGTGCCATGGTTTGTCGGATGTAGCAACAGTAACTAAGGGGGCGGGTCTTTGCGAAGGGTGAGTTTAGAGTAGTGGGAGGTTGCTGGCTCCACATGATATTTGGTCGCACCATGTGATATTTTCAAGTTCAGTCAAAATTTACAGGCACATAATTGGCCACCTAAACAAACCAAGCTAGCTTCCCACAAAAGGTCACTATGAAAATTATAATAAAAATAAATACTTGTCGAAATAACTTAATATTCATTCATTCATTTTGAGGTCATACCACATGATATCCAAATGTGGTAACTACATACCAGCCATTAAAAAGGTTTTTTTTTTTCTTCAAAATTTGAAAGAGAGTTACAAACCAGCTTGATGCTTCCATGGGTCCTTGGCAAATTGGTATATGATGGAAAGTCCTATCTTTGAATGGATTTCAACATAAAAGTCCCAAAGTGGTAGTTTCTTGATGGTTGCACCTCATGATATTTCATAAAATGGACATCATCGGACAATGTTTGTTTGTATATTATGATGGAAATATAAACACAAATACTTTGCAGTTTTGTACAGGGTTACAAAACACTTTGGAAATCATGCCAAATAGTGCAGAAAATAACAGTGAATAAATTTAGGGTAATTTCAAAGATGTTTCCAAAACAGCAGTTATGGCCGGACGGTCGCATCACATGATATTGTGACACTTTAAATAACAGAAAAAATACAAATATCTAATGCTTTTTTGAAAAGTTAAAGTGAGTACATACATGGGAGAGGTACTTCATATATATGGTATCTTTTTTATGCATTTAAACCAATTTTTAACTGAAAAATGCAATTGGACAGAAAATGTAGGTGTCACGTCACTGACCCAAACATAGCCCCTAAATAGACAATTTTTTGCACTTGTCAAAGAATGTGCACTACTTAGGCTGAGGCTATGAATGAATGATACATTTATATAGCGCTTTATTGTGTGTTGCTGTACACCCAAATCGCTTTACAATCATGAGAGGGTCTCTCCTCAACCACCACCAGTGTGCAGCATCCACTTTGATGATGTGATGGCAGCCACAGTACAATGGCGCCAGTGCGCTCACCACACACCAGCTACAGGGGGAGAGGAGAGAGAGATAGAGCCAATTCAGTGGAATTCTGAGCCAATT
The DNA here is from genome assembly GCA_027422415.1 of Schizothorax lantsangensis. Classification (NCBI taxonomy): domain Eukaryota; kingdom Metazoa; phylum Chordata; class Actinopteri; order Cypriniformes; family Cyprinidae; genus Schizothorax; species Schizothorax lantsangensis. The sequence goes on from CM049849.1 coordinate 12,689,055, forward strand.
CAGTGGCTATGAAATGAGTTTTTGAATGAACATTTCCCAGAACTCCTCCTCTGTGCTGTCTGAAAGTGTGTATATGGAGGACTTCTGAACACGGGGGAAGGGAGCAGCTCGAGTAGACTGCAGAGGTACAATATGGTGTCGTGTTAAGAGCAGATGAATGGAGCTGTTTGTCCTGTGGTCTTAAGCAGCTCAATAATGACGTCTTGGATTTATCAATGAAATTGATAATTGAGTTGGAGAGCAGAGTAGCTTCTTCTCAAAGCACCTCATGGAATTACAGCACAGCAGTTTATCTCTCCTTCATTAAACAAGCTTGTTTGGAAAGAATGTGGATTTTTAGGTTAGCTACGTTACCTTTTTTTTGTTTTTTTGTTTTGGCACTAACAGTGGACTATCAGCCCCTGTTACTGGAGTTGCAGTGATCATCCATGGTGAATCAATCTGGATCCTGTTGTTTTCAGGATATGAGATTCGCAACTCAGTGATGTTTCTGTGATTGCTTTTGTTGAAAGGGATTGAGTCCAAAAATATAACTCACCAGCAATAACCACCATGACCAACATTCGCTTTGCCCTTTAGAGGTTCTCTGTTTTCTCTGTTCCTCTGTGATTACAAACCTAACCTATTTCGTAAAATACTAAAGTAATTAAAATAAAATAAGATTAAATAATTTCTTATTTATTTGAAATAGAAGCCTTTTGTAACATTATAAATGTCTTGAAATATCTAAATGTCACTAAATTAATCCTTGCTTGAATAAAAGTATTAATTTCTTTAAAAAAAAAACTTACTTGACCCAAACTTTTGTATTTGAACTTTTAAACTTATGTTTTATGTTTTACATAATTGTTTTATATAAGTATGTAATGTTTTTAAATTATTTTAGCATCAATTTTATTTTTATTTTATTAAAAAATAAAAATGTAACCTTTACTAAATAATTATCAAATCAATGTATTTATCAAATAATGTATGCAGAAGTCATAAAAATTACAATAGTATACATCCAAATATAATTATTATTAATATTAATATTTACAAAGAAGAATGGGGTTACCATGCACAGTACATGTCCAAACTACATGATATTTTCATGGTACAGGCTAAAAAAACGATAATATTACCATGACACATGTCCCAAAAACAAACAAACACAAAAACATGGACATATCATGGTTTTTTTTTGTGGGGGGGGGATTTGTAAGTGTTCCAGGAAAATTGAAAAATGTCTGCTCTGTTCACACTCAGTTGTGATATAATTGTCACCAAGACTTATTTCAAACTCAGTTCTCCAAAATCTCATGTTTTCAAGCTTCATTACCCTTGTCAGCTTGACACAAGCTGTTTATGGATGCGGTTGTAGCTTTCCGTGAGTAAATATCTCTGCACTGCAACACCCCTGAGACAGGAATGTAAATGTAGGGTTTGCTCCAAAAGCCTCATGTTCTCTCATGTATGTGTGTTATGTGTTTGGACATCATTCAGAAGTCCAGCTATGTCATGTTGCACACTGCCCTAAACCCACTACTCAGGGTGGAACGGCCATTAGCAGCTGCCTGTCAGCGAGCTTCAGCCACCGCTGGATAGTTGCTTGGCAACTGAGACCCTACACAGCCAATCAGCATGTAACAGGAGTTTATTCTGCATAAAGCAGGTCAAGAATTGCCCCTTAATTCCACTCACATGTCCTTTCTCTTCATTTCAGGCTGATGTGAATGCTTCAGGGACACTTTGGGCCAAAGTCATTTTTGTTGGAACATTATTACATTTTTAATCAAAACATTTTTATATATAAGAAAGAAAGAAAGAAAGAAAGTGCACTCCATAATATCTTTGATATTCTGATTACTTGTATATGGTGTGGGTCCCTTCTTCAGTAAATTTTATCATATCTAATTGCTTAGAAAAGTAATAGCATGTCTCTTCACAACAACCATGATTTGAGAAATCATCCATCTTCGTAGCACAAATGTTTCAGGACAAACTACATGCTGATTTTTAATATTTAGGATTAGAGATTTAAAAAAATATATGCCTTAGCAACTAGGGGTGCACGATATTATCGGAATGTTATCGGAATCAGCCGATAAAGGCTTAAAATTTATATATTTTTTTGTATATACTTTAATAATGTTTATTGGTTCAAAAAAGTACACTGAAAAAAAAGCGATACAAATTGTTTTAAGGTAAGTGGTTGCAAACAATTTATTTTAGCTATATTTAAATAAAACATTTTAAAAGTTAGTCAACTAAAATTATTTATTAATAAATAGCTTGCAACCACTTACCTTAAAAACATTTTCCCCCGGTTTCACAGACAAGGCTTAAGCCTAGTCCTAGACTAAAATGTAAATCTGAGCTGTTTCAGCTGAAAGAAACTTGCACTGACTGATCATAAAACATGTCAGTGCCTTTGTTTTGTCTTAAGATGCACACCAGTAATGCTTTTTTTCTAAGGCATGTTTATAAAAATTACTTAAATGTTCTAATTGAACTATGACCTAATCCTGGATTAGGCTAAGACCTGTCTATGAAACCGGGCCTTAGTAAATTCAATGAATCATCTTTTTCAGTGTATGTGTTTGCTCAAAATCAACCAAGATTTAAAATAATTTGTTTATAATTTCTGCACAGGGAAGATTTGGTGTTGTTTCAAAACAAAAGGGAATATATATCGGTATCGGCATCGGCTATTGGCAAAAATTATTTGAAAAATATTGGCATATCGGCAAAAATCTAATATTGTGCATTTCCTATAAGCAACCCATGTTATTAAGAGAATGACAGCCATTCTTGCAAATGGGCTCTAAGCAACATTTTCTCATTTACATTCTCGTCATGCTAAGATGGATAAACACAATGCTGAACTAATGTAGGAATGCCTTCAGCATTAAAAGATATGCAGCATTTTATCTCTGATAAAGTTAATCTTGTCTGTAGAATATCTGAGACTATATTTTTCAGGTCTTGCAAGGTTCAGTCATTTATTTGGTCATTTTAAACCCCACATTTACTGCACACATGTTTCTATACATGCAAACACCTCATCTGTCTGCAGACTGATATCCCCAAAAAGGCATTTTCCTAATCTATAGCATTAAAATGCCTCTGAGCTCGGCAGTTTCTTCTTGCAAGCACAGTCCCCACAGGTTACGCTGTAAAAAACACCTCACACAGATTGAAGATATACATCATATCTGGACACTCAAGATGTGGAATGTTTTATTCATGTCAGAAGTATTGTGAAAGTAGTGAGATAGAGGCTGGTGACTATCTGTCTTTGAATCGAGATGTTTGGAAGGTCTGATGTATCGTCGTAACAGTGCATTGGGCTTTAGGGACAGTTTTGTTTGTAGAGTCCTGTCTCAGACTTGGAGGAGACTTTTAAAGTTTGTTTACCAAATAACATGGTGGGAGGACAGATTCGAATATTGTTTGTTTGCGGTGTTCTGGAGAAACTGAAATAATATGGCATCTTTTATGTTTTTAAAGGTGTAGAAAGTATTTCTTTCCAACTTTTTGGCAGAAATAAATAAATAGTATTTTTGACAAAATGATGACACCCATGGTCCTATTAGTGGCCTAGAAAAATCTGTTATACTTTTGGAAAAAGGAAAAAAAAACAAATTCCCATGGACAAATAGACCTGTGAATACTTTTATAATGCTTTTGTGTGATGTTGCAATCACACCAATAGGTGGCAGCATACAATCCAAGACCACTGTCATATCAACCAATAAAACGTAACCTAAATAATCTAATTTTATATTTAATGCATTAGTTTGAAAATCAGGTGTGGTTCTAAGCGGTCTTGTTTCAAATCAGGGACCTCATTTATAAAATCTGAACATGTGACAGTTTCCAAAATGAGAATGAATTATATAACCATATGCGCAAATTTTTTTTCCTAAATGCATCGCTGCTTATAAATCACAATTCATCTTAAATACAAGAACTAAGCGCTTTAACTCCTACAAAATTCACAAATATATTTTCATGGTTTAGAAAACATTACTCATCATCAATAGGCAAGGAAATCCATGTGTAGGCATATATTGTTTTAATCATCATCATAATTATTATTTTCAGGAAATCATATATAAATGAATTCATTTCAGTTATGTAATTATCATAGAGCACTTAAAACACTGCTCATTTGATTTGCGCATATAATTATATTAATGCATATTATGATTGCCTATTTGTCTTTATATCTTCATGTTGAATTAATTGAATTACTTGTAAATGACTGCCAAAAAGAACATTTTCATGTCAGTTTCTGCCTTTATAAATCCCAATTTGTTCTTCACTTTTGAAATACGATAAAATCCATGGAATTTAGGATGAAATCTGTTCGTACGTGTGTTTTATAAATGAGGCCCCTGATTTTTTCCTTTTTCCATGTGCTCATATTTACCTTAACTGCAGGGGCTGCACACTCTGAGCACATTTCTATTTGTTTTGTTAGACAGCTCAAGCTGTTTCTTTAAAAGAAGTTAAGTGCATGGTTAAAAACAGAGAGAGAGCTGTGCAAGTTTACAGCCGGGAGAACTGGGATCCCCATCCAGTCTGAAGCCAATGTCTTTTGTTACGCCAAAGTCCAATTAGCTCCCAGCTGAACGGGGCCAATCTGTTTGAATTCCCGTACGGTTTGAGTTTGCTCCCATTTTCTGTGAGTTAGGGAATCCCATCAGTGCTTTGGCAACTAAGCCCTACAAAAAATGAAGAAAAAACACAGGTGGAGATAAATGAGCAGACTTTCTGTGTTTGATATGTAAATGTTCATGATGGAAGGCACTGCTAATTAGAAAAGAGAAGGAAAATTCTATAGGAGGTTCCATAAGAGATTTGTTTTAAACTGCTTCATTTCTAAATGCTTATAGTCAAAGAGTTTTTATGTTATAGATCTAATGCTGTTCTGTTGTGATTCATATCTTGTGTGAGTAAAGATGTGGAAAGGGCATTTTCTGCATGGATACTCTTTAATCAATGCATATGATAATGAAAGCAGAATTGGCAGTTGTTTATTTGAACATTTAAACACCCTGGCAGCAATCACATCCAATGGACAAATGGAAATAACAGATGAAATATGATAGACTTGCATTCTTATAATCCTACAAGGTTGTTGCTGAGGTGTTCTTGAGGTGGTTTTAGCTTTTATATTTATTCATTTAACAGATTGACACATTTGACGCATTGACATTGATTATTTCTAGGTTCTGTATGCTAGCATCAGACCCTTAAATTTAATGCAAACGGCTGTTAGTGGTGAGGATTTTGATTCTTTTCAGTCTGAATCTGTTCAAATAAAAAAGATTCATTCACTTATTCATTTAGTTGCTGCACATCATTATGCCAGTTAATGGTGACAAGTGAGTGTCTTTTGTGCATTATGACTGAATCATTAACATTCCTACTTCCAATCATTCCCAACTAAAATAAAAATAAAGAACTAAGAAAAAATAAATAAATAAAACTATAAACCACAACTTTATTACCAATTAGCATGCTTACAAATCTGGTTAAAAATTTTTTTAGTTTTATCCCGATCTATTATTATAAAACACATTAAAATGCAATTTGAAGATATAGTGACAAAAACAGGTCTCTTCTATGAAGGGCAAGATTCATTTTGATGAAAATGAAAAAATTCCCCCCCATAATTTCCTTGTAAAATATTGTCATATATATAATATGCTTAGGTTGTGGTGCATACACTTACATCAAAGGTGTAAGGGAAATATATGATTACTTTTACCTCCTAACACTTATTAAAAATTATAGCACACCTCTGCTCAAAAGGATGCATGGTTTGAGATATGTTTAATATCTGTTTCATGAACGAGTTACACTCTGAAGTTTAATATTCAGGGTTAAGGGTTTGTTCAAAATATTAACTCAACAAGCATCTAAAATTACCAGTTTACCCCCTGAAGGATATCATAATGTTTCATATGTGATTATTATGCAGACTGCAAGTGTTGATTTATATTAATGTTATAATCCAGAAAATTGGATTATGTTAGCCACAACGAAATTAATCTTTTCCACTCCAGGTTTAAAGCATTGGACAATAAATCACCTGAATGTATCTAACAGCTCATTTGAGCAGCCATATAGAGCGTCCATCAAACTTTCACACAAATGCAAATAATAAAAGACAAGCTAGTTTTTATGTCACTGATTATTATTGTTGTAATTTTGAATAGCTAGTTTTATTGCCATGTACCTTACGATATCCATCACTGTGATGAAGGCCAGTAAACAGCTTTACTACACGGGTTTATGAGGAGTTTACATGTTAGTAGACACCCTGAGAAAGTGTAATAACATGGCCTCCACTGGGATGGCACAGATAAAATGGTTTATCAGGAAGTAGGGGCTCGTAATCCCTCTTGAACAGCTCTCAGACGCCGGCCTTGTTCATCTGCTCCTCTTCACTGCATCAAACATAGGCATTCAAAACACAAAGATGTCCTTTCCAGACCTCACGGAAATCATAAGAGCTTATCTATTCTTTCCTCTCACACACTAGTCATATGTCGATTTTGTTTCGTTAAACTGAGTCACTGGTGTGAAATCAGCAAGGAATTTGTCAAGCTGAGCAGGAATCAGACGATACAGCATGATACAGGCGCAAATGCGAGACCTTAAAAAGAGCTTGTAAAGCTGGAGTAAATGTCAAGCTTGATAAAACATATTCCCTTTGATCTTTAAAAAAAAACCCTGGCTGCAGAATCCAGACACTCAAAGCAGGCGAAACTAGACCTGATGTGCGACTGCGTGGTAATATTATTTACCATGTTTATTAATATTCACATGAGAACATTTTCTGTTTTAGCATTAGCAATCCAAAAGGATGAATATTTTGAGCAGAACCTAAAGAGATCAAATTAATAAATCACCATCATTTAATCACCCACATGTCATTATGAACCTGTATGAACTTCTTTCTTCACAAAAGGAGATGTGTATATAACTCTACCTTTTGAATTCAGATTGCAAGGAGCCTCTTATGCTCACCAAGGCTGCATTTATTTGATAAAAATACTGTAAAGAACCATAAACAAATAGTGTAAATATTATAACAATTTAAACCAAATATTCTATTTTAATACATTTTAAAATGTAATTTATTCCTGGCAAAGCTGAAGCTTTACCAGCCTTTATTTCAGTCATTAGTGTCACATGATCCTTTAGAAATCATTCTAATATGCTGATTTAGTGTTCGAGTATCAACAACTGGCTGAAGGCCAATCAACAACTGGCTGAAGACCTGAACGAGTTTTACTGCAGGTTTGAAAAGCAAAAGCCTGGTCTGACAGCCCACACCCACTCTGACCGTCTCACAGCACAGCCATCAACACCATCCCCCTCCCTCCCCCCTACTGTTTCTCAGCCTGTACTCAAGATCTGTGAAGATGATGTAAGCAAAGTCTTCAGGAGACAGACGATAAGGAAAGCCAAAAGCCCAGACGGTGTCTCTCCAGCCTGCCTCAAAGCCTGTGCTGTCCAGCTAACCATCTTCACATTGATCTTCAACAGATCACTGGAGCGGTGTGAAGTCCCCTCCTGCTTCAAACGCTCCACCATCATCCCTGTACCCAAGAAACCAAAAATCACAGGACTTAATGACTACAGACCTGTTGCTTTAACGTCTGTGGTGATGAAATCATTTAAGAGGCTCGTGTTGGCCCACCTGAAAGACTTTACTGGACCCTTGCTGGACCCCCTGCAGTTTGCTTACCGAGCAAACAGGTCTGTGGATGATGCAGTCAACATGGGATTGCACTACATCCTCCAACATCTAGACAAACCAGGGACTTATGCAAGGATCCTGTTTGTGGACTTCAGCTACACTTTCAACACCATCTCTCAGGAACTGAAGTGGGACACTCACATTGACTCCATCGTGAAAAAGGCTCAGCAGAGGTTGTTCTTCCTTCGTCAACTGAAAAAGTTCAACCTGCCACAGGCGCACATACGACAGTTTTGCTGTTATTGAGTCAGTTCTGTGCTCCTCTATAACTGTCTGGTTTGGGTCAGCAAGCAAATCAGATATAAGAAGACTGCACCGCGGACTGTTAGGACAGCAGAAAGGAACATTCTCCATCTTTAATTATTGCCTGTCTCTCAAGTATTATATAAATACATATGCATATTTTCTATACAGCTGTATATATAGAGTAAATAATGCACAAATCTGTACATAAATCTTCTGTTCCAGATTCATACACATTATTATTATTTATTGTTAAGTCTTATTTAAATGTTCTGTTCTCGTGTCAGATATGTATGTATATATGTATTTATGTATGCATGTATGTACCAAGAGCTTCTTAAAAACCACAACAAATTCCTCGTGTGTTTGCGCACACTTGGCGAATAAAGCTGACTTTTTATTCACTTATTTTTTCCAGCATTGTTTCCAGCATAAGTACAGACATAATATAAAAAAAATAAAGCCATTTACAATAAGTCGAACTGAGATTTTCTTCTTCCTGCAAGAGGGAATTACTGTATGTAAAGGGGTCAATATCACTGTAGGGTGCCTTTTGGTGTCCTGTACATAAATAACTCATTTGCCATGATAACTTAACATAAAAATGACTATGACAGGGTGTGTTATATTAGGCTATGTTTTTATATTCGTAACAAAAGCATTACTTGGCTCTTTAGATACATTTTCTAGATTTTTTTTAGTTTTGTGTAAGAGGATGCGTATTATTTTGCCTTGTCCCATGCACTGCTCATTAAATTTGAATGAGAGTAGAAAACAGTCAAATAATCAAATAAAAAAAATTGTTCTCTATTAATATTTTGTAAATTTTTGGTTAAACTCAATTTGAGTGTATTGATCATTTGGTAATAAAACAATATTTTCTTTAATAAAAAAGAAGAGTTTTTCCATTTCCCTTGAATGAATGAAATGAAAATGAAAGGCACTCTATGGTGATATTGTCCCAAAGATGTTATGTGAACTATTTATTTCCAGCGACCCAAGAGAGAAGTACAACACAGTGTTGTTGATGTGCAATGGCAGTGCACCTCAGAGACAGCTCAGCTCGCTCTCTCTCTCTCTCTCTCTCTCTCTCTCTGTGGAGTTCGTTCCTCTCCACTGGAGTTCAGCTCATCACAACCATGATCACTGACTTCCTACAGAGACCGCTTGAAATCAACATGAAATGGCTTTCGCAACCAATTTTACTTCCATAATGTGACATGTTTTTAATTAAAAAGCTGTTTGACTATTGGTTAACATTAACCAAGATCCTACTCAGCTAGATTACATACTGTACATTCATGAATTGTGCATAATATGACCAGGAACGTGGATTAAAAAAACAAGGTGAAGTGTGTAATTTCTTTGGCATAAATGCAATTTCACAAATAATTGTTTCACTATTGGTTGAATTGTTTTGCTAGAAGTTGACAAGCTGGAATGCTGAAATGAACAAGGCAATGTTTTAAAGTGCTGAAGAGTGACAGCGTTTACACTCTGCTTAAAATTGGCTTACTCATAGTTGTCTTTGCACGTTAATCTAGGAAAGGAGAAAGTATTGTAAAGTAATGGCCAGGTTTATGTTATTGGGGCTGAGCGTTCTCACTGTTATGAGTGTGGACAGCAGTGCTTGGCTCCTCACTGGAGCAGCACCATGGACAGCGACAGCCCCGTCAGCCTCAGGTCTCCCCTGCAGGACTGACACTGCACACACTGCAGCTCTATAGTCATTCTGCTGCTTTAACATCTGTCCATGAAGAACATCTGTCTAAAGGAAGGATATTCTAGTTGCACTCAGGTCTGTTTCCTTCTGTAATTAGAAACTCCTAACTGAACATATTTTGCTTAATTGTTAATTACTCTGTGGTGCTTTATGATCTGTGGTGCAGTGCTCCCCAAAGCCATACTTTATCAAGAGGCTTTGTGCTAATAAATTTCAGCAAATTAGATTTTCTGCAAGGTGGACAAAAAGTATTGAGACCGCTGGATTCTATAGAGAACTCACAACATTAGCTATTATTTATTTATTTATTTATTAAGGTAAAGCTAGAATTTCAGGTTTTTTTCATTTTTTATGCATACAAAAAAGTTTTATGCAATAAAATGTCAAAATATGTTAAAAGGAAATCACAGTGACTAGTAGAGTGCGAAAGAGAATAAAGAGTGGTTTGTTCAGTATATTTGTTACACAATTTTCTACATTGATTTTATGTTTTCCATACTCACTGCAAGGGCATAAATGTCATTTTACAGTCTCAGCTGTACATTTTGTATTTTAGTCAAACCATTCGACAATCTTTCAAAGGGATTATTTCTCTATTCAAAATTAAAAATAAAAATAGGATAAAAAAATGTACAATATACAATATGAAATAGCCTATACAATAATAAAGCAAATAATTAGGCCTATGTGAGTCCACAGTGGCAATAGAGAAAGAGAGTCGCATGTCCTTTTTTGGTGAATCTTCAAACGAGTCAATGATTCAGTGACTCTCTTAAAAACACAGTGTTCATCTGTCGCCACCTACTGCCATAAGGATGTATATCTGTCTATATGTCAGTCCATCCATAATTCTATCAATAATTCTATATATTTATTTAATTTTATTATTATATTTGGGTAATATTGACTATAAATGTGTCCCCTGCCGTCGAGAATCTAAAGGTTTGTGTTTGTGAACCGAAACCATTTCAGCATATGCCGGTTTGTCGATTTTTGTCCGAAAATATTTGGTGCGAAGACGCACTGAAACGTTAACGTTCGCCGTATTTACATAATGTTTTATGTTTAATGGTCATTTTAATGGAGTTATATTCTAGTGGAGTCGGGTAACCTCATTAAGACGGTGTTTCCTTAATGTTTGAATTTTCCTAAATGTTAAATAAAATAAACAAAAAATGTCCATGCGTAAACACGGAAACCTATGGAGATCCTACTATTTGTTGGGAAATTGCACAGCTGCAACTTTAAGACAGAAGCGAACTCCCCCTCTTTTCTCGAACAATGGTCTCTACCAACCACCGCTGTTCTCGCCGCTGAATCCTGAACGTGCCATTTTATTACTAATGGGCATATCTGGAAATCAAAATGTCATCGGTATACGGGACAGTATCGCGTTTCTGAGGATGCCAGCGGTGGATATTCATGCGGGTTTCGCCGGAGCAGTGCTGATTTTGGCCAGTGAAGCTTCCTTGTAGTGAATCGGATGATTGGAGCAGCTGTGCGCTCGCGCTTAGATTGCAGCTGTCATTGATATTGCACAGTGGACAGTGAGTATAAGACAACCCATACACAATACAGTGCAACAGTCATTGTGTCCAACTTGTGAAAATACAGTACTCTCTGTGCACCATTCTCAAGGTGATTCGGAAATGCCTCTTTAGTGAAAGGAAACTTCCAACAGATGTGAAAGGTATTGCTGTAGCAACAGAGATCAATGAATGTGTGAGTGAATGAATGAATGCATGAATGAATGCATGCATATTCTTGGGAACTGATGATAATCTTTCATATCTCATACAGGAAAAAGGTGCATAGATCAATGGAAGACACTGACAGAGAGAAAGGAAAGAGAGAGGAGGGAGGGAGAGAGAGAGAGGCAAAGACAGGCATGATGTAATGCGCTTGAGACAATGGTTGAGGATTCTCTCCAATTAGAGTCACAGCAGCAGAATTGGCTGTTTTTAAAGAGATGAGATCACTATAACATGCCGGCTTGTTTGGTGTAGTGGGCATGTCACGGGAATTATCCCTGCATATCCCACTCGCCTGTGGTCCGGCTGTAATGGACCTTATTCACATGTGCCGGAGGACTGTGTGAACGTGAACGTGGTGCTTTAATGTACTAATGCTTGGCTGTTCAGTCAAACAAAGCATGTTTGAATGATTACAGCATGAAGCTTTAATTTAAATTTCAAGAATTAATTGACACGTTTAATTGTGATGTTACTCACACGCAATTAATTTCAACGCTGATGTGTAATATTTGACTGTTTTACTGTCATTAGGCAATATTGTACTAAAATTGACAAGTCATACAATCACATCATGTTTAATGTTTATTAAAGCAATTTTGTGACTGTACATTTTTTAAAGTTTAAAATAGTTTCTAGTAGATGTCACAAGTTAAAAAAATTAAATGGGTATAACCAAACGTATAGCACTATCTGCTTTCAAACCTCAAATCGAGTCATTTTTGCTACTTTGTGGACACTAAATATTTAACGTGGCAGCCATGAATGCTTCCTATTGATGGAGAATTGTAGTGGCCACACTGGTGTTCTTGCCTCTAATGGTCCATACTGTAGACAGAGAGGCCGAGAATAGGATGTCCCACTGACCCTGTTGGTTGGTCTGGTGTGTAAAGGCTACCTCAGCCGTTTCCACTGTATTTTATCAAATATACAGCTGGTTTGTATGACCTTGGTAGGGGGTGTGTGGTGGAAAGGATCTTTTTCACACCACTGAATGTGCACAGGTTGGTTCTAGTTTATGGCAGTTAAAAATTACTGCGTCCAGTCGAGTCTGAGACCACTGTTGAAAATCTGGGATATAAAATCATGTTTAAATCTAAAATATATTTTTTGTATATATCAATATAATATTAAAATAGGATTATTATTATTATTGTAAATGTATAATATAATGTCATAAGAAATTTTAAGAGCACACAATGGAGTCCAGTCTGAGCCCACTGTTGTAGAGCTGATATTTAAAATCAAATTGAATTATAAATAAATAAAGAATACAATTAATCAAATATTTTAAATTATCTAGTGATTTATAAATAAATAAATAATCATAAGGGCATTAAATAAATGAGAAACACTTTTTAAACAGTTTTTTAAGAACACTCAGTGGGGTCTGGTTGAGACCACTTAAAGATCTGGGTTTTAAAATGTAATTTAAATCTACAAATAAACAAAAAACATTTAAATATTAAAATAAAAAAATAAAACAAAATGTATTTATTGTATAACCATAAACTATATAAATGTAATGGCATAAATGAAAACTCAGTGGAGTCTAGTCTGAGACCACTGTTGTAAATCTGGGATTAAAAATATAATTTGAATCTCCAAATTGTCAGTCCTGTGTGGTGTGTCATGTGTTCCCGCCTCTTGTGTCCTTATTTGGTTTGTTTCCTGTCCTTGCCTAGTGTGATTATTAGTTTATGTTCCAGTTGTGTGTAGTTAATTTACCTGTGCATTTAAGTGCTGTCTGTTGAGTTAAGTGTTTGTCTGGTCTACTCGTTTCTCCCTGGTGTTCCTGTCTGTCTCAGCCTTGCATTGTCTTGCCCTTTTGGATTTATTAAAGACTGTTATTTTGAGTTATATCCTAGTCTGCTTGTTCCTCGTTCATCCCTGCTGTGTGCACCGTGACACAAATAAACAAAAATGTTTAAATATAAAATGAAGAGAGAGAGAGAGAAATATTACATGTTATTATGTATTTAGTACAATTGTAAATAATTAAAATAAATAATTAGAAGTTTAAGATTATATGTGATGTTTAAGATCATGCAAGTCACTAATCAATTGAAAGTAAATGTGAGACACTGACAATGTGAACAAGTTTTGTGGGGTTCATATATCTTGAAATTGTCAAAGCTAAGGACAAACCAAATACTAGGACATTTTAAAATTCATGTACATTTCCTAAAAAAATTAAGTTGCATTAATTAAAAAAAGCTTTTCACTAGTGGTCTTAGACTTTTGGACCCCACTGTATATCAAATGCAGCATCATAATTTTCGTGGTTGGTGCAGTTCCATTATTCTTGACCTGTCTTGTATCACTACAAAATCCACAGATTTCATTGAACTCTCTCACCTCAGCCCTCCATTTCCTCTCAATCTGTACCTCTCTCTCTTTCTCCCTCCCCCCACAGCCATCCATTCATTCAGTCAGTGTGTGTGGAATATGATCGCTCTTGTTGTCATCAGTGGGGCTTTTACGCTGGGCATTGCCTTGTGCTCCACTCAATACTCCGATTGAAATGTGGGTTTAAAATACAGCGTACTACAGCACTCTCAAACCAATTGTGCCGTTGAGCAGTCTTGGGTTCATGCCCATCTGCTTTAAATTTCACTGCAGGATGTTATGCCAAATATCCTCGAAATATTCTATGCCCTTGACCTTCTGTTAAAATATGAGCTGCAATGTGTTAACAGTCAATAATACACATTCCTTTGTTCATTTATTCAGTTCAGCCCACACGCTTGGACCATCACTGCTCACAAACCCCCTACTTTCAACTTGGTACAGTCATTATTGGATTATTTGACTCTGTTTTCTCATTAACCAATCATAAAGGGCTTGAGCAACAAAACATATTCAGCAAAAATCTGGATTTGAAGACCTATATTTAACCCGTTTTGCTACCAAAATGTGGCATAATTGCAGTTGGAGATCCCACTAGAATAAGGCCATAGATCCCTTGAGCAATATAAAAACACAATTACTGACCCTGTTGGATCAGTCCAAAGTAAACCATCATAAAGCAATTATTGCCCAAATGGGACGTAGGATTCCATTGTTCTTTATGTTCATTGAATACCGTTATGTATCTAGTAGGCTGAAGTTGAACCCTGGATCATTCTGCAGTTAAAGTTTTGAAGTCTTGCCAGCTTCGCTGCTGATGTCTGATGTTAGTGGCTGTTTGGTGTTATGAAATATAGATGGGGGGAGTCTTCACTTAAGATGCTGTAATGTTTTTCTCTTCCCCTCTTCCAATCCTGCTGCGTCATTCTTTCTTTCTTCCTCTCTCCATCTTCTTTCTTCCTGGAGCTTCATATATCACAAAGTTAAGATGCACTTGCTTTCATTTGTTTGGTGGTTCAGTTGAGTTTCATTCATAATTTTTCATTTGGAGCATGTAGGAATGTGCTAATAGACTTCAGCAACTGACATTTTCTGCAGTGTTTACAAAAATTGAGACAGTTTGATGCTACAGAGTTTTTTTGAGACAGTTTGATGCTACATTTGTTTCATTTGTGTTTGTATAATTAATTGTTACATTTTTGAAATTATTATTATTATTATTTAAAGTGATTTTTCTAATTGTTGTTAAAGTAAGGGGTCCAATTTCAGAAAGTTTTGTAAACAATGTGTGAATTGGAAAAAAATAAAGTTTCAAAAACTTTTTCTTTTCCGGACACTCTTCTAAGCTACCATTGGTTGTACAGACACTTTTATTGTTGTAATATTGAAACTGGATTTTTTTTTTATATTGCTGTAAAGTCAAATGATATAGAACAGTAGACACACACTTTATAGACCAGTGAAATTAACTCAATTACAGCATCTCACAGGACATAGATCATATGAGCTCCTGTGTTTTCACTCTCAATAAGTCACTATGCATTTGCATTAAGTGACATTTTTCTCAATTTCATTGTATCAAATCGCTGCATGCTTAAAAATGATAGGCTGACATTATGTAGGCCTAATTGACAGAATAATCAGCCAATTGAAGAGAATGTGTAAGCACTTCCTGATCTCGTGACTTTTTTTCTTGTATCTTGCTATTTTTTTCCTCTTATATTATATTATATTATATTATATTATATCCTATTAGTCTCATTGGGGCAACAACTGCTTTACTATGCTGAGATGGTAACTTGCAAAATGCCAGCTAACTAAAAAAAAAAAAGGTCCCACTTTATATTAGGTGACCTTAACTACTTTGTACTACTTACGTTTAAATTAATCTTTTGGTACAATGCACTTATTGTGTACATAGATGTTTTTACACTGTACTTCTATTTTTAAAAATACCTGCATGTAATTACATCTGTAATTAATTTCTGTAACTACATTTGTAATTACACTGTTGACCCATCCCTTACACCTTAACCCACCCTTAAACCTACCCAGACCACCAAACCTGTCCCTAACCTTACCCTTTTTTGATGTATGTAATAGTTAAGGCCACCTAATATAAAGGAGGACCAAAACACAAAAAACAAGAAATGTTTATTTTCATTTCATCTATAGTTTTTATTATAATAAAAATAAAATTCAAAGAATAAAAAAAATCCACTGTGCTATTATTATAGCTATGTATGACTATAAATAGTTAGGTCTATTTATAGTTAATAAATAATGGCCGTGTCATATGTGATTCATATGTGAGTCTTTTTAGTAGATGTACCTTCTTCAGTAAACACTATCTCATTTTGTTATTGTGGAGCTGTTGTGCTCACTGATGGTGTGTAATAGTGACGTCAGAGGTGGTGTGTAAACTGCTGTGAGCGTCGCTGCTCTGCGCTGCAGCAGGTGTCTGTCCCTGACGTCACTCTCTGAGTGTGACTGAATGTGTCAGTGTTGTGTGAAAATAAATGTAGGTCTTTTTTCTCATTGTAGGCAGAGAAGTGTGCGAGTATGTGTGTGTGTGTTTGCGCAGTGATTGAGAGGGAGTCCCAGACTCTGTCCCACATGAATAATTTATTGATTGGCATATGGCATTGAGACGTCGCTTCTATTCCAGTTCCTTTGTCTCTGTCCTTGCTCGCTTCTCTGTTATATCCGGATGTTTCGCAAACATCCGCAGGAAAAAGCAACCCCTCTTGGTTTTGGGTTTGATTCCCCCCCCCCTGTTTATAGTTATTGCCGTGCACTTTCATGTCAATTCGACAACTATCTAGTTTACACTCATTTTTAATTGAAAATAGTTTTCCTGACCAGAAAGCATAAGGGCCAAGGGTAAGAAGTGGTGGTGATTTGTTCTGTATTGACCAACTATCAATATCCCAATAACTACCTCCATGTTAGACTGCAACAGAGATGAGAAGATGCTTCCAGATGCATGAGTGCTCATTTACAGATCATTTCAAGTCATTTCAGCTTTAATTTAATTTGTATGTGACCAAAAGTGGTCATTTCCGAGTAGGTGAGTTGTTAACTCTGTAATTAGTCCATCTTTCTCCATCAGTTTAACCACTTATGGATTTTCTGAACAGTTGGTAGGCAGGCATTATGTAGTTGACAGGATAATCAGACAATCACAGTATATCCAGTGTTGTTGTTGTTAACAAATTATTAAAAATGATTTATGTTAATTGAATATTACAAATATAATAAAATGTAAATATTAGATGGAAAAACTTAAAAACATAAACTTAAAAAAAATTGAAATGTTGCTTTGGCAAATAACTAAAATAAAATATTTTAAAGTAAATTGAAGTAATAATAATAAAAAAAAAGAAAATACTTATTATATTCTAACACTAATATTATACACTACCAGTCAAAAGTTTTTGAACAGTTAGATTTTTAATGTTTTTAAACTGCTCACCAAGCCTGCATTTATTTGATCCAAAATACAGCAAAAGCAGTAATATTGTGAAATATTTTTACTATTTAAAATAACTGCTTTCTATTTGAATATTTAAAATGTAATTTATTCCTTTGATCTAACCTAAATATTCAGCATCATTACTCTAGTCTTCAGTGTCACATGATCCTTCAGAAATCATGCAAGAAACATTTATTATTATTATTATTAATAATAATATTTAAAACAGTTGAGTAAATTTGTTTCAGGATTCTTTGATGAACAGAAAGATCCAAAGATCAGCATTTATCTGAAATAAAAAGTTTTTGTAACATCATACACTATACCATTCAAAAGCTTGGAGTCAATATAATGTTTTATTTTTTATTTTTTGGGGGAAAGAAATTAATACTTTTATTTAGCAAGGATGCTTTAAATTGATCAAAAGTGATGATAAAGACATTTATAATGTTACAAAAGATTTCTATTTCAGATAAATGCTGTTCTTCTGAACTTTCTATTCATCAAAGAAACCTGAAACATTCTACTCAGCTGTTTTCAACATAATAATAAATAATTATATATAATAATAATAATTATAATAATAAATTAATAATAATAATTATAAATGTTTTTATGAGCATCAAATCAGAATATTAGAATGATTTCTGAACGATCATGGCTGGATTAATGAAGCTAAAAATTCAGATTTGAAATCACAGGAATAAATTACATTTTAAAACATATTCAAAGAGAAAACAGTCATTTTAAATAGTAAAAATATTTCAAAATTGTACTGTTTTTGCTGTACTTTGGGTCAAATAAATGAAGGCTTGGTGAGCAGAAGAGACTTCTTTAAAAACATTAAAAATCTTACTGTTCAAAAACTTTTGACTGGTATTATAAATTATATTATATTATTTTTTACTATAATATTTATTTTATTTTATTATTTTTTATGACTTTTATGACTTTTTTTGTCTTCCTTGCTTCCTTTAGAATCAGTAAATGTCTTGTGTTCTTTGCTCAAAAGGGAGATTGTTCCACTGAATAATTCATTAATTAAATATAATTACATTTTAATTAAGCAGCTAGTTAGAACAGTGGTATTTGTTTCAGTCTCATTGCATGTTTACATTTCATAAAATAACATATTTTGTTTTTGAAGTAGCAACCAACTTAGCTGAGGTCTTATTGCTATAATCATCTGTTATCTACGTGACATTTGTCAAGTGTTTTGATACCCAGCGGAAGTTTGAGAAACTCACACGTGGTCTAGTAACTCGTGACAGACCTTTACACATTAATTTGTCTTCTGAATTGTCTCTTTATTTATAACAGGAGGGAAAAAATCCAGGCTGCTTCAGGGCTCTCCATTGTATGCTTGGTTGGAGACAGGAGAGCTGGCCGCAGCCCAGAGCGTTTGTGGGTCTAAAGTTAGCAGTTAGTGGCTAGCTGGGAGATAGTGGGACTCTGGCTAACAGCCTGTTCACATAGTGTCTGCAGGCCCATTGCCAGTGACAGCCAGATTAGGATGGACTTGTAAGATATCTGTAAACATGAAAAATGTCAGATTGTAGGCCATATGTCTTCTGTTTATAAAATGACAATGTCTTTTTGTATGTTTATATGTGTATACTATAGGGAGGTAAAATCGTGTTTGAATTTAAATTAATGATCGTTTAGAAACAAGTTATTAGTTTTGCAGTTTTCCTTTTGGTGAAGCAAATTTCAAATTGATCAGCTATCAGTATCTCAATAACTGCCTCAAGAACAGTCGCTACGTTAGACTGCATATGAGATATGCCTCTAGATGTGTTCAGAGGGCTCATTTACAGATTATTTCAAGTCATTTCAGGTTCTTTTAAATTTGTATGTGACTGAAAGAGGTGATTTCTGAGTGGGTTATTTGTAAATGTTGTAATTAGTCCATCAGTTTAACCACTCATGGATTTTCTGAGCAGTTGTGAACATAATATAACTGACAGGATAATCAGCCAATCACATGACTATTTATTTTTCACACTTCTTTTATTATTGTTGTTATATATTATATTATATTATATTATTGTTACCTAAAATGAAAGCTATTAATAATAATTTGTACATTGAAATAAAGCTGAAATAATAAATATTAAATTTAAAATTTGAAAATTAGAAATGTTATAAGCTGAAGTTACTAACATTAAGCTTAAAATATTTGAACTAAAATTAAAATGAAAGTTGAAAATATCAAAAATAAAAGCTAACTCAAAATATTAAATACTGTAATAATATACAAAATACTAAAATATTACTTTTTAAAATGCAAAATTTTCATAATATTTTTTAATATTTTATTATATTTAATTTTAGCTGTTTTTCACTAAATTAACTGGTTTTAGCTGGGTTTTTTAATGCCAAATCAGCTGTTTTTAGCTGTTTTTTGCTAAATGAACTGGTTTTTAGCTGGGGGTTTTTTTTTTAATGAACCAGCTGGGTTTTAGTTGTTTTTTGTTAAATCAGGCTGGTTTTAGATGGTTTTTAGCTTTTAAAACTACAGTACCAAATTAAAGCTTATCTATTTCAAACTGAAAACCTTCAAACCTCAAACTTTTAAAACTACTTCACACTTTCTGGCTCGGCTTTTTCAAGCCAACTTAAAGCTTGTCTACAAACTTTATCTAGTTTTTTGTATTACTTTTTTCTTACTTGTTGAGAAAATTACTCTCCTTTTTTCAGAAGCCGCAAACGCCACCCCTAATCTTGAGTATGTGCTTACATTGTTGTCATCCTCAGTAAGGGTGTAATATATAAGCCATCTGAGACAAATGGCACAGGTGGTGGTTGTGGTCTGTACCGAGTCATGGTGCTGCAGGAGACGGTACAACACAGCTGTAGAGCACCGTGTTACATAAGCAACAGAGGAAATGATGCGTTCTGATCCAGTAAACGGCACAAGCATGAAATGTAGAGTGCAGGAAGCCCACCCTCCCATGACATCATTGCTTTACTATACACATAAACTCTACATCACTATTTGGACAGATTCATTTTCTGTATAGCTTATAATAACAGGACCTGAGACGCCCGGTATGTACCGAGACACTTACACATACAAGATTTACTTACCATGACTTTGTCTTTCTCTGTTCATCTGTTTTTTCTGCACTCATAAACACAATAAACACATCTCGTCCTTGCCAGGAGATTCCTCCACCCGCTCCGCCTGTGTTGTATCATCACAGCCTAGGCGTGGAGCTCTGTGGCCCTGTGTGTTTTTAATGCTCGTCTCCCCTACAGCTACCAGCCGCCACAATCCTGACAGCTTTGAGTCTAACAGGAGCAGACACACTTCACCACTATGTACATACAGTCTACATGCTGTCTTCTCACAGATGCTCTGAGCAGTTCAGTGCTTTTACAGATAGACACAAAGGGATTGACAGACAAAAGCATGTTTATGTACATAAAGTGTTGAGAATATCATACTGTTCAAAAGTTTGGGGTTGGTAAGATTGTTTTACTGATTATGAAAGACGTTTCTTGTTCTTCCTAAGGCTGCAGTTATTTGTTCATAAATACAGTTAAATGGTATTATTGTAAAATATTTTCACAATTTATAATAATAAAAAAAAATATTATAATATATTTCAAAATGTAATGTGATGGCAAAGCTGAATTTTCAGCAGTCATTACTCCAGTCTTCAGTGTCAAATGATCCGTCAGAAATATTATTATATTATTATATATTATCAATGCTTGATGTTTTTGTGGAAAATGTGACACTTTTTTTAAAGATTCTTTGGTGAATTGAATTAGAAATATTTTTAACCTTTATATATATATATTTTTTTACTTTATAAATGTCTTTACTGATTTTTTTTTGTCATTTTAATGCATCCTTGCTTAATATATAATATTGATTTCTTTAAAAAAAAAACTCACTGACCCCAAACATTAAACAATAATCTAAATAGTGCAAATTAATATTGTTGTTGTTGTTTTAATTTGTTATATTTTTATTAGTGCTGTCAAATGATTAATTGCGATTAATCGCATCCAAAATAAAAGTTTTTGTTTACATAATATAGGTGTATAATGTCTATATTTATTATGTGTATATAGAAATACAAGCACATGCATGTATATATTTAAGGAAAATATGTTATGTTTATATGTTCAATATATTTATATATACATAAAATATAAGAATATAAATATATACATGTAAATACATATATATATAAAATATTTACAGTATGTGTGTGTATTTATATATACATAATAAATATACACAGCACACACGCATATATTATGTAAAGAAAAACTTTTATTTTGGATGTGATTAATCGTTTGACAGCACTAATTTTGATTAATTATTATTTAAATTCTTTATTATTAAAACTGGCCTTAAAACAACCAATAATAATAATAATAATATTTTATTATTATTATTATTATGTTGTTGTTATATAATAATTTGTTATTATTGTATAATATAATTATGTACTACAATATTGTTACTACCACTACTGCTAATAATATGTAATGATAATATTTTTTAAATGTTGTTGTTGTTGTTATTATTATTAAATACATATCATAATCATATATTATATTATATTATATTTACATAGCATTAAAATAATAGTAAAATCTTGTCATATTAGCCAATCACTAAATGGTACAATTAACAAAAGCTGCACAAATTATGTTTGTAGTCATTTACCTTTTAAGTAATGTATGTAATGTAGATGTAAGGTAGAGTATTATTAAAACTGGTCTCAAAATGGACAGTCTTTGCAGAACCAAGTCAAGTAAAATGTATTTATAGTACTTTTCACAATACACAATGTTTCAAAGCAGCTTTACAGATATTTCCATGGGTATCCTAAGCATTCATCCTCTTTCAGCAGGTAAAGATGATGTGTGAAGTGATGCCCACGATCAGCGAGGACACGGCGATGAGCCAGCGTGGCTCCCAGAGCAGCGCCTCCGACCCTGACTCACATTTTGAGCAGTTGATGGTCAACATGCTTGACGAGAGAGACCGTCTGTTGGACACCCTGAGAGAGACACAAGAAAGCCTGGCCCTCGCCCAGCAGCACCTGCAGGACGTCATCTATGACCGGGACTCACTGCAGCGTCAGCTCAGCTCCGCACTGCCACAGGTACCACAACTACACCCAAACTCATATAACCATACTTCTGACTTACGGCAAAAAGTCTGGTCCACATAATCAGCTTGTTCCAACTGAGAACCTCCCTTTTTAACAAGTTTACCTCTTGAATGTCTTAAACTTAGACATCATATTCCGATAAGGATATCGGAGTACCAGCGATGTCATGGAAAGGAATGATAAATGTTCATTTCACTCTCATAAAATAGATTTAATTTGTTCCTTTGCGGAGCGTTTCAGAGACTGTGAAAATACGAGCATGTCACAGCTGGCCATGTGTGATTGCAGCAGCTGAAACTGGTGATACTAAAATCTGCATCCAAGTGTCTCTTTCCAAACAAAGAGGACTAAAAATCACCAAGCGCGGTTTTCAGCTGCGCTACGATTGCCCAGAGACATGGGAAAAAGCGATGGCTTACGTAATCATGACTAAACTCAGATTAGCTCGACGCTCAAAGGAAAAGTGTGTCAGTAATTCTAGTCACAAGTCCTTACCGTTCTCCTTCCAGAAGTCTCTGTGGTCCTGGCGGAGAATAAAAGAAGGTTTTGTTGTGTAGTGCTTCTTACTTTCCCTCAGTGATAGTCTTGTTCCTGGTGAAGACACGGTTTTAGCGCTGCTTACTGTACTGAGGTTTGAAAAAGGTTTGTTGTTGATTTGAGTGTCATGAACAATACCCTTTTACAAGTTTGGGGTCAGTTAGGGCTGGGTGATAAACCTGAAAACCTGACAAGCAATATGTATCTGGATATTTTTGCATTAGCTTGAGAGAAATTAAAAAGTTTGAGAGTAATTAAAAAGAAAACATGATAGAACTTACTTATTTTTCTATATGATATCATTTTATGGAAAATAGCAGTGTGAACATTCTTCAAAACATCACCTTTTGTGTTCTACAAAAGAAAGAAAGTTATGCTGGTTTGGAACAATGTGACGGTAAGTAACTTATGATAGAAGAACATAAAAGAGCCATTTACCATTCATAAAATACTAATCATGTGAATTACAGACATTAGCATGTGACTGAGTTCTTGCTGTTTTACTGTCCTGGCGGTCTAGACCGACCGGGTCGATAACAATGTATTGATTTTTATTGTGTCACGACAGTACTCATACACACTGTTTACTGATCACATTTTAAATGAGATGTTACTTCTCTCAATCTAGACCTTGCACGCATGCAAACGACTCCATTAATTAGCGTGGCAGCGCTTTATTATCCCTTGCCACATCAACTCCATGCTAATGCTTTACGAGGCTCTTTCTGAAGATGTGTACCAGCAGGAAAGCCATGTTATTATGAGCTGTTGTAATTGAGAAACCGTGAACAGTGTCTGCTAATGTTTTTTAAACAGCATTGAAATAGATTTTATTCACAGTGATTGTTTGGTGATGTTTGTAATGGCCACTTTACACAGTTTACACTAATTGCATGATGGATGCAGGCTTTTGCTTATTTGATAAGCTAAATATCAGTTTATTTCTAGCTTTTTACAGAGCTTTTTTAAAATCTGGTGGCTTTCTTAAACCTCCTTTGTGCTCATTGTGTTCTCACAGAGCTTCTGAAGCATGGCTATGAATGTGAGCGGGGACCAGGATAATTCAGTTGAAAAATCACTGGCAATGCGTTGCGATTGGCCAATCATCTTTTCAATTAGATAATGCCACATATCTTATTAGCAAGCAGTTTGCAAATTGACCTGAATGCATCAAATTGGACTTTCTAATTGAAAAGTAAACTATTTTGGAAATCAGGCTAGTTTGCAGACTATGAGTTTGTCATAAAATAAAGTTATTATTATGATTAATAATTATAATAAATATTTATTCATACATATCATATAATTATGCATGAGTATTATATTATATTATATTATATTGTATTATATATTTACATAGCAATAAAATAAAAATATAGTTGTAATTGCCAGTCATGTGGTACAAGTAACAAAAGCTACACAAAATGTGTTATATACAGTACATTTACATTTATATTTATGCATTTAGCAGACACTTTTATCCAAAGTGACTTACATTGCATTCAAGTTACAGTTTTACATTTTATCAGCTCTTGCTTTCCCTGGGAATCGAACCCATGATCTTGGCGTTGCTAGCACCATGCTCTACCATTTGAGCTACAGGAAAGCCTATAGCTCAAATGGTAGCTTATATATATACAGTATATATATATAAGCTCAAAAATGACTGTGGCTGTACCACAGTACAATAAATTCAATAATCTAAATAGTGCAAAATATTATTGTTGTTGTTGTTGTTTTAATTAGTTATATATTTAATTGTTGTTGTATTATTATTTGTATTTATTTAATTTATTAATTTATTAATTTATTTATACACATATACTTATTATATTATATTATATATTTATATAGCAATAAAATAATAGTAAAAATATAGGTGTAATAGCCAGTCATGTGGTAAAAGTAACAAAAGCTACACAAAATGTTATATATATATATATATATATATATATATATAAGCTCAAAAATGACTGTGGCTGTACCACAGTACAATAAATTCAATAATCTAAATAGTGCAAATTATTATTATTGTTGTTGTTTTTGTTTTTATTTGTTATATTTTTAATTGTTGTTGTTGTTGTTATTTATACAATATAATTATTACATTACATTATATTATATTATATTTACATAGCATATTTAAAATAGTAAAAATCCAGTCGTAATAGCCTGCCACTACAGTGTAAAAAAAAAAAAAAAAGTTGGGCTACCTTAAAATTTTAAGTCAACCAGCTAAAGTGGATTTTTGAGTTTTCTCAACTTAATTTTTAGGACATTTCTCAACTTTTTGTTGTATAAACTTAAAACAAGAAGTTGAGAAAACTCAAAAATCTGCTGAAGCTGGTTGCCTTAATTTGAAGTTTGCCCAACTTTTTTTTTTTACAGTGTATGTGGTACAAGTAACAAAAGCTGCACAAATTGTGTTTTTAGTCATTTACTTTTGACGCAATGTAAAAAAAAAAAAGTAAGGATTTTGCGATTTGTTTTGTTTGTAATTTTAGGTTTAGTAGGATGTTTCACCTGCTTTTTAAAAACTGAAACTTTTTAAACATCAGTTTGGAAATGTGTAACATGAAAAAACAAAACAAACAGAGACTTTGCTTCCTCTGATATTGTTTTGTAGATGGTAATGTAAACAGGTTGTCTGAATCTGATCCACAGTGAGCAGACATGTGGAACATTTCTGAAACAACACTTTGACCTCCTTTAGCGCTTGACAGCATCTGAGGTTTGGGCTCGCGGTTTAGACTGTGCGTTAAATCTGGGCTCTGATGAGCAGGGAGATGAAATAGGCTGAATTATTGCTGCAGGGTGAACTTGGCTGTAGAAGAAGAGGAGGAGAGACAGGAAAGTGGGGAGGAAGTAGACGGAAGGTGGAGTGATGCGGAGAGGAAGTGGCCTGGTTTTAGCCTCATGATGGTAGCTATTGGCTGCCTGATATAAAGCCGATATATCTTTCTCTCTAGCATGCATACCTTAACATTCAGAACTGAGATCTGAATGGCAGCCGCATTCCCCCAAGATGCCCTGGGGGTCAGACTGTGATTATATCATGTGCAATAATGTCTTATGTCCTTCTTCACAGCAACAACTCTCACAACAAACCAAGAAACAGGACACAACTTTTAATGTGTTAAAAACTTTTTACTGTTTTATTTTACCAAAGAGTCATCTTAATCATTGCAGCTTTAACAGCAACACTAAAACTCAGGTCATTTATAGTCTGCATTATACTAAAACACAATCATTACTATTGATTGGCCCTTTTAAGTAACTGCCCAATCTACTAGCTGTGCTTTATTAGGTAAAAGCTGAAGTGTATTTACACATTTGGCAATCAAAGTTGAATTACAGCTCACCTTTATTTACCTTTTTTTCCCAGTTTTATTTACTTAGACTAAAGTGTTTGTAAGTTTAAAATTGCAAAACCCAGTTTTTCTGATTTTTTGCCATAATGAAAACTAAATAATAATCATACTACAACAGTACAAAAACAAATTCATTATAATATACATTCTTCTTCTTTTTCTTATTTACAGTGTTATTAATAATAATGTATATTAATAATTAGGGATGCACGATATTTATTGGAATGATATCGGAATCGGCCGATAATGGCTTAAAATGTAAACATTGGCTTCGGTCCGATATGTATGCCGATATGTCGATAAGATGAATAACTCACATGTGCATAGGGTGTGCTAGCGATAAGATCAAGTCAGCATTGTCGTCATTCTTGAAGCAAATTTTTGCCTGAATGGTGATTAGATTCAAAGTTTTTAATCGCTGCATTTTAACTGAGAATGCGTAAACAGGATCAATAGATTCGTCAGTCACTAGCGCATGTGGCAGCGGCAGCCTCCTCCGGGTCCTAATGACTGTCAGGTATAAGGAGTTTTAATTCCCTAGGGGGTGCTGTTGGCCTACTTGTAATACAATTAAAGTAAAATACACAAATAACATTAAGATTGTAGTTCTGATTAAATAAAGCAGTAACTGATGTCGTAAAATCACAAGTATATTTTGATTTAAAGGTCAGAAGATATAGCTTACATGAATAAAAATCACAAACATGACACTTGTAAATTAAATAATTTTATATGTAGATTTATTTATTAATGTGTAATTTTTTTTTTTAAACAGATTATGAGCTCTGAAAGATTTTCAGAATGTTTACAACTCTTTTGCTTTAGACCATCTACAAATGTTAAATCTTTAAATAAAATGATAAGGTTACCACTGCATCTGTCTGGGGAAAAAAAGTGATTGATTTATAGTTGATTTATAATTATTTTCAAAGCTTTCAATGTACTCTCATTATAAAAGAACTTCATTATTGTTTATTTAATTCTAACAAATACGTTTTTGTTAAAAACTAACCAAAATTAAAAAAAATTGTTTATAATTTCTGCACAGGAGAGACTTGGTGTTGTTTCCAAACAAAAGGAAATATATCGGTATTCAATATCGGCTATCAGCAAAAATGAGTTGAAAAATTTTGGCATATCGGATATCGTCAAATTCAATATTGTGCATCCCTATTAATAATACTTGAACAACAAAAAAACGATAACAGATTAAGTTAAGAAATGTGAAAATCAATAAAAGATATTGATTATCGGTCTGTAATTAACACACAACTGCCCAAATTTGTATTATTATTATTATTATTATTATTATAAGTTATTATTATTATACCACTTACAGTGAGGTAATAAGAAGTAAGATAGATACTATTCCTAAACACCAGGTTAACCATTACATAGTAGTCTTAAAGTCACAGTCCATTTAATTCTAAGGGTCAGACAGACAGGACAGAGTCAGACAAAAAAATTAATTAAAAGTATAGTTCACCCAAAAATGAAAATTATGTCATTAATTACTCACTCTCATGTCATTCCAAACCCATAAGACCTTCGTTGATCTTTGATGAAATCAAAGTGAACGACACGAGGGTGATTAATTAATGACCGAATTTTCATTTTTGGGCGAACGATCCCTTTAAGGGTATTTTTTGCTGCTGGGGTTGAACAGCTGTCTACTTTCTCCTGTTTTCATGTCCTATGTTGCTCTTTTAGACTCCTGTCCTCTGTCTGTGCGGTTCAGTTCTGCTTACTCATCAGGCCAAAGTGGTGTGCACACATCAATGCCACCTTTGAGTCTGGGTCAGCAAGTTTAAGAGAAAGAGAGAGAGAGAAAGGACCAGACTCAGAACACCTATTGGTACCCTTCATTGTCCAGTAAAACAAAACAAACAAAAAACATCTATTGTTCGTTTATTAGACTTCACTAGATTACCCTCCAGCTACTCATAATGCTGCACCATCTCTCTGTAACTGTCAGTGGGAGCAGGTTTTCCTTGAAGGTTTTCACTCTTTGCAAGTGACCGTGTTGGCCTGAATGCATAATGTTGATGGTATGTTTTGATATTTGCCTTGTGCCGAAATTAATATGATAAATAGTTTTTTTTTTAAATACAGTTGAAGTCACAATGAAACGGAATGTAGCAGCAGATCTTTTCACATTGATTCCATTGAAGAGCCATATTGGGTTCCTTTAAAGAACCTTTCATGGAACAGTTCCTTAAATGAACCATATTTCTTCCATAACCAT
Organism: Schizothorax lantsangensis; assembly: GCA_027422415.1. Classification (NCBI taxonomy): domain Eukaryota; kingdom Metazoa; phylum Chordata; class Actinopteri; order Cypriniformes; family Cyprinidae; genus Schizothorax; species Schizothorax lantsangensis. Next base: position 12,717,652 of record CM049849.1, read on the forward strand.
TTCATAACCATGGATTTCATAACAATTTGTGAAGTTATAATATAAATAATTTAAATATTATTATATTATTAGGTTAATATAATTTTTGAAGGGTTTAGTGATTTTTTTTGTTGCTATTATTATGTTATTATTATTATTATAGGGACTGTCAAACAAGCAAACACTAAAAAGGAGTCAAAACAACACAGAAGTGAAATGGTAACAAACCCTCATATTCACCTTGATGACTCTGTTTCCACAAAAACTGACCACAGAGAACTTCACAAAGCCAACATCCCTGAAAGAGCTGCAGGTGCTAAAACAATAATCACAGACACCAGCGCTAAACTGCAAAATAGATGGTGTTATGATCATGAAACCTAGGCATATAGAGCACCACAATGAACTTCAACATCTGCCCTGGTCAGCTCAATCACATAACTTGAATATTATCAAACCATCATAGGCAGTATTGGAGATAAGAATGAGAAGCAGAATCCCTCCTCCATCATATTTGAAGCAATTGACACATGTTCTGATAGACACCATTCCACTGGAGAAAGTTGAAAGTTGTATCTAAGTGTATTCTAAGAAGGTTGGAAGCTGTATTAAAGGCAGATGGTGGAAAAACAACTTAATAAGGAAACCCAGGAAAACCAGGTTCCCAGGTGTTCACATTATTTTGTCCGAGCCCTGTATTTTTTAATAAGCTTAAGAACCATTTTCCATTTTTGCAATGGAAAGGTCCCATGGTTCTTCATGAAACCATAGATGCCAAAAAATAACCTTTATTTTTTAAGAGTGTATACATTGGTTGTTAATTGGATTTTAAGATGTGGATGTTGCATTTAAAAAGTGAAGTCTGTAATAGTCACTGGAAGGCCCAGCTATGACATTTTGATTAAGTATTATGAGGTCTGGCGCCGATAGCCTTGTGGGCAGCGCGCTGACATACAGCGCCTTTGCACTACAGGTGTCCCGATTTCGAATCCTGATGGGCAGACCTTTCCCGATCCCGTCCCTATCTCTCTCCCACTTCGCTTCCTGTCAGTTCTGATCTATCCTGTCATAATAAAGGCAAAAATGCCAAAATAACGCATTCTACAGAGCCGCTACAGGGACATGGTTAGCCGCTTGCTAGTGGTAGCCTGTTACATTACAGTACATAAAATTGCACTTACCACATAAACAGAGTAATTAGAGATGACTGAGGATTAGGGATGCAACAATACCATTTTCTCAGATCCGATCCGATCCGATCCAGAAAATTCTGAGTATCGGCCCATTCCGATCCGATCCGATCCCAGCGCAGGTTTTTTTTTTTTTTTTTTTTTTTTTTTTAGCAATGTAGAGTTTCTATACTTCTGTGTCACTCTTTTGTGTGTTAAACACAATCTACTAGACAACTTAATTTTAATGAAAAATAACATGAAAATATATATAGGGGCTGTTTACACCTGGTCACTGGTCAAGCGTTTTGTAATATAAATCCGATCGCTCAAAACACTTCAGGAGGTGGTCTGGGCTGCAGTCCAGACGAAACTGGACAAGTGTAAATACATCTGGTTGTTGAATCCACATATGTGAATTTTACTCCTCCCAAAATATTAAAATAATAAACGTGTGAGACCGTGTTATAGGCTATATGACATTTTAGTCAGATATGACTGCACTAATGCAACACGCTTCACCGCGGACGAGTAGCTGAGCATCTCTTCAGCAAGCAGATGCGCAAACTGCTGCGAATGAAACTGAAAGAAAGATGCAGACGCTCAACACACTCATCTTCATTAAAAGTAGTAAGACAAACATATCTTTCCAGTGCTGATGCCGCACACTCTCCTATTACGGTCTTTGATCTTGAAATGAGCTGATAATAAATAAAATGCAGCGCTTTTGATTTCGTTGACGTGAACTTCATTACATTTAAATATAGCACGGGAATTGAAGATCGGATTTATATCCATTTATGTGGCCAATGTGTAAATGGAAACGCTTAAACAAATCAGATAGATATCAGATCAGAGAAAACGCATGAAATGACCAGGTGTAAACAGGCCCATTCATAATCTACGACAAAAATACTATTATAAACTAGGTTAGTGGATAATTTAGCAGCAAAAGTTATTCTAGAAAAATCATGAGTGCACAATTTTATAAAATCTAAACATTTAGTGAAATAACATTATTTAGTGGGGAACAAATAAAAGTGAATATGTGAAGGACTAAATCTGGTAAAATGTTACACATTGCTCTTTGCATTGTTGTAAAATACATTAATGAAAACAAGTAAATGTATTTATTTATAAATATAAACTACAAAATTAAAAGACATTTCTTTTAAATATATAGCACAGTAATGAAGGCAGCAACATATGATAGAGGAGTCCTGCCTCCATTACTGTGCTATACATTAGATTATTAATAGCCTTGATAGGACAGTACAAGAAACGCTATAAATAATATTTCATTGCGGAAAATTATTATAATATGAACAGCTCCAATAGAGAACGGCACAAAGCTCTTATGCGCATCCCGTGCGCAGAATGATGTGCTTGAAGCAGCACGGAGTCACAGCACAGCTCCGGTCAGAGAAGTTCAAAGCACAAAGGAAAGAGAGATCGATGCGTAGCTTATTAAATCTGCGCGATAGTTTATTGAGCCTTTTCTTCTAACGGTTTTAAATCTCAGTTATTGAGCGCTCTTGAAGAGAGTTTCATTGTTTTGACTGTCTTAACCGAACGCAACACGCAGTTTGAACGCTGAACGGAGGATGACAGACAGCCGCAGCAGAGAGAAGAGTTTACGTGAACTTGAATTTAACGACTTAAATATTCATCTGTACCTCACATTAAACTATGGAACGGCTTCAGAACACTTGGACTTTGACTCTATGGTGCTTTATAATGCTTTTGTGCTTTCGTGGGGCTTAACAATAACACAGAATAGTATACGCAGAATATCGGATTTGGATCGGTCTCGTCTCTCCGATACCCGATCCGCAGAAAATGACTGGATCGGAGCCGATACCGATCCTGAGTATCGGATCGATGCATCCCTACTGAGGATGATGACGAATGATTTGCAGTTCCTGAGCACCACTGACAAACATCTAATCTTGTAAAATGTGTGGTAAGTACTGCCGCTCCGTAGTATAGAGTCCGTGTGATCGCGAATTTTGAAAGTGAAAGTAAAATGAGAGTGCGCATTAAGACAATCTCTGGTTTCAATGCCCCACATATTAATAGCGGCTCCCTGATGCCCGCAATTTATATACAGTATAATTACCCAACAAATTTATATACTTGCGAGAGAAAGTATTTAAATATTTTTTTCCTCCCATTTCGTATTTATTCCCTTAGGGGTTTCGTCATTGGATTGCGGGAGAGGGGGTGGGGGAAGGAATCACGATGCTGGCTCAACATCGTGATGTCTGTCAGCCATCGGCGATGGACGATGGTATCGTCTATCGGCCCAACCCTATATATAGCATGCATTTAGAAAATAGATGAGGTGAATTTTCATTTCATGCTGACAGCATTGTCTTTTTTTTCATGGTGGCCCAGTAGTGTACAACACAACGAAATCTCCAAAACAACGAAATCCCCACAACACAACAAAATCGCCACAACGGAAAAGACTAAATTTGCTGTGTTGCATCTTATTTCCGTTGTGTTTTGCTAATTTCATTCTGTTGCGTCTTGTTTCTGTTGTGCTGTACTAATTTCATTGTGTTGTGGCTTGTTTCCATTGTGTTGTGGCTTGTGTTCATTGTGTTGTGCTAATTTCATTGTGTTGTGGGCGTGGCTTGTTTCCGTTGTGTTGCGGCTTGTTTCCGTTGTGTTGCGTCTTGTTTCCGTTGTGTTGTGCTAGTTTCGTTATGTTGCAGGCTTGTTTCCGTTGTGTTGTCGAGAATTTGTTGTGTTGTGCAAGTAATTTTTACTTTCATAGTTTGAAACATTTCTGATTGAAACTGAATATTAAACCTGAAAATACAGGGCAGGACTCAGTTTTATCTATCAAAAATTGACTGGATGGTCAAAAGTGGCGTTTTGTAGCAGAATGGTGTTGTTGTGGTGTAATGGTCCTATTGCATTCATCAGAAACTGAGTCATTAGAGAGACACAACATGTCAATTTACGGAGTCCCCCATCATAAATCAAACACGTCCTCCTCGTTTATCATCATTCAATCTCTTACGGTCCAATCAGTGCACAGGATTGAGTAGTCATGGGATGTACCATTAGGATACGGGGAGGTTTGATGGGCTTGTGGAAAGTCAGATGATTAAGTGACGAAGCACATGAATAAATTCTTCTTATCTCCATCTCTCTCATTCTCTTTCCCTCCTTGCGTCTGTCTCTTTATCTTTCCATCCTCTGGGCTCATGCAGTCAGCTGGTTTCCTCCATCACAGCACATGATTCGATGTGTTATTGTTTGTGCCCTACTTCACTCGACCCGTAGGCCACATGAACACTTCATGCTACAGGAAGAGAGTGAGAGAGAGAAAAATCCAACGAGGTTGAGGATAGACCATAATATCATACTGTTTTGTGTTGTTCATACATTTCCATGTACATTTTGTCATGTTTTAATGCATGAATGACACATAAAATTGTGCCATTTAATGGTGGTGGTTGGGGATGTTTTTCCTGGCAGGGGAAAAAAATACCAATTTATATTGAAAGTGGCCTCATGAAATAATTTGACAAAATAAGAATAAAAAATGGCAAAATATGGTTCAACATTTTCATTGTTTTTTGCAAGAATAAAAGTTTATTTAATTTAATTTAAATTTAAATGTTATTTTATTTTAAAAATCAAATCTTTGTTTTGAACTGCATAAATTGTAATTAATTAGTTATTTACATTACAGTTCAAAAGTTTGGATTGCTAAGGTTTTTTTAAATGTTTTTGAAAGAAATCTCTCATACCAGCCAAAAACAATTAATAATTATATTAATTGTTTAATAAAATTTAAAAAACTGTATATAATATAATTCTATAAAAATATAATAAAAAAAAATGCTTTTGACTTTAATACATTTTAAAATATATATTTTATATAAATAATATATTCATGATCCTTCATAAATCATTCTAATATGCTGATTTGGTGTACAAGATTTGGTGCTGCCTAATATTTTTTGTGGAAAATGTGATCCTTTTTTTGTATTCTTTGATGAATAGAATGTTGAAAAGAACAGCATTTATTTGAAATGAAAATCATTTTATAACTACTTCACTTCTGCTCAATTTAATGTGCCCTTACTGAATAGGACTATACATTTAAATAAAAATATAATAAAATAAATAAATCAATTCTACTCACCCAAAAGTTTTGAACGGTAGTGTGTATGACAGGTTGCCTCACCCTGACAGTTATGAAAAATATCTTGGCCTAAGAAGTTTAATCCCATTAATAAAGCAGTCTTAATACAATCCAAACACATGTATAGTGTATATTCTTATCGGAATCAGAATCAGAATGAGCTTTATTGGCCAGGTATGTTTACACATACAAGGAATTTGTTATAGTGACAGAAGCTTCACAGTGCAACCGAATGACAGCAACAGGACAGGACAGTTCAAAGAGGGAGTGTGCTGGATGTGAGGGATCCAGAGTGATTTTGCCAGCCCTTTTGCTCACTCTGGATAAGTACAGTTCTTGGAGAGTGGGGAGGGTTGTACCAATGATTCGCTCAGCGGTCCGGACTACCCTCTGTATTCTTCTGAGGTCAGATTTGGTAGCTGAGCTGAACCAGACAGTTATTGACGTGCAGAGGACGGATTCAATGATGGCGGAGTAGAACTGTTTCAGCAGCTCCTGTGGCAGGTTGAACTTCCTCAGCTGGCGAAGGAAGTACAACCTCTGCTGGGCCTTTTTCACAATGGACTCAATGTGATTGTCCCACTTCAGGTCCTGAGAAATTATGGTGACCAGGAATCTGAATGACTCCACTGCAGTCACAGTGCTGTTCATGATGGTGAGTGGGGGGAGAGCAGGGGGGGTTTCTCCTGAAGTCCACGATCATCTCCACAGTTTTGAGCATGTTAAGCTCCAGGTTGTTAAGACTGCACCAGACAGCCAGCTCCTTAACCTCCTGTCTGTAAGCAGACTCGTCACTGTCCTGGATGAGGCCGATCAGTGTGGTGTCGTCTGCAAACTTCAGGAGCTTGACAGAGGGGACTTTAGATGTGCAGTCGTTCGTGTAGAGAGAGAAGAGCAGTGGGGAGAGAACACAGGCCCATTCGTCTTTTTTCCCTGAGGAGCTCCAGTGCTGATCATACGGGTGCTGGATGAGAATTTTCCCAGCCTCACTAGCTGCTGCCTGTCTGTCAGGAAGCTGGTGATCCACTGACAGATGGAGGTGGGGACGGAGAGCTGTGTGAGTTTATTCTGAAGGGTGTCTGGGATGATGGTGTTAAAAGTGGAGCTGAAGTCTACAAACATGATCCTCACATAAGTCCCTGGTCTGTCCAGATGCTGCAGGATGAAGTGCAGTCCCATGTTGACTGCATCATCCACAGACCTGTTTGCTCTGAAGGCAAACTGCAGGGGGTCCAGTAAGGATCCAGTGGAGGCCATCAGATAAGCCAAAACCAGTCTTTCAAATTATTTAATGGCCACAGACGTTAGAGCCACAGGTCTGTAGTCATTAAGTCCAGTAATTTTGGGTTTCTTTGGGACGGGGATGATGGTGGAGCATTTGAAGCATGAGGGGACTTCGCACAGCTCCAGTGATCTGTTGAAGATCTGTGTGAAGATGGGGGCCAGCTGGTCAGCACAGGTTTTTAGGCAGGCTGGTGACACACCGTCTGGGCCTGGTGCTTTCCTTCTTTTGTTCTTTTTGAAGACCTGGCGCACGTCGTCATTACTTATCTGCAGTGCAGGTGTGTGGGAGAGGGGGGTTGCAGGAGGTGAGAATGGTGTTTTTTCAAACCTGCAGTAGAACTCATTCAAATCGTCTGCCAGTTGTTGATTCTCCACAGTGCTGGGGGATGGTGTCTTGTAACTGGTGATGTCTTTCATACCTTTCTACACTGAAGCAGAATCACTGGAAGAGAATTTGTTCCTTAGCTTGACAGAATAATTCCTCTTTGCCACTCTGATCTCCTTTTTCAGTGTGTATTTGGCCTATTTATACAAGACTTTATCCCCCTTTCTGTAAGCATCTTCTTTGGCCTGATGGAGCTGTCTGAGTTTTGCTGTGAACCATGGTTTGTCATTGTTGTAGGTTAAATGAGTCCTGGTAGGAATACACATATCTTCACAGAAACTGATATAAGATGTTACAGTCTCTGTGAGCTCGTCCAGATCGGTGGCAGCAGCTTCAAAAACAGTCCAATGAGTGAGGTCAAAACAAGTTTTTAAATCTTGCTCTGCTTCATTAGTCCATCTTTTAACAGTTCTTAATACAGGTTTAGCAGATTTAAGTTTCTGCCTGTAGGTCGGTATGAGATGAACCAAACAGTGATCAGAGAGTCCTAAAGCTGTCCGTGGGACAGAGTGATATGCATCTTTTATTGCTGTGTAACAGTGATCCAGTATATTACTGTCTCTGGTGGAACTTGTGATGTGCTGTCTGTATTTTGGCAGTTCGTGGGAGAGATTTGCTTTATTAAAGTCCCCGAGAATGATTAAAACAGAGTCCGGGTGTTGTTGTTCCGTGTCTGTGATCAGATCAGTGAGTTTCTGTAAAGCTGAGCTCACGTTCGCTTGCGGTGGAATGTAGACACTCACGAGAATGAATGAACAAAACTCCCGTGGTGAATAGAACGGCTTGCAGTTAATGAAGAGCGTTTCTAGATCAGAACAGCACATCTTCTTTAACACAGTTCCATCTGTACACCACCTCTCATTGATGTAAAAGCACGTCCCGCCGCCGCGCCATTTCCCTGTTGATTCTGCGTCGCGATCTGCTCTGATCAGCTGGAAGTTAGGCAGATGTAGCACGCTGTCCGGTATGTCGTCATTCAGCCAGGTTTCCGTGAAACACAGAGCAGCAGAGTTTGAAAAATCCTTGTTTGTCCAGGAGAGTAGAAGAAGTTTATCCGTTTTGTTGGGTAGAGAGTGGAGATTCGCTAGATGGATGCTAGGCAACGGCGTTCTAAATCCGCGCTGACGAAGCTTCATGAGCGCGCCGGCTCGCTTCCCCCGTCTGCGCGTCCTGAAGCGTTTGACCAGCGCTACGGCTCCGCCAACTACAATGTCCAGCAAAACGTCCGAATAATCAAAATCCGGGTAAAAGATTTTGTGGTGTGTTCTGCCGAATGTTCAGCAGTTCATCCCTGGTAAAACTGATCGTTTTTGAGAAACAAAAAACAGGAAAAACAAACAAAAACAGTACAAACACTGAAGAGCAAAGCACTGTAGCTGCCATCTGCGGCGCCATCTTAGATCTATATTTATTCTTACATAAATAACATACTATATATTTATTCTATAATATCTGTATAATATATTCTATATATATTCTATATTTGATATTTATTCTTACATAAATAACATACATTTCTTTCTAGTGTTGTGTTCCTACACATGTATCTTAAGTCTTTTTTTTTTAAGCTATTTTTATGGGCTTCTTATGCTTTTTTATATTGAGATAGGACGGTAGAGAGAAGACAGGAAACCACTGGGAGGAGAGAGGGGAGCAGGATCGGCAAAGGACCTCGAGACGGGAACCGGACTCTGGTCGCCATGAGCGCAGATGTGCTACATGTCGACGCACTAACCACGAGGCTATTGGCGCCGACATGTATCTTAAGTTAAATATATATCTAATTAAAGAGTGAAGTTCAGTGAGTTCTTGCTCAAATTAATCCTCCTATATAATGATTCTCACCACTGAAATACTTATTTTCCTAAGAAAAATAACTTATGATGTTCCTTTTTATTTGTCATCCACTCTTGTAACTCCTGCTTTTATGTTTTATGTTTAATGCAGTAAGAAGCTCTCTGTCTTTCAATGTGCGCATATTGACAGCGCTTATTAAAATAGAAACTTGGGCAAGGACCAAAATAGACACCGACATCTCCATTCCCTACTTCATTCTCTTATCAGTTGGCCACTCATATGAATGAGGACAAGGCATGCTGGGAAGTGGTTGGCCACGTCCCACAGGCATTCATCAAGTTGTGATTGACAGCCTGGAGAAAAAGAAAACCCTGCAGATATTGTCGTTGTGCTTCACAGCCTTCTATGTTCACTGTTCTCCTGAGAGATGGTTTTTATCATGCATTCATACTGGCGACAAAAACTCACTGTGTATCATTGGATGTCAAGGTAAAGTTGCTACATAGACGTGGGTGTAGATGCTATAGAGAAATTATACTTAAAGGAATATTGTGTGAAAAAAAAAATCTGTCATCTTTTATCCTTACAAACCTGTATAATATACTTTATTGTGAGGAACACAAAATGAGTTATCTTGAAGAATGTTCAGGCTTCTCTTTTCCATAGAATGAAAGTAGATGGTGGTCTTTTCATATTAAGAAATACATGAGGGTGAGTAAATAAAATAAACAATAACATTAATTTTTAGATGTACTATCTCTTTAAGTAGCCTGCCCTGTAGTAATGAAGTACGACTACTCAAGTGCTTTACATCTCTGTATGTGAGCAAATAGGTCCATTAGTCAATTGCATCTGGAAACATCAGAGATCAGTTCTCACGGTTAACAATCTTGTAAACTGATATAGAAGGTTATTGGGTGGAAATTGGGTTGGTCATGCCATTCTAATAAAGGATTTACTCGAAAGTTGATTTGTGTGCCATATAAGGACAGATTCTGCAGTTATCGTCAACTGATTGGCTCTAAGCCCTCAATGACATCAGCAGTCTGTGTGACACCTTTAACAAGCATTTAGCAGTGATTTAGATTTAATATATGTCTTAATAAAGACTTTAGGATGTCTAACCAGACATATTGACCATTTGAACAGTGAATGATGTGGAATATGGTGTTATGATTACATTTAATATCCATTTAGCTACTTAGATGTGTTGAGAAATCTGACCTTCTTGGCAGTGTAGGAAGTCTTGACGTCATGTACCGAGACCTTTCACCATTACAAACCAAATAAATGTTTTTTCAATTGCAGCTTGTCCTACTATTTTACTATTCATAGTCTATTAATAGGTTATTATCTATTTATAACATAGTAATAACATGTTAAGTGACATATGGATTAATGGCTAATGCTTCAAGACTGTACAAAGTAACTCATTAACTTGAAAGCCCTCTATTTAGGCTAATTAGGGATTTGTTGTTTAAATGAATGGTGATGTAATCGATAGCGTTACACATCTGATCAGTCTCGAAGTGCTTCTAACCCAATCAGCCATGTCCGGTCTATGAATAGCATAGAATTACTGATTCACAGACGTAGAATGGGAGCTGATGTTTTGTGCACGCAGCTGGCCGTTAATGGATACCTTTTGACTTCTGACTGCCTCACTTCGGTGCCATAAATAGATGATGATGTCACAAACAGTCTGCTTGGAATGCTTAATTTTTCAGTCAAGCAGCCATCTGCGTTTCAATACAGTTGCCCTTGCTGACCATTTGGCACTGCAGAACCCAACATCAGGAGTGTTATGAGAGTCACAAAGCCATAAAACCAGTGGAAACGGATTGAATTTGGTCTATAAACATGAACAGATTCATAAGAAACGTTGGATTTATTTGTCTGTTATTCCCATTCAAGCTAGGATCAAAAGAACAGATTTTTAGAATTCTTTCATCCCTGCAGCCGTTCTGAAGTCCACATACTGTCTTTTAAACATGCACCAGTATAAAGCTTTTAACAGTTTCCACTGCCCTTATTACCACACACTTAATATCTCTCGAAGAAAATAATTCTTTATATGTAAGTGCAGGGACCAATTCTCAGTATTAACTACAGTAGTTGCTTATTAGCATGCCTATTAACATATTGGTTGTTTATTAGTAAAGCACATATTCTGCATGACCATATTCTACATCCCTAATCCTACCCAATACCTGAACATAACAATTGTTTTCTTTTTTTGGAAATGCTCTACAGTTCGAATGCTTGATTTGGGCATTTTTGATTGTGTATTTTCCAGTTTCCCATCCTTTTTTTTAAACATTGACAGATACTCTTATTGTTCACTATTTTTCTTTTTTTAGTGAAGTTTTTTTAGGTCACCTGTTCTGACCGCAGTCACGTTTGCCGGCACATCCACATTGGTTGTCATAATAGCAAAACAAATATGTGTGTAACATTTGACTTGACCATCAAACACACCTTTAAAGGTACGATTCACCCACAAATGAAAATTCAGATGTCATTTAATGTCATGTTATTCAACACCTGCATGACTTTTTTTTTTCCTGTGGCACATAAAGGAAGATATTTTGAAAAAAAGTCAGTGGGGTTAAAATTTTATTAGTCCTTCAAAATATCTTTTTTTGTGTGTGTTCCAAAGGGAACAAAAATATCATACAGATTTGAAACAATATCACAGTGAGTAAACAACATCCGAATTTTCATTATTGGTCCCTCTAAGACATTCAGTAGCTGTTAAGAGGCGCATGTATTGTTTTTCTTGCTGTAAGACATACAATATTAACACGACAAATTGCATGACGAATAACAAAAATACACATGAAATCCAGTCTGGTCAGACTGAGACATCAGTGAAATCCCAAATAAATGAGATTTGAAAACCACCTATGATCTGATTTTCTTTCTTTTTTTTTTTTTTTTTTTTTTTGCAATCACAAAAAAATAAAACCAATTTGAGTATTTCTGGTCTGAATAAGGCTTTAGTTGTTGAAGAAAATCTCTTGGCATTGTGTGGATGATTACATGTATAGCCACTCTTAAACATCAGGTTTGAGAACAAATTAGATTTGATTTCAGTGTGAACACAACTTACTTATTAATTTAGTACACAACACATTATATAAGTCTCATTTCGTAATCCTGATTGCCTAAATACTAGATTTAGTAGTGATATGAGTGAATACCAGATGTGTTTTTGTTTGAATTATTTTCTTTCTCTGCTGTGTCAGTATTAGCTATATGGTTGAAAGCATAATGGCAACAGCTTCATCAAACTGTTGTTACCCAGCCCGTCAGTTTGAAAAGCAGCACTGAAGGGATCAGATCTAGCATGCCTTAATACTTAGGGAATACGGATTTGTCCTGAATAATTCATACATGGTCTGCCCCTGATCACAGCAAGGGGCTTGACTCCAGATACTTGAGATGAATACTCAGGGTATATAGTTAGCATTCATGTGTTTGGCTACTGAGCTTGTCTGTCTCTCTTTGTCTCTCTCTCTCTCTCTCTCTCCTTCTTCCTCCCTGAGCCCCTGTGTTGTGATAATTACAGTCTGGCTCTCTTCATCACCAGGACTTCTGCCCACCCACAGTGGGCACAGCTGTTAGACTCGTACATTCAGCGGCAAGCGCCTGCAGCCCACCACAGCTGCCGTCAGGGTAATCAGCGCACAGGTACTCTGCAGACCCCCACCTAATCATTACAACCTGTAACCTTTAAAAAACGACCTCTGCGAGGGACTGATTGTAATTCCCCTGCTGGTGCACAGGTGGCGTACAGGTCAAGAGGTTTAAGCGGGGTTGTGTTTATTTTCATTGTGGCAGTGGCCCAGACGCTAGTTATTGATATATTCAAATGTATTACTTCAGATAAGGGGGATGTTTGTTGCTGCTTCTGCCATCTCTATGAATTTAATGAATTCCTTCTTGAGAAGTGTAAATATTGATTAGTCTTTGGAAAGGTGGCGTTCTGAAGGAGGTGTTTTGGAAATGTCATTGCAACTAAGATGGTTGTAATAGTGATCCGCCTTATAATGCTCTTGTGTCTCACATATATGAAGGAGGAGGAGGAGTGCAACTTAAAGTAAAATCAGTTTTCAATTTTACCAGTTGAGAAATAAACATGTGAATAAGTCACATTTAGTTTTTAAAATAATGAAACGGACATGTAGCAGAAAATGCAATTTTAAAAACTTTTATTTGCATCAAAACTTTTATGTGTTTTTCAATCATGAAATACCAGCAGACCGATTTATTTACTTAATTAACTTATTTTATTTACTTTATAATAATAATAATTATTATTATTATTATTTACATTAAAAAATATTTTAAACCTGAATTAAATAGTTTTAAATGCTTTAAATAAAGTAAATTCATTTATTTACATTATTATTATTTTTATTATATTTGATGAGTGATTTTTTTTATTTATTTAATTTATTTATCTACTCCTCCACACTTACACTTCTGTTCATAGGCTTGGGGTCATTTTTAAAGAAAGAAATTATTACTTTTATTAGGCGACATTACATTAAATTGATAAAAAAAAGTCTGTCAATTAAATGCTGTTTCTCTTTCTATTTATTGAAGAATTCAGAAAAAATCACTGTTTCCATAAAAAATATTACGCAGCACAATTGTTTTCAACATTGCTAATAGTAAGAAATGTTTCTTTAAAAGCAAATCAGCATATTAGAATGATTTCTGAAGGATTGTGTGACACTGAAGACTGGAGTAATGATGCTGAAAATTCAGCTTTGAATAAATTATTTTTTAAAATATGTTATTAATACAAAAAAGTTATTTTAAATTGCAATAATATTTCACAATATTGCTGTTTTTACTGTATTTTTGGCTATATAAATGCAGCCTTGGTAAGCATAAGAGCATATTTCTTTCAAAAACATTAAACAAATCTTTCTGTTTTGACCACTAATGTATATAGTATGCAATATCAGTTATTTTTCATTATCTTATAAATTTGTCAAATAAGCCCGCACACATGCACTCATATTCTCATTCACAGTATTTCTCTCATTGCCATCCAATAATAACAGAAGACTCTGCTTTGTATCAACAGAAATTTGTCAGTGAATGAGACTGATATGACAAAACCAAGCCCCAGGAAAAGTAGATACAAAGTCAATGCCTTAACACAAGCGGAGGATATAAATAAACATGCCTGATATTTGGCTGTCAGGCCTCTCATTCTGTTTCTGGGTGAATGTGCCCATGGCTGTAGACAGATCTCACAGGACATCACAGTCTTCCCCGTGTTGAAACTCTCATTTTTTCATTGACAGGTCAGCAGCATACAGGGACGACTGTTGTGCATATATTCGATTGCAAATATGTGTACTTCTCTGCTACGCAGTATTCAAAAACAGTGCAATACAATTTCGAACCTTCTGTATTCATTAAAGAAAGTTGTTCCTCATGCTAAATCATGCATTTTTAAACTGCACCGAGTCATATTCAGTATGGGTATTTGGATGCAGCCAATGGATATGTGAATGTGCCTGCAGCTGTGTTCACAGATGTATGCTGGAAGTGCGGCGCAGAGACAGGAAGACAGGATTTTTTTTTAAGTCAGCTCTCTTACTCTATTCAAGTGGGGTGGAGATACAGCAGGGGGATTCCTTTTGATTAAATAAATATGCGGCAACATCCCACTAAAATGGAAATGAGGTCCTAGAACTTTCCCACACAATACACAGGGATTCTTGCGGATTGTTCTCGGAGGCCTGTCCTTACGCTTGAGTGTTTCCTCACAAATATGTCACAGTAATGGAGTCACTCAAGATGAAGACGTGTCCTCTCTTTGCTTGGCTTTTTTATCGATTAACTCTTCACGCATGTATGTTGTAAATCTGGTGCACTCAATGACACAGCTAAGGGCAAAGAGTCTGGGGCAAGATTCAATAACATTCTTAAGAGATTTTCTTCTTATTTTCTAACTTAAGAATAAAGTAGAATATTTACTCACTGTCAGGCCATCTAAAATGTAGATGTGTTTGTTTCTTCTTCTGAACAGATTTGGAGAAATTCAGCATTACGTCACTTGCTCACTCTGCAGTGAATGGGTGCCGTCAGAATGAGAGTTCAAGTAATAGACATAGACTCCAGTCTATCAATTAAAGTCTTGTGACGTGAAAAACTGGTGCAGTTCTAAACAATTATGTCTGTGGATTTTGATGTGAGAGGACAACAGGGGAAGGACTTTTTCACTGTTGTAAAACATCATGTATATATTGGCCAAAAGTGTCCAAAAGGGATAGTTTGAAGTTAAAACATCTTAATTGTGGATTTGCTTCTTAAAAACACAAAACTTTTCACTTCACAAGACATTAATAGATGAACTGGAGTGTGGATTATTGTGATGTTTTTATCAGCTGTTCGGACTCTCATTCTGACGGCACCCATTCACTGCAGAGAATCCATTGGTGAGCAAGTGATGTAAAGTGACAAAATTTCTCCAAATCTGTTCAGATGAAGAAATAAACTCATCTACATCTTGGATGGAGTGAGTACATTCTCAGCAAATTTGATAATTTCTTAAATTCTTTCATGAAGTCTGCCCCAAAGCCTGTCATTTTCTTCTTACGAAAAAAAAATTGCACTTAGTAACATTCTTACATTTATCTTGTCTTACTCATCTTACTTCTTTTATCTTAAGAAATCTCTTAACTTCTTTCATGAATCGGATCCATGTTTCTCAGAGTGATTGGAAGTTCCAATGCCAGTTGTCAGAATCAAAATGGGTTCCGTTGAAGATTTCCCTGTGCAAAAGTATCATTCAAATAAATTAGTGCAACTAAAACCTCACAAAGTTGGAAAAGCAGAATGAAAAATCAAGGCATCATCGGCTCTTATGTTTCTCAGAAGGCTCCTGTGGTGGGCATTATGAGACATATCATTAATGTTAATAATTTTGTCTTAAGATTTAATTAAAAGTCATTCAATGGAGGGAGGAATGAAGTGAAAGATGTGTGCATGAGGCAGCTCTGCAGTCATTTAGCAAGGGTGGGTTGTAATGACGGCAGCAGGGATATCTCGAGGGTCACACCCACAGCGATGAGCTCAGAGCAGTTTCTAATTCTGGAGGTTAATCATTGTTTGTCTCTGTAGGTTCTTATTTGGACATTTTAATGTGTGTCCATTCCTTATATATGTGTGTGTTTTGGGAGTTTAAATGGATGTCTGCATGGATGTAACCCACCCTCTGCTTAGCAAGTCAAAAAGCATCTGAAGATCTTTCAGATTTTAGGGAGGGAACTGTGAATGCTGTTTCCTTTGCTGTTTGTGTCTTGGTTCTGAGTGTATGGATTCTAAATAGACTTTTTACATTTATACATTTTATGTATACTATTGTTTAAAAATTTGGGGTCACTAACCAATTTATTTTTATTTTTTTTTGTTGAAATAAATTAATACTTTTATTCTGCAAGGAAGCATTAAATTGATCAAAAGTGACATTATAGATCTTTTTAATTACAAAAGATTTCTATTTCAAATAAATGCTGTTCTTTTTAACTTTCTATTCATCAAAAAAAAATGCACAAAAAAGCAGCATAACTGTTTTCAATATTGATAATAATAATAAGTGTTACTTGATTGTGACACTGAAGACTGGAGAATTGGCTGCTGAAAATTCAGCTTTGTCATTACAGGAATGCTTTGTATGTGTGTGTGTGTGTGTATATATATATATATATATATATATATATATACACAGTTATTTTAAATGGCAAAATATTTCACAATATTACTGTTTTTAATGTATTGATAAATGCAGCATTGCTGAGAATAAAAGACTTGTACTAGTTTATTATTATTATTATTATTTGTATACCGCTAGAACTTAAGGCCACACATTTCTGCCGTTGACACCAAACGAAATTAACCCAATGATATTTTCAGTAGTGATGTTGCTTAAAAATAGTGACAATATTACCGGTCACTTTCAAAAATGTTAAAAACCAAACTTTTGAATGCTAGTGTGCTTGCATATTGATAAAATGCCAATTTTCTAAACTATGAATACTATAATTTTATGGCGAGTGAATAAAGGGTTACTCTTTGTTGGCTTACTTACTAAATGATTGAAATCATCAGTAGTCCCTTTTTTAGCAGATGTCAGTGAATTAAATCAGAGACATACAAATGATCTAATAAGCTTAGTGACTATTGAGTGACACTATGACCCACACTGTTTTCTGCAAATATTCAAGAGAAAATCAGCTGAATAATGCAGACAAGAATATGTTTTCAAGAAAATAATGCAAATTACAGTGTCATTGCCAATAAAAACATTGTCAAGCATGTTCTAGAAGACAGGCACTGGTGTGTGTGTGTGTGTGTGTGTGTGTGTGTGTGTGTGTGTGATGGTCAGAACAGAGAGCCTAAAGCATTTAAAGAGGAATGACACAGCTGTATGACTGACAACTGCAGCTCCTGCTAACTAGGTCATGGCAGAGAGAGAGAGAGAGAGAAGGACTGAGAAAAAGTGAGCCTAGGAAGCGAGAGAAAGGGTTACAGAAGCATAGAGAGAGAGTCATCAAGCACAAGAGACCAAAAGTATGTCCACGTCTGTCGACAGACCCACTCACTCTCCGTCAGCGAGCACAAGAGTGTCCATGAAATGGTTTGGCAGACACAGTTTTCTTACAGAAACGAGAAGTTTGGGTGGGACACAGGCTTAAAGGAATAGTTCACCCAAAAATGAAAATTTAGCTCATTTTCCCTGAGAAAGAGAGACTGTAAATGTGTATTTGTTCTTTTTAGGAGTGCAGTAGCATATACTTCAGCCTCAAAGCTAACACTCATGGACTAAAAGCCAAACTATTTTGATTTCATGGGGTCTTGAAGCAACTTTAAAAGCACAGTTTGTCGTCACAGAGCTCCCTGCTTATTCTGACGTGACTTTTGCTGGAATGACTCAAAAGGGAGTTTCCTCCTCCGTTATGAAATAATCAGTGCTGGTGTTTTCGTTTGATCAAAGCGTAGCGCTCTGGCAGAGCAGATGCTAATGTGCTTTAAATGGGGCTCATTATTGTTGGATAATATTCAGGCCACGTTGGTAAAACATATTTTCAAAGCAGCAACCCGTGCAATCTAACTCGAATATAAACATGACTTTAGTAGTGGGCCTGATGTGCAGGAGAGAATGCGTGTATTTAATAAGTGTGTATATATTTATTACAGGAGAATTGTAACGTAAAGTGATTATATATGATTGGATTTTTCTTTCTGTTTTGAGTTAAGGTGTAGACATACTAACGACACAAATTAAAACTAGTCTGCAAAAACTTGCAGAAATCGTCTTATGAAGTCACACCCAGGATTTTAGTATATGACTGCCCACATTTACATATCAACAGCTGTTCAGTGTCCTTCAACTTGGTGGATTGTTACTAATTTGACATGTATAGGTTAGCCAATCATCAAAGTGGTCATTATATAGACTTTTTTTGAAGGTACAGTAGCAAAAAGGCCTGTTTTATCAACTCTATAAGTGCAAGCGACTGATTGCTCCATCCAGACATTGCTTCTCCACTTTGACCTTGATTATGAAAGTGACTTCTGTGAGCTGTGCTTCATACGTCGCTACACTATGACAATAGGCCTTTTTTGCCCATGAAATTTGATGAAAATTTGCAGAATTCGACCACAGTGAATTTGACAGAGGTCAGAAAGAGTGTAGAAAAGGTCTTAAAAAACTTTTTTCAGTGCAGGAAACCTTGACTAATATTATAAGTGGACCTCAGGGGGGAAATAAAATGCTTCAGAAGAATATGGTCCATTTAAGTTTTAAGCTTTTTCATCTTTACAGCAGCTTCTGTGTGAATTGAACCATCTCATCACCTCAGATAAGAGCAGCAGGAAGAGAACAAGAGAAAGAGAGAAGCAAAACAACCAACCGGAGGGTAGAAGAGTGTTGGAGGGGAAGGAATGACAGATAGGAGGAAGTACTTGGCATATGTAATGAAAGCGAGGAAAACAGAAGGGAGTGTGTAATGGATGAATGTAGGGAATTAGTTGTTCTTGCTTTGTATCTGTGTGATATTCATATGACTGCTGATTGGATCAGCTGTGTGCCGTGACGTCACTGCATGCATCGTGGTACTGTCATGAATGGCGGAGGAGACTGACCCGGAAGAGAAGAAATGATTGAATAAAGTTATTTTTGTTTTCTTTGCGCACAGAAAGTATTCTTGTAGCTTCGTAAAATTAACCACTGATGTCATATGGACTATTTTAATGATATCCATACTACCTTTCTGGACCTTGAACGTGTCAGTTGCATTGCTGTCTATGCAGGGTCAGAAAGCTCTCAGATTTCATCAAAAATATCTTATTTTGTGTTCTGAAGATGAACGAAGGTCTTAAGGGTTTGGTACAACATGAGGGTGAGTAATTAATGACAGAATTTTCACTTTTGGGTGAACTTTCCCTTTAAGGCCCATTGTACAGTTCTGATGTTTTGTGTAATTTTATTTTTGTTTAATTCGCTAAAAATAACCCACTCATGTTTTAACACACAAGTAACCAACATGTTTTGGTTTACTACAAAGAACCAACACAATTTAGTCAATTGTTTGAGAATCAGACTACAGTGATTGCGCTGTAATTTAAAAAAAAAAAAATTGGGATTCACTAAAAAGTACCAACTTTGTTTGAGAATCAAACTACACTGCATTTGATTCACAAAAAAACAACTCCTTAAATTCATCCGTTTGAGAATCAGTCTACAGTGGTTGCGCTGTATGGTTTTGAATCACTAAAAGAATACATTAGAGTCATTTGATTGAGAATCAGACTACCCTGGTTGTGCAGTACATTTTCGATTCATTAAAAACAACCGACTCAAAGTCTAGTGGTTGTGCTGTCTTTTTTGATTCACTAAAAACACAACGTTCAGGAATCAGACTACACTGGTATCGGTACACCCCTGAAATAGGAATTGTCCTTCTCGGCATCAACCAGTGCCTCCCCGTCAAATGATACTAGATCTTCACCAACATTCACTTTGAAGGTGAGCGAGAGAAAGAGGGGGAGAGAGTGCACAGATGGCTTGTGGGTAATTGAGGGCACACATCAGACAGTGAGAGGGTGTCCTTGACCTTCAGTGCTGCCACTGGAGCGCCTGAGTAAACCTGCTGAACAAACACACGTACACACTTACATTTCAACACTGATTTTTGGCAGATTGCATGTGCTTTTACTAACATTAACATTTTTTGAAAGCGGACTGTAACAAAATTTTACAAGCTCAAAAGATGAGATCATCTACAGCAGTGGCTGTTTTTTGCTCAAATAACCCGTGGTGCTGCCTTACATCACCGCTGCTAACAAGCTGAATGACAGCTCTAATTCTGAGAAACTATATTGAATTGTGAGTGTTTGAGATGACGTTGTGCCGGCCTATGAGTCAGAGTCCCTCGGCACGCATGCACGCACAAACGCACACACACATATGCACATTCTTAAAGTAGTTCTGTATTTGTACCTGTTCTTTCTGTGTGCATTAGCTGATTAGCAGAGTTAAATTGGCGGCTCTCTCTGTGGATTCGGCTTTATTTCTTATCAGAGGAGGACAGTGGGTGGATGGATGTTTGGGAGCGCTCAGCAGAGGTCCTGAACCTTGAGTCTGCCCCAGAAGCCTGAATCTAACACACAACCACAACCACACACACACTGGAGCGTCTAATCAGTGGAACGGCACTGCACAAGGCTGACCTGCAAATTACATAAGCTCAGCTTGTCCCAGCTTCTGAAGAAGATTCTGTAGTCATCTTCTGTAGTCCTTGCCCTCTTTCTTTCATCCCTTCTCTCTACATTTACATTTCTTCATTTAGCAGATGCTTTTATCCAAAGCGACTTACAAATGAGGTTGCAAGTGAAGCATACATTCTTTGCATTTGTGCTTTCATGCATTTTCTTTTGTGTATGTGTATGTTTGTTTCTGTGTGTGTTTGCCGTCTTGCGTTGTGTACATTATCACACGTTTGTTTCTTTTGTTTGCGTGTTTTTGGTTCTTATTTTTTTGGGTGTGCGTTTGTTAGCTCTTTCACACATTTTTAGGTATTAGGTTTGTGTTTTGTTTGTTCTGGCCTCTTATGTATCTTTTTTCTGACCTAACATAAAATTTGTTCTTTTTGAAGTTTTGGTTCTTACAAATGTTTTTTATTTCTTATGTTTGTTATTTTCTTTGTGCTTTGTTCTTGTCGCACATTCTGTTTGTTTATTCATTTGTTTGAACTTTTGTTGTTCGTTTAACACAGTACTGGTTCTTGTGTTTGTGAATTTGCTTGTGCTTTGTTCTTGTCACATATTTCTGTTTTTTTTTTGTTTCAAGCTTTCATCTGTTCTGTAAACAGTTGTGGTTCTTATATTTGTAAATTTGTGCTTTGTTCTTGTCACACATTTATATTTATTTTGTTCTTTTGATTGTGCATTAATTTGTTCTTTTTAAACATTTTGGTTCTTTTAACACAGTTCTAGTTCATACATTTGTTCATTTGTGCCTTGCTCTGGTCACATTTCTGGTTCTTATATTGTTCCTCTTTTGTTCGAGGTTTTGTTTGTTATTTTACCATTTCTGATTCTTACATTTGTTATTTTGTTCAATGACCATTTATGGTCATTTGTATGTGCTTTTTTCTTGTCACACATTTCTGGTTCTTACATTTTTTCTTTTGTTCAAGCATTTGTATGTTCTTTTAAAACAGATCTGGTTCTCATGTTTGTAAAGTTTTCATTTATTCTTTTACTGCAGTTCTGGTTATGTTCATTCATTCATTCATTCATTTTATTAGCACACTTTTTGGTTCTTATATTTCTCTTTGTGCATTAAGCTGTTCTTTACACACATTTTGGTTCTTATGATTATTCTTGCATTTGTGTGTTTATTCACACATTTTTGGTTGTGTCCTTCTTTTAGGAGTGTATATTTGGTGCATTCCTTCATGCTTTCATTATTTTGTTCAATTTCACGTTATTTGTGTTTTAATTTTATTATGAAGGAAAAGCAGCCAACAATTGTCCAGCATGCTTGGAAACTCCCTCAACAGTGTTTTAAAAGCATCTCGGGAGGCACCTGGAGTTGGTTAAAAGAATATCTAGGGTGTGAAGAGCTGGAATCTAGACAAAGAAAATCAAAAATAAGAGCATTCCTTTGTTTAATGTTTTTGGTGGCTATTAAATTCCCACAATTCCATTTGTGTTATTTCATAGTTTGATGACTTTACTATTTTTTTAAGATGTGGATATAGTAAAAGACTATATGTCTGTAAATATGTGTGCTTATATGTATGGGGATTCTTCTTAGGCCAGACCACCATGTGTAGCTCCCTCTTGTGGCCCACTGTATAACATCTACTACCTCTCTCGCTCAATCTTGTTCCACATTTACCTGACAGTGATAGATTTGTGTTCTTGGCAAACACTTTCTTACCAGCAGCTTACAAGAAAAGTGGACATAGACAAGCTACTGTTCAGTGTTTTAAGCTGTGCTGTGTTTGTTGTAGAAGGCTTGCGTGATTTGCAGCAGTTGAGACTCCAGCAGTCAATTTGCCTAAGAGGAGATTCAGTCCAAATTTCTTCATGCTCACTGATTCTGTAGTCAATTCATTTGACTTCTTGACCCAATCAGTCAGTGGCCTAATGGAAAAAATGACCATAGTTAAAAGAACCAGACTTACCATAAGAGTGAAATACACTGAAGTGTTTGCCGTTACTCTTGATGGTCTGACTGGAGGAAAGGTCAAGGTGTTAAATTTTTTTCTTATCATGAAGTCATGGGACTGTCAGACTTCAGAGGCATTGTGGGAAGTCACAGATATGCTTGTTAGTGCAATGAATGCATTAGGAAATTCAGCTCCGGGAACTTCCTGAGGGCCTTGTAAAGTTTTAAAGAAGATCCAGTAAAACTCTTATATCTGCTGAAACAACCAAAAATGTTTAATAAATCTTTTAAAACTTTTAGCCTCTGGAATAGTTCGCACAGGAAAAATGAAACTTTTTTCCCATCAGGTATACAGAATAAAGAATAATATTGTGTATAATATAGTTTAAATCTCAAGTTGTATGAGATCTTAACATTTCTTTCTGATTTTTTGTCTCCTTTGTGTTTTTTGCCTCTTGGTGATGGTTGACCTTCATTTATCATACCCCGTTTTCTGGGAAAAGGTAAGAGACTATGCTTTTTGTCCCTTCTCTTTAGTACAATGATGATGTAAAAGCCAGTAATTTAATTTTACAAACATTGAAATATCAAGTTTATTATATTTCCAGTTCAGTATAAATGGGTCTGAAATGTTAAGTCTACAGTGGCCTTTATGTTTTAGGAAGGGGATCATGTTTGCCATCAAAAAGTTTGAAAAGCTTTGCCATAGACACGGGATATGCAATGATGAAGCTGCTCTAAAAGACACAAATGCCGTGGCATAATAATTGCACACCATGACGTCCACATGTGGTGGATATTGCAGAAAGGATTTTCTCTAGTATGCTTTTGTGTTGAGTGCAGTGGACACTATTAGAGATGAGATGATTGTCTTTTAGTGATAAAGATTTACAGGGACGACAGAACATTAGCCCCTGTTGTCCTGTTCAGGTGTGACATATTGCTGACGGGAAAAGAAAAGCTTAAGTGTGGTTTTCCAAATGATTCTTCTTTTTTTTCTTTCTGTCTTTGTCATGCTCAGTATAATGTGTGCATACATGCAAGCTTGTACTGTGTGCTGTGCTCAGGTCAGCTAAACTGCCATGAAAGGAAGTACAGTATGTGCAGTGGAAATCCACACACACTCAGAAACACTGTTTCAGGCCGCCAGCTACACACACACACACACACACACACACACACACACATCAGCAGTTTCATGAGCTTCTGAACCCTGAACTCCCATTATAGCTCTCCTACAGTGGGTCATCCAAAGTACAACCGCTAAACGAGTTTACCTCATGGAATTTTCATGGAGGTTTTTTTTTTGTCAACCTACAGAAAATCCATTCCTGTAAAGCAATTTAAGCAAGCAAGTTGATTTAGATGTGAAAGAGTGCATATAGCTTTGTTTTAAAGAGGTACTGACTAATGTAACAAGGCTAATCCGAAACTATTAGTAAACGCAAATGAAATTCACAAAAGAGATTCAGAAAAAAAAACTTATATTGCAGAAATCACTGAAGGTTTTCAATTATACATGGACAGCTGTATTCTAGACAGAGACTCTGTTTGGTGCTGTTACTCTGCCCTCTTGAGCTCATAAAGAGGGATGCAAGTCTTTTTTTAAATATTTTTTTTATTAGTTTTGTACTTATTTTTTTCATAAATAATATACACATTATTTTCAACATAGTTACATTGAATAGATCTGTAATTTTGGAATAGTTGATGAAAGGAAAATTATATATTAATAATTATTTGATTAATTGTATTAAAATATGCACAAAATTACATAATTTGATTAAACACAAATTTATATTGTTGAAATACACTAATGTGACTTAAATGTGCATTGACAAGGCTGTTGGTAGATTTTGGAATGATGATTTCTTGTAATCGGTTTAATAATAATTAATTAATAAAATTGCCAAATAGTTAACCAAAAGTGACTAAATTTTCAGACATATGCAGGAAGTGTTTTACCACAAACGTCTGAGAAATAAACAAGCAAGAAAGCCAATACAAATGTGAGAAAAAATAAAATATAATTGAGTAGAAATGGTCAAAGGCAGGCATCCATTTATTAACAAACTATCCTTTTAAATTTGCTTTTTTTTAAATAAATTTTTTTTTTTTTTTTTTGGTCCATACAATTGAAGTCAGTGGGGTTTTGTATTGTTTTGGACCCCATGCCTTTCATTGTATATAGACAGAAACAGTTGAAACATCTAAACTTTAAAATGCATTCTTTTGTGTTCTGCAGAAGAAATGAAGTCATACAGGTAACCCTAAAGCACAAAACAATAAGTCATTCAAATTACTGATAAAACACCTTCATATTAACAATACATAAAATCCCTATTTGTATGGCATTTCAAAGAGTATATCCTCTTTATCATAAGTGGCCAGCAGAGGGTGCCATGACTTCTGAAATACAGAACCACCAGCCTGTTACAGGCCAACATCAGTCATGCAAACAACAGATTCCTTGCATGTACTTAATATGCATTTGCACTTTTGCCTCATAACCGTATACAATCTCTTGCAAGCCTTTAGCGATACGCTCTTTAATGAAGCTCATGCCTTTGAAGAGCCAAAATTAATCGATTCATCTGGTAGTGCCTCTGTGCTCTTCTATTTGTTCTGATATCTCTGTATTACCAGACCGTAATATGAATTATTCCATGTTAGCAGGGCAAAATCAAAGCAGTAAATCACAGGTCATTACTGACTGCCCTGAACTCAGCAACCCTCTCTATCGGGTTAAAAGAGATGCTTATCGTCAACAGTCATAACAGACAGTTCGTTCCCCTCTGGTTCATTCATCTCTATTGAAGAACACACTCCACAAATCCACCCTACACCCTGATGCAGTGCACTGTTTGAAAGCACAGCCATTTGTGGTGATGTCTGAAACCAGAGTGGACCCGTGACTTGGTGGAAGATGTTGTCCTGTCCACAGCTTTCTGGTGCACTTAGTGCTTGCTTCATTTACTACTTCAAGTGGACTTTATTAGTAATGAAGGGTAATAGTGAGTGAGGGTATAGATAGGGGTTTACTCTGTATATAACCTCTGTCCTGTGCCTGAATGCTGTCGGGTTAACGTCAGAAAGGTGCAAAGTCATAGTCGATGCTAATGAAAATAATCAAGACAATGTCTGTTGTTTTCAGTCGACTGGCTGCTTTTGTCAACATTAGTAGAATGAACAGTTCTGTCTGAACACAGTGTTATAGTCTCTCTAATCAGTGGACTACATTTTATTTAATGGGTCCTTCAAGCCCTGTGTTATGACTTCTTTCCTGTCCCTGCTTAAAAAACAACTGAAACCAGTCTAAGCTGGTTTAGCAGGCTGGTTTTGACCTGTGGGGTTTTGAACATTTCTTTAGCTGGTCAGGCTGGGAGACCAGCTGACTAACCAGCTAAAACCGGCTGAACACCAGCTTGGGAGACCAGCTTAAACCAGCTGAGACCAGTCAACCAGCTGGTGTTAGCTATTTTAGCTGTTTAGTTCAAGTTAAGCTCAGTCGACAACAATCAACCTCAGAAACATGCTAAAACATGCTAGCAACATGATAAAATATATGCTAGCATTATGTTAACAACTACAAACAAGCTACAGGTTTAGAGTGTGCTAAACATGTTTGAAAATGCTAGCAACTTCTAGAAACAGGCTTTAGCATGTTAGCTTCTTGTTAAAGCTTTTTAGTTTCATGTGTTAGCAATGTACTAAGCAGGTTAGCTTCATGTTATATGTTTACAATGTATAATAAAATGTTACCATGCTATCAGGCTAAACTATGCTAGAAACATATTAAAATAGGCTAGAACTGTGTTTAAAACATGCTAGCAGTGTGCTAAAGTACGCAAGCAATTGTGCTAAAACATGCTACCAGCTTTAAAAACAGCTATCTCTATCTAAGTGTTTCTGTCTTTGAATGTTTTAAACTACTTCAAACTTTCTGGCTAGGCTTTCTCAAGTCAACATCAAAATTTGTCATCTTTTAAAATCTAGTTTACGTCTTGTGACTATACTATTGAATAGTGAGTATTTTAATGTTTACACAGCTTGTATTGTAAATGCCTCACTGTTACCCATTTTGCAAGAAAATTAGGGAAAAATGGGCTTTAATTTTTGTGATATAATTGTACTGAACATTTAATATCACAGCAGTTCAATCTCAAACTTATAGATTAGCAAAATAAGCACTTTTAGTGTAGGCCTACTGCATGAGTATTCAAATTAGGACACGGCCTTAGAAACTTGTAAGCTGTGTAGGCTCCTATTTATGATGAGCAAGTTGTTTGCGCCTTTGAATCATGGGTTCGACCCCAGCAGCATCTAATTGAGTGGCCTTCAGATTTCTATTTTCGCCTGCTGTGTGGACACCACCTGCTTACACAGCTCCAAAATGCACATTTATCCTTCTTTTGGCAACAAGTTATGAATTTTTAATTCCATCTTGTAGAAAACAGACACCAAAAATGGTGCAGAAGGACCGTTGTTCTCCCAAAAGCAGTCTGCGAATGGGAGCGCAGATGCATTTATCATCGTTTTGAGGGCATTAATGTGAAAGTTATGAGATGATCTCCTAGCACCCACCAAAGAGTGATGACTTTCAACTTGCAAATAAAGTAAAAGCAATCAAAAGCTGCTACCATGGAGACGCCCACAGACCAGTGTGAGGCAAGACGAGCAGAGATGTGTTTTTACACCGCTGAAGATTGATCGCACTAATTTACAGCAACTTTGCCCCCTCTAAATTCTGCTTTCTATTGTTTTATAAAGCCATGAGTTAACAATAACCTGTGCTTTAAAAATAATAAAAAGAAAACAAGCAGGCAATTCAGAGGCTTTGCTAGCTTCGTACTAGTGCAGATGTGAGGCTGTTGCTGAGTTAATTTGTGTGAAAAGAGTTTGGTCATTTGTCACTTACTGTTTGTGCTTATGCAATGTACTTCTTTTGAAGGCCTCTAAATTTCAGTAGCTCTGTTCTAAAACCTAGTGAGCTTCCTTCCTACACAAACACAAACAGTGTTCCTCATATGAAACACAAAGTAAGAGGGACTTTTTCAAAACCCTATCAGACTGTTTCATGAATTTTAATTAGGTGATGGAATGTTTGCCCATGTTGGATTACAGTTTGTTGATTGTCCTTTCATTCATTTGATTGATTCGTTAGATTGATTGTTTGTTGGATTGTGCCTCTAATCTTAAAGCTACTGTTTTGTGTGATTGGCTACACACTGCGGCCAATCAAAACTGTTTAAAAATAATGATTATTGCATTTGAGGTTTTGGTGAATTGGTTGCTAATTCATATGAATTTTTATGATCTCATTTATAAATTTTTGAACGCATGTGCACCAGCAATTCACATCTTAGAAATTAATACAAAATCACCACCTCATGAAATAGTTATGTTTTCCAGTGAGATCAGGTTGTTATTGGGGAAATTTCAGTCCCACTTTATATTTGTGTTGACCCATCCCTTACACCTTAACCCATGCTTAAACCTACTAAACCTGTCCCTAACCTTACCCGTATCCCACCTCAATAGCAGCAAAAGTGTTTTGCAATACAATATAAACACAATAAGTACATTGCACTTATTTTTTGATGTAATTACATATTAGTTAAGGCCACTTAATATAAGCTAGGACCGAAATTTCTAAAAGTGTCATGCCACTGAATAAAAAATATGTTTCTAGTCTATATTTCTCTTAAATCCATTCATGAGTGAATTTTGGGATTACCTTCACCCCAAAGGATTGATGTAATGCAGCCTTACAGTTTGCCCAAACAAGATTTCTCAAGGCTGCATTGGAACAGCCATTTGATGCCTTAAAATACTGTCTAACTAGGTAGCTCACTAGGCTTTAGAACAGCTAATGTGACCCATCGGCCCATGGGCCATTTTAAACTTGTCTAAATGACATCAGTGTCTGTGCATCCCGCCTCCCTCCATTAGAACACCATCACTCTCGCTGATGAGGATCACTAACTCAAAAGGAACATAGAGATCAGGGCCAGGCATTAGCAGAAGCGTCTCCTCTCAGGCCATTAGAGTCTCCAGGCGCACATAAATAATCCAGCAGTGTTAAACTGCTCTGGCTGGAGAAATGGCAGTGGAAACGCCCCTCTAATTCCATTGTTGCTGTTGTTCAAGGCCTAGTCCTGCATAACCACATTCACAGCGTATTGAGATCAAGAACTCCCTGGACAGGAAGAAACCAACTGCTGTTTGGGTTGTTTTTAAAAGCCCCAACCCCAGTCCTTAGCCTAATCCTAAAATCTGATTGGTTGATGGGAATATGGTTCCAGTACCAATAATTATGTAGGTCCAGGAACATACGTTGTTTGAAGGGATAGTTCACCAAGAAATGAAAATGTTGTCATTAATTACTCACCCTTATGTCATTCCAAACCGGCAAGACCTTTGTTCATCTTCGGAATACAAATTAAGGTATTTTTGATGAAATCCAACAGCTTTCTGTCCCTGCAGTGACAGCAACCGCAACTACCATGTTGAACGTGATGAACAAAAGTTTTACAGGTTTGGAACGACATGAAGGTGAGTAATTAATGCCATAACTTTCATTTTTTGGGGGTGAACTGGTGTCTATAGCATTTTTAAGTCATAGTTGACAAAAAATGAAAATTCTATTATCATGTACTCACCCTCATGCCATTCCTGAACCGAAGCACATTGGGATCAAAAAATCTTTGCACCCCATTGACTCTCATTGTATAGTCAAAAAAAGTAGGGCTAAGTTCTGACACAGATTTCACAGTTTGATTCAATTTCTCATTCATAAGATCTGGATTAGATTTGATTCCAGTCTCAATTCGATTTGATGTGCTGTGGATTCATTTGGAAATATTTCAGGTACAAGTCAATTTTCCAAAGGGGAAAAAAATTCAAAACAATTCTGTAAACTATAGACAGTATGAAAAAACAACATTGACTAAAAGATTTACCTTGAGATTCAGGAGTCAATAACGATTTGTTAAACTGAAGTTTCAAATTGGGAAATCAATATTTTCAACCCAGGCCTTCAAGAAATCTCTGGGACATTTTTCAAAATCTCATTTAAAGAAAAAAGAATGTGTCAGACATGAAAGTGTGTAAATTATGACAAATCATTTCAGTTCTGTATTTTGTTTGAATGACTGAATATAACCATGTGTTTGATTCTGTGAACTTGCCTTGAGCTCTGAATACTCATTTTGCCCATTCATTACACCCATTAATATTTTTAAATGATTATAGATCTAAAATTAAGTTCAAGTGAATAAAAGCGTGAAGTAGCTTTAATTGAGCGTAGGCATGCTGTTTAAATGAGTTTGTATAAATAGTACACGCAGGGATTTTATGAGATTCACTGACCGTGTACAAAACTTTCTCTTCTGTGAGCGTGTTTGAATGTTTTGTATGCTGGTCCACCCACACAGCATTAGTATTATAAGAATAAATATACGACACAGCACAAGCCCCTCAGAGCATGTTCTACATCGTGACTTCATTTGTGCAGTAACCAGTTTCAAAACTTGAAATAATAACCAAACTTTGCTTAGAATATCATAAAGGCACAATTAAAAGTAATCCAGTTATCACCCAAAAGCTTTCTCCTGTGTACTGAGATCAAATTCTGCTCTCGAGATGCTCTTTAAAGAGATAGTTTGCCTTAAATTTGCCTTAAAGCCTCAAATTGTCTGTCCATCACACAAAGATATCTTATGGCTTGGAATATACTGCATACTTTTATGGTGCTCTTTTGTTCTTTTTGGAGCTTGACATCTTCTGGTCCTCATCCACTTTGAAGTCAAGACACCTGTATTTATATAGCGCTTTATACAATACTGATTGTGTCAAAGCAGCTTTACAGTTTCAACAGGAAAATACTTTGTCAATAATGGAAGAAGACAATAACAAAGTCATTTTCCAGCTAAAGTCAGTTCGTTGATGATTCAGTGATGTCATCATCCAGTTCAGCCCTCTTCCAATAGTGTCTGTGCAAACTTTCACTGGATGGAAAAGAGCAGCGTGAACATTCTGCTAAACTACTTCTTTTATATTCCATGGAAGAAATAAAGTCATATGACGAACGACATGAAGATGAGTAAATGGTGACAGGACTAAAGAGACGGAGGTTAGCCTATAGATGTGCAATCATAGGTTTGCATTGCATTTCATTCTGACAAATCCAAGCTATAGGCACTTACTCTGATTATGGAGAGTGTTGTTCTGATTGGCGGGTTGATTGATTACATCAGCACAGATTGTACTGAGAAAATTTTGCTCCTTATTCATTCAGTTGAGTCGGTCTTGTATTATTGCATTAAGCATATTCAAGTCTATTAAATAAATACTTGAAAAATCAAACCAAGTGACATTTATTTTAAAAATGGCATTCTATTTAAACAAAACATTTCACAATAAGCATAAGTACTGTAAGTGTAATAAACATGGACATGTTATTTGGACATAATCAATACTTTTATTACGCTAAGATGCATTAAATGGATCATAATTTACCAAAGCTTATAAATTGTTACAAAAGATTTCTATTTTAAAAAATTAATTGTCTTTTAATATTTCTATTCATTGAAGAATCCTGAAAAAAGGTTTCCACAAAATATTATGCAGCACAACCCTTTTCAACATCAATAATAATAAGAAATGTTTCTTGAGCATATTAGAATGATTTCTGAAGGATCATGTGACTCATGTGAAAATTCAGCTTTGCCTTCACAGGAATAAACTACATTTTACAATACATTATAGTATTTTAAATTGTAATAATATTTCACAATATTACTGTTTTTACCATATTTTTGATCAAAAAAATGCATCCTTTGTGAGTATAAGAGACTTCTTGCAAAAACATTAAAGAATCTTACTGATCCCAAACTAGCGTAATTTTTTGTAACATACTTTTCACAACAGCTGTACCCTTTTAAATTTTCAGCAAGTGTTTATTAAGAATGACTTGCTTGTGCACCGTGTCCTCAACTAATCAGAGATAGTGCTTGACAGCTGCACACGTCCAATCAATATAGAGCATCCTGATTACCCACAACGCTTGTATGAAGTACCTTTTTGTTATTCAGAAATTTAGTTTAGCAAGAAAAGTATGCATCTAAAATTTAACATTGTTTATCCATAAATCAATATTTACTCACCAATATATCGCACTTTTGAAAAATAACCAGGTCACTCTTACACAGCATGGAAGGCATAAGGCATCTTCTCTTGTTGCCTCTCTCCAGATTGTGGCAGACTGCTCTCTGTGTCTGCATTCTAATGCGTTATGTGTGGTGATGTATTTTGGCAGACTTGAGGGTGACTCATACTTTGGGTACTTGTGCAACCTCTCGTTACTCTGGAACTTTGCTCCATGCGTGCTGTGAAATCTCTATGTAGAGCCGATTTTGCCCAAACACAATGAGCAGAAAAAGAGGATTGAGGTTGATCATCGCCAGAGGAAGATTTGGCATGTGCATGTGTGAGAACGCTTAGCCGGAATTTAGTTTTTTCATGTGGGAGAATTTGGTTTTCTGACTGGAAGTACCTGTTTTGCATAAATTCAGCAGCGATAACAAAGTAGAACTTTCAAAGGTAAAGCAGAATGACTGGTTGAAAGGTGCAGGGTTCATTTTAGTGACACATCAGACAGTGTTTTTCTTTCAGAATATTGTGCCATAATTGGTAACACAAAACATTGCCACAGATTATTTATTTATTCAGTTTGTTTCTGATTCTTATAATTTTGTTTATATCTGAACACTATAAACTGAAAACTATACTGTGTTTTGTGTATACCTCCCACTGTTTTTTGATTTCATTAGATATAGTTTACTAAAACTAAAGCAATAAAAGTGTTATTTCCCATGGAAATTTCCCAAGTATGTATATATATATATATATATATATATATATATATATATATATGACTTATTTTATTTCAGCTAGTTTAGTTTAACTTGATTTACAAAAATAGCTAAAGCTAAAACTGAAATAAAATTTATAAAAAAAACGAAATAAAAATTGCAAAAACAAAAAAAATTACTAAAACTTTAAATAAAATTAACATGAACACAGAACATATACAATTAAAGTCTAATTTCAAAATATTAACAAAAATAATAGTATCCCAATTATACTAAAAAAACTGGTTTTCATTATTTGGGCAGTTTATGTAATGTCATAATCTACATGCTATGTATCCGTTCACTCACTCCATATAGTGAATGTGACTTTCACTAATATTGACTACACTGGCTGAACAAATGGATCCGATTTCATCAGATCTAAAACAAAAGTGTCGACAGTCAGGTTGATTGAATGTGAAAAACAAACTAGAATTGGGTTCTGAATGTTGGATGGTTATTCTTCTGCGAGCCCTGCTGTTCAGCTCTGATTAGTGTGATGTATATGCATTAATGTGCAGAAGCCTTCATTAGCATGCAGATTTAAAACATCATCTCATTATCCAGGTAACCTGGGAAAACATGAGAAAATTCTAAAACTGGAATTTCCTGTAAAAGTCATTAGTTAAGATCTTAAGTCTTAATAATTCATAGAGCAAATGTGTTTTGTTATTCTGTTCTAAACAAAACTACCTGTGTGACTTATTGGCCACTAAATACTATCTTGCTAGCTAACTGTTTACTATAGGGCACAAAGTGATCATCAATATACATCAATAATGATTAAAAGGGTTCAGTTTTCTAAGGATCCTTAGCATGAAAAAGTCCCCTATTCTAAAGGCTGGTACAAATGGAAATCCACTCAGGTAACCTCTACAAAGTGAATTTAAAACTCTTTATCCAATAATGCCATATGACTGGAAAAGGCATGGAAATGTAATGGTCAAAAGGGAATCCTGCTATTGCGTCTGAGTAATGGCAGACCATAAAGAACTATTTTGCTCTTACACAACAGAATCACTTAACAATATAAAATAAAGGCATTATAGACACATGCACCGAGACATATCTGCAAATATAGGATTCTGGGATTGGGACACATTCAAGGATTCTGCACTTTAAACATAAAATACATCATTATTAACCTAACAAATTTCGACTGTAGCATACTGAATCGTGTTTTTATGCTGCATATTGTATATTTACAAATACAGAATCATGGATGTCTAAATTTGCAAGAGATGCTGTTTGCATAATCAGAGTCATAGTATAAAATAAACAACAATTCACTAAACCCTTGATATCAAAATTCATACATAAATCCACATACATTTACAGAGTTTGTTTGGTTTGCAATGGGATGTACTGCTGTGTGCTGTCACATAGCACTCATGATGTGGAAATGTTAACACTATTCCCCTCTGTAATATCCTGCTTACATTTGATTGTTATGCTGACACTGCTTCCCTGGCAACATTACCTGCTAGATATGAGATCTTTTTATTTGCACAAGTCAAAATGCATCACTGTCACAGTCCAGCAGCAGTCAGTTATTATGTTGGGCTCATCTTGTAAAAACATGACAGTTTTTCATCTTTTTGTCCCGTGCCACCTACATCTACATAATTGTTTCCACAATGTCTCTCTGTACCAATATTAAAATTCTAGCTAATACTACAAAACTTGGTAACACTTTAGTACAGGGACCAATTCTCACTACTAACTAGTTGCTTATTAGCACATGCCTATTAATAACATATTGGCTGTTTATTAGTACTTATAAAGCACGTATTCTGCATGATTCTGCATGATTTATTGAGGCAAAAGTCGTAGTTAATGGTTTGTTAATAGCGAGAACTGGACCTTAAAATAAAATGTGACCAAAAATGGTTTTGTATTTTTGGTAACATTTTATTTTAAGGGTAAATTCTCACTATTAACTTGTTGCTTATTAGCTTGCATATTACTAGCATGTTGGCTGTTTATTAGTACTTATAAAGCACATACTAATGCCTTATTCTGCATGACTGTATTTGAAGTCCCTTACTCCTAACCCATACCTAAACTTAACAACTTCCTTATTAACTATTAATAAGCAACAAAATAGTAGATTAATGAGGCAAAATCCATAGTTAATAGTTAGTTAATAGTGAGATCTGGTCCCCAAACTAAAGTGTGACCTTATTTGGATGTTATGGCTGATAATTAGCTCCTGGCTGATATTAAAATTATAAACTGTTAAAATATACTATTATATAATATTACAATTATATATTATTTTGTCTAAATAAATTAAAAATCGTACTAAAAACCAAAATCACTAGTCATTTTCAGTGCTACAATGTAATGAATTTAGGCATCATAACATAATGTATTCATTTTCAGATTTTCTAAAAACAACATTTAATAAATGTTTTTATGGTAGATGATGGCAAGGTATATAAATGTAAAAATAGAGGTAATAAGCATACAATTATATTGTTAATATGGTAAATAATATAGTGCAATATCAAAGTTTTTTTCAATTCAAGATAATGTGATAATAATAATAAATCTTTGATACAACTCTGGTTTTACACAGGTAAACACCCTCTTGTTAGACTGTGCATCCTTTATTTTAATTAGTCTAGACAGCTATCGACCTTTAGTCTTCTTC
This sequence comes from Schizothorax lantsangensis, assembly GCA_027422415.1. NCBI lineage: Eukaryota > Metazoa > Chordata > Actinopteri > Cypriniformes > Cyprinidae > Schizothorax > Schizothorax lantsangensis. The sequence continues at coordinate 12,752,709 of CM049849.1, forward strand.
TTATGTCTCAATAGGCCTCTCTGGAGATTTATATTCAAATGTATGAATCAATAATCCTGTTGTGCTGTTATATATGACTGTGGTAAGAGAATGTGTAGATGATTTTCTGCTATAGCTTCTACAATCAATATGTGTTAATATTACATGTGTGGACTGGGATGTAGCGTCTCTATAGGTGATACTGGTGACTCTAATAAGGACAGTTTACCTGCCTGGAACAAGCTCATAAAGAAAGGTTACGTGTTTCCTTCTAATTAGACATCAGCTTTGCTCCATAGCGCAGCAGCACACGACACGCACACGCTGACACGCTGTTGAATAAAGCCTCTAATTGTGGTGTAGTGTTTTCAAGCACAGATGCTTGTTAGTCTTTATGGAATCAGACGGATGAGTGGCCACCTAGAAACAGGAAATTGATTTGTTTTGCCCATTTGATTGTTGTGAGAGGTCGTGTTTTGCACATCTTGTTAGGGCTCAGAGCGGAGTGTGTGTAGGAGATGATCAAGCTAATTTGGAGAAGGGGGGTCCTGTGTTTGTTCGGTTTTTCTTGGTTGAAAACATGAATGAATGAACTAATGCAGATGAGATCTTCAGTACTGCAGTGACATTGTGCAATGTGTGTACTGTGACTTTGTGTAATATGAATTAGTATATATAATGCCATTGTGGAAATACTATATATATATATATATGTAATTTGTATATTATTTTCACAATATACACACTGTTTAATGCACATAGAGCACATCAAATATGGTAAACAGAAGCTCAAACGTGTGTTCTTGCATTGCGAGAACCTATTTAATTGTATGCAGGAGTGATTGTGCTCTGTTATATTTACGTTGACCAATGTTCATATGATAATAAAAGCATAAATTAAATCTGTTCATTTTATACAGTAATCGTTTCTCTTCAGAAAACATTTACAATGTTTTAATGTACTTGTTTTTATGTTTAATCCAAATACATGTGGATTACTTAGATTTTCAATGAATGGGTAAAAAAAAGAGAGAGAGAGAATATTAAAAATGTACTTTTTTTCCCTAAGCTAAACAAAACTCTTACGGGTTTGGAAAGACATGACATAAATTCCTTATGGTTGAAACTTTTTTTTTTAATAAGGAAAAAAAAAAATTAAGTGCAAAATGTAAAGCTTACAAAATTAACTTGAAACAAGATACAAAATTCTATAGTTGTTATTGCACATACTCTTTATTAATTCTAATTGTTTACTAAATACAGTCACTGTATAAAATACTATACAGAGCAAATTTGTGAAAGTGAATATTTGGGCACACACACATACTGTACATATACACACGCACACACATATATATATATATATCATAACCAGATGAAAGAAATATGAAATTGTGAGCAGTTCCACATTTACTTGCATGATTACTTATCTTTTGTTTATTTATTTATTTATTTATTAATCAGAGAAGCTGAATGATGTCCAGCATAGTACATTGGGAAAAACCAAGGAAGTCTTGGCTGTTGTTTCTTTGTGATGTCATTAGTGACGTCATTAGAACAAAACAGAGAGATTTCATTGGCCATATATCAACCAATCAGCTTTTAGTCCCAGTCTTTCCATATACCTCTTATTACACGTTTTCCATGTCCACATTTTTCCAAGTCTTATAAAAATATGTTTAGACATATTAGATGTGTTTAGAAGTGTTTTTTCTTTGGCTAGACTGTAATTGTTTTATTCCGGCCGTCGTGAAGGAGGCGCATCTGTGCTCGCAGAGGCTGCTGCTGTTTTTATAGCAGGGAGAGTGACAAGGCTTGGCATGTTTTGCGGCCACAATCCGAGCCTCCTGGCCTGGCACTCACCCCAGGGGAGAGCCCACGCTCGCTCTGTGTGTGTGTCCTCTCAGGTTGCTCAGAAGCCCCATCTGGTGCATCTCTCTATGCCTCTGTACCCTGGTAGGACGTTTGGAAGCAGAGATCAGTCCCACCTCCTCTTCCCCTTCAGGGAGAAAAGTCATCCATTGGAGCATTTTCATATCTTCGTCGTATTGTCTCATAAGACTATTGCTGCCGACCATTAGTGGAAACAATGTTACGAGTCAGTGTTTCGGATAAAGCACATTTCACAAGGGTTTAAAACCTTTATACTAGAATCATGCCAGAAATTATAAAAATAGCACCATAATTCTTTATTCGAGTCATCCACTGAAACGGAAACTCATTTAAAGATGATTACTTGTCTGTAGACAAGGACAAAAATACATTAGTTTGGAAAAATTACATCAGATGCCCTTTTGGATGTGAATTTCGGCAATATTTTCTTCTAGTTTCACTTAAACAAGAGAAAGATCCCATAGAGTTTGATTAAAGGAGAGACTGCATGTATATAACCACATAACAACAGGCTAAAACCATTTAGAAACCTTAGCAAGCACAAATTGTGATTGTTTTGTCAACTACAGGTATTGCATTGTTATCCCACCAGATTACACACTGGTTTATAATCTATAAAGCAGTCATGTGACGTACAATTTAAGGAGTGTGCTGACCATCGTGGCACACACATGTCGAAAGGCACCTATGAAAAAAGTCTCTGATTGAATAAAGTACGGTAAATGGACTCCTGCTAAGCCAGGCTTTGCAGATTTGATTATCTTTCTCAACAATGGCTACATGTATTTTCAAAAAAGCCAAGCAATGGAGCCAAATCGAATGAGACCCTCCCGTGTGCCCATGTCTTTAGAAACATTGAATTAAAAGGGCTCCTTTATTAACTGAAAGGAAGCTTATCGTGGTCAGTCAATACTGAAGTCATTCTAAATGACTGCATTGACATTCTTTTATAAAGGAGTGGATTGGCCTAAAGAGGGAAAAAATTATATTGATCCTACACACTTGTTTTTAAAAGCAGGTTTAGGACTGGAGACCTTGAAAAGCTGTGCACAATCAGTCTGGATTTATTTGGAGCATCCTTAAATAATTGCAAGACAGTGTGTCCATACATGTTCTGTACTTATACTTAATGCTTATTTCACATATTACATATTTTGTAGTGGTTTATGAGTCAAAATAAAGATTTTCAGTTACACTTTATTTTAAGGTGTCTTTGTTACAGTGTAAATATACATTTAAGTACTGAGTAATATTAATTAACTACATGTACTTACTATATGGTTAGGGTTAGGATTAGGGTTTGGTTTAAGGTTACTTGCATGTAATTATGCAGAATTAATTGTTATTATAATAGTAAGTACATGTAACGTGTTGCAAGGACACCTTAAATAAGGTGTTACCAGATTACCAAACTTCCTGCGACATTGCAATCCAAATAACACAATATAATATATTATAGTATTGTTATGTATTAATATAGATTTATTTCATACCATTCTAAACCACAAAAAAAGGACTACATAGTTGTTGTTTTTTTACAAGCTTTATCCTTTATAAGATGACTTACAATTGACTTCATATTTATTTGAAATTTTGTTGGAAGATTCCTTATTTTACATATTCCACTGTTCTAATATGCTATTCATCTCAGATCAGTGTCAATGAACAAGAAATTTCCTATGACAGCTCACCGCATATATTTTGATAAATAGGGCTAGCGTGTTAACTTCAGGTATTGATTGATTGAATGGTGTCTTTTCATGTTCATTTGAATTTTTATTGGCAGATTGCTTATTTTACATATTCTACTGTTCCAGTAAGCTATTAATCTCAAATCAGTGTCACTAAATAAGACATCTACTGTGAAAACTCATAAAGTTTGATGACATGCCCATAAATGTGGCATGTGTTAAATTACTGTATTGATTTGTTTGTTTGTTTTTTTTTACCTCATGACAAAAACAGTGGAAATGCAATATTGTTGTAGCTAAAACTTCAGTATATGTATGCCTGTACATACCTTGTCTTATTTTAATAAAATGATAATATCAAATGGAAATTATTAATATTTTATACAATTATAAATATTTAAAAAAGATTAAATTAGATACAAAATATTTATAAAAATATTTGAATAATGATTAAAAATATATGTTAAATGTATGCAATTAATTTATATAAAAATGAACAAAAATAACCCTGAGAAATACTCATAAAGTACAGGTGTAAAGTACACCTGGTGCTATCATTGAATACTTTAAAATAAAGAGTGTTGTTTCCCTAGGGGGCTATTTGCATATTTGTTTACGGGACCCTAAACATACAGTGGCAGCTCATAAATATGCGCCTCACTATCTCTGAGCATCAACAGGGAGAGTCCCCGTGTAGCCACGCCCTCGCCTGATTCTGATATCTGATTGGCTTACCGGCAGCGATGCTGCATAATGATGTGAGGAGGCAGCAGCTTATGGAGCAGATGGGTCCAGCACTCGGGTACACAGCATCCGTGCTGTGATCATGGAGCCTGCTGCTGTATTTATCACTGACATTTCACACCCCTGATTGATTCTGTCAGCATTGCACTGACTTATTATTCAAACAGCGTGCATAAAAGCAGCGCAGTTATTATTTCTGTCCATCTGTGTGGATGTGAGGAGTCCGGCGGCACTGATCCCTGATCAGCTGAACTTGACGACAAGGATTTAATTCATATTGTGCAGCCGGAGACATACTGCTGATCACTTCTGCGTTGCATTGGAGGAAATATGATTTTCTCAGACATGAACACGGGGACTAATTCCCCGAAGGTCCACCCGCCCAACGGGACGAGGTTTTACACATACCAGGCGAGTATGTAAAGTGTTTAAAAGCCCCAAACTAATGCTCTGTTTCTTTATGCGCGTTTTGAGTATTATTAGCAGTCGCTTTTCTTTGACACGTCTCCGTGATGCAGTACGTTACGTTGTTTTTAATCTGAAGGAGCTCTGGTAAAATGCGCACTCAGAGTTTGATGGTAGTTATACACAGAATAACCGGGGTTGACAGTTTTAATCGCGTTTAGGATTGAGTTTAGCCCTAAAGTGTCGCGATATCGATGTAGTTTAGGTTTGAATTGAAGGTTTAAAGGCGTTAACCAACAGTAGGATTGAGCGCGCGCGTTCCTCTGGAGGCGCGAACGCTTTATAAATACTTCACGCTAGGACAGTAGCTAACATTGACAGTATTTGTTGATGAAATGTGAATTTAATTTAAGTCTGTAGTCTAATAAGTGATTAAATAATCTGCAAGTCAGGTAATCTTAATTCTGTTTCGCTAAAACGATACGTTTTATTACGTTTAAGAAGGTTATTGATAGGAGAACCAGAACACTTATAGCAGAACACTTTTTTACTCCAGTGAATATTTCTCAGAATAGGTTTAATGTTGAAAGTTATTTACTGTATAAACACAGTTTAATGTCTTGGCTACACACACACACACAAAGGAAAAAGAAGAAGAAAAAAAACGTTCTGTAGGATTAGCATATTATAAATCAGCAACGTTTATGTCATAAAACAATTAATGAAACATCCAAAATGATGCAAAAGGTAACAAAAATATCAAACCGTTGTTTTGTCTGGAAATATGGTGTTATTATTATTATTAATTAGTAATTAATAGTTGTTTAATAATAACAGTAATAATGTCAACTCACCCATGTGATAAAATACCCTGGTCTAATGGTCAGTCTCTGATTAATATGCACCAGTGGTAGATTGTGTTGATATGCTGAATTGCATGCACTGCTCAGCTGTGACCCAAATCTCATGCATTGGAATGAGGGCAGTGTCTTTAGATATTGATTTTTGTAATGGTAGGCCATGGTAACCAAGCCATTGATGAAAGCAGTGAGAGACTGTGGCTTTAGAGATGATGATTTCATCGGAGCGCTTTTCAACAGGTGCTGCAGATGCTTGTTTAACCATCTGTATTGATATTTGTTTGTGGATTATAGAGGTTTATTTTTGGTTACCCTGTGCGCTAAAAATACTGCTGCGTGGTTAACCTCCTGTTGTTTTCAGCTTTGCTCATTTTGAGTGAGTGTGTATTCGTTATGCCATGTTTCTCTGTGTGTCTCATTATTAGTAGAGAGGTGCTTTCCATGGAAAAGTGCCTGAGAGATTTTCCCCCTGAATTAAACAGCATGGTCTGTGTTCTGTCCTGACAGTCTGTTTCCCAGGTACAGCAACAGCATGAACAATCTGAACAATCTAAGCATGCACTGCAGAGACAAGTTGGGGCTTTGAAAGCTACACAGTTGTTTACTGCAACTCGATTGGTTTTGCTTCAGGACAGAATTTACATTTTAATGATTAAACAGTACTAGAATCTCAACTAGGGGGCATGAGCAAATTTCCAAGGGTGCCGCAGGATTATTATATATTATTTATATTATAAATTATATTATTATTTTCTATTAGTATTTGATTATTTATGGGGCCTTCGAATATTGTGTTGGACAGTGTCAGAGTTAAAAATGTTGAGAACCACTGCTTTAAAGCAAATGGACAAATTGAAATTAATCTTTATTTTGTTTTAATTCATAAACCCAAAAAATCTAATTATCAACAGCTGGACATGAACCTGGCAATGTTTTATGTTGGTTGTTGTATATACATACATTTAAACAGCAATTCATAAATGAAATGTCGGTGAATGGTGGTAACAGGTTAATCTCTAACACATTTGGAAATAACATGCCACCTACACTAAACCCTAATCTAAACCTAACCTTTAAAGCAAATGGATCAAACAAATTTGTAAACCTTCCTTTTTTGAGTGTCGTGACTTGTTTCATGGACTAATGAGCACACCACGTTTCAAATGCAGTGCTGCACCAGGTGAGCTGCAGAGCAAGTTTACTACATCAGAAAAGCCATACATATGGAGCCACCTATGTGACGCAAATGGTAAAATGTATTAGTTTACAAATCATGCACTGTTTTAAAAGCGTTTTAGGTCATAGTATAGTATTGTGCAAGAAACCACACAAAATGAATCCTTATTAATTGATAATATGTAGTGAGCGATATTGATTTTTTTGGACATGAACCGATATGGCAATGTTTTATGTTGGTTGTTGTATATACATACAGTTTTTGTTTAAAAATAAAATTTAAGGTAAAAAAACAAACAGGTAAAATAAAAAAAGCATAAAAGTAATTCAATTAAAAAATAAATACTTGTGGCGGCAGGTGATGATTTGCATGTCATGTCAAGTTTGGTGAGTTTTGGCATGATCTGTTCTAAATGTCACATACTGTAATTAATAACAATAAAGGTTAATCTCTGTTGTAACATTAAACATTTAAACAGGAAATATTTTACATGTTAACCAGGAATCACCTACACTGATTTATATCGCAACCCTAATCTAAACCTAACTAAAAAGCGATGCGGTGGTTTTGGCTGTAACTGTTTTGTTAACTGTCTGCGTCAAAAGCAAATAACAGACGTGCATATTTAAAAGTCCAAACATCAAACTGCTGTTTTGTAAATGATTTAAATTTGTAATTTTACCTTCCTTTTTGTGGAGTGTCGTGACTTGTTCACTGGACTCATACCTGAGCACACCACGTTTCAAATGCAGTGCTGCACCAGGTGAGCTGCAGTTAATATAGCAAGTTTACTGGAGTTGTGTTTACTAGGATGTTTATTAGGGAATTGATGGTTATATAGTAAATGTTTATATAATCAGAATATTTTTAAAAAATGCGGTGGCCGTGCTGTAGCCATACATATGCAATATGAGCCACCTATGTGAATTTAATTCACGCTTTTACTTCCAAATGGTAAAATGTATTAGTGACGGATTACAACTCGTCTATTTCTTAGAGCCATGCATAAACTACATATCACTGTTTTATTTGTGCAAAGCTGTTATGTTAAATAAAATTTTTACAGCAAAGCAAGTAATACTTTACCTGTCACGCCGTTGTCTTGTCTCCCCTATGCGCTGTATAGTATTAAAACGCCCACAAGTGCAAGAAACCGATATTACACAATCTGAATGAATCTTAAATATCGGGAAAAATATTATTAATTGATAATATGCCCCTGTAAACATAAACATCTTTTTTGGGGGGTGTTTTACTGCTTCTAGTGTTTATTTCAGCTGGATACTGCAGTGAACTTTTTTACAGGCATGTAGCAAATCATGCATTTCCAGTGAGCCTGGGTTAGAAGAATGAGCAATTGCCAAATATTTTAAATGCATGAATACCACTGTTTCCATGAACCACACAAAACACATTGCGGTTAGCACAAATCATCCTTATTCTCGTGGTAAATTCACCTGTATTATTGTAGTCTGGTTTGCATTTTGTTTTTAGACATAGTTTTTTCCATGTTATTATCCACCTAATTTGAATCTTCTCCCAAGCAATAGATGATTTTGAGTTTGATTGGACAGACTTTGACGTCAATAACAAATGACTTGCCATCCTAACTACACACAATTACATGGTTAGTTGAATGTTATTATTTGCATTTTGCTTTGATTTGTCCTGCTTTTCGTGACCGTTTCCCATTGTCGCTTGCTTTTTTCACACATATAATTAAATGCTTTCTGATCAGACTGATGTTAATTTCATAAGAGTGATTCTAGCACTCTGTATTGTTGTACAGATTATATTTCTCACTATTTCTCCTGCATTCCTCCCCAGACCTGACAAACACTGCGCAGAGTCAATATTAGTGTTGGCGAAGCAAAGCATTCTCCAAAGCTGTGTGTATGTCTGTGGGTTGGTGTGTGTGTGTATGTAGGATTATTCAAGCACAAGACTTGTTTTGTTAATGGTGTTTGCATGAAGCAAGGAACAAATATAGCATCAACGATAGACTCTGTATTAGTGCACACCTGTCTGCTGTAATATGGGAAATTTGAGTTGAAACCAATAGTGATTTAGCTCACTGATCCTGCACAGAATTTGTAGCATAAATGGATTACAGATTGTATTCTATAGGTAAAACAGCTCTTATCATAAAAAAAGGAAAACATAAAAAATGTAAAGCCCTTGCCATCTGGGGGTGGTCAGAGTGTGGTGAGCATAATTTCATTACCTTGGCCTCTCCCCTCATAGCCAGTGCAGTTTTGCCCGGGCACAGATAATAAAAGCCAGTGAAGGGTGGCTTCCTGGCTTATCCATTGGGATTAGTGGGAAAATGAGAGGTTGTGGGGGTCTTTGGTTTGTTTAATGGGAGCTGATCACTGTTTTCCAATAAGGAGCATGGCAGTTAAAAGATGTTATTAACATTTTATTTACGTTTTATTTAAAAATAACGTTTTATTTAAAATAAAATATTTTATTAATATTAAAATTAAACAATTATTCATATCATTATGATATAATACATTTACTTTTTTTCATATTTTTTTTATCTGAAGCGATTTACATGTCAGCAATACAAGAAGTAATTTATCTTAAACTATATATATATAATAGTTCTGTCATGAAACTCTAGATGGCGCAGTCCGATAGGCCTAACTCAATCTGAACTAATGACATCATCACATGGCACAGCTGATTGGTTCTCTCCTGTATCGGTAGCCAATGAGCTCGCTGCTCAACATTCAGATATATGACTAGTGCTTGCTGTAGCAGTTGCAGCTTGCTTCAGAAACCCTCCACCTTCCCCAGCTCCACCTGTATAGATCTGCTACGAGGTGATTCATGCATGCTATATGGGGGTTATTTCATGTATGTTATATGTACAGCAGCAGTATTTCTTAAATGCTCACAGCAGCATGTTGTGGTTGTATTGGCAGTAGCAAGTCTCGGTACTTACTCTGCAGCAGCAGCAGCGTACCAGATCTATTCTGCCAAGACCAAATACATTAACATTGTCATGTACATTACCATGCCAATCCCGCCGAGAGTTGTCATGACAGACATACATATTTATATAACTTAATTATGATGCCAAATGTGTAGAAAATGTACCTTGTTGCAAGATTTCAGTTGCACAGGTGACATACAGGTGACCCACAAACTGATCCAGGCAGAGGCTGAGCACAGTTATGTGCACTAGACCCCAGGTTGGCCAAGGGGGACTCTCCATTTAAGGAGTATTGTAATTGTCCTGCTAAAGGCTAAGTAATGAGAAGGAGATGAGAAATGATGTGGGTGAGAGACATGCCAGAACATTATTGGAGAGATGGATGGAGAGAGATTGTGATGGATATAGAGAGGGGGTGTAGGTTTAATCACACTAATGGCTTTTGACCCTTCTCACACAGGACTCAGTCCAGCCCAGAATACTAAACCAGTCAGACTAGAAACCTTGCACTGGTGTCTGGTACTGGTGAAGGTTACTTGTGAGAAGTTTTGTTATTTAGGTGACTAAGGATTCTAAGTGTTAAAAGGACATTAGTTTGAGTATATATGATGACAGAATTTTCCTTTTAAATACAGGTAAAGACATAAAGAAGACTTGATCATTTAGAATGATGTTAAATGTTTTATGTAGCCTATGTAAAGGAGAAAGAGCGCTTTTTGTTGCTTGGAAACAAAAGGACGGTGATCCGCACACGACTCTGATACTTTTAATGGCAGTCGAATCCATCTTAAGTACGACTTCCATTGTCTCGGAGACGTCTTATTGAGATCTAATGCATTAGAATTGTCCTGAGTCACTCGACTTGTTTGAAGCCATCACCTTCCACACAAATTTATCTCATCATTTCACAGCACACAGACTTTCTTTACCCATGATTCAGTGCTCTGTCCTTTTGTCTGCAGGGCTTTCGCTGCCAGGGTCCGTGGTGATGTAACCTTGTTCAATCAAACCTGATTAGCGTGGAAAAGCCCTTTCAATCATGTATTTCCTGAGATGGAGGCTGCAGTGAGGATGACAGCCATATTATATTCATTAAACAAATTAAATGACTAATATTAGATAACGGCTACTACTTATTTGAGAAAGTGTCAGTTCAATTGGTTCACTGTCAATGGCAGTCAAGATTTAACGTTTAAAGGGATAGTTTGGCCAATAATGAAAATTTCGTCATCATTTACTCACCCTCATGTTGTTCCAAACCTGTATGACTTTTTGGCCATTTACAGAAGCAGGCAAATAATTAGCATAATTAGGATGTGGAATTGAAGGCTGCCTATGAGATATTTTGTGCCGTAAACGTTTGTGCTCCCACTGTAACCTCTGATGTTGGTGTCTGACAGTTCAGAATTTGACACCAAGGTAGATCTTTGTTCTGGACCACAGGTGGCACTTTGGTAAATACAAATTACATGCTGTCACAAAGCAAAGGCCTGATTCAGTCCACCCACCACTGCTGGTCCATTCAGTTCAATGATGTATTCAATTAAACCCTCTATTTAATCAAAGGTCAAGGCAAAGACAAAGTGCTTTTGTTGCTTTATAAAAGAGAGGCATATATGGAGATCTTATTCAAAAGCTTGAGTTTGATCATGTCGGATGCAACAAAACATAATATGAGGAAGTCCAGACAGAGCACTTTAAAGGATCTGGCTCAGGGAGGATTTAGCTGTTCAATGATTGTTTTGTGCAAAATGTTTTCAAAAACAACTTATGTCATGATTAATCTCCCTAAAGGATATCTCAAATATTTAGGGTCCTCCAGACCCCGATCAGTAAAATTGTTTAGGGTGGGTGGGTGTTCAAAAAGAGCGGACAAAGCAAACAGTTTCTTTTTTTTATTGTTTATGATCGAGTTTCACTGCAGGTGAAATACAAGTATTTTTTTTCTTTTTTATCTTTAGTATATTAGCATAGAATTCTCTGAAAATGCTTCTCCTTTAAACCATCACCCATTTTTTTTGTGTTGTATTGAAAATGTTCTTTTTAAAAAAAAAATATTTTAGTAATAATCAGTAGTAGCACTTTAAGAGTCTAGGCATACCCTAGTAAAAAGTAATGTATTTATTTTATATATATATATATATATATTTTTTTTTTTTTTTAAATGCAAGCTATTTAAAGTGTACCTAAAGTATACTTGCAATAGTTCCACTTTAGCTAAATCACTTTAGCAAAATCATATAATTCAGTATATCTTTAGTTGGACTTCAGCACTACTTCCACACAATTAAAATGCATTAAGTACAAAATTAGTTGTTCCAATTTAGCATACTTTAAGTATACCAGTTTAGTATACTAAAAGTACAATTGCAGGGTATTTTTATTAAGTAAAAGAATATGTAAATGTATTTGTAGTGTACTTATCCTGAAATAAATGTATTTCAAATACATTTTAGTATATTTATTTTTCTCTAGGGTGTACAGCTGTCCTGTCACTCTCTTTTCTTTTCCCTCATGAGCATTTGGTCAAAGCAATCACACAGTTTCTGAGTTCTCTCTCACTCTCCTCTCTATCTTTGAGCAGACGCTCCAATGCCACTCCAGCCAAGTGTCAGGAAAAACAGATGATGGGGCCGTGCCTCTTCATTAAAAGTGCAACTTTTTTGTTTTGTTTCAGCCAGCAGTTTTGGGCACTGCAGCAATTAGCGCGGGGGAGTTGGATTGGGGTATAACTGTATGTCAGCACAGTGCTGTGTTAGCACTGTGATTTCAAATCACAATCAGCTCGTCGTTGCATATGAAGAGGCCGATAAGCACATGTATAGCAGTTCTGAGTTCAGATGTGATGCAGTCGTCAGTGCATTTATGGGCTGATAGCACGTTATGGGCTGTGGTAATGGTAATTAGTCAGCTATTTATATTTGTGCAGTCGCTTGCATTGTGCCTGTTGGCGGAATGAGGAGGTAGAAAAGCTTTGCCAGTTTAAAAGCTCATTTGACATGCCTCAGGTTTACAGAGACATGTTCCAAACCCCATTGAGCTGCCTACCTAGACATTTTTAGGCATTGTAGGTGTGTTAATGACGCAAGGGCTGTTCCAAAGGGTTTCCTGCTAAAGTATGCTGCCTTAAGCCAAGTGTACACTACAAGACGCATGCTTCTTATGAGTTGGCGAGACTGTCTGCAACAACCAGTCCCAGATCACAGCGTATGAAGCCTGTTTGAAATGTATTTGACCAGTCACCAGGTGTGTGCTCACTTGCCTTTGCTATCACCAGTGCTTAATAAGGATGGGGCCAGTGAGAGAGTTTTGGGTCAGTTGGTGTCATTTACCCTTTTGGGTCAATGGTATATATTTTATTTTCCTTTTTCTTTGAATGCATATTTATGCCTCACAAACTTAGATGTTTGGTTTCCTGGGATTTGATGCAAAATTCTGCTTGTTAACATTTTAAAATTGTCAGTAGTTTTGCTGAAATTTCATGACTCTTTTGTGATAATCTTGGTAGCATTAGTAAGAGAATTATAAACCAGTCATTTTTTGTCATATGCTGTCATTTTCCAGCAATTTTTAATGAATTTACTGCTGTTTTGGAGTTTCTTGTGCAATTATAAGTTTGATTTTGAGCTATTATTACAATTTTCTAAACTTGATTTTTCAAATTTCTAACAAATTTTCTAAATTTAACTTGTGTGTAAAACTGTGTAATATACAGTAATATTTTTAATTATAAGATCTTATTAATTATTAATATTGATTATTATATTTCTAAAAATATTTTACTAACAAAAATATACTATATTAGATTATATTATATTAGATTAGACTAGATGGATATATGCATCACATAAAATTAAAATTTAATATTTTTTTATTATGTATTTATTATTAAACTTGTTTTATGTAAAATATGTAAAATAACCTTTTTCACTCACCTGACTGGGCAAGCAGAAAGAAATCCTTATTGTCGAGCCCTGACCACTAAAACTGACCACAGTTTTAATAATTTTTTTATTACATTTAAAGTTTTAATATTAAAGTAGTCCAATCTAATTAAAATGCTCAGTTTCACCCAATATATGTCTGTCCTTTGAATCTTTCTTTACAGAAATACAGTCTTTAGCTTAGAAACATGCTAATACTAGATTGTAATGCTATCAACTATAAAGAGTGGAGTATGTTGTACTAGTGAGGAACACTGTTTGTGTGACGCTCATGGATGACTGTTAATAGAGTGTTGAAGAGTGCTTCAAAACAGTCATGTTTCCATTCCATTTTGGCTAGGATGCTGCCGCTGGACAATAGACAGCAAGGCAGCTCACTAGGTGTTGGACCAGGGCCATAGTCTTTCAGTGCCAGAGTCATATCCACAGGATCACTGCCTCAAGTCAACACTCCACCTTAAAGATACCCCTCTCTCTTTCTTTCTCATTTACGCCCATATGGGATTACGGTGGCGATTCCCCACAGCAGATGTGCACATGGATTAGACCAGCAGGGCTCGACTCATGACTCATGACGCGATGGTGGTGTTCTTTGAACCAAGAAGCGTCGTTATTATGATTGTAGTGCTGCGACACCACCCAAAACAACTCATTTCTGCTTAGCTGTTTTGTATTTGTTGTTTCCCAGTTTACCAAAGAAACAGAAATGGCAGTATTACAGGGATGTTTGATAAATGCAATTGTAATAATTGTGACAATTATCTCCTTTTAAAGTACGTTAGTTCACTCTTGGCAGTGTTTTCAGACACAGTTTCTAATTATTGATGCGAATGGACTGAAAAGTTGTTTGCCAAGATATATATATATATGTGTGACCCTGGACCACAAAAGTCTTAAGTCGCTGGGGTATATTTGTAGCAATAGCCAAAAATACATTGTATGGGTCAAAATAATTGATTTTTCTTTTATTGCCAAAAATCATTAGGACATTAAGTAAAGATCATGTTCCATGAAGATATTTTGTAAATTTCCTACCGTAAATATATCAATACTTAATTTTTGATTAGTAATATGCATTGCTAAGAACTGCATTTGGACAACTTTAAAGGTGATTTTCTTAATATTTTGTTTTTTTGCACCCTCAGATTCCAGATTTTGAAATAGTTGTATCTCGGCCAAATATTGTCCTATAATAACAGGACCATACATCAATGGAAAGCTTATTTATTCAGCTTTCAGATGATGTATAAATCTCATTTGTGAAAAATTGACTGGTTATGAATGACCCTTATGACTGGTTTTGTGGTCCAGGGTCACACACATATATATATATATATGTATGTATGTGTGTGTGTACTATTAATTAATATAGTAAAATTTTAATTATATTTTATTTAAATATTTAAATATATAAATACATTTTAAGTAATATATGATACATAAAAATAGATTATAAATATACATTTATTTTTATTTTTTTTTTTTTTTTTAAAGATTCAGTCCATAACTTTTTTGTTCAAAATTTACAAAATGTATATAATAAGCAAGTACATCATGAATCCAATTTATATATATATATATATATATATATATAGTATCTCATATTTTTATATTACTTCTTTAGAGCTTCTTTAGCTCAAATTACACTAGAAAAAGCTGTTTTTTCCCAAGCTAGTCCACCTAATGAAAGATAGGACTTCCATTGCAACAGCCGCCGTATTGAGCGATAGGATTCCCAATGAGCCGTCCGCCTCCTCCTCCTCCTTATACTGTCTCTACAAGGTCATATCCTGGGTGATTTTATGCACACACACACACACACACACACACACACACAAACACATTGCATGCACACAACTGTGCTGATTGCAATATTGAAGCATTACCAGTCAAGAACAGAACAAAGGCATTTTGTTTACAGTGATCAAGCAAGCAGCCTTTTGGGAATTGTACCACTTGACCTTTCGTTCACCGCCGTGGTGCCCAGCATAATTGCTTGAAAATGTCCTTCATGAAAATCCATGTAGGAGTTTCCCGAATCCAGCAGCAAAGTGTGGCCTATTTTCCTCTGTGTGTATGTATGTGTTTTAATCAGGCCTTGTGCATTAAAATCTCAGTGGGGCAGATGGGAGGGAGTTTGACCCACTTTGATGGATTCCACGCCGATTAAAAGGATGAGTGAGCTTTCGAAAGCACGGCGACCCTCTGTGTGCGTGTGTGCGCACTAGGGATGCGCAGATCTACATATTGTCATAATCATACTCAGTTGGTGTCCAAACAAGTCAGTCTTAAGGAAGACGTGTATAATTGGGGTCATTTAGGTTCATTTCCTCAATGCTCTGATCAGAGGCGATCTTTTATGGGTTGTTCATATAGAGTGCATTCTTAAGTTCAAAAACACCTAGAGAAAGCACAGAAGAATGGAACAGAATGATCTTGAGATGCATTCTTAAGTTGTTTTTAACTCAACACAATATATTAAAAATACAATAGTGTGTGCCTGCCATCCAGTAATCGCAATAAGCTTTGTGCTTTTTTACCTTTGATATGAAACAATGCTCATTTTATCATGAGATTTAAATAATAAATGCTGCATTGGCAGTCTTTAACAAATCATTTTGACAGATCTTTGTAGCCACCTCAGTTCAAGCTAATACTCTGATTATCTTTTCCTCTTTACTACTAATAAAATCACAAAATTAACATGGAGTATTAGAACTAGGGATGCACGATATTATCGGACCAATATCGGAATCAGCCGCTAATGGCTTTAAATGTAAATATCGGCATCGGCCCGACATAAAAAATGATGCCGATATGTCTATATACTGTAAGAGGAATACATTAACTCACATGTGCTCAGGGTGTGCTAGCGATTAGATCACGTCAACAGTGTGATTAGATCACGTCAGCATTGTGGCTCATTCTTGAAGCAAAGTTTTGCCTGAATGGTGATTGGATTCACTGTTTTGGATCGCTGCATTTAAACTGAGAATGCACGTACAGAATGACGTGTTCGGTGTATAGAGTAAACTTTAGCACGTGCAGCGGCAGCCTCCCTCGGGTCCTAATCATAGACATATATATGTATATATATCTATGGTCCTAATGCCCGCTCGGTTAGGAGTTTTAATTCCGTAGGGGGCGCTGTTGGCCTACTTCTAATAAAATGAAAGCAAAATACACAAATAATATTTAGACTGTTTCTGATTAAATAAAGCAGTAATTGATGCCATAAAATCATGAGTAGGCCTATGTTTTGATTTAAAATTCAGAATCTATAGCTTACATGAAAAAAAAAATTCACAAACATGACACTTAAATTAAATCATTTTATATATACTGATTTATTCATTCATGTGTAATATGTTATATTTTTTAAACAAATTATGAGCTCTAAAATATTTTCAGAATTTTTACAACTCTTTTGCTTTAGACCATTTAAAAATGTTAAATCATAAAATAAAATGTTAAGTTACCACTGCATGTTTCTGATAAAAAAAAAATGCAGTGATTAATATATAGTTTATTCATAGTTATTTTCAAATCTTCAATGTACTGTCATTATAAAATAACTTCATTATTGTTTATTTAATTCTAACAAACAAGTTCTTGTTAAAAACTAACCAAAATTAAACAATTATTATGTATCGGCTATCGGCCAAAATGAGTTGAAAATTATCGGGATATCGGATATCGGCAAAAATCCAATATCGTGCATCCCTAATTAGAACCTATGTTAAAAGAACAGTACAACATTCTGCATTGGAATATTTTGCAAAAATATTTGCACTATATGTAGGGGATTATGTACATCAATTTGCCACATTACGGGCCACTTAAGTAAATAATTACACACAAAATATTGATTTGAGTTATTTGAATATTTGAACACAAAGCTCTGAATATCTGAAGGGAACCATTAGTAGTTCGGACGCCATGCAGATTTGTCCTTTACAAAATCAATATACAAGCTGACAAATGGCCTTCGTAATTTAAAATGCTGTAATATAATTATATGTGGCCTCATTTATTTTTAAGGGGTCAAATTAACTCATTTAAGCGAGAGACTGAAAGAATGAGAACTATCTTTCCTCTCTTTTCAGTATCCTTAGTTTTCACTCTTTATTAGCTCCCTATCTTACCCATGATGCAGCTGCAGTGACGAGACTGTGGTGTCAGCACATTTGTCATTCTGACTGTAGCTCTCGTTCGGCTGCAAGCTGTTGGTTAGTGTTAACACCTTTACTGCCATGCAGAGTAAAATCCTTGCCAGATCAGGCGTGATGAACATTAGCATTTTAGATCTCCCATCGTCTTTCTTTCTTTGAATGACCTAGATCACATTTTCTGTGGGCCTTTAAAGGGATAGTTCACCCAAAAATGAAAATTTTGTCATGATTTACTCTCATGTCGTTCCAAACCTGTGTGAGTTTCGTTCTTATGTTGAACATAAAAGAAGATATTTTGAAGAATGCTGGTAATCAAACAGTTGATGGTCCTCATTGACTTTCATAGTATTTCTTTCTCTACCATGCAAGTCAATGGGACTAACATGTTTGCTTCTTCAAAATTCTTCAAAATATCTTCTTTTGTCTTTGACATAAGAAAGAAGCTTATACAAGGTTGAAACAACGTAAATTTTCATTTTTGGGTAAACTATTCCTTTAATTCTCATCAATGTTGCTTAGGGTCACAGTGACAGAAATGGAAGCCACTTTCTCAACAAAAACATAAGTGCATCGATGTATGTCACACAGTCTCTATCCAGTCTTCTGCAGTGTGGCACCATTTTACTTCTTAGCCAAGTTTTTCTGACCAGTGTTTCATTTTAACCAACATGTGGTGTTCATTTTCAGTTTGAAAGCACTGCATATTAACTGATCATCGATTATTGAATTACACAAATCTGAATCCTCATAATGGGGATTGTTCTGTATTGTTGATGGGTTTGGCTGGCTGATCTCAGTGTAGTGTTGCTGCAATTGTTAGATAAGATTGAATGGCATGCTGCTAATTGTTGGTAATGTTGAAGCACTAAAATCACTAACTGAAAATAAATAAAAACTAAAACTGAAAAAAAATCTATTAAATTAAATAGTAATATTAAAAAAATGTAAATGACAAAAGAACATAACAAAATTACTAAAAATAATTAAACTAAAATTAAACAGAAAATTTAACTGAAATTATAAAATGAAGCCAAATGGACACAGGCAGTCTATTTTTTATTTATTTTTTTCCTGTGGGTAAAACTTTATTTTAAGGTGTCCTTGTTACATTTTACATTTACTTACTATTATAATAACAATAAATTATGCATAATTACATGCGAGTAACCTTAAGCCAAACCCTAACCCTAACCCTAACCATATTGTACGTGCATGTTAGGAATGCTCCGATTGATCAGCCGGAGATCGGTATCGGCCGATAATCACATTTTATGACTAGATCGGTACTCACTACACTTGGCCGATCTCACGAACCGATCGCAATTTGATGACGTCAACGCGTGACGACGTATATGATCTGTGGGGACATAAATGATTTGGCGCCTCAGTCATATCATCGCAGGTGTGGAAATGCTATGACGTTTCGAGAAACAATGAAAAATGTGTTATTTGTCATGTATGTTTTGCATGATGATATGATGAATGGATATTTCATTTTTAACAGCAGATTCAGTGACGTTAGAGCTGATCTGCGCATCACTGCATGCGTCTGCGGCGCGATACGTCTCCGAGGGAACCGGAGCTGATCGCGGCCGCTCAGTCAGTGCTTGTTTTATACCGGCCACGCCACGGCATGTTTCAAAAGCGGCTCTCCATGCTGCTTGGCTAAAATAGTCTTTTGTGAGTTGGCACCGCATGGAGGACGGAACAAAACCTCGTCGGAGCCGTAAGGGGTAATGGTAACATAATACGCTGATCGTGGGCTGCTTTTAAATGAACATTTATTTATAAAACAAAATATCTTCTTTGGCCATATTAGCCTAGTCAATAGCATTAACACAGGCTTTACTCCTTTCAAACTTTATCTGGAATGTCACCGTTTCTGTCACTGCAACTTCCCGATCAGACAAACACACACACACACAAATTAAATCGTCTGCCTGATGAAAAAAAATATTTTAAAAAATTTAGTTAATATTTGCATAATTTATGATTCATTTTATCCACCCGCAAATAATCAGAATACATTTTTTTATTACCCGACCCGCGGATTATCCACCGCGCCCGTGGATATAACCATGATCGAACTGTTTTGTTCTTTCAGTAGTTTAAATGTTTCTATTTATTTTGTCCTCTTCAGTCTTATGTTGGACAGTATTAAACCTTATGAGTTACATCAGACTTCTCCATGTTGGAGTTTAAATGTTTCTATTTATGTTGTCCTCTCTCTAACATTGGACAATGTTAAAGGGGTGGTTGACTGGTTTTTTTTCTAGGCTTGATTGTGTTTATGGGGTGCAGTCTAGCATGTGTTCATGCTTGTTTTTTTTAAAAACGCATTATTTTTCACATAATTTACCTTTATTCCACACCTCTCTGTCCCTTCTCTGACAAACGCCTCGATTTATTTCCTGGTTTATGAAGCCCTTCCCTCGATGGGCTGAGATTGGTTAGCTGGCTCAGTGTGTTGTGATTGGCTAAACCGCCTCTAGAGCACATCTAAACGTCCCGCCCCTCTCCTCAGCGGCATGCGCTCCGGTTGAATTGTAAACAGTGGCGTTGTCTATAATGCTTATCAATTTGAGCCCGATTGAGACCCAGAGGATATTAGTGAAGAGGATCGTGCAGAACCTGTGCAAGCACGGCTCTTAATGGTATGTTTGGTTGTTGTTGTCTCATACTTTTAAATACGCTGCTATTTGTAAGTGCTACTGCTTCTGTTAGCTTTTAATATACGGTTTTATCCTGATTAAAGCTTTAATACAGCACAGCAACCGCACTCGTGTCCATTTATAATGCTTCTCATTGCTGTGTGAAAATAAGTCTATAATTGGAACAGTTTGTTGGAGCTTATCTGACGATCTGAATGAGAGAGAGAGAGAGAGAGAGAGAGAGAGAGAGAGAGATGCAGAGCAGGGCGACACGAGTAACAGTATTAAGAACCGCTGCTTTAATGATTTTGAAACTTGTGAATCCATTAGAATCGTTAGAAGACAGAATCGCGATTCATATGAATAGATTTTTACGTGCATCCCTAGTTTTCTCTTCCTCTTCTCTAAAGCAGCGCAGCATGGCCTCGCCCCCTTTGCTGCGTGTTCTCGGGGGCGGGGTTTATCTGGGTCTGTGACATATCAAACCCGGGAAGTAACTCGTTGTAGTCCCTTACCTGTCGTTTTTGTAGGCATTAAACTGCCAGAATTTTAAAAGACGATATCTCCGTTTGCATTGAACTTTCAGCGCCGCAAGTCTGCAGATATTGTTTATGCTCAAACAGCAACATTACACACTAACTAATGTTAAAAAAGTGAAATCGCAATCAACCACCCCTTTAAATTAAACCTAATGTGTTGCATTAAACTACTCCAATTAGTTCTTAGGACTTGGAGACTTGTATTGGACAATGTTTAAGTTGCATCAGACTTCTCAATTTTAGGAATTTAAATGTTATTTTGTCCTCCACAGTTTACTATTGGATAATTTAAATAAACCTTGTGGGTTGCTACATCAGACTACTCCATTTTGTTTTGTTTGTTTGTCTTATATTAAGTATCCTGATATACATAATGTTATGCATAAACCCCATTTTAAAGGCATATTAAAATGTTCACTGTGTAAGGAATATTTTTTGTGATACTTATATAACATTATTACATATGTTATATAAAGCTTGACGCATCAGAATCGGCATAAGTATCGGCCGATCACCATGACAAGAAATCGGTACTCGGTATCGGCTGCAAAAATCCTGATCGGAGCATCCCTAGTACATGTAGCTAATTAATATTACTCAGTACTTAAATGTATTATTATTACACCATAACAAGGACACCTTAAAATTAAGTGTAACCTTTCTATGTTATGCTGTTTAAATATTTTCCCCTGATTTTGCCATGCTGATTATTTTATTTCAGCTTACATGACTTTAGAAGTACAACTGCAATTGTGAGTCTGGGTAATCTGGGAATATTGTGTTCATAGTTTATACACTTGATATGCACTGTTAAAAACAAATTTATCTTCCATATATTCGGCTTATAATCGTATAAAGTGGTCCCACATAGGGTCAGGTTGTGGGGGTGTATTGATACCCCAGTGATAAGAAGCTCTTTAGGTCAGTGGTGTGAATGCACTAAACTAAAAACTGTATAACAGGACACAGGGGACAACTTTGCATCAGGAAACTGCAGGCAATGAAAGCTGCATGTGGACGATTTCATACACCATCGCCCTTCTGAGGTGAGAGATGCGCACCATTAATGCAGGAGTAACTAGCATACTGCATAAAACACTATCACAACACTCCAGTGCGTGTCTAAAGCAGTTATTCATTCCTGTGCTGTGGACTTTCATATTTGTAAATAATGAAGTGCACTAAAACCTTCCCATGTTCAATTAAGTGAGCACTGGCCATTTCTTCAGTTATGGCATGTCCGTAAGGTCCAAGCAGACTCGTAAAGCTGTGCTGATATGAGAAATATTTCATCTTTATTTGTTCGTTAAAACAGCGCAATACAGAGAGGCTGTTAAAATATGAAATAGAAACATTTGCTGTCTGAGGTGATTTATTTAGCTTGGACTTCCACGGTTCTTTTTAGCTTAAAAGTAAAGAAGCCATGAAGCTGAACAGAGCACGAGGGCGGCAGAGCTGACCTTTGACCCCTGTGGATTTAGCTGAGGCCAGACGGTGTGCTCTAAATAGATGGATTTGGATGTTAACTTATGCAGCTGGGTAATATTTGGCTGTGAACTGTTGTATTCAGTTATATTTCCAACTCACACTTTTCTTTGAATTCGCTATTCCGACCAAGACAAATTTGATTGATATTTCAACACTGACATACCTTTCCACTAAATCGTTTTACCCAACAACACAGACTTTACATCCGCCCAGACATTTCCAGAGATTTCATCTGAGCACACAGGGTGTGGGAGATTAGGATGCAAATTGAAGGCCGTTGCTTCCCTTTGGCAGCTCGCGGTTAATGGCATTGCCTCAGGATGGCCTGACATTCAGCCAAACGATTCCAGAGAAATCAATAAACTTCTGTGCTGAAGACGTTTTAAATGCCCATGGTGCTCCCAGCACATTTCATCACTTCTGCTGATATTGCCGCAGCCCAATATGGATGACTACAGCCAGACTGACCTCGATCAGACAATCTAAAAATCCGAATTAGCTCGGGCTGAACTGGATGACATTTATTTTACTTTGTCTGCCCAGGTCTGTGTGAATTTCAGTTATGCTCTTTGCTCACCAGCGTTTGTTGTCGTTTGAAATCTGTTCCCCCATGTGGGAAGCTGGTGTTCAAGGAGGTCTATAATAGCTGAGCTATCCGTTAGCATTCCTGTTTGTCACAATGGCAGTTCCTTGGCTGGTGCACGTTCCTACTAAGGAAACTCTGGGCATTGAGCTTTTTTGTTCTAATAACCTGAGATGTATAATAATGTACGTTTTACATATGTTTATAAACATGAATTGTGTTTTTAATGTATTTTTGCATCCTGCTGCATCAGATTAATTTATCACTTGGGTTAAGGCTCTTTTCTTTTGTCTGGATTTATTTATTTACTTATATATACAGTATAATGATTGAAAATTCAATTAATTCATATTTTCTAACTAGCTGGCTTGACTAATTGCTGCTTTTTAGCAAAATGTCTGTTGTGATTCACCTGCCCTAGTTGGCTTAAACTACAGGACAGGCATTGAAATGTATGGTGTTTTTAGCTATTTATGCACTGAAGGAAAGGCTATGCAAATCTAACTACATAGGGTCTCCTCATGTTGGTGATTCTCCTGTAGTATTGAGGAGTTCAGCTGGCTGTTATCTGTGGTTTATAGCTGAAATTGTTAGATAAGAAGCTCTCTAGGTCACTGGTGAAAATACATGAGGAGTGAAGAGGACTAGCATCCGCTAACACCCCAATGGCGTTAATTGGATAATATAGGGCAACTTTAGGGCGACTACAAAAAGGCTTCTGCCGTCAGGGTGAACCGCTCTGTCACGGTCCCACCTCAGTGTCTGTCACTCTGCCACCCGCCACCTTCAGTAATAGACTGGATTGACAGTGTCCACTAGGGCTGCAACAAACGATTATTTTGATAATCTATTAAGCTAATGATTATTAGAACGATTAATCGACTAATCGTCAATTATTTCACTGGTTAATCAGTAGACTTTGATTGATTATTCAGTTTTTGCAATTAGTTAGAATATTAAGTTATACAAATTCTAACATAAATAAAGGTCACTTCAGCTTTAGAAAAGCATATTCTGTAATTACAATTATTACACAATTAATTGGTAACACTTTACATTAAGGTTCATTAGTTAACTTGACTGCACTGTATTTTATGTATAATCATTTTTTATTCGTAACGGTTTTAAATTCATTTTAAATACATTTTTATATAATTTCCTTGTTTTTATTGTTATGATTATTATTATTTTTTAATTCCTTGTTTTTATTGTTGTGATTATTATTTTTAATGTCTATTTCACTTCCTTTTATGTAAAGCACTTTTGTGTTTTTGAAATTTTTTTGTGTATGAAATGTGCTATATAAATAAACTTGCCTTGCCTAACATGAATTAATAATGAACAATATTCTATAGCATTTGTTAATCTTAATGTTAATTTCAGCATTTACTAATGCATTATTAAAATCTCAAGTTGTTTTTTTACATTGATAAATGCATTGTGAACTAACATGAACAACTGTATTTTTATTAACCAACATTAACAAAGATTAATACTTAAATGTAATAAATGTATTATTCATGTTAATTAATACATTAACTAATGTTAACAAATGATACCTTATTGTAATGTTACCAATTCATTATAAAAATAGATGGCACACAAAATGAGATGACAGACAGAGACACTCTCACCATTTAATTAGCTACATGAAAAAGTAACTGAATGACACATTTTGCACATTCTGCCTAACATCTCCTTTTGTAAGTCATATAGATAAGAAACAAAATAAAGGTAAGTGATAAGATGCTTTGGATAAACTATTTTATTCACAACATAATGTCTTAAAATACCTTATAGGGTTATGATAATCAAAACAGCCCTGAGCTAGATCAAGCTTTGATCTCTGCAAACCAAAGTCACTTTAATGAAATTATTATTTTTTCCCACTAATAAAAATATTTTATCATTAGCTAGCTCACACTGGAGAGGTGAAAATACATGACAGAGAGATTGTCACATACACAATTACATAGAGAGTATATAACCAGTAGTGAAATGTATTCTCTGCATTTAACCCATCCTAAGTGAACACACACCCGGAGCAGTGGGCAGCCATGTTACAGCGCCCGGGGAGCAGTTGGGGGTTCGGTGCCTTGCTCAAGGACACCTCAGTCGTGGTATTGAAGGAGGATACTCCCCCCACCAACAATCCCTGCCGGACCTGAGATTCGAACCCACAACCTTCCGCTTACAAGTCCGACTCGCTATCCATTAGGCCACGACTGCCCCTGACCTTCATGTTTTTCATTTTTAATACCTTAAAGCTGCTTCAATTAAGGCTATCTATTGCATAAAGTACTATATAAATAAACAGAATGTGACCGAACTCTACTGGAGTAATGTTACGTTACTGAACTGCAGAGCTCATGCAAACATCCACATCGTTGTAATCAGATGCATTTTTAACTGTTGCTTTCACACTGCTGTTAGTTTTTGTTGTTTATTTCGTTACTGAGAGGAAAGCGCACAATATATATTTACATATTCATCCAAACGCCGCTCAAGTGCTGTGTGTGTGTTCTTCTCTTGATCTGCATCCAGGGGGGCTGAACTAGAGTCTTGCGCTACAGCGCCACACTGGTCAAACCGCAGTATTGCATGCTCTTACATTAGGTCATATGAGATCAAACGACTACTCGACAACAAAAATATTTGTCGACAATTTTTTATTGTCGACGTTGTCGATAATGTCGACTAATCGTTGCAGCCCTAGTGTCCACACATCCTGCACCAGCTCTAGCAATGGAAAAACAGCATCTGGACCCGGTTGAGAGGAAAGATGGATTGTTGGTAAGGACAGAACGTCCCCAGAGGACCCTGGATGCTGAACATAGGTCTGGTTATTATCTCCTTCCAGCAGGTTTAGGTTGAATAGAGAGAGGTGACCTCAGCGTCCCAATGAGAAGAGTGTGCATGAAGCTCAAGTGTTTTCCAGCACTCTGAAAATGCACCCATTGTTAGCGCTTGGAAAAAGAGGACCCCCTCCATCCAAGCACTCGGAGGCTTTTGTAGCTTTTAAATGACTCATAGACGAGTAGAGGATGACTCAGGTGCGGCTTTGTAATGCAAGGGGCTTTTGTGCTATGAACAAGGGGACGTGAGGGAAAAAAGTGCCGCTTGCATCGAGGGAAACCACAGCTGTGAGGCCTCCGGTGATGGTTCCTGAAAGCAATCAAATGTCTGTAGTTTATGTTCATGTTTATTAAAAGTAGAGCAGTTCTCCGTGTGGTTTCTGGAATCAGTTGTGACTGCGTTAATGAACACTGACGGAAGACCTGCTGTCTGAATGTTGGGGTTTGTCAGAGAACCACAGGGGACAAATTAGTCATAGACTTGATCATTTCTAAGTTCTTGGTTGCTCACTGAGTAATATTCACTGTACTCATTAATGCTACTGTTTTGGCAACAGGCACTTGTAACTTTTGATCATTTTAAATGAATAATGCAGCCAGAAAGCATTTACCCACTTTTGGTTTGTTCTAAACATTCGTTCTTTCATGTAATGCAAAAGGAAAGGTTTAAGCAGAGGTTTAGCAGATGCATCACAATCGGTTTCGAGAGACTCAAGAACTATTGACATCAATCCTGGTGCAACTTGTCTTGATGTGCATGTGCAAATGAGATCTGAGAGCTATGACTTGGGAAGGTAATCAGTAAACAGACTTGGGGTATCATAGTCTACAGTAGCAGTATTGACAATAACCATGATATTTGAAAAATGAATATAGTGTTAATACTATGCATATGATTATGTTGTAAATATTGTGATGATATTGTGATATTGTCAACTATAATTTTATGAAGCTATGAGAAAACTTTGTGCGCAAAGAAAGCAAAAATAACAACTTTATTTAACAATTCTCACAATTAACAATTGTGGAATAAAGTCGTTATTTTTGTTTTCTTTGTGTACAAAAAGGTTTTTCATAGCTTCAAAAAATTAAGGTTGATCCACTGATGTCACATGGGCTATTTTAATGATGTCCTTACTACCTTTCTGGGCCTTGAACATGGTAGTTGCATTGCTGTCTATGCATATTATAGCATATTATGCATGCTGGTTTTCATCAAAAATGTTCTGAAGATGAAGGAAGGTCTTACGGTTTTGGAATAACATGAGGATCAGTGATGACAGAATTTTCATTTTTTAGTGTACTGTCCCCTTAAAAAAATCACAAGTGTCACTCCAAACGTATCTCTAGTATAAAGTCACAAGTATTTTGCTCAATTAATACCTAAACTTTGTCCAAGAGCAATCGATGTCATGTTGTTCAGAGCCTCAGATTTAATTTTCCAGTCTCTCTTTTTCTCAATCTTTTTTTTTTCACACAAAGCTCTTTTGGCACTGCTGGTTACCCAGCATGCATTACTGTTACTTAAAAAAAAAAACGTATTGTTCGGGAACATCATTCTGTCAAAATTGTTTGGTTGGTTCGAAATGATAAAAATGAGCAAAACAGCTGTCAATCTCCTCTCAGCATGAGGCCTGCAAAACTTGACATGCTCAAAAACACATTTTACGAAGCATTCTAGAAACCTTCAAGTCCTATCTGCTCATTGCGCAAATAGTTTTGACCTATGAATGATAATTTGTTTGGTCCTGATCATCTTTCAATACCCCCTGGATCTGACATGTTGTTGAATTAAAATTTCCATCCCCTGTTTACAAATAATCATGCCACTGGCATCTACAACGATATCAATTTCCCTTGTCTCTGAAATTAATATTTAAATATAAACAATCCATCAAATCCTGAAGCCACCGATTATTACATGAGGGATTTGTCCATAATGCTGTTAATTATTTGCATATATTCATGGTAAAGCAGACCTGCTAACCGATTGCCAACTGTTGCAATCAAGACAACCCTTTATTAGCACCCATCGTACATTGCATTGCAAATTTATGACCGTATATTCATGTCTTTCTTGATGTCTTTTTGGATACCCAGGAGCTTTCACAGCACAAGTCTACACTTGGTACATCATTGAACGCTTGCTTCAAAGACTAGCGTATCTAGCGCAGTAGTAACCCAATGAATAAGATATATCATTGCTAGCCTTGTCACTCCATATGTGTTCTTATAGCTCTGGGACTAGCTGATTTTTGTTAGTTTTTCAGTTTGGATCATCTTGTACTCCTGAGCTAGCACCAAAAATCACAGAATATTTATGGGTTAGCTAGCTTGCCAATCCGTCTCAGAGAATGAAAGCACCCTTCAGTCACCATAGCATTTAGCCTTTTGTTGTCAATAATTCAACAAGCAATACATTGAATATTTCATAATACAGAGAGTTATTTATAGGTGCAGTTGAACATGTTTTGATCAAATACAGTAGTTAGTATAGTGCTTTTCAAATGCAGCCCTTTTTTCCCAAAACAGATAACAATCATGAACCTGTGAACCTCAGGTTGGTAAAAAATAAGCTATGAATTATTTAACACTGAAAGCTCAGTGGGTTTCGAATATGAATTTCTACTCTGCTTTCTCCCCGTTTATTCTAATGACACTTGTATGAACTCAACATTGAGCAATAACACATTTATTTGAAGGGAAACACTTAATATTCCTGTGGAGTCTGCCAGTTGTATGACTTTGTAGTTGGTTGCTTTTATCCCCATGCATTTAAAATCATCAAAATGGTTACAAGAGGCATAAAACAGTATCATAAAATATGGTAACAAGACTTAAGTTTTTTGAAGTCATACTATGTCTTTGTGAGAAAAGACTGAATTTTAAGTTATTATTCTCTGAAAATTGTCCTCTCCAGTGAGCTGTTAACTTGAGAACCCCAGTGATTGGATCATTGAGTTATTGAACTGGATCAATCAGATACGTGAATAAACTGTTCAGAACCTATTTTGCAAATTAAATGAACCAATTCATAGAAAGAGTTCACAATTTAGCAGAAGAAAAAAATGTTCACTAATTAGCTACTTCTCTCAAGAATTGATTAATTTAAACATAACTAGACTACAGTAGGGTCGTAGCATTGCTCGTGCCATTCTTTCTATGTTGAGCTACAGTAACTGTTCTAGCTTTGTAAATATCCATATCAACACAAATCAATTTATTTGATCTGTGGTTCCTGTGGAGTACAAACACTGTGATTTTCTCAGTGTGATTTTGATGAGGAAGGCCATACTCTGTTTTATGATTAACTGGCATAAAATGACTGAAATGTGCATCTGTATCTGTTACAAGTTGCAATCTTACACCCTTGGACTGATCCAGCACTTGACCCTCATATACAGATATTACAATTATTCTGAGTTGCTGAATTATTCATAAACATGTTTACTGTGTGCTGCAGTGAAAGAAACACATTGATAATAAATGCTAGATGTACAGTGGGGAAAATGTTTTTATTTGATCCTCTGCTGATTTTGTATGTTTGCCCACTGACAAAGAAATGATCAGTCTATAATTTTAATTGTAGGTTTATTTGAACAGTGCATAACAACAAAAAAATCCAGAAAAGCGCATTTCAAAAAAGTTATAAATGGATTTGCATTTTAATGAGTCAAATAAGTATTTGATCCCCTATCAATCAGCAAGATTTCTGGCTCCCAAGTGTGTCTTTTATACAGGTAACAAACTGAGATTAGGAGCACTCCCTTTAAGTGAGTGCTGCTAATCTCAGCTCCTTACCTGTATAAAAGACACCTGGGAGCCTGAAATCTTGCTGATTGATAGGGGATCAAATACTTATTTGACTCTCCACCATGGCCAAGACCAAAGAGCTGTCCAAGGAGGTCAGGGACAAGATTGTAGACCTACACAAGGCTGGAATGGGCTACAAGACTATCGCCAAGCAGCTTGGTGAGAAGGTGACAACAGTTGGTGCGATTATTCGCAAATGGAAGAAACACAAAATAACTGTCAATCTCCCTCGGTCTGGGGCTCCATGCAAGATCTCACCTCGTGGAGTTTCATTGATCATGAGAACGGTGAGGAATCAGCCCAGAACTACACGGGAGGATCTTGTCAATGATATCAAGGTAGCTGGGACCATAGTCACCAAGAAAACAATTGCTAACACACTTCGCAGTGAAGGACTGAAATCCTGCAGCACCTGCAAGGTCCCCCTGCTCAAGAAAGCACATGTACAGGCCCGTCTGAAGTTTGCCAATGATTCAGAGGAGAACTGGGTGAAAGTGTTGTGGTCAGTGAGACCGAAATCGAGCTCTTTGGCATCAACTCAACTCGTGTTTGGAGGAGGAGGAATGCTGCCTATGACCCCAAGAACACCATCCCCACTGTCAAACATGGAGGTGGAAACATTATGCTTTGGGTGTGTTTTTCTGCTAAGGGGACAGGACAACTGCACCGCATCAAAGAGACGATGGATGGGGCCATGTACCGTCAGGGCCAGGGCATTGAAGCCTGCCAGGGCATTGAAAATTGGTCGTGGATGGGTATTCCAGCATGACAATGATCCAAAACACACGGCCAAGGCAACAAAGGAGTGGCTCAAGAAGAAGCATATTAAGGTCCTGGAGTGGCCTAGCCAGTCTCCAGACCTTAATCCTATAGAAAATCTGTGGAGGGAGCTGAAGGTTCGAGTTGCCAAACATCAGCCTCGAAACCTTAATGACTTGGAGAGGATCTGCAAAGAGGAGTGGGACAAAATCCCTCCTGAGATGTGTGCAAACCTGGTGGCCAATTACAAGAAACTTATGACCTCTGTGATTGCCAACAAGGGTTTTGCCACCAAGTAATAAGTCATGTTTTGCGAAGGGGTCAAATACTTATTTGACTCATTAAAATTTATAACTTTTTTGAAATGCTTTTTTCTGGATTTTTTTGTTGTTATTCCGTCTCTCACTGTTAAAATAAACCTACAATTAAAATTATAGACTGATCATTTCTTTGTCAGTGGGTAAACGTACAAAATCAGCAGGGGATACAATATTTTTTTCCCCACTGTAGGTCCAGAGACTAAAGTAAGATAGTCGCAGATGAATATTATTTTAGCTTTTTTATATGGTTAGGCTATGCATATATGAATGCATTTCTGCGTAGATACAGTATTAAAGGTGGATGTTTCTCTTTTAGTCATGGTACATTATTACATTCGGCTAGCTAGTGTGAGGGGTTGCAGGTGTATGAAAACCTGTGAATTGCCTACAGAAACTGACACACAGGATGCATTATATGCAAAAAGAGGGAGATGAAAAATGCTTTTGATGACACAAAGTGAGAGACAGTTTGATTGAGGTGCAGAGGAATGAATACAGTAGAATTGTGCCGGTGGCAGAGACTCTCTGGAGATTATGCAGAAAGTGTCGTAGACCTGCTTTCTCAAAAACACACTGCATCATAACCACATGGATGAGAAGAGACGAGTGTTTGAACAGTTAGACAGTGTTTGAACATTACTTTGTGTGTCTAGAGGAAACCCACAACCTCTGTTTGTTTGCTATTTCTCACAGTAAGTTCTATTAATTGGTGACAGCTGGGCTGGGCAATATAACTAAACTAATCTCAGCGTTAATGTATTAGCTCTGACATGACTTCCCATGGACCAATTGTTGCCACGTAGATTAAAATCTTTAATTCAATGAAAACTGTAAAACTGAGTAAATATGTAAATAATGAAGGCTGTTCAACCCTGAATGATTGACTAAGTTCACTATAGTGAACAATGTTGAGATGTAAACATCATTGGATCCCATTGAATTTCAAAACAACAACTAACTAAGTGACGAAACAAATCAGTGTTAAACACTGTAACACCTGAGACAATTTTCAAAGTATCTTTGTGTTCCACAGAAGTCATGTAGGTATGGAACAACAGAAAGGTGTGGATGCGCATGTTCGAACAGCCACGAAAGACCGCCTCCGTGTTGTTGAAGTGCGGTAGCTGAAATCGTAAGTTTAGTATAAAGGCGAAAAAATGTGTTGTCTTACCAGTCCTGATTCCAACATAAACCCACAACGTTTGACATAACTTTTGTGGCTATCATAGCCAGGGGCGGGGGTATGGCTGGGGATAAAATCGCGATTGCGTTCCCGATCCCATCTTTTTTTCCCCTTCTCCCAAATCAGATTATACTGTTTCAGCTATTAAAATTGTTCAGTTTTGTATGTAATGGCAAAGTGATAATATTTCGTTTTGGTTTTTTATAAAGTTAATTTAGAGCAGCAGACAGGTCACAATTTTATTTTATTTTTTTTGATACAACATTTGATTAATCAATGCATGCTGGTGAAGTTTTATCATAGTTTATAGTTATATGGTAACGAAAGTGTTCAACATTCAACCCCTTGTTTGTCATCAGTATTATTTGTGATTTAAATTTTGTGACAGGAATTCCTCTTTTTGCTTTCACTTTCACGATCTTGGTGTCACGCTTTACAAGAAAAGATAATGGTCTGTTTTGCTTATATCTATACACCTTTCACTTTTTAAGACTAAAACAAAAGATGGATTCATTGGTATTCTTAATTAAAAAGCACAACAACAATAAAACAGTATGTTACAATGACAAACTAGCATAACATTTATTAACAAAAACGAATAAGATGAGGCATAGGACACATCACATGCTGTATTATATGACTAATACATAACAGAATGTTTAGCAAACACTGAGGAATCAAATAATAATAATATTAAAAAAATAAGGAAAGCCTCCATACCTTAACATGAGGTAAAGATAAAAGGCTGTCGCTGACAGGACTTGCATGTTTTCTCTACAAGAATACCAACATGTTCACCTTCTCTGGTTTAAGAAGCGGTCTTTTACTTTAGTTTGAAAACCAAATCCTCCATTGCGCTCCATCCGCTGCGCGCACCTTCGCGCTCGTGCTGACGCGGCGAGTGAAAGCACAATGGGCGCGCGCTGCTCCCGCTCTGCATACGCGCCGCTTCTGCGCTGCCTCTTCTCTGCTCTACGCGTGCGGTGTGAAACCAGGCTCTACTGAAGCACTTGCACCTGATCAGTGAAATCTTTCTCCTGCTACAATGTGCTGGGGCTGGCAGGCAGACCATGCACTAGCACAAGTGCAACCACTTTACTTGCACACTCTCAAAAAATGGTCGCATTTTAGTTGCAGTCTAGAGCCCTGAATATATAAAATAATTTTATAAAATAAAGAAAACAATGATGTGCCGTCTCGTCTTGAACAGGAGCACTTCACAAAAATGAACCGAAAGTCAGCGAATACATGCCTCACAGACATGATAAATATATCTATAGAAAGCTTTAAATTACTACTTAACGAAATAAATCAAATCGAAAACAAAAACTCTTTCATTATAATCAGTGAAGATGCACTTCTCTCTAAAGGCGCGTCTAATGAGGAGATGGCGAGTCAGGATCTTCATCTGATTCTTCATCTTTGCAACTCTGACACAGAAAACACTAGTTTATTAGTAAATAATTCAAATATCTCTTTACTATTTCCCCCTGACACATTCATGGTAATTACTTTTGCTGGGGCTTTATGGCAAGCTTTATTGCGTGTATTTGAACGCAGAACTCTTCAGCTGCGCTGACGGCACTCTGCTGCTGCGGGACACTAAACACCGTCGAGCCGCTCTTGACAGCCGCAGCAGCACAGACTCGTGTTGTTTCCACCAGCGCGGCAATTTTTTTCATCACTAATTGATGGATGTCTAAAATATAAAGATAAGGAGAAGCCTAAAACAGGCCCGAGGCCCGGCCCGCGTCTGAACTATGATTTAAAAATTGATGTGTCGGGGCCGGGCTGAAATGCAGGGCTCTAGCGTTCCCCTCGGTAGAAATCACGTTTCTCCCTCGGGGGCCCCCTCCCATCGTCGGGCCCTTAGAATCGTCCTAACTTTTCCCCCCCTTACGGCACCCCTGATCATAGCAGAAATGAAAGCTGCTGCTCTATGTATCGTTTTCCGTTGTCTCCTTTCACATTCTTTTGTCAATTGCGCAAGCTTATTTCGCAATATTAGATCGAAAGATCAGAAAAAGCCTATACATACATTCGCCTGTAGGCTCTCCCCTCATAATCAGGACAGAAGTGGACAAAAGAGATGGATTGAAACACCAGGTGTAAACAGGAAGACTTCCTTGTCGACTTGTGATCAGATTGACCAAAATGCATCTTAATACCTGGTGTAAACAGGGCTTAAATAAAAGTCTTATTGGATTTCAAATGATGACAGAATTTTCATTTTTGGTGAACTATTCCTTTAAAAAGACAACATGCCAAGATAAAACACTTATTATTGTAGTGTTGAGAGTCCGTCTGGCTTCTTGTATCCCAATTAAATTCATCCTCATTGCCACAAGAGATAAAATTAGGCTGTTACTCCTTGAAGATGTGAGTACAGGATCATTAGAGCCCAACCTGACAGCGTTTAAGATCTCCTGCATTCA
Organism: Schizothorax lantsangensis; assembly: GCA_027422415.1. NCBI lineage: Eukaryota > Metazoa > Chordata > Actinopteri > Cypriniformes > Cyprinidae > Schizothorax > Schizothorax lantsangensis. The sequence goes on from CM049849.1 coordinate 12,787,141, forward strand.
CTCGATTCCCCTGGAGTCATGTTCGCCATGACCAAACTGGTGGCACGCTCAAAATGTGGGCAACTAATATTTCCCCAGACTATATTAGAGGTTGGTGGAGATGAGGTTCTTCCTGTCGAATAACAGGACACTTTGTTTTTATTCACTCTTCAGAAATGCATGTTCTCGGGCTTGGCAGCCCAGTATTAAAGTGGTGGTGCGTGACGCTGAAGCTGTTGCCACTTGCTAAACCTGTAAAGCGTGACAGTGATTAAAGATGCCGAGCGGTAATGTCATTTTCTCTGTGTCGCATTCACAGGCCACACAGGCATTAGGATGGACTGCTTTTTGTAATTGTGAACACTGGCAGGAATGAGGCTGTCAGTTTGGCCATTTGATTTGTGTTAAAGGAGACATTTATGATCATAAAACTCGTGTCATCCATATGACTTTCTTTCTTATGTGAAACACAAAAGAAGGCCTTTTGAATAATTGTAATTTACCATTTTTAAGGTGTTTTCCATTTTTCTTTTCTTTGTGATGTGTAAATTTACTTATTTATAATGACAATACTTATGTTTTGTCAATACTCGATCATAGCAGAAAGCTCTAAAGTAACACATTTTTGCTATGGTTACATCCTAATGTGAAGTAAAGTAAAAGTAAAGTTATTGTAGTTCTGAGAAAAGCTCCAGCATCATATGTTTACCCCTTGGTTTGATATTTTGTATCTGATGCAATAAAATTGCTAAGTTTTTAAGCATCGCTTAAATATCCAAGTGTTCAAATACTTTTTGCGCCACTGTATGAAATAATATAATACTTTGGTTCAGTATTGCAGCCACAGAAGACCTTTTAGACGTACTGTAAGTGTGTTGCACAGGTTCTGTATTTACCCATAAACTACAAGCAATCCTTTCGTACTGCTAGTACTTCAAATGTCATAATCTCAATTTCCTAGCTTCTGAATGGAAGATAAATAGACCTTTCTGGATAAGTGAAGCCATATTTTCAGGGTGAACAAGTGCACTTACAGGGATATGAAACCAATGATTGTGCGAACAATAGGTTTGACTTGAGTTGAATAGTGCTTTGAAACCAATAGAGCATCCTCAAGTCAATGACTGCTTCCTTTAATCTTCTTCCTCTGAACGCAACTAGACATCTCTTCACTCACTTTTACAATGTCATCCTTAATTTTTCATCTTTTTTTGTTATGACATCAATTTTCTCACAAACCTAGACACCATGTCTTGTTTTTGCATGCTGTATCTGCTTTTCCTTTATCTATTTCTGTCTTTCTTTTCTCTCTCTTGCATGCTTTTCCTCTTCAGAAGGGGTAGATTTCTGAGTTCTGCTTCCGAGCTGCAAGATGATGGCCTCAAGAAAGGTTTTGTGTTGTTGTTTGAAGCATAAAACCTTGGTGGATTCAGGTTAAGACTCGTTTACTGGTGCTGGTGAACTATAAAGCTATATAGTTTGTTCATAAAAAGACTTCATAAAAAAACATTTGGGGTCTAATGAGCTAATTTATAGCATCTCAGTTGAGCAACTGATTTACTTTTGGTTCATCATCACTTTTTTTAATAAGAAGCCAAATTCTATTCTAAATTTATTTTCAATTTTTGACCTTTCTGACTCCTGCTGCTTTGTACATTTGTGCATTTTTGCATGGATTTAATTAATTAAATTAATTAAAATCATGGTCATAGGTTCATGTTCAGTGTTGTCTTCCTGAAAGTCTTCAGTCCATAATCAAATTTTCCAATTCAGGTTAATATTTAGTTTTTTTTCTGGACTTGTTTTATTCCCGTACTAGTGAAAGTTTTTATTGCATGACCTCATTTTGTGGAAAAGCAATAAATGCGCTGTGTTATTTAAAAATGGTAATGAATGGGGCCAGTTTGCCCTTGTGATTAACCTGAGTCCACCAAGGCCTTGGCAAATGTGCTGTGACTTTGCATTAACAGTAGTCCATTCATCCTGCTTGTGTGTACGTGTGCACATGTGTGTGAGTTTGCATTAATTCCTAAGCTCAAGTGTCATTCATTTTCTCAGCACAATCCCATACCTCACTATCCTCACGGTGCTGTCTGTCATAATGTTTGCCCTCTGTGATGCTGTATTAGGTCATTCAGTCATGTCCGATTTTAGGTTTTATGTGTCTGAAGTCTAATGTATTGCTGAAATGTCTGAAACATTGCTGAAGATCACAGATTTGTTGAAGTCTGTGAGGCACTGCTTATGCACCTGGTCAGTGTACAATTATATTCAGTCTTCAACTGCACATCTTTTACAATAAAAGACAATTTATACACATTTAATGCTCAGTTCTCACTTTTTTTTGTATAAAAACTAAGGAAATAATACAATAAAGTGCTTAATTAAAAATAAATAAAAATAAAATAAATGAATGCTATATTTGCCCAATAGACTTCCATTGTAAGTGCAAGTGGTAAATGTTAAAATTGTTGTCTTTCATATTCGACAACAGGCCTCAGATGTCATCCGTAGGGCTTGAGGTGTTTACACACAGGATATATTAATTTCCTCCAACTAAAAAGTTACTTGTTACATGATTTTGTCCAATTCAACATAAGAATAGGACATGTCAGATTTTTGATTCTGTTGAGCAAAGCCAGTGTCACACAAGCTTTGGTTGTCCTCCAGCAAGTGTGAGAGTCAGTCAAAGAGCCGTCACTCTGTTTGTCTGTAGCATCTCAAAGCAACACATGACTGATGGGGTCTGTAAATAAAGCATGAAAGGGCACTGCAAAGACGCTCTCGGTCCAGATTCACTGTCATTGACAGTGCCCCTAAAGCCCCCTAAAAACATCTTATAAGATTCATCCTTCTTTTGTCCTCTATATTTCACACAGAATGTATAATTAAAACATGTAACAGTGACACAGATTGAGTGAACAGGATCAATAGTGACCATCAGTCACATGATTGATGGCTCCTCTATTGCTGTTTATAGTGAGTTGGTATTCCTAAAAATGATGTTGATAGCTTTGATTGAGTTCAAGACATTAATTCAGTTTTTTTTTTTTGCATAATTATCGATCCAAAATTTTTAAATGTTGCTGTTTATTACAGTATTAATGAAACTTGATTAAATATAATTTATGTAAAAAGTGAGGAAAACATTCTGAGATTAGTGATTAATTGATTTATATTAAAATTTATATATTTGTTTATTTATTAGATTTTATGGTGTTTTATTTCTTATAATAAATGTTTAAAGTTATTTTGCTACAGTGTGTAGCTTGGTTAAAATTTCAGTTTTTTTCTATAATTGTATAGAATTAATTGAATTACAGTATTGTGAAAAGGCTGTAAGTGTTGCTTTTGATAGATCATATACTTACTTATAGATACATTTATATATTCTATAATATTTCATATATAGATTTTTATTATTCCATTTTGAGTTTGAGAGCTGGCATGCTATATTTGAATGTGTGTAAGTGCGGGCAAGATTCACAGTGAATAACGACATAAATGTTGGTCTTTTCCTCACATGAAGGAGCTCTGTAGAGTTTCTAAATTATGATATCAATATTTATGGTTATTGGATATGCAGTTACACATAGATATTCTGAAGTGCAGTCGCCTCATTTGCCAAGACTTTCTTTAGCATGCTAATTAAGCTTGCATATAATGAATATATCCAATTAGATTTTGAATGGCTTGAGATCTTCCAGGTCATTCAGTCACATCAGTTGCAAAGGAAGTCACGTTTCAGAGTTACCGAATGTACAGAAGACCTTAGTGTGACGATTACCCAAGGGGGCTAAGCCAATCAGCGTACAACTCCTCTCTCCATTTCGTTCTATTGCTTTTAACACATTGAGTGAGGAGGAGTGATAATTCAAAAATGAGACTCAATTAGATTGGAATAAATGAATAATATTTCCATAATTCACAGTTTGTTGAAGATTTACTGGCTGAGCTCTTGATTGAGCACTTGAGTTGGCCCACCGTTCTGTGGTTTCTCATAAACCTCTGAATTCATGCAGAACTCTCTCATGTCTTCTTATGGTTTTATTATGAAACAGATTCTTCAAAGTCATTCATCTTCAGCAAGAATATATTAGTCACTTTTGAAAGCATTCCCTTTTGTCATAGAATATTTAGTTCCATACTAATTTGCACCATACTAAAGTGAAGTGCCATGCATTTTTCACTGTCACTGTCCCTGAGGGGACTCCTATTACATTTTGAACCTGTTATATTTTGGTTAGATTTGTTTATCTAGACTCATTATAATATTTTTAAAAAACTATTTTATTCTCAACACAGTTGTACATGTGCATGACATCACCTCTTTTGGGGCAGGGCTTTGTCTCTTGCTTTGCAATGACCCACAGGCTTGCAAAACCATGTGTCTTCTGTGTTTTAACATAGCAAGATGGAATACCAGATTCATAGGCTTACCAAGCTTTTTACGACATTCCCTAAAGGAATTCTGCACTCCCATCTCCATGCACACAGCTGCCAAACTACCTTGACATGTGTTCTCAGTTCCACACTTGCAACCGCATTCATTTAGTCCCACCGGTTGCCTCCTGTCAGTTCTGCTAAATGGAAGTACTCCTGAATCTCTGAGGATGAACAATGTGGGGCTCGGACTTTCTGAGCAAATATATGGATGGCCTGCAGTACAGGTCTGGTCTAACGCATTCTTAAAGAAGAAGGGAACAACGTGTTCCCAGTGGATTTATAAGGATACTTGGGGAAATGTTGTGTAAAAATAGCAATAACATTTTATCCAGCATATGGTGCTTTTTGAGTCATAGATAACTCAGAAATGTGAATTACGTAGAATCATAAAAACTGCCAACAATATTTTTTTTGTGATTGAACAAACATTTCTTATTGAACAATATGGCTATCATAGATTGATTGTTGTGCAGCTTCTTCATTAGTTAATCTGGAAATAATGTGAATGAATATATACTGTATATAAATACAAATACCAATGCAAGGAGCTGACATTTTGAAGCATCATAAAAAAATTATTGTGATGTATGATGGTATTATAATATTTGAATTTATGGGAGTAATTCATATGTTTGAGCTTTTCCATTTGTATGAGTGCCACTGGGGTCGCTCTTGGGCCATATTATTTTTTTTAGGCGTTATGAGCTACCACGGCTGGCATCTCTTTAAAAATTGCAATTTATACCATGTTTTGATGCAATAATGTTAAAAAAGTGCAGAACTGTCATATATGAATGCATGATTATATCAGCACAGCCCTAGTTTTGAAAAATCAAGGTGTGTTGGCAGATAGCATCATTTAAAACCACAATATAGTATTTACAGCAAAATTCTGATTGAATTTTGTGGTTGCTTTGACTTTTTGTCTCTGTCACGTTACCCCAATGCCTGTGGTGGCTTTGTGTTCAAAGAAAACAGACATCCTGGCAAGAGCAATATGTGCTTCTTTACTGTGAGACATGGCCAGCATATTGCATTCTTTGTGCTGTGGGATTGTTATTTCTCTAGCATTCTGTGTCGTATTCCTATAGGAGAAAACAGTTTGATAGACTTGAGGTATTTTCAGTTCTTCTTTTAATTCAGTGACAGTGTGATTTCTCAATAGACTTAGACATGAAACGGCTCCACCTGTGTATAGTCCTGCTGGCTGAGTCTAACCTTTATCTTTCCCGTGAAGAGATAAGAGAGGAAAGAAGCACTTCAGAGTGACACTAATTCATTCCTGTGTGTGTTCTTCTTCTATTTTACACACTTTCCCAGTAGAGGTTCTGTGTGGATCTGTCTGTTCAGATTGCCATTAAAGTCGGTAGCTTGCATATGGATTTATAGTGCAAAGCAATAATACTTGACCAGAGCATAATTTTTATCCAACATAAAATTCAAATATAAAAATATTCAAATCTTATGTTCAGTGAAACTGGGATAACATTTTAAGAAAATTAAAAATGTTAATAAAATTTATAAATGCAGATGATCTTTTAAAAATGCTATTGTGTTCACAGGAACCAGTGTTGAAATCTAGACTGGATTATTTCTGGATCCTATTCCCCCTCACTTTCTCTTTCTCTTTCTCTTTCTCTTTTTGGCAAAAACACAATTTTTCTTAACCCCCCCCCCCCCCCTTTATTTACCATCATTGTTAGCATAATCTGCTACAGTCAATAAACCTAAATTGCCATTCTTATTAAATATAATACAATAAAGCTGAGATGTTCAAGGTTAAGTTCAGTAACCTCTGTAGTATAGCTTAACATCTTCATGGGTTTTGCTATCCTCCAGTTGATGGGATTTGGCCATAATTAATAGCATGTCAGCCCTGCCTCCCACAGTGACCTAATGATCCTCTATAATTAGCATCTGTTTTCAGTGTGTCGGAGTTGTCGTGAGAGGTGTCCCCATGTATTTGCCATTGATTTAGCCTTTCCATTTTGTTGCTTTCTCTATTCAGTCTCTCTCATACTGTGAGGAGAGTGGAAGATAAATGTGGCAGCATTCTGAATATTTTCAAGTCAGGGTCTTGATCTGAGATCAGTGTTCAGTGAGATCAAGTCAGTTGGAATTTTCTTGCTTTATGACTTTCGCACCAAACCAAAAGCCTTGTTTGATTAGTGTTCTTTTGTGATGGAGAATTTGGTGTGCTTTTTAAAGGCTAAGTGTGTAATTTTTGTACAACTACCATCATCAAACCTAACTGCAAAAACAAAGACTGTTTTAAAACAATAGGATTCAACCTTCAAATGGTTTGCTTGTAATTGTCTCAGCAAGCTGGGATAGGAGAAAGAAATAAAGGAGGATCATTTTCAAGTAGGAGTGCCTCTGGGACCACTCTTGGGCCAAATTACATTTTAGCCATTATGCGGTACCAGCACCGACATCTCTGTTTTAATTCAAGTTTTTAAGCTTGAATTTGTCTTTTTTATTATTAAATATGAGTTTAGTAAGACAAATCCTTAAAGATTAAGGTTAAATAATGTATTAGTGCTTTTCTGCCATGTTTAAGTAGAATAATTTACTAATAGTAATGTTTGTTTAGAAGAACTATCGCCTAGAGTAGGTATGATTTATTATAAGTATGTTTTTTTTATAAGAAACCATACTGCACTAATTAGAAAAATCTGTAATAATGTTTTAGGTGTATTTATTTTAGAGCTTGTTTCTCTTGGGCCACATTACATTTTAGCCATTACGAGCTATATTGATATCTCTAAAAAATGCTTTATCCTTATTAGTGTTCCCTTTGACTTTGGTGGTGTTTATTGTGCAATGCATGTTCTCTATTTTAAGTATGAGAGTCAACAGTCTGTATCAATCAGCTTCGTTAGACTCGCTGTCATTGGTGCTTTCATCTCTAGGTAATTAATGCACCTTCCATTCTCCAGACTTCAACATGTGGCTGCACCTACTTTGAAGATGTTTTTTGCTTTATGCTTCAACTAAAAAAAAGAGACAAAGCATATGGGTGCCTAATAAAAAGCAGTTTCCATGGAAACCACCAAATTTGATTCTTGGATCTAAATAATTAGCTTAACGGCATATAATGAGTGTATGTGACTGTAGGGCAGAGGTTGTTGCGTGTGGTTGTGTCACTGTTTCTTGCAGTTAAGGAGCTGTTTTGCATGTTGTTTACTTTGCGTGCTACCTTACTAAATCTGGAAGAAAATTAACCAAATATGTTTTTTAACATTGCGCCTTGAGCCATCACTTGAAGAAACAGCAGGAAGTTTAATTTAATTTGACTGGGTGTGAGGAGTTTTGAAAGTCAGTGACATTAACTGTGCCAGGAAAGCAGTTACATTTTAACAACAGTAGAGCACTTGTATGTACTGTCAATGTGGTCATGGGCAGCATGCTTCTCTTGTAATGTTCACTTTATCCACAATGCAGAATGTAACATTAGATGTAATACATGAAGGACTGTCACGGTTTACTATGGCAACAAATCATATGGAATTTTTAAATATAGGTTTCCAGGGAGATATAGTTGCTGTGGTTGTAAATGATGTGGGAGGAATGACTAGAAGAAATCTCTTTCAGATAAAAAGAACACCTTGTTGAATGAGGGGAACATATGAACCATTCAGCTATTTCCAAAAGTTTATTTGCAATTGGAATTGTGGTCCTTATCAATTTAGTAGTTTCAATAATACTCTCTTTTTGTTTTTCATAAATTCATTCATTCACCAAATTTAAAAAACAGAGCTGTAGTAATAAAACCCTGACAGTGAGTTAGCCTGAATCAGCTGTTCACTTTTCTGTTAATATGGTTATGCAGCTTGTTAAAAACTATTTTGTAACACCTCTCTGAGATATACAGGACATTACTTTTCAAATGTTTGTTGTCAGTATTTTTTTTAAAGAAATTAACACTTTTAATTCTAAAAAAAAGTGAATTTTTGTGAAAAAAGTGAACTTAATATTCATTCTTGCTTCATTAAAAACTAAAGATGACATTGTTTAACAGGGAATAGCATTGTCTGCCACCCAACAATTGCTCAGTGTGACATTTTATTTTGTCTAAGTTTCTGATATATTACTCACACTGTGTCTAATATTAAGCTCTGACATTTGTCAATAGAAGCTCTTTGCTGTAACATCAATCAAAACGTTTAATGCTTCTGGAGCCTTTACATGCAGACAGGGGCAGCCGTGACCAGATCAGTGCCAGTGATAGAGATTCATCTTAATAATGTCACCTCAAGATACAACATGTGCCAGTCATTTTAGTCCTCCGACCACCTCTGTATCACCCTTATGCTGCGAGATGAAGCAGCATACTGTACATACTGAAATAACTTAATTGACCTGCTTTTTAATGCAGCAAAAGCTGGGAAAACGACTCCTTTGTTTGTTTTGTTAGAGATGAGCTAAAGAAGTAAATTTATACAGATTCATTATGAGCCAAAGAACCTTAACATATTATATCATGCATAATGTAATAGTCACAAATTATGAAATAATAACAGTTTGTGAAATCAAGGGGAATTTTTTAATTAGTCTCTGGGCAGAAATTCATCTCAGTAATTACTGTTGATCAAGAGAAATAATAGTGATGGCATATTGGCGCCTGCATATTTTACAATTCATAACCTATATTTTATTAACAAGTCGTTTAATGTTAATATGCTAATCTACTTGAGATACCAAAATCTGCTTGTTCGCTGAGTTCATTGTAAATGGCTTTTAAAATAAATGCAATACAATGCATGCATTAAATTCACAAATAATTATTGAATAACATCAAATGTAACACAAAGCACCTAATATACATTACTGATAACAAAAATAAGGTTAACTTAAATATAGAAATAAAATATATTCATACTGTATGTGATGTGTCACATCTGGGAATGTCATTTTATTATTTTTCACCATAATTTGTATGGTTATTCATAGTTTTTACATAAAAATCCATGAATTATACAGTATTTTACATTAAAATTACATATGTTAAACCATTTAACCAATTACTGTAGCATCTTTTTCTGTAAATATTATGACTTAAGTGTTTGGATTTTTATTCCATTTCAAACAGTAAAATACATATCTGAGATAAATAAAGAAAAACATGTAATCATTGATGAGTGTTGTTTGTTTTAGCTGTATCTTAATTTTTAAAGCATATGCTTATAATGAAGGTACAGTATTAGTTTGGCACAGAAATCTCAGGCCTCCAGTGGGCAGCCTGGCATCCTCATGATACCTGGCTACAGCCAACTCACGAATACATCAGAGCGGTGTCATTTACCCATAATGATTTCAACAGTACTGTTACAAAACATCTCAGCATCATTATGAAGTCAGTGCTGCCCATACACATGCCCAGGGCTTCCTGATACAGCATTAATGAGAAAACCTTGGGTAGATTATTTATTGATGAGATCATACTGATCTGAGCAGATAAACGTAGAAGTTCATAGTAAGATGTTCCATCGACTTGCTGTTGACCTTCTAACATTTTTTCATTGTGTGACTTGTCACATCATTTTAACCTGATGCTTCACCTTCACATGAACCTCAGTCTTCATTAAAAAAACCATAGCGGGATTTTGCTCCCCATGCGCTTGGGACCACTAAAAGTTCAGGGTTTTTATTGCCACCGCACATTCGAGACAAAGGGACCGAATGCATCCTGAGAGAGGAGGTCAAGACTGGAGGGTGAATGTGTAGTTTTGGGATGTTTTACAGTCCCTCTGCCCTTTTGTCTGACAGAATCATCAATCTGAATTGTGCAATTCCCTCGATGAAGCATTCACGCTGGATTCCTCGAAGGCAGCAGTAGCTGAATAGAGAACGCTGACCTACTAGACTGATTTGAAGAAACCACAGACATTGGCTGGCAGAATCATGCTCATTATATACCCAAATTTGGTGTTTAGCACTGTGAATTTTATCGAAGACACAGGATATGTCTGTTTTTTCTTCATGCTGTTTAATCGATGAAGACTTCCTGGCGTCGTTGTGTGTATTTGTTTGTTTGCGAGTGTTGCGACTGTTTATATACCTGAGATGTGGCGTGCAGTCTGAGCGTCTCGTCTCTGACTCCGCAGAAGGACGTGATTATGTTTTTCTGGCCTGCAGAGCGTCTGCAGGAGGTTAATCCGCTCAAACACAGAGACATCTCAGGCCTCAAACCACAGCACTTCTCTGACAGCTTTAGACTGGAGAGAGAATGTGTGTGCATGCATATGAAGCAGTATTGAGAAGCTGCTTTAAAACGAACTAAACCACAGTCAAGATACCCTTCTGAATATAGTCAGTAGCACTACAAGCTACTTACACCACCGTTCAAAAGTTTGTACGATTATTTAGTTTTTTATGCCAAGAAGGCTGCATTTATGTAATCAAAAATACAGTAAAGACTGTAAAATTTTGTTTTAAAATAACTGTTTTCAGTTACATTTTGTTGGCAAAGCTGAATTTTCAGCATCATTACTGAAGTCTTCAGTGTCACATGGTCCTTCAGAAATCATTCTAATATTCTGATTTGCTGCTTAAGAAACATTTCTTAATTTTAGAAATGTTAAAAAAAGGTGTGCTGCGTAATATTTGTTTGTGAATCCATGATACATTTTTTTTCAGGATTCTTTGATGAATAGAAAGTTCAAAAGGCCAACATTTATTTGAAATATAAATCTTTTGTAACATTTACGTCTTTACGGTCACTTTTGGCACATCGTTATGCATCCTTGCTAAATAAAAATATAAAAAAACAAAAGTCATACCCCAAACTTTGTATAATAGTAGCTGTTTACAGTGAAGTTTATTCATAAGTATTAGATCATTATTTATTATATCAGCAAGATGCATCTGGCGTAAAATTTGATTAAGGTGCCATCAAACTTGAACACTGTATATTTACACTTACACTACAATTATTTAATTTTTTATATATATAAATAGCTATCTTTTGTGAAACAGTCTATAACTAACTAAAAAAGGAGAGCTATTGATTTTATTATTGATGGAAACCTGGTTATTAGTGAAACGGTGAACTGATTTATTATTATTATTATCGTTGTTGTTGTTGTTGATGATGAGGATGATGTTGTTATTCATATATTTATTTGCTTGTTGAAGGGAATACATCCAAAAAATCTTGTTCTGTCATGAGACAAATTGTTTGTTCCTTGTCAATATGCATTTTAATTACAGAAAAAGGAATAGAAAAAGAGTATACTGTATTGTCCAAATCAGACCAATATAATTATTTACATTTGGGTCATTATAGCCCAAGCCAATATTGTCACTGATATACCATTTTATCCATAGTTTCATTTCAAAATTATGTTTGTGGTGAATATTATAATTCAGCCACTTTATTCTACACTATATGCATTACTTTTGTAGATACATTTGTATCTGATATAGAGAATGGAAAGATAATAAATGCATGGTTATTTGTTTCTGCATGGCTTTATCCCAGCAGTCCCCTGTATTAGAGCAGACACAGAAGATCCATATTTTAGTGAACGCTCTTAATAGCTGGCCAACCGTGACAGAGGTTTGGATGTACGGGCTGGCCTGCTTACAGGGTCCTAGCTAATAAACAAAAATGGGGAGGAGAGAGAGAGAGAAGAAATGCTTCAGTGGTGCTGCGGATTTTTGTGAGCATCATATTTAAAGATACGGTTCACCCAAAAATGAACTCATATGCTGTTATTTTTGCAAGGAACACACTGAAGAATCTGAATGCTTCACCCGAGGCAAAGATTTTTCCTATTGATTTTTCCGTCGTATGACTTCAGAAGACTTCGATTATAGTGCTCAAATCTCATGGACTACTTTATAGGGCTGGAAATGTGCCCTAGACAGAAGTAGAAAAACAAATTAAAGTTAGAACAGTGTGAAAATGTGAAGTTTCAAAAGAGCAAGTGAGCTGTGATGGGAAACTGCAGGAGAAATCTAAATCTGGAGGAGGAAAGAGGTTCTAACAGGATTCCCAGCAGGAAAACAATACCTACAACACCTCTAGAGATCTTCCTGATGGAGCAAAGGGAATAAACCGTCCCAAAGACAGAAGATCCAATTCTGACTTATGCTGTCAAAAAACTGCTCCCTCAAAGCAAGTCGTGTCTTTGAAAATGATTAGTCTAGTAGAATCAAAAACAGTGTTAAAATAACTGGTGAATTAGTGGTTTAATGGACTCCCAAATGGAGGCATCCGTACAGCTGTGATGCTGGATCCTGCAGAGCTCCTATGGGGCTTGAAGCTCGTCTGAGTGTGTGAGTTTGTGAGGAAGTGATTTGGCATTTGCCGTATGTGATCATCAATTTATTCTCCTATGAGCATGTGCTGATCCTTATAGTTTTCACTACAGATGGGCGTAAAGAGTTACAGTATAATGTGAGGATCACTGAAGTTATAAACAGTGAGCCTATGTTCTTTCAATGTTGCTGTTTTTTTTCTTTTTTACAATTTGGTCACACTTTATTTTAAGGGCCAATTCTTGCTATTAACAAACCATTAACTATGACTTTTGCTTTAATAAACTCCTAATTTGCTGCTTATTAATAGTCAGTAAGGTAGTTGTTAAGTTTAGGTATTGGGTAGGATTAGGGATGTAGAATATGATTAATAGTGAGAATTGGTCCCTATTCTAAAGTGTTACCAACAATTTTGTAACCCACAGTTGCTTATGCATTTTCACATGTTTTTTTTGTTTTTAACAAACATGGAGGAACATATTGTACAAAATTTAAAGATAGTTCACCCCAAAAATGGAAATTGTAATCATTTGTCATCTCACCCACAAGTCGTAAGACTTTTTTTGTCTTTCTATCCCTCCATTTAAAGTTAATTTCACACTTTGATGCTTCAAAAAGTTCATAATGGAATCTCAAACACGCTTCAAGCAAGTAGAGTTGAGCTTCTGTTTACCATATTTGGTTTGCTATATGTATGTTTTGATGAATGTTTATAGGTGAATAAAAGCCTAAAGTTATGTTCATCGTATAAAGTGTTTATATTAATTCGCCTGATTTCTTTCACAATCTTTTTATGAACTTTTTGATGCATCAATGTTTTGTTGGAATAGGCTTTTAATGGAGGGTCAGACATCTCTCGGCTTCAGTTTCAATGTGGGTTTGGAACGACAGGAGGTTGGGTAAATGATGGCAATGTCCATTTTTTGGTCAATTATTCCTTTAAACTCTCTATTATGTGCTGATCATTGAAATTATAAACAGTTGGCTAGGTTTGCTAAAACTTTTAGCTCACTCAAAAACCTGTTTGTCTGCTTTATTTGTTGAAAACACAAATAAACCACGCAACAAGTGGTAAACAATAATGTTGTTGAGATTATCGCAACAAACAACGTTTCACTGGACTTTTGTTTGTACTCTAATGATAAAGTGTTCAAATAAAAATTATTTGAATTACTTATTTTTCAATTAATTTATTATGGAGCGTATTTTTTTAGAGATTTTTTTTTTAAGTTTTAAAACCCTCAGTTGCTGTTGTACATCCAAGGACTATCACTGGAACATATTATATTATTTGTTTTTATTTGCCACTGCAATCTTGACAGCTATAAGCATGAACTTTGCAGGTGTTATAAAAATAATATCCTGATTAAAATAAAGCAACCATAAAGCATGGCTTCCTAAACAGTATATCCAATAATGCCTTTAAGATGCCCACAGTGGAGAGCGTCAAACACAGTAATGCTCACTTTCAAATGGAACCTGCCCAAGATGTTTGAGTGTGTTTTTAGGTGCAATACCTTAAACGGACCCTCCCCTGTGCTGGAAGACCTTTAAGAAAATGCCAGAGATTCACAGTACCAGACGTTACACTAATGCAAAGTGAGCACTTGCTTCAGGCCCCGACGCTCCTGTCTCTTACCTGCGTGTGTATGTTCGTGTCTGTTTGTGTGTCTTCTGGCTGTTTGTAAGTGCCAATGTGTGTCTGTCTATCAGTGTACACATCTGATTTAGCATTGCACCACTTTGTCTAATAGTGGGCATAACTCTAGGTGGCAAGACTGAGTCCGTCCTGACCTTTAAAACTTTATTGGCTTGGCGCAGTCTGGCAGGACACAGGCGACTTTTATTTACGGACCGTCTCGTCTCGTGTGACAGCAAGCCGTTATCCACAGGGAACTTCCCAGTGTGTTACAATGGATGCGACACTTTATTGCATTAGAACGCCTTTAATTTATGTTAGACTCTCATGACACGGGCCATCCGAGTGCCAATCGCGGTCTATGGGAGAACAAGCTGGGCAAAGTAGATAAGCTTAGAGCGCGACAAGAGGCCGTTAACGCCGACAAGAAATGTGGATCAGAGTGTATGTCAAATCCACGGATTAAACAACATTGTGAATATCATCACAAGTCTTGACGGCTTAATAAATGCTGGTGTTTGTGAAGATGGGAGACACAGATGTCAACGCTTTATCTTGATCATCTGTTCTTTTAGCGATACAAGTTTTGACTTCATAACATGGTTGTTGCTAAGGTAGCCGTCACTATTGCTTAATTTGAACAAATCCCTTACCTTAAATATTAAACTTTGTTTATTACATCATAAATGCACTTCATACATACAATGACTCAAATACATATCTTTGATGATTGATGTTGTTCTGTATAAAAATATTTTTGGGAAGCATAAAGGCAAAAATGTCAGGATGAAACAAATCTCTTGATGAAGGGGGAAAAAAAAGTCTCTTTAAAAGAAATAAATTCTTCAGAAGAAAACCTTGTAGTTTTGCATAATCTTTATTATTCCTTAGGGAAAAAAATAACAGTGAAATGCTTCACTGCTTATTAATATTTAAAAAACCTTTTGTCCACCAAATCATAGTTATATGGTCCAACCAACAAACAGGAAAAATGCAGAAAAAATAAATAAATAAAGCGGGAAATTATATCATAGAGGATACTTGTAATTGTATAACTAAGATAAACTAAATATTAGATTATTTGATATTTTTATGACAATGTCAGGTTAGTTCAGCCTGTAAAATGTCATGTGGTGTGACTCCCAAAAAAGAAAAAAAATTATTAAAAATGTAATGTTATTTGTTAATATATATATATATATTTTATTTTTTTCATTTAAAAAAACAAAACAAAATGATTGTGTACTATCACATTTAAATGTTACTTTTAACCTCATGGTTACACCACTTGACATTTTTACAGTCATTAAATTTAAACATTTGATAAAAAATGACATAAATGTCTTTCAACACCATATGAAACCAGCATGAATACAAAGAGTACATTAGTAAGAACTTGGCACATGTCTTTTAAACAATTTTTTGGACATTCTTATTTGTCAATCACACAGAAAATGCATAGCAAGGCTTGTGCACACACCTATAACACCCTAGCATCACAGTGGTACGGGTTTTGCAGGGCAAAGACCTCCAAATGAATGTTTACCCGCATTGTGTATGACGATACATTAAACATGTTGTTTATGCCGTGTCGGGACAGTTTTTTGAATTTCATGCTTAATTTTGTAGAGAGCTCTGAACAGATGGTAATGTAATGCATGTTTTGTATGAAAGACGTGTTAATCGCCTGGTCTGTTTTACTTGCTGCTCTGGAATCTGTTACAAATACCTGAGATGGGGGATGATAATAATAATGGTTCAGTAATTTGTCAACAATAATTTTATGTTTCAAGTTGTTTCTTTGGAAGGTAACACCATTTTTGGCTTCCTGGAGTGCAACTGTGTAAAATCAATTGGGCAGCATTTTTCAACTTAGCGCCTGGACCCATCTGCGCCTGGTATGAGAAGTTCTTTCTTTTTTCAAAACACTTTCTCTGCCGTCTCATTTTTCAATTGAGTCCTTTGTTCTAAAGTAGAGTGTAATAAGAAAAGTTATCAGTGTGGCCTGGCATCAAGAACCCAATAGAATGGGCTGATTTTATAGACGGGCCTCCATAGAGACTGACTGAGAGACAGAATAAAGTGAGGGCAAAGGTCATCCAAGTGCAAATGGCCATCGTTGCACCCACTGCACCGCTCATCCAAAAGAGAGAATTGCCTCTCCTAAAAAGAAAAAAAGAGAGTAATGTTTAGTGCACTTTAGTGTCTTTCTAAAGTGAGTCATTTGACAGAATAGATAGCTGCTGATGATTATAAAGAATTATGAATATGTTGGATGATGTGGCTTGCTAGTTAGGTATCTGGATTGGTAACCAGAGGTTGTAGGTCCCATCCCAAAAAGGCTGATACCACTGTTGTGGTGGTGTAGTTTAGTGGTTAGATTTCAGGGCTGGTAACTAAAAAGTTAGTTAGTTTAGATCCTTGTTTTTTTTTTTTGAGTAAAAGCGAGAAATTTACCAATATCTTCATGAGCACAGTTTTCTTTGTTGTGTTCAGTGTTATTTTAGTACTATTCATATACCATTGTAGAAGTATACTATTATAACTGTTTTAACATTTTGAATTAGTTTTATTTTTAATATATCAATTTTATATTTATTTTATTTTATTTTTTAATTTAGTTTTATGCGCTTTTGTCATTTTTATTTTTGTTTCATTATTTAGCTTTATTTTTTCAGTTTTAGTAATTTTAGTACTCCAACTTAAACATATTTTATTTAAATTTAAAGTTAAAGTATTGAAGTTAGTAGAAATATTGAAGTAAATAAAGTAATTAAGTATTAGTAAATAAAGTAGTTATTGGAGTATGTTTTACAAGAAAATACTATTTCAGTGTTTAATTCAGTGAATATTGTTTCAAAGTCCTACACCAGATTTTTTTTTGCCAAAGCAACATTTGCCAAGGCAATATTTAATTTTTTTTTTCTTCAAGTTTGTCTTCTAATATTTATATTTTATTTTTTATTTAAAGAGAAAAAAAAATTACAACACTGTTCCTGTTGAAAAATAAAGTTGGGTCAGCACATATTAATAGGCTATCTAACTAAAAACCTCACTTGACAGCTTATGTCTTTCAAAATGATTACATTCCTGCCACGTTCAAACAACCAATTTAGGGTATCTAAAGGAAGAAAAGAGATACATCAATGCATAGTCAAATCACACTTTTCTGTTTGTTATTGGTATGAGGCAGATAGTATAAGGAAAGGGACATTTTTAATGGACAAATTATGCAAATTTTGTGTATAAATAAGTCAACAGTAGAACTTTTTAGCTGTTCTCGAGTATAAAAATGGCCTCAAACAGACGCTGACCAGAAGCCACAACATGACTGTCCCTTTATTGTGTTGCAACATCATGTGAAAGACATGGACACAGTTTCCATCTGTCCTTGTTGTTGTGTGGCTTGGCATTAAGATTCTGTTCTACTCTGCTTTATATCTGCTCACCATGGTGCAGTAGAGCAGGAAGAGGAGAGTTAAGCACGTACATCAGCATGTGCCTGCTTTATCAACTAAATTACGCCGCCTATCAGGCCTCGCCTTTGATTAGCTCCTCTTTAAATGATCCCCGGAAGGATTTCCCACTAGATGTGAACTGAGCTCTTCACAAGTGAAGATTCTTAAACCAATCACGACGGCTTTCTGCGCCTGCTTGTAGAGGTGATTTATGGGTACTTACACTGCTGTTCGGCCTTTTGTTTTATCTGCTTTATACAGAGACGCTCGCCTCATGGTTATCTGATCTGACAGTTATTGTTTTCCGGTTTTGTCCACTTTCAAAGGCAGGCTGACTTTTATAGCAGATACATTTGTCAGGAGTTCATAAGCTCTGTTTCAAAACCTAGTGAGCTGCCTTGCTGTCTACTACCTACATAAGCAGCAGACTTTTAAGGAAGCATTCTAAATGGAACATCTTAAGTTGTTGATTTGGAACACTCTACATAGTCAGCTACATTATGTGCCACTCAGATACTGTTCATCACGTGAAACGCACTGTGAATGTGACTTGCAATTGATTTCAGTAGATTTTGATATTAGCATGTTGCTAAGCTAACTTTGTGTTATGCCTAGACACACACAAATACTGCTTTAAAATGGCAAATATAAACATTTCACTTGCTTTGCAATCCATCTTGTGTGAATTTTGGTTTGATTATGAGTTATTCAATGTGCATTTTTTGCATTCGGAATGACTTTTTGTCATCAGAAGTGCCCCTATGATACCTAAAAATGTAAAAAATGCTACAGTGTGTATATATATATATATATATATATATATATATATATATACACTGCCGTTCAAAAGTTTGGGATCAGTAAGATTTTGAATGTTTTTAAGAAGATTATTCTGCTCATCAAGGCTGTATCTATTTGATCAAAAATACAGAAAATAAAACTGTAATTATGTGAAATATTATTGCAATTTAAAATAACAGTATTTTATTTTAATATACTTTAAAATATATTTTATTCCTGTGAAGCAAAGCTGAATTTTCCCCATCATTAAATCTTAAGTGTCACATGATCCTTCAGAAATCATTCTAATATGCTTATTTATAATCAATGTTGGAAACAGTCATGCTGCCTAATATTTTTTGGAACCTGTGATGCTTTTTTTTTTAGGATTCTTTGATAAATAAAAAGTTAAAAAGAGCAGTGTTTATTCAAAATAGAAATTACAATATACACTATATTCAAAGGTTTGGAGTCAGTCAATTTTTTCTTTCTTTTGTTTAAAGAAATTAACACTTTTATTCAGCAAGGATATATTAATTGTATAAAATGTGATATTAAAGACTTATTGTTAGAAAAGATTTCTATTTTGAATAAATGTTGTTCTTTTTAACTTTTTGTTCATCAAAGAATCACAGTTTCCAAAAAAAATAAAAAAAATAAAGCAGCACAACACTGATAATAAATCAGCATAGAATGATTTCTGAAGGATCATGTGACACTGAAAACTGGAGTAATGATGCTGAAAATTCAGTGCTGCATCTCAGAAATAAACTGTTTTAAAGTATATTAAAATAGGAAACCAATATTAGAAATTGCAATAATGTTTCACAATATTACAATTTTTTCAGTATTTTTGATCAAATAAACACAGCCTTGATGAGCATAAGAGACTCCCTTAAAAAACATTAAAAAATCTTGCTTAAAACGTTTTTTTTGACACTAAACAGCATAATGTTCTAAGAATTGAAACATTTTAAAGGTAAAAAAGGTTCTGTAGGAGAATCTTGATCAGATGGGTTCTCCTTAAAAGTCAGCAACTTCAGACTCCATTCGTCTTGTTCATTGCAGGTATTCACAGCTGGTTAATGGGTGATGCATGGGCTGACATTTGCAGAATGTGTGTGTGTACATGTGTGTTCTGCTGCCTGACTGCTCCACTAGATTGGTTTTAAATTGAGAATGTGTGACACTCATTATACAAGGGTGGGGCTGTGTTCTCATTCACCCTCAGCTCTAGTGCCCTGCAATGCTGAGAATGGCTTTCGTGAATAACAAATGCAGCATATGTTTATGAATAAGTCAGAGATTTCTTGTTTTTTTATTTACACCATTAAAGCAGAACATGCCACATGTTCCAAAGGAGAAATATAAAGGTCAAAAACAAATAACTGACCTTTGTTTTGCATCGGAATGGACTAAGATGGGCCTAATTGTCCCTTCTCCCCTCCTCTCGCTATCATTGCTCTGTCCTTGTCACGCTTTTGTCTCCTGCTATTAAAGTGAAGTTAACAAGCTGTGTTGTCACTGTGGGTTGCTGCTAGAGCATGCTGGGTTTTTTTCCTGAAAGGCAGCACAAAACACAAAACGTTTTAAGTTCCACACAACATGCTGCTTTCATTTTTTTGTTTTTTTCCTGATGTTTATCCTTATTGACTTGATTTTTACATTTTACAATAGCAAAACCCACTGACACAATGCTAAGGTGTTGTGAGTGGTTTCCACAGAGTTTGTATTAAAGTTGGTTTCATGTTCTTTTGGAAAACATATTTCAAATATGAAATGTAATAATGACTCTAATGGTGTTAGCATTGAATGATCAACAAATGATCAAACGAGTGTCATGCCTAAAAATCAAATGAGTTCATTGTAGGTCTATGGGATATCATCCAGTAGGTGAAAATCATTAGTGCAGTTGTTCAGAAATATATCAGCATACCTCTCTTCAACAAGCCACGTCATTTCATGTCCATATCGCAAACGATGGGGGATTCGTTGTGTGCTGAAGTTTAATATTTAGGGTCAAGGGTTTGTAATATTAATAACGGTGCTTGCTAAGTATTGCATCAGTAGACGTTAATAACTTTCTTTCAGCACTGTACTTATTCTTGATTTTGTTTTAACTGTGGATCAACCAGAATAGCAGCTTCCTCTGTGCTTTCTAATGACTGTCACGAGGAGGACAGAATTAGCCACCAGCCTCCATGAGAAGCGCTAAATCCCTGGGCCGTAATTACCCCCTCTGCAGATTTATGGCCAGCTCTACATCCAAGTGTGGACCCCTCTCAGGTCTGCACCCAGAGGTCAGAGTAAATCAAGCCCAGCGGTCCCCCAAGCACACAGACCCTGGGTTCATACGGACACGCGAGCCAGGGGACAGTGCTGGAGTGGGTCTGGGACATGGCTCTGAGCTACTGATAGATTTATACAGGTTTAGCCTTAAACAGAGAGAGATGCTTTATACAGGATGAGCGCTGTCAGGGGACCAAGTCTGCCAAGGGCCCGTGTTACAAATTGCCTTGGATTGAGAGGAATCAAACATTAGATTTTTTTCAGGCAATTAAAATAAATGATTAGAGTGTTAATTTAAAGTTGACTTTTACTCTCATAGCATCGTGCTTGTTTTATTAAACAGTGAACTGTTGAATGCAGATCATCCCTTTAGAAAGAATATATATATAGTTTCTACCACAACTGGCATAAATTAACAGTTACTTTGAGCTCATTATTCTCAGAGTGCTTTAATTGGAAATAGAATTGATGCTAAGAGCTTTTTTTTCATGAATACATTTTTTTATATAAATTTACAAGCCTATTAAAATGTATTAAATCATTATATGTAACATTATTTTTTATATACAGTATGTATATTAAAATATGTGTGTGTGTGTGTGTGTGTGTGTGTGTGACCCTGGACCACAAAACCAGTCATAAGTTGCACGGATATATTTGTAGCAATAGCCAACAACACAATGTACTGTATGTGTCAAAATCATTGATTTTTCTTTTATGTGAAAATAATTAGGATAGATCATGTAAAGATCATGTTCCATGAAGATAATTTGTAAATTTCCTACCGTAAATATATCAAAACTTAATTTTTGATTAGTAATATGCATCGCTAAGGACTGAATTTGGACAAATTTAAGGTGATTTTCTCAATATTTAGATTTTTTTGCTCCCTCAGATTTTCAAATAGTTGTATCTCAGCCAAATATTGTCCTATCCTAACATGCATCAATGGAAAGCTTATTTATTCAGTTTGTATAAATTCTAATAAAAAAAAAATTACCCTTATGACGGGTTTTGTGGTCCAGGGTCACATGTATATCATATCAGTCATTTATTATAATTCAGATTGAAATACAAGAACAGTTTATTATATTCTCTCTGAAATGTTTTGTTATTATTTATTTACTTTTAGATACAGATATGCTATTAAAATATCTCTGTCTCAGTTCTGTCACACTTGTGAGTTGTGAAGGAAGGATGTGAAAGTAGCTGACTGCAAAGCCAAATAAAAAGTCACTGACTATCACTTTTCAATTTTATAATAATGCCAACAGAACCATAGAAGATATCTCAAAATTGTTTTCTATAACGCCCATCAACCATAACCTAAATTTTCACTTTTTCTGGAGATTACAACTTCATCTGTACAGGAAGCAAGGGTTGTTACAAAGATCCATGTGTGTATCCCTATATCCCTGACCTGTTTCTGTAAACAACCTTCAGAAAAAAAGGTTTGCTTCTTGAAGAGATGCTGGTAGATTCGTATGTGACCTTCTTCAATATTTAAAGGAGGGAAATGAGATGTGCTGAGTGCTGATGGTCATATAGGCCTTTCCTTTCACGTTCTAATGTCATTGGTTAGCTCTGGTTAGATGCTTTACTGACCTGGAGCCAGTCAGGACTGACCGGCTCCAAACGCATATGCAATTTAAAGCAGCTTAATGCCATTGTAGACTGTAAGGTGAATGTGTGCTATCACAGATACATTCAAGCGTAAAAGAGTGTAAGAAGATGAGAAATTGATGTAAATGTGTTTCTCTTTTTTAGGTATATGGGCTTCTTGAGCTTTGAGGGAAATCTGAAACAGAACACATATAAATGAGCTTTATTGCTTGCACAGAGATGATTTTACTTGAACTACATACATTTTATTTAATATTTATATTAATATTTAACTGGTAGTCTGTAATGTTTTCATTTTTGCTGTGATATCAAAATTAATATTAAGAGTCGTCAGTAGTCATTAAGAATTGACTACTGATCATTTGGTATTGTAGCAATTCTACATGCATTATTTTTTCAATATTAGGGTTCATTAAACTACTGCATCATACATTTGAGAATCCTACTGTTACTGTACAACCAAAGGACTAGTTTCAAAAGCCTTGCGTGCAACATACAGTACACAAAGACAGGAACTCTGATGCATCTGTGAGCTTGCATGTGCCCCATGGGACATTCTGTAAATAAAGCTTTACAGCCTCCATTAAAGATTCATCAAACGCAGAACATCCTCAGTCTAGAATTTAATGGGTCTGTGGTAGTATATCATCCATGTAGCTGTCTGCTTTAGTATTTGAGTTTTTTTTATTTGTTTATGATGAAGCATTGCTCCCAGTTTCATTTTATTTCATTAGTTATTGTGTAGCACTATGGGAATGCTCCATCATGCCACTTTAAATGAGTGTTTCTCAAGAGCCGCAGGTGCATTTGAAGGTTATCACTATACACAGGTCTTTGATTTAAAGCCTTAAAAACTCACTCTGAGTTTTTAAGGTGCATACCCTACTCAGTCTTTCATCCATTCCGCTCTTTAAACAGCCTGTCGCTCCCAGGAGTGTGTATTATCCAGCTGAAAAATTGTGTTTTGAGTCAATCCAAATAGAATGAAAGACATGTGCTAGGGCTTTCACACTCACTGGTTGGCAGTCTTCGAGACATTTCTTGGTGGGCTTTGTCAAACCCAAACACTTCAAACTGTAGTGCTGTTTCCTTGGGGAAGACCAGGAGTGGTCTGGTTCCATGATGCAGTTCTTGCATCTGCCTTTCAAATGAGGTGGTCTTTGTCATTCAGACTTCACACGGCTGTCAGGGTGAGATTGCCAGCTTGTATGGTTTTGGTGCCTTTTTAGATGATATGAAATGGAGTTAATGGAATTGTTCACCATCATGTTGGTCCAATCCCACTTTCGTTTTTCTGGGAAACACAAAAGTAGAAAAAAATTACTTTGAATGTTCAAGCTGCTCTTGTCTATACAACTAAAACTTTCAGGGACTGTCAAGCTCCAATATAGACAAAATAGAAAAATATATGTAGACCATGTGACTTTCCAATTTTCAAGCCATATGATGGTTTTGTGTGAGGAACAGAGCAATTTAATTCACTACTGCCATGATTCTCATATCTCATTCGCACTTCTGCATATTCAAACTTTGTTACTCAGTCAGTCATATGAAACATGAGATCCAGTGTAGCTTGTATCGTTGATGTCTTTACACAACATATTTGAATATATGCAAATTACATTTGAGAGTTACGGTTGAGTGGAAGGTTTTCATTGAACGGCTTAAACTTTGATCAGTTTCTCACACAAAGCCATTGTACAATTTTCAAACACCTGGAATAGCGTGCATGAGTCATATGGATCACTTTTATGGCGTTTTTGTTCTTTTATAGAGCTTAACTGGTCCTGATTACCATATGCATTTGTTGTATTGAAATGAGCAGCTAAATATTGTTCAAAATTTCTCTTTCTGTGTTCATGAAAGAAAGAAAGTTATATGGGTTTGGGGAAAAATGTTGGAAATGAAGATTAATAAATAGTGACAGAATTAAAATTTTTAATTTTCAATGTTTTCTGTTCCTCCATCGTAGACGCTCACCTGTAAAACAAAGCCTATATAAAGCTTAGCATGTACTAGTTTGTCATGGTAACACCTCGGGAGGTGAGAAGCTACCATTTATATCTCTGATTTATATTACATCGTTTAACAAGATATTCATGTGTTTTATTTAGAATTTTATGAGTCATACTGTGGGTACATTGTTGTTTTAAGAAAGTTGCAAACAAACATTTTTAACATACCTCTTAAAAAACTGGATAAAAATTCAATTTGACACCTTCCTTTGAACATTTTAACAAGTCTCTCCAGTTTTTTTCTCTCTTCGTTGTTTAAAGCGGTGTAGAACATGTTGTAATTATGCCTGTCTCTCCCCTTAGACTAACACCTCTTCACCACCACCTCTCTAATCAACACTTTTTAATTAGCGCTTTGCTAACTCATCCACAGTGACGTGTGTGCCAAACTAAACCGAGTGACTTCTGCTAGACGGCAGTGTCGTCAACATGCCCATTATGGGCATCTGCCAGCAGCGGCCCTCTGGGCCCTGGTGCCGTCGGTGTATGGGATAACTATGGTGAGATATGTAGTTGTTGCTTTTCGTGAGATAGTCTGGAGCCAAAGACCTCAGGCTGGTTGAATCCCTACTGGCTGCTTCTCATAACACTCTGTGGAGATTAATTATGACATTTCACTGTCCTCATTAACCAAACAAGTTAACTGTCCTGACAAACCAAGGCAAAGTGCAAAAGTTCATCTGCTCCATGTTAACCTGGGTTTTTGTCATAACCAGCTGTGACCACTAAAACATCACACAATTAGACAATTTAAAACAACACTTGGATTCTGTTTTTAGCATAGTGAAATCTTGTTGGCTTTGAATGAAACTATATAAAGTAGCTGAATATTAAACATCAAGGGCCAGATTTACTTAACAGCTTGTGTCAGCGCAAACCCTAGTGTCAAGATTTACTAAAGATACACAGTGAAAAGTAGCAATAAAAGGAATGAAAGCAATGAAACTGTGGACAGCTATTTTTTTGGCTGACCTTGTTGAGTATGCGGTTGTAGGAGTTTCCTTTTTTATTTTATGTTTGCTGTAGCCAATTTGCTAGTATATGCGTCAATATTTAACAAACTAAAAAGCTTGTCTTAACCCATTTTGCACCTGACATGACTGCGATAGTTGCTGATTTGTACTGATCTTGCATTATGTAAGTGAGCCGGCTGAGTATGTGTTCTTTAATTATTTTTTTCATTAGCACGTTTTATTAAATCTGGCCACAAGTATGGTCTAATTGGCTGTGATTTAGTTGCTTCCCAGATGAAAGGCTCTGTATTTATTTCTCAGAGGTTGCTCATCAGGTAACTTAATTGAGTTCTCAATTATGTATCTTTTAACTGTCAACCTTGTCTCAGATGTTTCTCCTAAAATTCCTTTGGAGAAACAATAATAGAAACTAATAAGAATACGGGTAATTAACATATACAGTAGCATGGCAGAGCTTGGCTATATTGGCATTAACATTTTTGAGGAATGCTTGAGTTCATATTGAAATATTAGACTTGGATTGCAGACTTTGGTATCTTGAGAAACAGGAGACTTAAGAAAACAAATCAGTTTTCTCCATTTAATCTCATGTCTAGGAGAAACAGTTGTGAAGTTTAAGAAGAAATGGTTTAAATGTTGCTTTAAATGCTAATGAGCTCTGCTGACCCCTTTAAGCTCTATGTTAAATATGTGAGATAAGAATATATATGCTCACCACACTAGAGGGACATTCACACACTAATGAGTTTGTCAGATGTTGATCCAATGCTTTACTCCCCCCACATTTACCACCTAAGGGCAGCATAGGATCCTGCACAGTGAATTTGGTTTGATCTTGGAAAGCTAACCTTTGACTTCAGAAAACACTTCAGGGAGGTTTGTTTCAGAGGCAGAGCTGCTAGAAGGGAGTTTTGATCATAACTGATTGTAATTCCAGCCCATGTAGATCTGGTTTGCTGTAAGACTGTGTTTATCTGTATGTGTGCGCTGGTGCGTATGTTCACAGCAATGAATCTTAAAGCTTCCCAAGATGAAATCTGAGGTCCCGGCGTATTTGTACTTTGAAGATTGCCTCCAGCAAATCCCCTTTGAAAAGCTACATAAAGCCTGGATACTTGTTTGCTCACACACATATGTTCTTGTCTGTCTTACAGTAACACCATGTAACATCAGTTATCAATACATCACAGCAAGTGGTTGCTGTACATATAGGACGACTACAGTATCTCATACCATGAGTTAACATTGCCAGCTACCACAAGACTTCTACTGGGGTCTTTGATGGCCAGCTGGATTGAGACCTGTTCAATTATCCCTTTATAATCAGAAGAGTCTTGCAGCAGAGGACAAGCTTAGATCAATACCCCAGTGAGTTATTGTCCTAGACATCTACCTTTGCATGATCCCAATCCCTCCTGTCTGGTGGTAGCGAGAGGGGCTTGTCATCATCCACCAAGTTCATGTTTATCAATCGTAGTGTCCGCTATAGAGATTTAAACTCTTGCCAATTTAAATAACACCTCTGATCCTTGCCTTCAGTCAACTGCCAGACAGATTTATGAAGATGTAACAGTCTAAAAGTTTCCTTTATATTCTGGCTGCACCCTCATCCATCATGTGCATTGTGATGGCCATTAGATTCAAGTAGTGAGCACATTTTAGCCCACTCAATCATAGTTGAGAGAAGGAAGGTGGAGGCTACTGTTACTGCAAATATTTTTGTCACTTAATGTCATAGTATATAACAATCCTGGTCATAACAGTATAATTTTGACTCAGGTGTGCTCTGGAGTGATTCATTGTCCTTTTTTTTTTTACTTTTGCCTGTCCCTGGGATGATTCATTGTGCTTATTGTCAAACGGTTACCAAATTTGTAGTTGAGGTTATAGGGTTGCATGGTTGTTTTTCACATTTGCTTATTGGGGCACCTAAATGTACCATGTAAAAACCACTTGCGTCATACTCCATATACAACCCATTCCTGAAATCCTCTTAGTGGCACTGAATATAGATTACCACAAGTATATTGAATCTGTACCTTTTACTCATGTGGGATTTTGCTTTCCCAGAAGTGAAAACTTCCACATTGTTGTCCTTTTTCTCCAGCTGTGGCATTTGCTGAAAATTTCTGGGCCACAAAATTTAATGGCTGTTCCCAAATTCCGGTCTTTTTGTTGTAGATACTGAATTGTATTACTTCTTGACTGAAATATGCTCCACAAGTATGAAGGTCTGTAGTACTTTTACTTATGCCAACAACCCTGAGAACACAGTTTCTAAAGCAGTTTCTAATTCTTGCTCCTGGAGGACTACCGCTGGTTAAAATAATACCGGTATATTATTTTATATGACTCCTCAACTCCTGTTGGCAGGGCAGGGGAGTCTGCTCCTGCTGCTGCTCCTGCTCCAAGGGGGTCAATAGCTGGGTTTCCGTCCAAAGTTGTGAATTTAACTTATGCGCAAAATTGAAATATTGCATAAAACATTTGCGAATAAGCACCGTTTCCAACCAACAAGTCAAAGAGAACAAAATCGTCACTTCCTGGTAAACTGGCACTGAATATCACTAAGAAAAGTAGGAGAAGCCACTAAATATAATAATTTTCATATATAATAAATTACTTGCGCCTCAGAGCGAGCATGCAAAACACAATAAATGAGGTCTTTGCTTTCGGAGGTGGATGCCTGCTATTTGGGGACGCAGTCGTGTAAGACAATTATACAGAAATACTTTGATGACAGATTTTGCTCGGGCATTTCAAAATGACCATAAGGACATTTCAGATGCAGTAGAACAAGATCGGTCCACTGGAGGTTTTGCCGTCCCATAGTGCAAAGTCACATAACTTTTTTGTTGCGCATGGAGGAATTTACTCTGCGTTAATTCGCATTAACAAAGTCAGAATCCACCTCAAGCGAGTGTAAAAAATGTTTTTGCGAATTAAGGGATTTTTAATAGAAATTTGCCGTTTCCATTACTCGTTTCTGATGCAATGTTTCAAAATGTGCATAAAAACAGGGTGATGGAAACATAGCTAATGTCATGCAGAGTTTAGCTCAAACCTGCTCCAATCTCACACTTGCCTAGAAGTTTCCAGTAATCCTGAAGACCATAATTAGATGTTCCAGGTGTGTTTGATGAAGATGTATTGTCCTTTAACAAACCCACGTCCCTTCAGTCAGTGCATGTGATGTTAAAATGTTTGTTTGGTGTCTTGCAGGAGTTTGCCGCCCTGACGAAAGAGTTGAACGCCTGCAGAGAACAGCTGCTGGAGAAGGAGGAGGAGATTTCAGAGCTGAAGGCCGAGAGGAACAACACCAGAGTGAGTTCGCACACTGTGTCTTCCAGGCACTTCAAAGAACAGATTGTGCTCCTCAACTGTCAACCAAGTTGTACTTGCTTACAAAAAGCCAAAAATTTAACAGATGCCCACCCAACGACTCGTGCATCAAATTCATGATGTTTTGTTGGAGTAAGGATGTATGTAGTTGCTCCAAACTGCTTTTAATGAACTGAAACCAGATTTTGTTGAGATGCTTACTTTAGAGTCACAACATTCTCATTTCAATATGCCCTGCACTACCTTTCTTGGGGACTTTATTGTGATGAGATGACAGTTGAGCGATAACTTCATCCTTGTGAGATCATAATTCCCTGTAAGTCAAGATAACAGGCTGGCGTTTTTCAATAAAATTGTCACCAAGCATTTGCATTGAATGCAGAGAAGCTGCCAAAACGTCTGACAAGACCCAGCACTTTGGCTATCACTTCCATTTCACAAGAACGTAGTCATTCTCACTTCTTCAGCTTCATTTTCACCTCCATTCTTTTCCTGCACCCCTCAGTGCTTGCCTGAGTCACTGTGCTAATGCAGCCCGGCTCGCCAGCCTCCACGCTGCAATTCAATTAAGTACTTACGTTACTTAGCTGCAGCCAAACGTTTGAAGAGTCAATTATGGAATTGAGGATATTGGAGGGTATTAAAAACCAGAGGGAAGCATAGATCGAGGAGGATATAAGGGGTGTAGTGGAATGAAAAAGAGGAGAGGTCGAGTGAGATTAGCAACAGACTCTGGGAGCAGCATTTCCAAGCAGAGTTTCTAATCTTACACCGGGAGCAGCTAATGTGACCGTGAGTGAAGTATTTAACCCGATGCTGGTCTACAGAGACTGTCGTTGACTCTGCAATGTATCAGTCATTATGGAAAAGGTCATATCTTAATAATTTTGAGACCGTGTCCCAGTTTGCGTACCAGCAACATTCCCTAAAAGTATATTAGGCCCTGATAATGTAGAAAGTACATACTTTTTAGTACGGCAGCGATTGAGTAATAGGTGATAATATAAATGAGACATTATAACAAGGAGTTGAGGTGATATAACCTAAGAAGCTTGCACAGATGTAACACTTCAAAAATCCACAAGATGCACTTTTTGCATACTATTTTCAACATAGATCAACATTGTAAACATTGCAGAGACCTTTTGGCCATTGATTTTCATTTTAAGTGCCATTTGGACCACTATCTGTTCTTGCAATGAAGTTGTGTCTTATTGCTGATTATTTCTGTGCATTAGTAAAAATGAGGTCACGTTATATCAACCTGGGGACCACTATGAGTGGTCGACTACACTTATGTAGAATAACACTTCTCAGGGCACTTATTATTGGTGTCTTTATCTTATGTAAGTGTACAACATTTTAAACATTTTAACAGTAGTTTTTATTTCTTTACTAGTTAAACTTTAGTTTAAAAAGTGGAAAAAGTACTTACGGATATACAATATCAAATGATGTCAAACAATCAGAAACAAGTACAAAGAAAGACAAGAACATTACGAGTGAGGTGAGATGAGGTCATGCCATCAAATAATGTAAGTATTACAGAGGAATTACACTGATTTCAGTATGAAAAAATGAAGCATGTAGATGAAATGTACAGGACTTTACACAGGATGGCCCTTCAAATGACACATAATGTTACTGTACATATATCGATTCAAGATCAATTCTGAGATTCGTGCATTAGCTAATGGCTGTGTCTACTGACGGCACCAGTGTAAATCTGATCCACCAAAACAGACACAATCAGAGGGAGAGAGAGAAACCTAACCTGCATCATCTGGCTATAGTGTTGTTTTAGTGCTGAGCTGGCGCTGGGAAAGACAGAGGCTGGCATAGACCGAGGGTTATGAATGAGGGAGCAAGGAACTGAGCAGAAATAGAAAGGTCAGCTTCTCTATAGGTCTCTAGAGCAGCACTGCTACAGTACAGTCAGTACAGCCCTCAGGCAGATACATGTGCTGCTGCAGCCCTAATGCTGCCTAACATTCAGCTGGAGAAGTCTGAATTTCCAACTACCTACTTGAGACTCCACTTGAAGTTCAACTCCCTGCTTAGAAAATCGTAAACTTGCAGAAATGAAGCATGCTAAAAATTAGGCTAAACATAGCCTAACATTCTTTTAGCTTATCGTTTTTGTTCTGTTTTTATTCCAGCTTTAGTTTTAGTTTTAGCTTTAGCTTTAAGATTGTTTTTAGATTAGAATCAGTTTTAGCTTGTGCTTAAGGTTTAATTTTAGTTTTAACTTTAGTTGTACATATTTTAGTTTTATCATTATTTTTAGATTAAGCTTTTAGTTTTAGCTATAAATAGATTTTTAGATTAAGTGTTAGCTTAAGCATAAGCTTAGTTTTAGTATTAGTTATTTTTATTTATAAGTTTTATATTCAATTTTAGTTTTTGATTATGTAGTAATTATTTTTATTTCGTTTAGATTTAGTTTTAATATTTAGCTTAAAATGTTCTTTAGATATAGCTACACTACTGTTCATTTTTGGGATCAGACAGATTTTTTTATGTTTTTAAAAGAAGTATCTTTTGCTCATAAAGGCTGCATTTATTTGATCAAAAATAGAGAAAAAACAGTAATATTGTGAAATATTATTACAATTTAAAACAGCAGTTTTCTATTTTATTATACTTTAAAATATAATTTATTCCTGTCATGCAAAGCTGAATTTTCATCAGCCATTACTGCAGTCTTCATTGTCACATGATCCTTCAGAAATCATTCTGATTTATTATCAATGTTGAATCAATCAAAAAAAAAAGAACAGCATATTCAAAATAGAAATCATTTGTACAATATAAGTCTTTACTATCAATTTAACACATCCTTGCTGAATAAAAATATTAATTTCTTTAAATTCTTTAAAAATATTACTGATCCCAAACTTTTGAATGGCAGTGTAGTTTTTGCTTATTATTATTAGTTTTATATTTAGTCTCATGATATTGGTGGCTAGGGAGATGTACAGTACAGTCACTTTTAAACAAAAAAAATGCATCAATGAGTCAAAGTTCCTAATTATATGATAACGAAACTAAAATAATTATCTCTGTTGATATTCTTGCAAAACAAATGCTAGCATTGAATAGCATTCCTTATGCCCACAATTAGGTTGCAGTATGCTAAGAGGCTTCTCAGTTGGCCATCGAACACCTGCAAAGTGAACAGTAGTGTTTTGTTTCATTATGCCTTGTCTTCTGAGCATCAAGCATTGGAGTACTTTCATGGTTGGAAGATATTAAGTAGGAATATCCTGCATCCGGCTTTAAATGCAATTCAGCATAATTCTGAGCAGGTTCTCAAAACAGCATAAACACTTTTTCTTTTGTCTCGCCATCCATAGTAATCTATGTCCACTCCACTCATCTAAAGCCAGACGTTCGCTCTCTCTCTTCATGGTGTCCTTGGGACTTTGGGGCCGAATTGATTTTTTATGCCATGTACCAGAGCAGAGAGTAACCACATTAACATAATCTCCTTTGTGCCGGGTCCAGGGGGTTTCAATTTGTTGTGTCTGCTTTAAGTAATGTAATGGGTTTTCTTGTGTGTAATGTTGTTATCCATCTGAAACGGTTCCCTTGTAGGATAGGAAAAGACAAAATGGTGTGTTAAGCACATGCCATTAATTTTCATGTGAAGAATATCCTTGAGGATTTAGTGACATAACGAAAAAACTGACCTCATGTTGCAGCAAGAGACATTTCATTTCAGTTTTAGATTAACTACAACATTTACATTTCATTTAAGTTTCAGTTTTTAATGTAGTTTTGGAATTAATATTATATTTATATTTAGCTGTAGGTTTTTGTATAGTGATACATTAGTTTTAGATTATTCTCTGGTTTTTAACTTTGTCTTTAGATTTAGTTTAAGCTTTAGTTTTAGATTTAACTTTAGTTTTTTTTAATTAAATTTTAGCTTTAGTTTTAGAATTGGGTTAGGGTTAGTAATTACACTTCAGATTTAGGTTCAGTATTAGATTAATTACTAAATTTTGAATTTTGGAAGGATTTGTCTTTTAGATTTAATTTCAGTTTGAGCTTTAAATTGAAAGTTTTAGATTTCAGCTTTAGTTTTAGAACTAGTATTAGTTTTATTTTTAGCTGTAGTTTTAGCTTTAGATTTAGGGTTTTTAGATTTAATTTCCGTCTTCATTTGTTAATTTCATCTTTTACTACTTACTTAATCCTCTTCGTCCCAAGTGAGACACAAGGCCGCATTTCAGCTTTTAAACTAGTATTGGTTTTAGATTTAGTTTCAGTTTTACGTTTGGTTTAATTCTAATAGTCATAATAGTAACGGATGATTGTGATTAAATTAACTCCTTATGTGTTCCACAGCTGCTGTTGGAGCATTTGGAGTGTTTGGTTTCGAGGCATGAACGTTCCCTACGTATGACGGTGGTGAAACGACAAGCCCAGTCTCCTTCTGGGGTCTCCAGTGAGGTGGAGGTCCTCAAAGCCCTTAAGTCCCTCTTTGAGCACCACAAAGCACTGGATGAGAAGGTAAACCCTGCGATCAACAACTGATGAGGTTCCTGTTGATTTTTTTTTATTGTTGAATTCACAGTGCATTGCAAAGATAGAAATCTGCTAGTATAAATTCATATGTGACACATCAAATGTACCAGACCTGTTGATGTTTAACCCATATAATGTATATAGGCCGACTGATCAATCTTAACCAAAATAATATTAAATAACAGTTTTATCTCCTGGTTTTTGGACAGTGAGGTGGAAGTACATTTATTAAACACCGCGACCCACTGTCCCACCTCTCTTTTCCTTTATCCAGTGGTGTTTTATTTATGGATTATGCCCTTGTGTGGCGGTTCATCCAGCTGTAATCCATTCTGCAGACAGTGTCATTTATAAGGCGTTAGGTAACAGACGGCAGGAAATTGCTCATGATTTATGGGACCACAGTTTTAGTGACCACTGACTGTCCAGTGATGAAGGACCGAACCCACTGAAATGATTCCAGTGATCAAACAGGTCACTAGAGAGGGCGATTAAAATACTTATAATTAGTCATAAGACAAAGAATATATTTTTTTAAATTTGTCAAACAGTACCACAACATTTTATTTTTTTTAAATGGTGATTTATTTATTTTTCCACTGTGGTCCATGAAACTAAATTAAATTATTAAATATAAGACCATTTTTTATAAATTAAATACAAATGTATAGTTAACGTTTCATTTATTAATCATATAATGTTTTAGCAAATACCACATATGTTGTATGATATCATGCTTATAGGTCATTTATAATAAAACATTAAATATGCTATTAAAACTACACTTGCAGTTTCTTAGAATTGTATTCCATTTTAATTCTACTTCCTTAAATTCTGCATAATGTTGCAACCATAATTTAAATGTAATTCTAAATCAGGAATAAAAACCATTCTCGGTTCAGTTCAGAGTAGAGCACAGCCTTGAAAAAACAGTGAGTGATGGATTTTTTTTTGTTTGTTTCGTTCAGGTACGAGAGAGATTGCGGGTGTCACTAGAGAGGGTCTCTGCATTGGAGGAGGAGTTGGCTGCAACCAATCAGGAGGTGAGGCACAAATGCTCTGATTTACGTAATTATACAGCAATCTGCACCCAAAAGGAGTTAAATATACTTAATAAACATGCTATATGTTTATTTGTTGCTATGGTGTGTTGTTTTTGCTTGATCTGATTAGTGTGAAATGCAACAGAGCAAATAGTACATTGCGTTTTTTTAGTGTTTATTCTAGTATTGACAGTCCAGATGGTGCAGTTCTAGCTGAAAGAGCTTCAAACTTCTCAACAAGAGCCAAATAACTTTGTTTTTCCTTTAAGAGATATGTAATTTTGAGATTGTGTGTACTACTTTTGACTGCACTGCGAGTAATGTCTCTGTTTCTGAATTAACACTCATCTGATCTTTTCGGGTCATGAGAGAGGTTTGCCTCAGATCAAAGAGCCAGACAGATGGAGAGGTGAGAAGAAGTTAATGCAGTTATTTAAAACAAGACATTGACTCAGATAGATAAATAGAGAGGTGGGAGGGTTATATCTGAAATAACATCTTAAATAAGTCATACTGTATATAAAAACATGTAAAGATGCCACAAATCAAAACCAACAGAAAACATATTGATGAGAAGATTCTTATTTACATCTCGCCAGTATCGGATAGGTGAATATGTTTCTAGGAAATTAAATAGCATAAGGATTTCAATTGAAGCTGCTTTTAAATTTCACCCAGCCCTTTAAGCTGCCCAAGGCTACATCCCTGAAAACGTTTATTTATTAGTAGTAGTAGTCATTCAAAACCTCATGCTTTTGGCTCATAGCTGTTCATTGATGTTATAAAAGGACATTCACACATCTTAGCGAATGGCAGAGAAAGTTGAATGCTCAGAATACAGCGGCGGCTGGTGCTTTTCCAGACTGGAGAAGCACAGATGTCACACTCCACTTATTAAAGCTAAGTGCGTGCTTAAGATTATTTAAGACCTGTTCTGTCTGTGTAAGCAGTGTCTGAAATGTAGAAATGAAAGGCTGTACTTCTGAAACTACCTCTAAACAGTGAAGAAAACCCAGGCAATCTATTAAAGGGACAGTTCACCCAGAAATGAAAATTCTGTCGTTTCAAACCTGTAAGACCTTCGTTCATCTTCGGAACACAAATTAAGATATTTCTGATGAAATCCAGGAGCTTTCTGACCCTGCATAGACAGCAATGCAACTGACACGTTCAAGGCCCAGAAAGGTAGTAAAGACATTGTTAAAATAGTCCATGTGACATGAGTGGTTCAACCTTAATTTTATAAAGCTACGAGAATACTTAAAGGCTATCTTTCACATATTTTAGCGTTCTCAGTATTATGAGTGGTTCATTTCTGCATGTGAATAACTGAACCATTTCTATTTCAAGTGTACGTTAATATCTCAGAGTTAAAGGGAGCAAAATGTTGTTTTACATGACACATTCAATTGAGTCGCAAAGATGAATTAGGTTTCTGTGAAGTAGTTGTCTCCTGTTTGAAACAAACCAGCATTTCAGGCACAGCCGGGCTCGTACGTGCACGGCTTTGATGAGGCCAAATGAACGACATCAAAGCGGACATGCTCACTTTCATTGGGCCTCCACTTCTCATTTACCTTCATTTGCAAGTTGACTCAATATTCCGGCTCTTTGTGGAGTCAGAAGGTGCTGGATTGTTTGATCTTCAGGCCTCGAAAAATGGCAGACAATTCCCTTTCTGAGCCTTCAAAAGCGTGAAGCCCCTTAATTGCCGCCTCATTAAAGGAATGCGTGGCGAGCGGCGATAAACCAAACAAAGGGAAGCGGATGTCTTCCTTATATCCATCCATCTATACTGCTTCCTCTGAACTCACAGTGGACAGAGCATCTCGACATGGGTGTGGAATAATCTCCCAATGCCCTTTAGCCTGGAGAGAACACTGTGTGTGTGTGTGTGACAGGGCTCATCAGTCAGATAACCTGCTTTAGAGATGCTCCTTGAAGAATACTAGGTTATTTTATTAGGGAGCATATGCCAGTGGCCACGGTCAGCAACTTCTGCTTCTATATTTGTATGCGCTGCAGTTTTACATTTATTGGGCTGTGGCAGTTTTGTGCTGGTCCAAATATACAGCATTTCATAAATTACATTATAGTCTAAGATATAGTGGCAGTCAGTGTAGTAAAAAAGTATAAAAAGTTCAGTGTTTTTATTTGATGTAAGTGTAAGTTTTTTTATGCTGTTTTAGGGATATTTCACCCAAAAACTTTAAATTTAAATATTCCACCCATTTACTCTCTCATGTCATCCCAGATGTATACACTGCAAAAAATAGGATTTACTTTCAAACTATTTTCATTCAGAAATTGCTTGTAAATTCACAAACAATTACAAAGAAATGGCAAATAACACATTGAATTAAACATAACATTTTGAAATGCTCAAATAGGATTTTCTTGTAAAATGTACTCCAAAAAAACTTTTTTCTTGAGTAATTTTTACAGTGTTTGGCCTTTCTTCACATGAACACAAATTAATTATTATTATTATTATTCATCTGTCTGTGGCCCACTGATGGTTAGGTTTAGTTGTGGGGTTAAGGTTGGACCTTCATACTTCCTGTTCTAAAAATCGTATATTTCCACATGAATTGGATCGTATAAATTCATACAAAATCGCCACCTGGTAAAACCGTTATGTTTTCTAATGAGATCAGGCTGATATGACACCAGTGGATGAATTCATGTGTTATGTAACAATAAATGTGTGTGTGTAAGTAAAATATGTAGATTATATGTAGACTTTATTTTAAGGTCCAATCCTTGCTATTAACAGACCATTAACTATGGCTTTTGCCTCAATAAACTCCTAATTTGCTGCTTATTAATAGTTAATAAGGTAGTTGTTAAGTTTAGGTATTGGGGTAGGATTAGGGATGTAGAATATGGTCATGCAGAATATGTGCTTTATAAGTACTATTAAACAACCAATATGTTAATAATAGGCATGCTAATAAGCAACTAGTTAATAGTGAGAATTGATCCCTATACTAAAGTGTTATTCTTTTTTTTAACTATTGACTCTGGCCAACTCTCCTACACACGCTTAAGAACAGGTCACATTTACACTTGACGTAATTGACACATTGTGAAGCTGTCACTTGTCACTTCTCATGTGATCTTCACAGTGCGATTAAGTTGTGCTTTACAAAATTTTTAAAGTGCATACATTTACAAAAACTTGTCTATAACTGACTTATGAAATCCTGTGAGATCACTTCAGAATGTTAACTCTGTCTCTCACATTTAATACTTCTAGTCTTGTGACAGCAATGTGAAGTGTCATGTGAAATTCCTACAGAAACACTTTGATGACATGCTCTTAAATGGTTTATACCCTATAATAAAATTTATATTTTCAAAAAAGGCATAATTTAGTATTTCATAATCATTTTCCACCTTCTCTCTCTCTAATAATCAAACAGGCTGTTTTATGCTGCTGCTGTGCCTTTAAGATTTCTTTGTGAAAATCCAGTATATTTGGTGCTGGTAGCTGTAATAAATTGTTGAGGTCGGTTGTTAAATGATCAGTTAGAGCTGCCTGTTTCCAACATTTCTGCTGCTCCTCAGTAATTCCTGTCAGAGCGAGAGCTACTGTACAGCGTGCCCTTGATACTGTTCATTTGCAATTAAAAACTGATGGAAAAGTGACTGTGCTTGCTGTTGATGTGCTACATGTATGAAGCAAACACTTCTAAGCTGTCTAAGTTTGATTTATGATGCAGTTTTTCTGTATGCTTGCAGTTTCAAGAGAATTATGTATGAACATCATTCAAAAATTACTCTAGAAGAACATACACACAGAGTCCAGGAAAAATATGATTTGGTCTGCCCATCAAAACAGAATGGATAACCAATTAGTCTTCATTTGCACAAGACAATAAAGTAGTACCAGTAATATTTGATGTTGCTTATGAATATCACTTTTTTAGGATTTAATGGACCAGTAACGTCTAAGTCAGAATGATATATGTTTCTATTATGTCTTTACTGTTTGGTATATTATTTGGCATAAAGTGTCCTATCAAACAACTACTGATTTCAGTATTGCTGGGTATTATTTGACATTGAATCTCTATATTGCGCTTTTGCAGATTGTGGCCTTAAGAGAGCAGAATGCCCACATTCAGAGGAAGGTGGCGTCAGGAGAAGGGCCCGAGGACTTGTTGGAGGGAACAGATGCTCAGAAAGTTCATGGCAAGGTGGGGGACCAGGCTCTAAACTGTCTCAGAGTGGTTAATGATCTCTCAACAGTCAGATTTTGTTTTATGGATGCTAAAAGTACACTAACATTCAAAAGTTTGGGTCGGTAAGATTTTTGTTACACTTTTTTTTTGTTACAATACATTTAAAAATAGCTGTATTTTAATATATTTAAAATGTTATTTATTCCTGTGATGGCAAGGCTGAATTTACTGTCAATTTTGTTCAATGCTTGCTTGCTCAATAAAAGTATTAATTTCTTACAAAACAAAATCTTGCCAACCCCAAACTTTTAAATGGCACTGTACAGAACTGGTGTCTAGAAGTGATTTATTTTGATGTACAAACAGCTTTTAGTCTAACAGGGAAAGAAAGAAACTACTGAAATAGTTTTTGAACACAGATGTGTAAAATAAAATCAGTAAACCTTCTCTATACAGTCTACACACATGACTCATCCTGTCAGACTGTGAGTCTAAATCACAGTTAATGTGCCGTTAAACCAGTCATAGCAGAATCTTGCCTCACACTCCTGATGAAAAGAGAACAGGATGAGAGGAGAGCCGTCCTCCTCTCGCTGTCACCGGTGGGCGCCGTGTGCGGCATTAGATTGTGTTGGAATGGTGACAGTGATGGCAGGAACATGTGGCCTTGTAAAAGATAAAAGTTGGCACTTTGACAGTATATCTCAATTGGCCAAATTAATCTCCCATGATGCTCGATAGATTCAGTAGCAGTACTGATGATATCCAGGGCCTCAGGCACTGATGCATGGGTCCAACCGACCAACCAGAGGTCACTGGCTTTGCCTGTACATAACAAACATATCTGACCCTCTCAAATAGACAAAAAACACTTAAAAAGAAAGAGAGAGACTGTGAGAGGGAGTGAAAAAAGTGAGAGTGAGTCATTATCATGCCCTACAGCCGCTCCAGAATAAATCATGGCTATTCTTTGTCTTGTCATTCTCGTCTATTTACGATCACAGAACCTTCTTCTGGTGAAGTCGTGTCGATCTCTCGTGGCTTCACAGCTTTGACGGAGTAAATTCTGTGTGCTCTGCAAATGATTTTATCACCCTTCTGTCTGGGTGTCTGCACCATAAATTAAACAGGATGTAAAGTCTAATTTTAGTGCAGCATAAGACGTGTCAAGATTTAGTGTGAATATGTGACAAAAATCTTTATTTTAGGCATGGCAGAGGAAAGATTTGCTGAGCCTCTGTTTCACACACTGAGAAAGCAATTAGACTGAACAGACACAAATGTGCATGCTGGGAATTCAACAGTCCAAATAAAGAGCACTGTGGTAAATGACAGTTTCAGTGAATGAATGGATGAAGTAGCTGAAAACATTAAACTCTGGAACTTGTATAATATATTAACTATAGGTATTTGTGCCGTATTTACATTTGTTTAGTATACATTACTGTATCAATTTATGGTTTTTCCATTTAATTGGCAATTAATTATATGATTACAGGACGTATTTACTTGGTTTTATACTTGTATAGTACAAATATTTCTTATGAAGTTTTAGTTTTTGTTATTTTAGTAGTTCATCTTAACTGAGACCTATTATGCCCCTTTTTATAATATGTAATATAAGTGTCCCCAGAATGTGTCTGTGACGTTTCAGCTCAAAATAGCCTACAGATAATTTATTATTTATATCATTTTAAAAATGCCTATTTTGAGTGGAAGCAGAAACACTGTTTTCGTGCCTGTCTCTTTAAATGCAAATGAGAATATGGCTGTGCCTTTACAGCTCGTTCCTCAGATACTCTGCTAAAAAACATCTGTTTGGTTTTGATTACGATGTCTATTGCGCTGAAATCCTGCATTTTAAATCATATAAGTTTAAATTTCTGATATACGGTTTTCTGAGCGCACAGATCTGAAGCACGCACACAGAAAGCTGCTGTCACACGGCATGATAAACTAAGTTCTCTTTCATGTCTTATTGCGCTTAAACTGTCAAATATACACAAGTTTATGTTAAAAACACACGAGTTACAAAAACAGTCGGTTATGTTTGTGAAGGTAAACGGCTGGGAAAGAAATGGCATGTTTATATTAGATCTGTGTGGCAGCAGCGTAATATACAGTAAATAAATCAATAAATCCACTGCTCTCGTCTCCTCTGTGCAGAACAGTTAGTATGCTTTGCTCAAACTTTCACTATGGCTTTAGAACTGGTACACCGTTGTCACTTGCTAAATCAAAATGGCGGCGCCGTGGGTGGAAGCTTGCAGATTAAGGGGCGGTAATATTATAATAAGATTCCCTTTCTACATCACGTTTTTTTCACAAGCTTGCAGTGAAAAGCTTAGCAAAAAAATTACTGTGTTCTTTTTTATGTTTTCTGGGTTGATAGATGCACCGGGTACACGATTATAGCACTTAAACATGGAAAAAGTCTGATTTTCATGAAATGTCACCTTTAATGTCTGTTTAATGTAATTAAAAATTATTTTATGGGCTTAGTTTTATTTAACGATACTAACTCTTATAATAATGTGCAGTTTTACTGAATTAACAAACAGTTAATTCTGTTTAAAAATCCTTATTTAATCTGTTTAATCCATCTCACTGCATTTTTTCACTTTAATAGAAAGTGTATTGCATGTGTTTGGGTTGCAGCGGTTGTCTAACGGGTCGATGGAGTCCGGGGACGAGGCCAGTCAGGTGGTGGAGCTGCAGGAGCTGCTGGAGAAGCAGAACTACGAGCTGGCGCAGATGAAGGAGCGCATGTCCTCGCTGTCCTCCCGTGTGTCCGAGGTGGAGCAGGAGCTGGAGACTGCTCGCAAAGACCTCATCAAGAGTGAAGATATGAACATCAAGTACCAGAGAGATATTAAAGAGGTGCAGTATTGATGTATGTCAGGCCTCTGTCTCAAAACACACATACTGTAAATTAGGCTGTGTCTGAAACCTCATCAGACAATAGTTAACATCCTTTCAACTCAAAGGCAGTTTTCTTAAAAGGTGCCTTCTTACAAAATTCAGTCCGTTGCAACATTGACTGACCAAACCTTCGGTTTCGGACACAGCCTTGTCACATTGATAATTAGCGACAGCTGGACAGATTCTGGGAAATGTCTGTTGGATTTGAGATACAGCTATTGATGGAGAGAGGTTGTGGCAGCCCGGAGCAGTGAGTGTGTGTGTGTGTGTGCCTCTGTGTCCGAATGTGTGTGTTTGCTTGTGTTCATATTTGTCCTCAAGCCTGTGTGTAATTATAAGGCAGGATTTTTGATTGACAGCAGACTATTACACCTGCGGGCTCCATCTTAGGTATGTGTCTGAGAGCCACTAACCAGCAGTCTGCCAATATATTTGTGTGTATGTGTACAGGCTATGTGTCAGAAAGAAGACATGGAGGAACGGATCGTGACTCTTGAGAAACGCTATCTCAGTGTCCAGAGAGAGTCCACATCACTACATGACATCACAGACAAGCTGGAAAACGAACTGGCCAATAAGGAGGCGTTCCTCAGACAGGTCAGGCTCTGGTCAGACCTGGTCAGATCGTCCAATTTCATTTTCTGTTTAGCATCATTTCAAATTACTTTGATATACTGCAATTATGTGACTGCGTAGTGCACAGATGTTTTGAACTTGACAACTGACAAACAGTCATTCCGTTCGTAATTAAAGATTATTTTCTGCTGATATCACGGTCAGCATGACACCGTTTCATATCCTGCCAAATGATCCACCAGGATTTCTGAGAAAGTGCTCAGAGATTTGAAGAAAAAAAAACATGTTCTGAACATATTACAGAGACATAATGAAAGTGCATAACAAAATTAAGGCATTT
Source organism: Schizothorax lantsangensis (assembly GCA_027422415.1). NCBI lineage: Eukaryota > Metazoa > Chordata > Actinopteri > Cypriniformes > Cyprinidae > Schizothorax > Schizothorax lantsangensis. Next base: position 12,829,552 of record CM049849.1, read on the forward strand.
TTGTCAACCATCTATTAACCTTTTAAATTAATACTTCAGCTGAAAAATTTAATTCTGTCTATATTTATTAATTTTCTGCCAAATTGTTTGACTTTCTTTTGGGTGTGTTCATTGTCAAATGAAACAAATTTCAAAAACGTACCTAGCTCAAATGTTTGGTTTTGTTAATAAATGAACAGAAGCCGAAATATTAAATGTTTTGGATGAATATGTACGGAGTAATCCAATGTTTTGTAGAGAGGGGTCAATTTTCACCTGAGATTTGGAGCCAATGACTAAAAACGACTTTAGAAAAGTGCCAGCAACATTATTTTATTTTTAGACAGTGATTAGTAAATTAGTCTATTAGTAAAATCTGTTGACGTTAGTGATCTTTCTTGCATTATATGCCAATGGTGACAGTTCAAAAATGGGAAGAAAACACTTTTCTTTTTTTTTTTTTTTAAGTTTGCATGGCTGTAAACTACAGTTACATTAACATTTATTCATTTAGCAGATGCTTTTATCCAAAGTGACTTACAAATGAGGAATACTTAGCTGATACTTTTTTACTTTACTTTTTAGAAAGTAAAAGCTGAGGAACAAATATTATGAAACATTTGCCTCTCAAAAAAACTGCCCAGAACATACCTGTCTGAGTGGCCATAAATATTCCTTTTCCAAAGTTTCACTTTTGATATAAACAGTACCAAAATAACACTGAAATGTAAATGAGCAGCGAGGATATTCTACAAAAGAATGATTTATTTATTTATTTTTCGGTTTCAATTATTTTTGTACTTATTTAGTAACAAATTAAGCAATATGTAGATTTTTGTTTTATTTTTGCTTTTTCAGTTAAAGAAACCTATTTGTAGAAATTTTAGTGTATAAGGTAAATTAATTACCACAGGTACTGCCAAGCTTCAGCGTGCATTTATCACCCTCTAATGAGATTTTAATTGTTCCAAGAACAGGCAAAAATAGGCAGTTATGTAATTTTGTTTGTTTGGGCACACTGAAAATGGCCATGATGATCCACTTGTTGCCGTGGAAGCTGGACTGTCTTATGGTGTCTGCTATATGAGGATAAACTCTCTGATCAGACACTGTGTGTGTGTGTGTGTGTGTGTGTTTCCTCCCACAGATGGAGGAGAAGAACAGGCAGTTACAGGAGCGGCTGGAGTTGGCGGAACAGAAGCTCCAGCAGACCATGAGGAAAGCTGAGACTCTGCCTGAAGTCGAGGCTGAGCTAGCACAGAGGATAGCAGCTCTCACTAAGGTTCTGTACTGGATACACACACACACACACACACACACATTCATTAGCTGTGTATTTAATGCAAACCAGTGTTGTTGCAATCCTTAACTAAATATTAATTTGCTTTGAAATTAACAAGAAGTAAAGTGAAGGAATATCTGGGAACACTGAAGTGAACTATCAGAACAAACGATTCACACAAATGAATCAGCCAAACATTAGTACTTCAGAGAGAGAGACCTCAAAATGCAATCCATGTTGGACTCAACTATTCAGGCTAGGGGACATTTTGAGGTGGTTTCGCCTTTTGACCACTGCACATTAAGGTGCTCTAAACATTTATGGTTTAGTTGGGGCAAAGCATTACATTGCACTTAGTGTACATTTATTATGTGCATTGATCAGCATAAAAACTTCAGAATCTTTAGTCGCAGTAGAATGAAATGATCTCTTTCAAACTTATGTAGTGTAATGATCAGAATGATTTGAAAGGTCATATGGTCAAACACATCAGTATATTTTTTGTCTGGTATGTGTTAACAAATTGTACACTAATTTTCACCAAGCACAGAATAATTACCTACTTTTGTAAAAATTTCCTGTGATTCCTTCCCATAGTACTTACTGTATGTAACCTTGAAGTAAAAAATACAAATTCTCTTTCATTATAAATTTATTATATTATTAATATAATTAACTTGAAAAGAATTTGCATTACAATTTTTATTATTCTTCCATTATAAAATTATTATATTAGATATATAAATATCTTGTGAAAATAACATAATTTTTTAAATCCTATTTTTAATAAAGTTGTTATATTATATAACTCCCTTGACAGAAAAAAAATCTTTCTTTATAAAATTATGTTGGTTATAATTAACTTTATTAAAAATATCATTATTTTTAATTCTTTCTTTAAAAATGTTATATATTTTTATAGCATTTTATTGTTGAAAAAAACATTTATAAATGGTTATTTGTTATAATAAACTTTATAAAAAATTTGCAGTTTATATTCTTTATAAAATTATTTGTTATATAACTAAAAAGTGAAAGTGACGTGACACATGTCCAAGTATGGTGACCCATACTCAGAATTAGTGCTCTGCATTTAACCCATCCTAAGTGCACACACACAGCAGTGAACACACACCCGGAGCAGTGGGCAGCCATGTTTGCTGCGGCGCCCGGGGAGCAGTTGAGGGTTCAGTGCCTTGCTCAAGGACACCTCAGTCATTGTATTGAGGGTGGAGAGAGCGCTGTACATTCACTCCCCCCACCTACAATTCCTGCGACCTTTGGGTTACGAGTCCGACTCTCTAACCATTAGGCAACGACTTCCCCCCAATATTAATATTAATATATTTAATATAGTATAATTTATAGAATTATAATTCCTGTGTGCTACTTTTCCCCTTCCTTAACCCCCCCCCCAAATTTCATAAAATGGAACGATTCCTACTTTAAGCCCAAATGAGAGGTGAGAAGTTGGCAGGTGATTTCTCACAGTGTCCACTGCCCCTGAAAGGGTTAAAGAAAAAGTAAAAGACAGAAATTGCTCTTGTTCATTCTTAACAAACTCTACTGTGGAAACATGGACAGATACGCTGTTTATCATTAACGTTGTGTGGTATTTCTCTGTATTATGTGGTTTGGTAGTCTGATATGGAAGCTAAACTCCAGGACATGAACTGCAGTCTGAGGAAGGTGGGGCTGAAAGCTGCTCTCTCTATCTCTTATTCACTTCACTCTGTCTGGCTGTGGGTCTGTTCACTGCTGGTGTATTTCAGCTGCATGTGATGCTCAGCTGGGATTTTCTTCGCTTTAATGAGTTGCTGACGTACTTGGTTCTTTCTGTTCACTCAGGAGAGAACAGAAGCTTAAGGAAATACACACTCCTTCTCTTTACCTGTCTGCTCAACCATGTCTGTGGTGTTTGGTGTGATGGCACTTTATAAACCAATACATTTACAATCTCATATAACTAGATTATTTTCCAGCCAACATCATAGTCATGGTTCAAGGGTCTTTTCTCTGCTGTTTGAGCTAATTTGTGGCTTTACATATTCTCATCTGACAAAATACAATGTGTGTGTTTTTTTATGTTCAGGCGGAGGAGAGACACGGCAGTATTGAGGAGAGGATGAGACATTTAGAGGGACAGCTGGAGGAAAAGAACCAGGAATTGCTCAGGGTCAATATCTCTTTATATCATTAAAGAATCCATACTTCCATACTATATATTATCATCACAGTATGCTTATTATGTGCAGAATGTTAATTTTCTGTTTGTGGAATATCCGAAATACTAACTTAATTTGTCAAAAAATTATGGCTGTGTGCAATTTGGGGAAAATATCTAATTGCAATTTTTTTTGACAGATATTGCGAGTGCGATTTTTAATTTGGAAAGTCAAGCTTCAGCTCAATATTGTCAATAGTGTGCAGCACAGTATGGGTTACCCTGCTGAAAAAACAATAGAAACAATCACAGACATTCTTATGGTTTCCATTAAAGCCATTACAAAATTCCTTTTTATAGTGTGTTTTGGGCATTATTCCAATAGGAATTACTGTTGTTCTATTGGTTCCCATCTGCCAGATTACATCCCACCAATAGAATCCATCAAATGCCAGTAGACACCATTATATTAAAACCAATACAATTCCCATTATAACCCTTAAATCCATTAAATTTTCTATTGTGTTTTGGGAGGGGTTCTACTGTTTTTTCAGCAGGGAAGATTATAATGGTATTACTACTTTTACAGAATTTACTTAATTACTGAACTTCACCAGAAATATTTGCTTATTTTGTGTAAATAAAGAACTGTATTACTTTAGTCAATTATTAAAGTATTACATAGGTTACATAGGCTGATTTATTCATTTTTAAGTATTTGGGATTTTAAGAACAAGTGGAAAATTCATCCAAGTGAAATTAGCAAGCAGTTAGACTGAATTTACATTAGTTGTGTGTGCGGTCTTCTGAATTGGGAATAGCGAACATGCATTATAAACTTATTTCAAATTAGAATCTGTTGTGGAGATAAAATGTGTAAGATAATGTTCATGTACTAATAAAAACATCTAAGAATGTATTTTTTATTCTCCAGTACTCCAAATTACCTTTTTTGTTCGGTGTCTGTAATTTCGAAGCCGAAGTAATCTCATATTACATAAATTTTTCTTTAGTATTACTTTGCCTGACTATTGATCTGACCTTGTAGACGCCATAATCCCACTCGCTCTCTCTCGCGTGCGCTTTCTATTCAATCAGTGCTGATTGGGGAGAACGGAGGTGCGCTCACTCAATTGGTTAGTAAGACTGCCACTCAAGGCTGGCAGTAATGCATTTGCGTTTGTTCTGGAACTGAGAATATTGCATCCAAATCGCAGGCTTTGCGATTAAAATCGCAAAGTCTCAAATTGCGGTTCGATTTCGATTAATCGCACAGCCCTACAAAAAATACAAACCGTATGAAAACAGCATGCTGCATGGAAAATTATATCCCACAATGCAATGCACTCTACCTTGACCTTCCACTTTCAGTATGATGAATGATGATGAAAGCAAAATCCACTATGATTTTCATCTCCTCCTAACGCATTATATTAAACCATCAAAAGCGCAGATACAGGTTTTACTTTTGATAGTTTTTATCTTATGATAACCGGGCAACACTCACAACCCTCAGAGACCCAGCGTAGCAGAATTGCAAAGTTTGTATAATTAAATAATACCTAACTTCAAATATGGGTCAGAACTACACATAACAGTAGCTGACACTTTATCACAACAACATTTTAAGTGATGTGAAAAGGCTTACATGCTCTGAAATTTTGAATGTACATAAATTTGAGGCCATTTTTCTCACAACATTGTCTGAGCCTGAATGGGACAAAAATGTTATCACCGTTGTCTCATGGATATACAGTATATAAAGTGGCATTAAAAATTACTAAATTATATTTCAAATAATGTTGATATGAATATTACCGTAGGTAAATGATCGAAAAGTGAAATTTCAAAACTTTTCTTGACTAAATCCTTTCTGGCTGCTGTATATTACAAATACATTTGCTTTGAATGTAGCCCAGAGATGGGCTACATTCAGATTGCTTTAATGTCTGTAATGTAATCCATCTGTAAAGCAAGCAAAGGACATTATATTTCTTAGATATAGATAAAAAAAAACATCAGGGGGCTTAAGATCGACCCTTGGTGCACACCTTATTTAGCATTATTAGGTTTGACAGCTGTTCATTTACACCAACAAAGGTAGCACCTGTCCAAAAACAGCAACACAATTTTCAAGTCTGTCCAAAAGAACGTTAGATATATCAAATGCAGATTACTGATATAGCAATTTCCACACACATAAAAAATGTTTTTTTTTATTTTGTGAATAAAATGTTGATAAAATAAAATTTTGTTTCCTCAGGCTCGACAGAGAGAGAAGATGAATGAGGAACACAACAAGCGTCTGTCAGACACTGTGGACAGACTCTTAACAGAGTCAAATGAACGTTTACAACTTCACCTGAAAGAGAGAATGGCCGCTCTTGAGGACAAGGTGAGAGAAGATCTAACCATAATGGCAGATGTCTTCTGATAATGTTGATCACTCACACTGTTTCTCTTTCAGAATGTGTTAATACAAGACTCTGAGAACTACAGGAAACAGTTAGAAGACTACATACAGGAAAAGGTTATTCGTTTTTATTTTCTGAAAACTAGCTTGACGGAACAGATTTTCATGCAATGCGTTGCTATCCATTCTGAGTAAAATGAAACTTTAATGTGCTTTGCGGTTGTAGTCTCATCTCTCGGAGGAGATCGAGAAACTGAGATCTGAACTGGATCAGTACCGATTGAGAGCCGGATCCCTTACAGAGCCCACGCTGTCACGGTGAGACAGAAAGCATGAAGAACTCAGAACCGTCCATTTACAATAAACAATTTTCAAAACCCAGCAAGCTCAACAGAAATTTAAGGCATCATAGGCATGCGCTCAACACGAAGCCCGTTACAAATACAGTAGCTGGCAGCAACTTTAGCAGCAGCAGTGCATGTATCCATTCTGGAGGAGGCGATCCATGGATACATTGCTATGAGATCACTCCGACAATCATATGAATTTTCTCCGTAGGGGAATTGATTTTTAACAATAATTTATCACCTTTTAAAAACAGACCTACTGTGAGCTCTGGGGTTGTTAATTGGTGGTTTATGCTTTTGCTGAAGCCATCAGCCCACATTATTTCTACTTTTTAAATACTCATGTTTAACAGTGGAATTACAGGTGAAAAAAATTCGAAAAAATTCCACCAATCAAATCAGACTTTGCAATATATCTAAAATTTTTGGCTGTTATAAATATAATCAATAACTTTTATATTTCATCATCGTTTTTAATTTAATTGTAATTGGCAATGCTTCATGGAATTGTTCCAGATCAGTCATTGATAAGGTTCCATTCTTGTTAAAATGCCTTAAAAGTCTGCGGCCTATTTAGACAGCAATATAACTCATGAGGTTTTGGAAAGATGTTACCATTTCAATGCAGTGTTTATCAAATTACTTGAGTCTTACGTGCCTCAATTATTCTTCATGGTTTTATATTGTACTTTCATTCCATTAAAAGCGTAGTAGTGATGAGTTTTGCAAGTGAAGTTTATAGTTTCCAATGTAGTTCATAGTGAAACTAACCAGTTAGAATGTAAACAAAATGTCATTTTAGATTTGAAAAGTTTATCACTGTCTAAATTCCAGATAACAGATTGTGGTCTTGATTTCAGGTCTCATCTGGATGCATCCGGAGATCTGCGTTTCTCTCTGGGTTCTCTTGCCGAGACACAATCGGACCATTATCGCTCCACCAAGGTGATCCGCAGGCCCAGGAGAGGACGCGTGGGGCTACGTAGGGACGAACAGAAGGTAGGATCTCATCACCTATTGTTTTTGAGCTTTGTGCTAAACCTCACTCCATGTGTTTCTCTCTCATCTTTTTGCAGGCTAAGTCTCTGGGAGAGCACGAATGGCGCTCTCAGCAACTTGGCGTTCTGGGCGGCCACCCGTTCGAGAGCGACACGGAGATGTCGGATATCGATGACGACGACCGAGAGACTCTTTTCAGTTCGATGGATCTACTGTCTCCTGGAGGACATTCAGATGCTCAGACTCTGGCAATGATGCTGCAAGAACAACTGGATGCCATCAATAAAGAGATCCGGTCAGTTTGCTGATTGTGACCAGCACCTTTTCGGCTTAAATCGTGTTGCCTTAATGGTCTACCACGAGATGGGCTACATTCAGATTGCTTTAATGTCAGTAATGTAATCCATCTGTAAAGCAAGGAAAGGACATTATATTTCTTAGATATATCACCCCAGAGGTGATAAAAAAAACATCAGGGGGCTTAAGATCGACCCTTGGTGCACACCTTATTTAGCATTATTAGGTTTGACAGCTGTTCATTGACACCAACAAAGGTAGGATCTAAAGCAGGCTAGCACCTGTCCAAAACGGCAACACAATTTTCAAGTCTGTCCAAAAGAACGTTAGATATATCAAATGCAGGCCTAGAAGAGAAATAAAACCCTAGTTGCATAACAAAAGTAAGACATTTGTTTCTCTGATAAGTATTATTTTTTTCTCCATTTTGACTAGATCGGTTGTTTCTGTCTTGTCACATTCTCTCATTCTCCTGTAAATTTATACATCTGCCGACATTACCAAGTGTTTTTTTTTTTTTAATTCCTAGGACAGGTACAAGTTCCTTGACTATTAACTTAGTAGCTTTGTTTAGAACAGACAGTACGAGGAATTGAACGTGTCTCTTGCTTCTTAGAAGCGTAGATTTATCATTCAAGTTTACATACATAACCTACATATAACCTTTTACAACCTAGCTCATCCCTTCTCTCATTTTTTTTTATGTTTTAAGTGTCACATTTATTAGAATTTCTACATCTCTACAGAGACTCAGAATCAGGATTCTGCCACACACAAGTCCTAGAAAGAAGTAAAAACAATTAAAGGCACTGCAGAAAGGCGAGTTGTGCCTTCAGGCGGCGTATATGCTGATTTAAATATCAGCCAGAGCTCAAGGTTTCTCCTGTAGGCTGTTCACACAGTGCATAAGGTGGAGGCTGATTTGACACTTGAGAACTTGAAGCGTGACTCCAGTAGTTATTGAACAAGAGCAGTTGACTGAAAGGTTTCCTTGTGGACATGGAAACCCTTCACTCCATGTTGACATTTCTGCTGTTCCTGATTTCCATAATTTCTGGGATTGGCATATGTATACTGTATATATCTCCTTAATATCACAACACTATCACCTGTCTGGCTGGACATTTTGTCCTGCAAGTCGATGTCCTTTTACAAATTGGTCACCCTAAGGCCAAACTGGGTTTGAACCAGCAGCCCTTGCACTTATAGCTAAAGGCAGGAATGCACTACACAAGTTTTAAAATCTGAACGCAAGACATCATACATTTACCGACTTTGTAGACAGTCATAAAATTTGTAAACTTCTCCAGACTGTAAATCGGGGGGAAATCGGGGCAAAAGTCGTGTAGTGCATTCCAGCCTTAAGGCTGTCAAAAGCAAATGTATGACTTCAAATCAAGTACTAACAAATGAACCATCCCGGCCCTTTGGATTTTATTAAGATCTAATTTGAAATTTGTCCAATTCAGTGGAAATGTGTGATTAATATTTGAAGAGGCCAGAACAGACGGAGAGTCTTTTTTCAGCCTTTTTTATGGAACTTTAGTTGGAGTTATTTCAAAGGTCACTTTGAGTTTAAATTCACTAAGAGCCACTCACTGCAGACAAGTTGGAATTTTTTTAGATAGTTCTCTGTCCTGTTATTTCCCACATTTATTTATGGTCAGGAGCTCCCTTTATGCAAGTTTCATCAAAATACAAAAAAGCAGCTTATAAAAAATGTGCAACCTCATATACAACTTACAGTATGTGTGTTTAACATTACTTGATTACCTGTGTACAAATACTGCTCACTATGCTATTAAACTGTGCCTCTAATGTCTGCTGGGTTTTTTGATTACAACAAGAAGAAAGATGGTTCCCCTGTGTGCAGTTTATTTCTCTTCCCCCAGCCGTGGTCCACTTTTGATAAAGCACCAGCTTTGGTCTTTGTGCTTTTGGGCTGGAAGACTTTTGGGCTGTTGTATGTCTTACAGCAAACTGTAAACATGTTAAATGCTTGACAAATGGTAAATGTTTAATTGCTTGCAGCCTGCTCGATGGTTGCTTTACAAGATATTCAATAATCCAAGGCCATGAAAAACATCCGCTACAAGAGCTGTCGAATGTTTCAGCAGTAAACTGCAGTTTGTGATTCTTGAGCATTGTCGGTCGTGTCCTCGAGCGTTCTCTGAACAAACTGCATCAGTGTTTGGCCAGTAAACCACAAGATTTCATTATTTCTCTGAGCTTATTATTGCATTTTGTCATCATTTTTCTATGTTGAAGGTGAATTGCAGAGAAAAAAATTAAATAAACAGTTTGTAGGTTGATTCCCCTGAAGAGTGTGAATGCTTGACTTTGCTCTGTTTATTTGAACAATTGGAGCATTCAACAGTTTTGTTTGGATTTTGCTTTGCTTTATCACACGTTAGTGTGTTTTTTATTTCTGTTGCTAAATAGATACGAGCACACAAAGTTCTGGTACTTGAGAAGAAACCATAGCATCAATAGGCTACTTTTATGCTTTCTTTTGATATATTGATATACAGATTTACACAAATATATATATACAAAAAAATGCAAGGGTTTTGTTTGAAATGTCTTTTTTAGAAATTACCTTTGTTAGATGTCAGGTATTACAATTTAAAGAAATGTTCTACTTTTTTTCTTTCTTTTTTTTGATATAGTAGCTTTAAAGCAAGGCTGTCTAAAACCGTGCCTGAAGCCATAACCCCATGTCACAAAGGCAGTATGTAGATTCTCTGAGCCCCCCGAGAGCATCAGTCTCACAGACTTAATGCATTTCCTATTGGAGATTTTCCCCTCATAACTCAGTAATCGAGTCATCAGGACCATGCCATTTTATCTCTTTAGATACATACACCTGGTGGAGACTGGCATCTTAAAACCCACAGAGCTGCATATTACAGCTGAAAAAAAAAACTTTAACAATCTCGCTTCACAAACCTGACACCTGTGCTTAGGCTGCATTTAGTAAAAAAAATATATTTGCGTCCAGACAGCATTCAGAATTTCTGATGAACAACAGTGTGGCTGCTTTTTATGTTCATATTAGTGTTGTGCTTTTCATTTTGTACCATCCATTGTAGTAAGGGCTAATTAGTTGTTTCAGCTGCATTGTTTTTAGTCCTGTTGCCAAAATTATTTACACATTTTCACCCAGCAAGGTCAGAACTCCAGTAATGTTGTAATTCAAAATGCTATTAGCTCATTATCATACACTGTAATTTCTGACTCACTGCAGGCTAAACTCTTTTCCCCTTGTTACTCCAGGCTGATCCAAGAAGAGAAGGAGTCGACAGAACTGAGGGCAGAGGAAATCGAGAACCGCGTGGCCAGTGTGAGCCTGGAGGGGCTGAACCTGGCACGGATGCACCATCCCGGAGCCTCCATGACTGCCTCGGCCACCGCATCCTCCCTCACCTCCTCCTCCCCTCCCAGCGGACACTCCTCCCCCAAACTCACCGGCAGCCCCGCCCGTGACATGGAGCGCATGGGGGTCATGACACTGGTATACGAGCCCATCCGTATCTCTGTCCATATCTTCATATCAAGATTTACAGTACATTTTCTTTGATCTTTTTATATAATAACAGTGCTGACCATAGATGGAGGAAAATAGTCATTGGAATTCAAATATTATTATTTTTTTTTTTTTGGATGGTTGGTTGTTAGAAAAAAAATTGTATGTAAATGACCCTTTAAGAATATAATTTTTTAATTCATGGCACGTAACTTTAACATTTTGGGGCTTTACAAAAGCCTTTTTTCATGCAAATTGTAGTGCTAGTTAAGTCACAAATGGCACAGTATGATGTCTCTCAATCAAATGCTGTAATGCAGCTTTCCTGGTCATTTCTCTGCAGTTTCTGCATCATGCTGTGTGGCTTTGAATGCCTCATGACTATCCAGTATCCATTAACCTGTTAACATATTTTATTTTTTGTTCTGCAGCCCAGTGACTTGCGGAAACACAGGAGAAAGGTACTTAACATGTGGTCTCTTCACAAAAGAGCTGGCTGTATTTGGCATGATTTTATTTTTATGGGCAGCATAGAGGACACGGGGGTTAGGGGAAAATCTGAATTTAAAAAAAAAATCCATTTCCAATTCATGAGTTGGAACTGAATTGGATTGGGGTGAATGGAATGAATAAAATATAAGAAAATTCGATTAGGTTTATGCTTAAGAAAAGACTATTTTTCTTGTCCCACTGGCAAATTTACTTAATTCTCTGAAAACAAGACTTAGTATTACCATTTTGCTCCTTAAGCACATTTATATTGTTTTAAACATGTTTAGATATTTGTACAACAATGCCGAGGATTATTTTTTATTAAGATAAATAAGTATTGGTAAATGATTTTACATGTAAATAACACATTTTTAATAATAATTTTTTTATTTAAAAAAAAAAATCAGTGTATGGGTGACATTTGTTACTTGATTATTATTGATATATACTAATCTTTAGTAACATCAGTTATTATTAGCTGAGGTTTCTGGAATACCCCATTTGCTATATGAAAAATATCTTTAAAAATTCATATATTATTAAGAAATATCCTGTTTTCCACCCCAAAACTCACCCTCAATATATTTAGAAAAAAAAAAATATTGAAGTCCATCGACTTCCACTGTATGTGCACACTGAGAATGTCTCAAAATATCTAAAAGGTCTTACATTTTTGGATTGACATGAGTGTTATGAAATGAGAGTATTTTCATTTTTGGGTGAACTGTCCCTTTAATTCAAATTCCCTCTGTCACAGATCGCAGCGGTGGATGAGGACGGTCGAGAGGACAAGGCCACCATCAAATGCGAGACCTCGCCACCTCCCACACCTCGCCAAGTCCGCATGACCCACACGCTGCCTGCTTCTTCGCACAATGACGCACGGTGAGACGGCAAAAAGACAGCAGCCAGACACATCCTGCGTACAAACATAACCTGACTTTCCTGCTGTTAATCTGTTTGTCTGTCTCCAGCCTGATGGCTGCATTAGAGACAGAGGCCAGTGCTCTGAGCAGTGTAGCCAGCAGTCAAGACTCCCTCCATAAACAGCCAAAGAAGAAGGGCATCAAGTCCTCCATCGGGCGTCTGTTTGGGAAGAAAGAGAAGGCCAGACTGGGGCAGTTGGGGAAAGAGATTATGGGACCAGGACAAGGTGAGAACATAGAAATATGATAGACATAGAGACATATGAGATATTAAGAGTTTTGTATACATGTATATCACAGAAAACGCAGTCCTTTTCAATATTGATTTAATCTGATTAAAACACTGGTCTAGAGTCGAACGTAAATATAATTACTAACATTATCAAATGACTGGTTAATGGATCTTCTCCATCTGTAGGGAATGTATCCGATCCTGAGCTTCTAGGTCAGGATATTGCAGTGGGAAAGCTGGGAACACAGGCGGAGAAAGATCGCAGGCTTAAAAAGAAGTAAGTATTTTATAAACCGCTCTCTGACAAATTCAAATGATACACCCAACACAACCTTTTATGAAGGTAATTCATTCCTGGGCCCAAATCCTGAAAAACTAAATATCACTGGCACAACACAACACAACATCACAAACAACACAAATACTGTGATGTTATGTTTCACACACCTCTCTTTAAAAAATAATATTTGAACATATGGCCCATCTGGATGCATTGTAGTGCCTTAGGCCAAAAAAAAACATACTCTACGCAAGTAAGAAAGAGCTTTGCATAGTCCAGTTGTACAGACTTAGAGTGAGTTTTTGCATCACTTTTAAAATAGCAAGCCTCAGTACTCAAGATAGATAGTTATACAATAGATTTATTTTAGTTATTTTAAGTAGCTAGCTTTAATGAAATTTTGAAGATTGTTTGGCCATGACAGGAGATGACCTGAACGAACAAACGACCAACAACAAAAGTATTTCCAAACTATTTTTTGCTATATTTGAAGTTTGTGGCGAAACTTACGACAATCCAACGAAATTCCACAAAAATAGATCCTTGGATAAAGAAGCTGGCAAAAATGTGCTGTTAAATCTTGCGCAACTAACTGGCGTTCACATTTACGTGTTTGTGTAGAGTATGTTTCGGGCCTTATGTTAGCTAATCTGAAAAAGAATGCATTTTCAGTGTCAATGTAGTTTATGCTCTTATTTGTTTAACTATACTGTTTGCGATAATAATAGAGCCTGTTATTTATATGCCACATGGTATACTGCTTAAAATACAATTATTGTACGATTGCCATTTGTAGAATGTATGTTAACATGAGAATGTGCCTTTCATAGCAGGCTTGTGACTTTGTTGCATACTTGGTTGTGTTTACAGCATGTCATGCGATGCTTGCCGAATATCACATTTCTTTGCCTTAACGCTAATGGTTGAATGTGACCGTTTTATGTAATTTGACTCGTGTCGGTCTCATCCATCGCGGCGCCATGCGAAGGCGGCTCTTCACCGTTTCCATTGCACTGTCACATTTTCTGCATGCTGTATGATATAAAAAAAAAAAACTTTTAAAGACAAGTAGTTCAATTGTGACCAACAAGTCAATTTCTAAGTGCAAAAATACAACAATTCCCAACAGTAATGCACGTCTCTGAGCCGAGGAGTTTTTTATATAGTCTACATACAGTATGCTCAATAACAAGCATTTAATTTTGTCTCCCATCGCTTTCTCTATTTTTCTTTTCTCTCTCTCTATCTCTTTTTCTCCTCATCTGACTCTGTATCAGCGGGTAAGTTTAGTTTGTGTTGCCGAGACTTGCTGCATTTTCCACTGTCGACGCTCTGTCCGTGTCTGTCGTCATGCTCCTAAAGTGTGTGTCTATCTTCAGGGGGGTCCGACGCATTTCCTTTCTGTCCATCCAGAGACCCCCACCTCTGCCTTTCTTTTTCATTTGACTGTAAATGTGATTCTCCCCCTTCTGCAGTTCTATAGAGGATGCATCTCTGCCTGGAGAGAGAATGTGTGCCTTTATAACAACCTGTTCTCGATCTGCCATGCCGAGGCCTTTCTCCTCTCGTGTACGTGTGTGTGCGCGTGTCCGTGCGTGCGTGTGTGCATCGTGTGCCGTATTCAATAACCAGGTCTCGTCTCTGGTTATGGACTGTCAACTCATTGACTTCTTCCCTGCTCTCTTTTTCTTTTCTTTTTGTTTTCTCTCATAACTGTTTCTCTCCCTCCCCAGCTACAGTATGTTCAGAAGAAGTCACTCATACGCATTACATTCGACCTGAACATATGCAGTCCAACACGTAAAGATGAGGAGAGATGCATCATAACCACCACCACCACAAAGGCCTTATTGCCTTTACAGCACACAGACATGAAAGTTCACGGCCACAGGACGGTTCCCCATTGACACGGTGGCGGTGCTCAATCCGGTTCGATGCTGTGTTTTTCCATCAAAGAAAAGGTGGTTCAGGAAAATTAGACCCATTAAACCTTGACAGTCTCGCGTAGAAAGACTTTTAAAGTCGGCATAAAATAAAAGTTAGCCCAGTTTATTTTCTAAATGCATGTTACTGTTCTTATTGTGACTGATTCATCCGTGCATACGTTAAATTGTCAATTACCTAAGTAGGAAAAAAAAAATCCCTTTCTTACAATTGACTGCAAGTTCTCATTCAGATCCAGCTCACTTGGATGCAGGTGACAATGTGGAAAAAAAGATCCGTTGTTACTTCCAACTTTAACTGTCAGCATAAAGCGTGGTCCATTTTATTATCTTTTAGTAACAGCTTATTCAGGCACGAGTCGCCCTGACAAACCACATTTTCTTTCAGATACTACAATAGAACATCATGAAAAAGTGCTTGTTTACTTTAAATGTTTTTTTTTTTGGTTCTGAAAATACATTTTTACAATGTCGCATTTTGCTATGGCATGGCGATATTTCAAAAAGGATTGAAACATGTTAGTACAAGTGCCTTTTACAAACTGTTCCAGGATTTATCTCATAACAGCATTGACGAAATGGATGGCGAACAGCTTCACGGGTTCATCGTAAACACCAACTTCAGTTGTTCAACTAAGCTACATGAAAATTATGGAAAACTAACATATGTTTCCAAAACTAGGAATAAGATGGCTTATAAAATTTTCGGCTTACAGGTTACTTTGTAACAAAAGTAATTTCCGTCGACTCTCGAATAAAAACAATTCACCCCCCCCCCCATAGAACCGGATCTGGCACCATCACCGGCACCACTTTGGTGGAAAAGAGATATCAGTGGTCACGTAAGCAGTTTTGAGATTTGATTTGTGCAGACAGAACCATATCATTCACTACAGCATGTGTCAGTACTGTACCCAACACTTCAAGTGGCCTTACCGTACACCCCAAACATGTGGTTGGTTTACGAAGCTGCTCTCTGAGGAAGGAACACCCAACTGTCTCTGCCTTAAAGTCCACCACAATTTCCGCACACCATAAAATACTCACCTGTGCTTGTTCTGTAGCGAGGTGCCCTCAGAATTGCATCACAGTTCAACTAACGGTAAAGCCTTACCACAAAATATCTCTGAATTTGACAGAACCTTGGAGACAAGCGCTCTCTGACATTCAGACGTTAGAGGGAGAGATATATTGAAACATTTCTAAAGACACACTCTATGTTACAAGCCTTTCAGTCCCTGTAAAGTTGGTAAACGACAAGAGGCAACCTTGAGGAAAGCTAGACATATTTCCCAGCGGATATCTGCATAGAAAGCGTCCGCGTGAATGTCTGATGA
Organism: Schizothorax lantsangensis; assembly: GCA_027422415.1. Lineage (NCBI taxonomy): Eukaryota > Metazoa > Chordata > Actinopteri > Cypriniformes > Cyprinidae > Schizothorax > Schizothorax lantsangensis. The sequence continues at coordinate 12,845,769 of CM049849.1, forward strand.
GAGTTTATGATAGCAGCCTTGTCTTAAGCGCAAATATTTATCAAGACAAACACGGACTAGGGCTCAAAAGAAAAGGCATTTCTGTTTTCCCTCGATAAGTCACAGTATTCCAGTTTTCTAAAGCTCTCGGTTTTATAGACTTGGATCTGGGCGCATCAAGGAAATGTCACGATATGTTTATCTGAAAAACTGGAACTTTCAGTTCGCTGGCGTCTCAGCGTGACCGACACCATTAGTTTCTTTCCTTCGTTTCATCCCTCCGAAAACCTCGTCTTTGATTCTTTACCAGAAACCCAGACTGCGTTTAAGAGACGAGACAGACCTTAAATTAAATTATGGAGTGATGTGAACTCAAACAGAGCATTATATTGGCTTAAGTGTTACTTATGTACAGAGATTACATGAAAAGGTAGTATTCGTCATGCTACATGCTAATTGCAGAATAGTAGTGGGTACGAAAGAAACTTTCAAGAAGGAACTTGTGCATTTAGTGTTCCATGTTGCTCTGATAAACAGATAGTGGCCATTAAAGGACAGGAAACCTGGCAGAGACAGATAAAGCATCTCACTTTCTCTCTCTACATGCCCCTTTCCCTCTCTCTCTGTTCAGTTGATTATCTCTAAGCTGGTTCTGTCTTTCTCCTTATCTGTCTTCCTCTCTGTCTCGCTCTGTCTCTGTCACCTGCTCTCTCTAGACACGAGTTGTTGGAAGAAGCCAGAAGAAAAGGGTTACCTTTTGCCCAGTGGGACGGTCCTACAGTTGTCGCGTGGTTGGAGGTGGGCAGTACTCATTTTTTTGCAATGAATTTTTTTTTTAGATAAATCTTATATATGCAAGACATATGTGAAAAGTGGGCAAGACACACAAAACATATGCGAGTAATGACGTCCAATTACATCCATTTTCTAAAAGGCAGGTGTTGGTTAGAATTGCTGGGTAGATTACTTATTGTAATCCGTTACTGATTCCAAATTACATGACAAAAATTTTAATTTTAATCCATTACATTACACATTGATTAACATCAGTTACTACCCAGCTCTGGTAATGTGATGCCTTCTAGGTAGATTTGACAGCTAGCTCTTGTGTATTCGGTTACTAAAGGCTGAAATAAACTATGTGGCTTTTGCCCCAATTTACAGTTTGGGGAAGTCGTGGTGCGAGATGGAAAGTCTGGTAGTGTGTGAGATCCTTAGTCATTTTGTGTATAATGGCCAGTTTTCTCTGTAACCATTTACAAAGTCAGCAAGTAATGATGTCTAGTGTTTTAAAATGTGTTCAGATGCTGTAGAGTATTCCAGCCTTAAATATACCATTATATATTACAAATTTCTAGAAGTCTCACAGCATTTATGCACCATAATGACGCTGAGGAAATGTGTGATTAAAGGTGGCCTGTGGTGGGATCCTGGGAATTATTTCTGTGTTTGTTCCATATAATAGCACAGATTCTTTATTGTGCGGTTAAGCTAGCTCCGGGGCTCTTTAATGGCAGCTAAAAAAAGACCTGAGCTGTATCGACACAACAGTTGCACATTGCATACTGAGACCAGTGTCTCCTAGAATGATGCAATTGAAGTGTTTAGTTGTAGTAACATGGCTGCAATGTCTTTTGAAACAGTAACTTATATGAGCTTGCTAAGATACAATGTTAACATACAGTATTTTTCTTTTTAATTAGCGGTTTAATGACGTCGTCTGAATATTTTCTGCTTCTGGTTTAAAAAAATTGAATGTACGTCTGTGAATGTGAAGTAGAGAAGGAGATTTTGCCAGTATTCAGGTTTGTTTGTTTGTGGTCAGAACGGATCTGTTCACGTTTATCATTAGACGTAAAGCAATGGCGCCATCTTGTGTTGAAGCTTGGACAATACTGCAAAAGTCAATCTTTGTACTTCAATTTTTTTATATACATGTTTAATCATGCTACAATGTGTGTGTTCAAAGCTGTGGCTAGGGATGCCAGCATGGTACGTCGCAGCTTGTCGTGCCAACGTAAAAAGCGGCGCTATCATGTCAGCCCTGTCGGACACGGAGATCCAGAGAGAGATCGGCATCAGCAATCCTCTGCACCGCCTCAAACTGCGCTTGGCCATCCAGGAGATGGTCTCGCTCACCAGCCCTTCGGCTCCCCCTACGTCTAGAACCGTGAGTGCACACGCACACACACACACACACACACACACAAACAAACACCCTTGGTTTTCAGTAACATACATTAACATACATTTATAATTTACGAAAACAAAACCGCCCATTGGTTTCATCATTAGGAGTCTTGCATTGTTTGGCAAATACTGGGCCGCACCGGTTTAACTATAAATGTCAGTCACCATAGCCACTAAACCGATCGTCAACATCAGCTATTTTCAACCCATCCACAGCTTTATTTTGTTCTGTTGTCATGGTAATAGTGTTTTGCATCGATCGGAGGAACTGTAAACTTGACAGCTGATCTGGCATGGTATCGTGTACTGACGCATTCACAGCACATCCCAGCGGTCAAACTGCAGCTTGTGTATTTGATGTTTTCTTTTCTTTCTGAAAGCAATTTTTATGCACTCCTTCTCAAAGCATCTCCTGATAAACTACTAACTACACAAAGTGTGGTGCACACTGGACAATTTTGTCCACACCTGGCCATCTGAGACAGCTTTCATAATTGTATTGTAAAATACTTATTTTGTTCTAAGATAAAAACATTGCAAACATTTGAGCTCACGTTTTTTTCACTCAAAAGGACCACAACAAAAAAAATTGCACAGTGTGTACGCAATTCATTTTGCACTTTCAAAGCAGTTGTGTCGTCTTCAGCCACAGTTCCTGTTCCGTCAGTCAAAACGACGGTTTAGGTGCATCCCAATTGATGTACTTATGCACCATTCTGTGCTGTTTTGTAGTGTAAATAGTGCGAATAGTGCATTTACACTGAAAATTCCAAAAAGAGAATATGCATTTTAAAAACCCAGGTGATGCACTTACTTAACCGAAAAAACGAATTGTGTAATGTTGGAAACTTCAAGCACTCAACTGTTTCAGCTTTAATTTGTAGCAGAGGGGAGGGGCTATCAGACGCTAATGTTAAATGACAAAATAACCTTATAAGTTTAATACACTACACGGTTGAGTACATAGTGCATAAGTACATGGTATAAGTGAGTCATTTGGGACGCAACTTTCATCTCCCCTGATGTGCATTCAGTGTGCTTGTGCTCTCTGTATGCTTGTTTGTCTCAGGCCTTTGACACTGTGGGCGGGCCTTGCTTAATGATCTGACTGTGATGCTGTAACACTATTGGCTTACAGTGCTGCTGCTCTTCTTCTTTAACACTGCTTGCCCTTCCTGTCGGATTCATCCCTGGGGCTGCCCACATAGGCGTCGGGTAATGTGTGGGTAACCCACGAGGAAATGGAGACCCTTGCCGCCCCCTCCAAAACGGTCAGTCACTTCATTCTTTATAACTCTAACCAAACTAGGGTTGTTTTTTTCCCCACATAATCCTTTGCTTACTCTTACTGACCCTTTTTGCTTTCACAGAATCAGGATGGAGCATGAAAGTGGACATGAAATCAAAATCATGCCTCATTTACTTTATTAGGACACGATCCTGATGTTACCGTGCACAATTCAAGCGGCTCCTGTTCTGAAACGATTTTCTTTTATCAGTTAGAGGATACAGCAGTAATGGCAAATAACAGGAACAAAATAAAAGTTAAAGTTGGAATATATATTATTGACTATCCAAATGCCTCCTCAAATATGAATTTATGGAAGTAAAATGAGTCATGAATGTGGTTTCATGTCGACTGCCAGCTCTGGTCCCTAACTGGGCAGAGGAAGATTTCATCAATTCATGTCTGAATATATTTGAGCTTCAATAATCAACTCATATGTGCTTCTGTTACATCCATTGCTATGATTATTAGATGGGTGAACCAGCAGTGATAGAGGCCCTAATTTCCCATTGAACAGCTCTAAAAAAAGCGAGGCCGAACGGATGTAATGTTCTCACATTCAAATCAAATGCAATCAGTCAAAAGAGAATAAAAGTAGCCTTGTTATCCTCCATTGAGCCTCATCACGGCCTCATACAATCATCACGGTTCACCCTCATCAGCATAACGATCACTAGGAACACGAGCGTGCAACGGAAACGCTCACGACATGTCACAAGTACACCGAAGATGACCGCATGTCATGTATGTGATGTAGTTTGTGTGTGATGTATTGTGTTTGCATGTAGATTATTAGTTGAAGTCAAGCACTAGTTTCTTAGGTTTTTTCATCCACTGTGTGAGCTGTTGCGTTACACGTTTAATAACATTTTAATGGATGCATGTAGAATAAGGTGATCATGTGCAACGTACGTGCTTTGAAAAGTTAACAAACGTACATATAGCGTAACATTTTCAAGACATTACACAGATGCACTCACTTTCTTGTGCTTCCATAGAAATCTAACTCAGAGGAGGGGAGCTGGTCACAGGTGAGAGTGTAAAATCCACACAGAGCTACACTACTCTATTTCTAACAGAAAACACGCATTTGCAATGGATTTTTAAAAAGCTTAGCTATAACATACACTTAACCATTTCACTTGTTAAAGGGATGGTTCACCCAGAAATGAAAATTCGGTCATTAATTCCAAACATGTAAGACATTTCTTCATTTTCGGAACACAAATTAAGATATTTTTGATGAAATCCGAGAGCTTTCTGACCCTGCATAGACAGCAATGCAACTACCACATTTAAGGTCCAGAAAGGTATTAAGGACATTGTTAAAATAGTCAATGTGACATCAGTGGTTCAACGTTAATTTTATGAAGCTACGAGCATAATATTTTGTGTGCAAAGAAAACAAAATTGTTCAGTAAAGTCATTATTTTTGTTTGCTTTGCGCACAAAAGAGTATTCTCGTAGCTTCATTAAATCAATGTTGAACCACTGATGTCACATGGACTATTATAACAATGTCCTTACTACGTTTCTAAGTCTTGAACGTGTCAGTTGCATTGCTGTCTTTGCAGGGTCAGAAAGCTCTCGGATTTCATCACAAATATCTTAATTTGTGTTCCGAAGATGAACTAAGGACTTGCGGGTTTGGAACGAGATGAGGGTGAGTAATTAATGACAGAATTTAAATTTTTGGGTGAACTATCCCTTTAATGTAACACTAGAGTAACAGAATGACTTACTAACGCAATAATAATAAATGAGCACAAAATTAGCATGATATTTGAAGGATGATGTGACATTGAAGATTAGAGTAATGGCTCCTGGAAATTCAGCTTTGCCATCCCAGGAAAGAATTTGGTTTAAAAATAGATTTAATATATTAAAATGGCAAACAGCTATTTTAAACAGCAGTAATGTTTCACAGTATTATTGTTTGTGCACATATCATTTAGACACTGGCATACGGGGACATGAACCACGAGTGGATCGGGAACGAGTGGCTGCCCAGTCTAGGTCTACCTCAGTACCGCAGCTACTTCATGGAGTGTTTGGTGGACGCACGCATGCTGGACCACCTCACCAAGAAGGACCTCCGAGTGCATTTAAAAATGGTGGACAGCTTTCACAGGTCAGTAGTCCATTGGTCTCCAAGTATTGCTATAAATTCTTTTGATTTGATTAATTAAATTAGCGCTAACTTGACCTAACTGGCTTTGATTGAAACATGAATGTATCACTAAAATGTACTAATTGACGCATAATCAAATTTGCAACAGAACCAGTCTGCAGTATGGCATCATGTGCCTGAAGAAGCTCAACTATGACAGGAAGGATCTGGAGAGACGCAGAGAGAGCAGCCAGCATGAGATAAGAGGTAGGCAGAAGCAGCCTGGAAACACTCCTAGGCCTGTGATAATCCAACGAACGTAAACACGTTATGATTTTGCGTGCATATTTACGCAGACGTGCTGGTGTGGACTAACGAGCGCGTGATTCGCTGGATCCAGAGCATCGGTCTCCGTGACTACGCCAACATCCTGTTAGAGAGCGGCGTGCACGGGGCGCTCATAGCGCTCGATGACAACTTTGACTACAGCAGCCTGGCCCTGCTGCTGCAGATCCCCAACCAAAACACTCAGGTACATGTCCATCACACACACACACACACACACACTCTTTACAGTTATGAAAATGATCAGATCATGAGCTGCATAAAACACATACAGAAAATATATCGTCATAATCTTATGTCTATTTGCTTCCATATTTCATGTATAGAAAAATGTTTCTCTTTTTTTCATACGTAATGGCAGGAGATATTATCCCACGATTGACAGATCTTGAGCGAACGCACTGACTCATGACAATGACTTTATACAGAAATGATATTCTATATACAGTGGTGAGAATAAATCTGTTTTCAGATACCAATGATAACAGCTCAGCATCCTCTTCTCTCTCAGAATACTCTTCTTCTGTGTTTGTTTACACTGGTTTTCTAAACAGCGCCACTACTCTCACCCTTTTTGCACCAGCAGCTGCTCTGGGCATGTGATCTTGGCTCAAATCTAATTGAGCGGCACGTTTCGTCGCAGAGTGACGGGGGGAAAAATCGACACACAGGATGAAAAAAAATAAAAATATCTTGTTTTTTTTGTGCTGCGAATGATCGCGCCTGGTGTGAATAGCCCCATAGGAATCTATTGTTTCGATTCAAAAGCATCATTGTGCCGAACATTCGTGCCAAATTTGTGCATTCAGTGTTAAAAGGACTTTACAGTAACTTGTTCATTTGGAGGTAGTAATGCTGAATTAATGAATTCTTTTCTACAGGCTAGACAAATTCTGGAAAGAGAGTACAACAATCTGCTGGCGCTGGGAACGGAGAGAAGATTAGATGAGGTGAATCACTAGTTTCTTACAGTTTGTGTAGAACCGAACAGTCGACAGTGCTTCCATTCCAAATGTTAAGTGACTCGCTGTACATACTGTGTCATGAAGGACACAGAACTTCAAAAATGAGTGATTGTGAACAAATGTTTTTCAGTCAAAAGCTCCCACACAAAACTCAAGAAGGCTCAACTGAAACATTGATTTGAATAGAGATTTGCTTGTTACTAAACTAACAGTGAAATACTAGTCAGTTGGTGTAAAAAAAATTGAAAGTTAGAGTGAAAATTGTATCAGAATGTTTTGTGTATTTAACCTTCATAATATAGGGACCAGTTCTCACTATTAACTATAGTTGTTTATTAGCATGACTATTATTAACATATTGGCTGTTTATTAGTACTTATAAAGCACATATTCTGCATGAGCATATTCTACATCCCTAATCCAACAAATACCTAAACTTAACAACTACCTTACTAACTATTAATAAGCAGCAAATTAGGAGTTTATTGAGGGAAAAGTTAATGTGAGAAGTAGGCCCTTAACATTGGCTGTTGGGTGGTTATTTTTTGTTCTGTAACAGTAAAGTGTTGCCGTTAAGTGTAACACAAGTTTCAATTTCATTTAGATCTTATTTATTTAGACATTGGTCTTTGATGATCATTAGTATAATGAAATACAAAAACTTTTTAAGTTCAAGTAAAAGTGTACAGTACATTACCTACATGATGAAACCAAGGGAATTTATCATGATGTATATAGGCCATCCAGTGAAAAAATAAATAACATGACTGTGTCAGGTTAAAATCAGTGAGTTGATCATTTTGAATGATTTTTTCAGCTATGCTTACAGTCATAGACTGCCATTCATTTCACTCATGGGATGGGTTTGGTGGTTTATAGTATCACTCCTTTATTTCTGTTTGTTCATTCATTCATTTATTTATTTAGCTGAGCTGTAGATTTTTTTCTTTCCTATTTGTTAGTTTTGAGCATGAACAGCCAGTGTTTTTGGGATGCTTTTTATACAGAACTAGCATCAATCAAACAGCAAAGCTAAAGGCATGTATGTAGTGTTATGTAATTAATTGCAGCAATAAGACAATGTAATGTCAAAAAGCACTTTGGACTAAATCTGCGTCTTGACCATCCATAGTGTGACGAGAAAGACTTCCGAGGACCATCGTGGAGGAGGCAGTTTCCTCGGCGGGACATCCACGGGATCAGCATGATGCCCGGCTCAGCAGAGACCCTGCCCGCCGGCTTTCGCCTCACTGCCACCTCCGCACACTCACGCAGACTGCCACCAGAGGGTGAGACGCACACAGTACCGTTCAGAGCACATATTCACAAACACGGTCCAAAGAGTTTGAAAGCAGCGTGAGACGCAAGCTATGTTTGGGAGGGGATAAACATTGTGTTTACTGCTAACTAGATGTTTTTAAGCAATATGAGAAACTATACTGATTTGGACAAAAAAACTTTTTTTAACGTTAGTTAATATAGGAAAAGAGCATATACTGTGCTCTGAAATGTCTCTTTTGTACATTGGAGACTGGATGAACTATCCCATTAATGAATATTTAGGCAAATACAGTATGTAATGAGGGTATTTTATACAGAATTTCTTTTCAAAAGTGAAACATAGTACGAGTAGCATGGTGTAACATCATTCCAAATATAGCTGGTTACAAACAGACTTCACCACAAGAGGATCAGACAGAAGTAACAGATATGTGACACTGGACCACAAAACCAGTCATAAGTGGCACAGGTATATTTGTAGCAATAGCCAAAAATACATTGTATGGGTCAAAATTATTGATTTTTCTTTTATGCCAAAAATCATTAGGATATTAAGTAGAGATCATGTTCCGTGAATATATTTTGTAAATGTCCTACTGTAAATATATCAAAACTTAATCTTTAATTAGTAATATGCATTGCTAAGGACTGAATTTGGACAACTTTAAAGGTGATTTTCTTAATATTTTGATTTTTTTGCACCCTCAGATTCCAGATTTTCAAATAGTTGTATCTCAGCCAAATAATGTCCTATCCTAACAAACCATATATCAAGCTTATTTATTCAACTTTCAGATTTTCAGAGAGAAAAAAAAAGAAAAAGACCCTTATGACTGGTTTTGTGGTCCAGGGTCACATATATACTGTACACACACACACTGGGTTGACTGTGTTTCTGTTGTTTTTTCTTCTGGACTGCTGCTGGGTAGTCCTGTATGAGGCGATGGACGACAGTCCTGACGACATGTATTTGGACTGGTTTCAAGGTCAGACACGACAGAGCCTCCAACCGTGTGGCATTCCCGACCCCGTCCCTACAGTGCAGTGTACTCGTACCCTCTTGAGTGGTCTCAGTGTGTTCCCTCCTTTCTTAACTGTCAGATATAACCAGCAGGTGGATGCAAAGAGAGATTTGGAGCGGCCTTGCGCCAAGCAATTAGCATCCTGGCCTTTTGCAGACATCAGACTCGAGAGATGTGGCGGTCATTGCGTATCAGCAATAAATACAGTAGATTATAAAAACAACAGTAAAGCAGGGACAGGAATTCACATGGCAAGATTTAAATGGGTGTTTGATTGCGATTTCAATTTTTTAACATTAGTTAGTGTGTAATGTTGCTGTTTGAGCATAAACAATATCTGCAAAGTTACAACGCTGAAAGTTCAATGCAAACAGAGATATGGTCTTTTAAAATTTTAATGGCTACAAAAAAAACGGCTCGTAGGGCTACAACGAGTTACTTCCCGGGTTCGTGACGTCACAAACCCTGCTCCCGGGAACATGCAACGAAGAGGGCGAGGCCATGCTGTGCTGCTTTAGAGAAGAGGAACTCGGCTGCCATGCCGTCAAAACTAGGGGTGCATGAAAAACTCTATTCATACATGAATCGCAATTCTGTCTTCTAATGATTCTAATGGATTCACAAGTTTCAAAATTAGTGTTCTAAAGCAGCGGTTCTTATTCCTGTTCCTTGCTCCCCCTGCTCTGTATCTCTGCATCTCTCTCTCTGATTCAGGTCTTTAACTCAGCTCCAACAATGAACTGTTCCAGTGATACACTTTATGTAGACAGACAGATATTTTTCACATAGGTATGAGAAGCGTTAAACACGTGCGGCTGCCGTACTGTTAAAGCTTTAATCAGGATAAAACTGTATATTAAAAGCTAACAGAAACAGTAGCATTTACAAATAACAGCCTATTTAAAAGTGAGAAAACAACAAACAAAAAACATACTATTGAGAGCTGTGCTTGTACAGGTTCTGCGCGATCCTCAATACAGCCGGAGCACATGCCGCTGAGGCGAGGGATGTGACATTTCTGGACAACACACTGGTCCGGCTAACCAATCTGAGGCCATTGCGTATTTCTGAGGGAGGGGCTGCATAAAAACAGGAAATCATCAGCGCGTTTATAGGAGAAGGGACAGAGTGGTGTGGAATAAAGGTAAATTATGTGAAAAATTAGTTTTTTGTAAAAAACAAAGCATTAACGTGTTAGACTGCACCCCATAAACACAGTCAAGGCTAGAAAAAAAAGCAGTCAGCCACCCCTTTAAAATGAAATATGTAGTATTTGTGGTATGTGCTTGTATTGGATTTGCAGTCAGCGCGAGTATTTGGTGCTCATCTGAGAGTCACTGAATGCGGTGAAAACATATTTCATTGTCCTGTCTGTGAACTGAAGATCCTTTTGGGATGCGGTCATGCATAGCTATTGTTATTGTGTTTGTTTGTGCCTATTTTACCTAAGAAGTATTTACAGGAGAATGAAGTTTTAGCTGCGTTTCTATCCTTTCCGGCCGGGAAGCGGCGTGTCAATGCGGGTCCATCCAGTAGCTATGGAAAATTATCCCTCCTCCACGTGTGCAAATCCTGGGTACCACCAGCACTGCTTAGCATTCCTGATCAACAATGTGTTGTGAGATTAACAAATGTGTGTTGTGTCCCCCTGGGAAAAAAAGTGCCCTGAGAAGAGATGCTGTGCCGTGCTTCCAGGTTGAAGAGAGTTTATGTGTTCCATTCAAAGGGTATTAAAATGTGTAGGAAAAGGTTGCAGGCCATGGAGTAGCGCAAATCTGGGAATGAATGTTGTTTGTTCTCTTTCATTGTTTGTTGTTGATTTTGTGTCTTGTAGATGTTTTGTGGCGAGATGAGGGCAGAGGCGGTTGTCCTGTGAAGATATATCTTGCTTGAGTTTCTTTGTGTTGTGGTGATAAATATTACAGGCGAACAGCCAGTTGTATGCAGGTTTCTAAAAGGTGTGTGGCACCTGAACAGGGTTAAGAAACTGCCTGTTCTCTGGTGGAATATGTGTGTGGTCTTGGTCTTTGACCCCATATGTAGTATTGATTGAAAGCAGTGTTTTTTTTGTTGTTGTTTCTGTTTGCTGGATAATGCCTCTATTGTGAAGGCGGTTAGTGAACATCAACTTGTGTATTACTTAGGAATAACTGTGTTAAGATCTTGGTTTGGAATTGGTGCTGTGGGTTTTTTTTCTGTTGGGGAGGACAGGCTTCATAGTTAGTAGCCATGGAAGGAAAGAGCAAGCTGAGGGAAGGAGAAAACGAGGTTACCGTGCGGCGTCCGCTGTTGTTGTCTGCTGGTTGGAGTCGAGCCGGTCTTTACACGACGAGGGAGGAACACGATGGCTTTCGCTGTTGCTCCAGGGAAAAGGACTGCTTACATAGCTCCTTCGCTGCCATCCACAGCTGACACCTCTCTGCAATTAACCAATCGCGAGCTATGCACAAATTCACGTGACGCACAGCTTGTCCTCGTTACCAATTAAATACCTTGACACCTGCGCAACAGTCTCTGCCTCCTCTCTACCGACAACCAATCCGGCTCGCCTCATGTGACCGACTGCTTCGCTACTACTGTTCTTGTCACACTGTTCAGTGAAACAGTACGTTCATCATTGTGTGCTCAGTATCTAATGTACACAGATGAGCAGTGTTTTATTCATGTTCCCCTTTAACACCTTTCCCCAGTGTTGCTGGATCTTCCTCTATTCTGTGTGTGGATATTAACCGCTTACACACCTCACTGACAGTCTCATTGTGTTTCACATTGTGCTGTACTAATATCTGGTGACCCCATCATACAAAACACATTAAGCAAGCATGCTGGAAACCCTGTATGCAAACTCCAATTATGTGGGAGGAATTCACCTTCTCTACAATCATCTATAGAATTCTTTGCTGTCATTGAGATGAATATTATTCATTTCAAAGTAACTCCAATACAATAAATACCTACTTACACAAAGCAAACCATTTGTCTCAATTCATCCTACATGCAATAAACAGCCTCTTCTACAGCTACTTTGTTTTTTTCTGACCCCCAAATACTTGCAAGCATGTCATATCTCTCTCACTCACACACAGGGAACTAGGCCATAATAGAGTGACTCTGATAACTTCCAAGGGGTCTGCCTTCTATTTCTTTATAATAACACAAACAAAAACAACTGCAGCACCCTTACCAAATCAAACTATTACCCACCTCTTCACTCCACTTGAATTAGAGGAATATACATACAGTACATAGTTCCATGTTCAACATCTGATTTACACATCTGGAAAACACTTCACTCCATTCACTGCATTAACAAAACTTCACAGCCACTTTAACGCACTTGGATGGATGGATATACAGACAAAATATTCACTCACTGCATATCTTTGTTTCCGTGCAGTTGGACCATCGGCGGTACAGCGTCTGGACAGCTCCACTGTGAGGACCTACTCTTGCTGAGAGAACATCAATACTATAAGCTGTGAGTCTCACACCTGTGTTAAACTAAACTCCTTTTCAGCCTTAGTATGTGCGCTGCACATCTCCTCTGCTGTATCATCTTCAAAACAAAGCAATTCTTTCATTAAACAACACTTAAGTGAATTAAAGTCCCTCACTCAATCAAATGCATTTACACTATTCACACTGAAATGATCAGACGAGCCACATCTGCAGGCCAACTGCTATTACATGTAGCTACAACTTCATCCACCTACAACACTACTCGCACTGCTACAACTCATCTAGACAGCTTTACACGTACATTACAAACATACAAACTACAATACTTTTAAACCCCATCTTACACTCACTCGTGCACTTGCATATTAAGAGTATTATGTTTGCTCCAACAATACATGAATTAGATGAAAACAAACCCTAGAGCTGCTCTTTGAATGACAAATGAAAAAACAATCCAACCCATCAAACCAAGCTATCTAATAATTCAGAATGAGAACAATCGCTACTGTCCAATTTTGTCTAACCACAATACTTAGTGCAATTGGGAAACAAACCCCTTTATCATAAAATGCCACTGCTCTTCAAACAAACCCTTCATTCCCACCCAACTACAGCACAAATCCACACTTACACACGATTGGACGTGTGCGTATCACAACGGCTCATTCGCAGAGCTAGCCTGACAATCCAACTCCATGGATGGCCGCTGCAAGTGCTATCATGCAACATAAACAGTTGTGCTCTGTGCAATGACGGGACAGTTTTACGCCAGTGACTTACAAAAGCACATTTTGCTATGCCTTGACATGCTGCCTTGTCGTAGCAAAGCAAGACGGGTTAAAGACAACGCAACATTCTAACAATCAAATTAAGTAAAAAGCTTACTGTCTCAACTAATCACCACATTTTACCTTCTACTAATACCACAACTTTTCACTTCAAATTACCAGCCTTGCCTGTTTCATATACACAAACTGCCACAGCCGCTTCTACAACATCATCCGATCTTCTCTTCTGTTTCGCTTCTTTCAGAGTCGTACCTTAAAGTTGGCCTGAACAAACAATTCCGACGAGTCACACTGCCAAGAGAACAACAGAAGCCCGCAGAGGACAGGGCGAGGAGGCGGGGGTCGAGGCTGCTGTGCGCCGGACGAGCTGAGGCTTCGACCTGGGCGTCCGCTGCAGGCGTCGACGTGCTCTCGCTCCTTCTGTCTTTCACGCCACGCGGCTCCTTCGGCTCAAGTACTGTGTATTTCTTCTACAGGGGATGTGTAGGTTTAACTGTAAATCACTATAAATAAAGCTGTTTTATATATAAATACATAAATATAAATAAATATATATGCATACATCTGTATAAAAAGATCACATGTTCAGAGTTTGTGCACATTGTGTCCTTTAACGTCATGGTTTTAAACGATGCTGCTGTTCAACTTTTTTGCCTACGCCCCAGAGACACTTTGGGCATACTGTTACTTTTTAGTCATTCAGTCATGCGTTTTGAGGCCTGTCGCGGTCTGCCAATTGGAAGCCCCTCCACCAAAAGCTACACATACCCGTCAGCGTCTACGTCACGCCAGTTACTCGCTCATGCCTCTATGGAGCCTGGTATATACATCTGCTCCAGGTGCGGGTCTGACCTAAACCTGAAAGAAACGCACCTACTCAAAGACGTCACAAGCCTTTCACATATTAGCCTACCCTGTGAAAAATATTTATCATGAACTGAAATATCACCTGTTCATCGTTAATTCATAAACTGGATCATGAAAAGCAAGTAGCTACTACATACAAGATCAGAATGTCATTTTGCGTTAAATTGTGAGAAACTACCACTCCTGAAAGATACTACAGAAAAAACATTCTTACAGCACTGATACTTTCAGGAGCCTTAATACCTATTTTTCATCCACTTGACATTCATTTCTTTGTTCATCGATCAATCTGTTCAATCACGTGCTTATAAACTTTAGGGGGTTTGCAACAATGTTCGCCAATCAATCTTTCATGGTAAGACGTATTGAAGAACACGAGTAATTGGATATTCTCTCACATGTACGCGCATTTCTTATTGTTTGGTTAGAAAGAACGTAAAACGCCAATTGTTTCCCATCGTGAGTAGCACAAAATTGTACCGCCGGAGCACGGCGCGTATTCGTCACAACACGGACCGCTCGTCTCGGAGTACGCGCCTGTTGCCGATAGGCTGGCCTCGTCTCGAGAGCGTCCGACCGCCTTTCGTTAGAACAAATCGCTAAAGGACAGACTTAGCTCGTAGTGAAGGTAGACTTACTTGCTGTGACTTACTTTGGTGTAAAAATGTTTCTGTTCGAGACGCGGGGGACGTCTGTTGTACAGCCCTCCACCTCCCGTCTTTCGGTTATATCAGACACTTCGACGGTTTGTACGTCCCTGTTTTGCACGCGCAGAGAATCAATTTATTTTGTGTCCATTTTTTATTTATTACTGATTGTATTTTGGTCAAAACTATGTGGTGATCAAACAACTTTTCATTGTCAATAAAAAATTACAGTCAAATAGGTTTGCTTTAGAACAATCATTGTCACAATGTTTTTACAATGCATCTCCTCAAGCTGACGCTACACTAGTGCTACAATACATGACATTACATTTCACCTTCATTGACTGAGTCATAGTTTAGTGTGTTGCAAGGTGAATCTCACAAAAACTGCCAACAGCGTGTCCGGGTTATATATAACCAAATGAGGGAAAATAGCATTTTACTTAATGCTGGGTACACACCACAAGATAATCAGGCTGATTTTGGGCCAATTTCTCCCCTTCCGACAATCCTAGGTAATGTCCCGATTATCTTGGTGCTTCTAAAGATGATCTTATCAGATTTTCCTGTGGTGTGAGGTGTGTTAAGAGTGACTGAATCTGCTCTGAAGAACATCAGAGGCGCTCCGATCACAGAGGACACCACACACTATAGGAGCAAAACAGTTCAATCCTTTTTTGTCCTCATGTTTGTGGTCTGTCACATTTTGAAGATCTTATAAGATTTTAAAAATCTTTTAGTGTGTACCCAGCATAATGCAGCCAAATTTTATAATAACTACTTTTTTCCTTTAGCTGTCAAACTATAAAATGTGAATGTCAATAAAATCTTTCAAATTCAAACATTTAAACACTGACACAATTGTTGGTGCTTTGACAGTTTGGATACAAAAAAAATTATGCTACAATATAAAAACAGCCTTCATTTTATTTTCCTTAAAATATATATCGCTCATTTTTGATCTTGGGGTGAAATTAATATGAACCTGACATTATTTTTAACATTCACCTATTCAAAATCAAAGTTTTTGATTATCTAAACATGTTGACTACTGCTCATATTTGGTCCAAGTAATACAAAAACATAAGTGCAAATTATCATGTTCATACACATTACATTACTAATAAAAAATATTGTGTTCTAATCAGAGGTACATTCTAATAGGAACAATGTTTCTCTATGGCATATCTTCACAGAATCTTGCATGTTGGAGAGAGCAGTGTGTGTGTGTGTGTGTGTGTGTGCT
Organism: Schizothorax lantsangensis; assembly: GCA_027422415.1. Classification (NCBI taxonomy): domain Eukaryota; kingdom Metazoa; phylum Chordata; class Actinopteri; order Cypriniformes; family Cyprinidae; genus Schizothorax; species Schizothorax lantsangensis. Next base: position 12,861,956 of record CM049849.1, read on the forward strand.
TGCACATAGGCACATCCACATCTGGTTGTAAATTATTTACCAGGTTCTTTCACAGTTTCTCTAAGCACCTTCTCAATGTCCTTAAAGACCTCAGGGTCCTCTATGGTGGGACTGATCTATGAATTCAAAATCAGAAACATCCAAATTAGAAACTTCTGCTTTACTATGATTTTTGAACTGAAGCTGAAGATTTGCAGCTGTACAACAGTTTACTGACAGTTATCACTAGGGAAAAAAGCAATTCAGAAAGTACCTTATAAGGCTTGTGGTTCACCAGGTTAGCGAGAGACGATCGTGGAATTTTTCCCGAGCGGGTTTTGGGAAGAGCTTTGACAAAGATGACCTTCTTAAAAGCCGCCACCGGCCCGATGGTGTCCCTCACCAATTTCACTATCTCGTTCTCCAGCATATCCTCACTCTTCTGACAGTCTGCAAACAAACACGCACATAAACAAATATACATGCCCTATGGTGCATTTTTCTTTGTGCGTTTAAGGCACTTTAGACAAAATAAATACAGACACTGACATCCCTTTACTTCATTCAAATGTATGGTGTTTACAAGTCAAAAGAATTTCAGTAATTCAGTATTTTTTTTACAAAACATAATTACGGAATTCTGAGTAAAAAAAAAAAAGAAAAAAAGATGCTCAACAATGCTGCATTTATTTTATCTAAAACTATAACGAAAATACTAACAAGTATGCAAAGCCATGGATTTTCAGCATCATTACTCCATTCTTCAGTGTCACGTGATCCTTCAGATATTGTTCTAATATGCTGATTTGCATTTGATTAGCACAATAAACTTTTTTTTATTATCAATGTTGAAAACTGCTTAATATTTGTGTGCGTGTATGTATATATATATAAGCAGAAGAAATTGTTTTCAACATTAGTAATAAGAACCATTATTAACAACTAAGCAACAAAAATAACTGAGAACCAAATTAGCATATTAGAATGATTCAGAAGGATCATGTGACACTGAAGACTGGAGTAATGATGCTGAAAATACATTACATTTTATTAATATATATATATATATATATATATATATATATATATATATATATATATCCCTTTCTCCATTCCTTACCATTTCGGAGCACACACAAAGCCAGTGGAACGTGTCCCTTCAGGGGGTCCTCCAGCCCCACCACAGCACAGTCCACCACAGCAGAGTGAAGCAGGACAGACTGAAGGACAGACACACAACATATGATTTCTTTGGTAAAGCAATAACAAAGATGCTTGAGTTTATTGACATTACTATTATTTGTGTCATGATTGAGACCTCTTCGAGGGCACCGGTGGACAGCCTGTGACCCGCCACGTTGATGACGTCATCGGACCGAGACATGATGTACAAGAAGCCCTCCTCGTCCACAAAACCTGCGTCCATGGTGTCATAGTAACCCTAGGAGAGGGAGTGCAATAAAAACACTTTAGGAATACATATTTGTGAGTTTAAACAGTGCAGGTGCCAGTATAAAAGCAGCTGATATGTCATGTTTCTTTGAACCACTAGATGGTGTTGCACCACAAAAACACAAATTACAACTTGCTATGCAACATAGACATTTTATAAGCTGTCAATCATGTCTACTAAACTATACACATCCACAAACAAAGACATTTTACCAAAATATGTTTACTTTCACACCCAGTCTTACAATGAAGATTGATTACATTATATTTTTGTACACTACTAATCAAAAGTTTGGAGTAATTAAAGGGGGGGGGGGGGGGGGTGATATATACCAACACTTGCTTCAGAAATAAAGGTATTCAAATAAAATAATGGAAATAAAATGTTTAATACAATGCCTAACTCTCAAAGATTGTCAGTTAATTTTTCACCAAAAGCAAGCGTATAGTATGACTTTAATAATTACAATCTACAGTAGTGTACATGCTAATATGGACTTTTTAAAACCTCAGATCTTCAGTTCCCGTTCGCTGTAACTAACTGCACAGAAAATAGCACTACATCATTCAAAAAATATATTCAGTGATAAACACATCCTTTAAACTTTTCTGTTGTCATTACAACCAGCATGTGGTTTGAATGCAGCCAGCAGCAGCTGAGATGTAATTATCAAAAGCACATGCTGAGCACCTTCCTGTGAAGGGATTCTGACTGTCCTGCCTGATTATTATCAAAAGGAACAGATACAGTGAGCCTAATCAAAGGGCACATAACGGCCTCGGCACGCCCACGCAGTCAGATCCATGTCTAAAACAGAACTGTCAGAATCACAAATCAGACTGCTGTGCGACTTTCATTTGTCTGGGATGATATTATTACAAGCACATTCTCAGCTTTTGATTGAGGCACAAGTGAACTACATATACATCAGCACAACTGCACAATGCAATTTGTTTTCTGCCTACGACCGTAATCACCGTTTCAATTTTTAGGTAGTAATTATGATCACAAAGGCACAATCTTTTCTTTTCATTTTAGTAGGGGCTTTTTTTCTGTGTTTGGTAATTGTCACAAAATGTTATTTAAACCCATCTGTTTTTTATGGTGGTCCCTGCCCCTAATATGAAGACCAAACAAATTGTGGCTGCTGTCTTTAAATCAGATGGTCCCTTTTTGTCTGAGTGGGCACTTCTTCACTAGAATAAACAGACAAAACTATTCTGAAAGTCCAAATTCTGGACACACTAGTGATACTAAATACTACTTTAAAACTATTATTATTATTATGTTGAAAACCCTTGTGCTGTTCAAAATTTTTGTGGAAATTGTGATATGATTCTTGAATGAACCAAGTTAAATAATCCTCATTTATAGAAAAGGAAAAGGAAAGGACATGTGGCCAAGTATGGTGACCCATACTCGGAATTTGTGCTCTGCATTTAACCCATCCAAGTGCACACACATAGCAGTGAGTAGTGAACACACACACACACACACACACACACACACACACACACACCGTAAACACATCCAGAGCAGTGGGCATTTTTGCTGTGGCGCCCGGGGAGCAGTTGAGGGTTCGGTGCCTTGCTCAAGGGTCTCACCTCAGTCACGGTATTGAAAGTGGAGAGAGAGCGCTGGACATTCACTCCCCCCACCTACAATTCCGGCCAGACCTGAGACTCGAACCCACAACCTTTGGGTTACAAGTCCGACTCTCTATCCATTAGGCCACGAGTGCCTATTCAATTCAATTATATGCAATTCAATTCAATACAATCAATTTAATGTCCTTGCTATAGAAAAAAAATATTTCAAATGTTTCTTGAGAAGCAAAACTCAAGATTCAAAATGTATTATTCAAAAACTCAAAATCAATTTTAGAATGATTTCTAAAGTAGCATGTAACACTAAACATTCAACTTTGCCATTGTAGGAATAAACTACACCAGTGATCCTCAAATCTGGCTCGCGAGATCCACTTTCCTGCAGAGTTTAGCTCCAACCCTGATCAAGCTCACCTACCTGTGATTTTCTAATGCTCCTGAAGACATTGATTAGCATGCTCAGGTGTGTTTGATTAGGGTTAGAGCTACACTCTGCAGGAAAGTGGATCTCGCGAGCCTGATTTGAGTATCCCTGAACTACAATTTAAAATACATGAAAATAGAAAATAGTTATTTTAAACTGCAGTAATATTTCACAATATTACAAATTTTTACTGTATTATTTCAAATAAATGCAGCTTTGGTGAGCATAAGAGACTTTTTTCAAAAAACTTTAGGTTCTCTAATAACATTAAGTGAGGTATCTCACTATGGGAACGCCCCAGGCATGAAGGTTGAACTCTATGATACATGGGCAAGTGAAGGTTGTGTCACGTCCAGTCTATATAACCTCACAAAAGTGTGCGGGGAAGACCAGCTAGCCGCAGCACAAGTTTTCTGTATAGAAATGCCCTTAAAAACAGTGCCCAAGAAGTGGATATACCCTTGGTAGAGTGAGCTCTTAACTCCTTTGGGGGCTCTATATTCAGGTTATTGTGACATAACACGATTGCCTCCACAACCCAACATTCAGGACCACGGACAAATCCCAGGGCGGGACCAGCGGTTTTGATACTGGGTGTGACTGCCACGCTCCTCTCATAAGTCGGCAAACAAGAGGATGTTGGCCTACAGTACCCGAGTCGAGTCCTATATGGCATGCCGAGATAGCGGCCAAATAAACCTTAACCTTCGACAAGGCTCTACCCTTATCTAGGAGGTCTTGCAATAAACATAACACGTCAAAAAATTGAACATAAATAAGGGATGACGTTTCTTTCTGCGCACCCTGCTTTGAACACTCCCCATTTGAGACTGTATAAAGAGCACGTAGACGCGGATCTAAATTGTCTCAGTGACCTTAGGAGGTAAACAGCTGCATTTAAATTCAACCTCTCATGGGCCAGGCCCAGAGAGACAGTTTCTGAGGGGAGGGGTGGAATATTTCACCCCGTACTTGAGAGAGAAGATCCCTGCGTGCTGGTAGTGGCCATGGCTGATCGTAGAGCAGCTGCGCAATCTACCCACGGTCTCCCCGGCCAGTATGGTGCTATTAGAATCATCATATGACTGCGTTCTCGTACCCTCCATTAAGTCAGCTCAATTAGGCTCAACAGGGGGAGTGCGTACAGTAACACGTCTGGTCATTTGTGGACTAGAGCATCCACACCCAACAGTGCATCGTGTGAATCCTTGGCAGAAATCCACGCTCCACGAGTGAAAGGCCTTTCTCTCCTTGGCTTTCTGGCTCTTTGGAGATAGCCATGAAGGCGCCTACACTCTCTTCATACGGTAAGTCCACCACAATGTGAAAATTACTACGGAGCTGTGCTGAGTGTAGTGAGCTCTCTTTTTGGTGCCTAGTGATAGCCACCAAAACTTGGGGAAAACGTAGGCTATTGAGAACTTAAAGCTGAAAACTCTCCTTAATGCGTTAGTCATCCAACTGCAAGTGCGGTCACTCAATGAACGTAAGGACATATTGCGTTTGGGACATAACCTTGCGGCTTTGTCAGTAAACTGATGAGAAATAATTCCCAGAGTCTGCTGAGGATGGCTTCCAAAATCTTCCATGGTTAAGAGAGCGAGAATGACGAGACAAGTAGCTGCGGTTTATATACAGGGAGGCGGGATCTCTACAGTGATTGGTCTGTCGTGATTGGCAGACGTGGTGTCATTGGTGCTTCTGCAGTGTTCTGCAGGATGGGCTGTTCCCATAGCAAGATACCAATCGAATGTTAGAAATAGAACATTAAAAATCTTACCCTTTTCCACTAAAGATTATTATATAGCAGTATATATATTATATATTCCTATACAAGCCATATCAACAGATACCAAGTTACGACAATATATAGAAAAGATAGAAGACCCATGGACAAAACTTACTTTAAACTTACTTACTTCATCATCATTGAGAAAGATGAAATTTTAAATTTTCAACTACTAAAGGAAAACTTTTTTTCTAGAAAATCAGGATTTTTACAGATACCTCCAGGTTCCAGGTATTATGACCAAAAAATAAAAGGAAAACAAAAGATAATTTGAATCCACTGATAGACCTACTTAAGAAGGCACACACATCAGGTATTAGATACAAGATAGTTTCTCAGATATACAAAACTATATGAAAATATGAAAACACACTCTACTAATTATATCAAAGAGAAATGGAGGACAGAATGTGGAATAATCTTTACTGATGAAGAGTGGTCAAATATATGGAAATTTCAATGGAAATCAACTAGTTGAACACAAAAGAAAATATTTTGATTTTTGAGAAAATACTTAAAAATACTATGGAAGTAAATGTGGACCATCAACTGTTTGATTACCAGCATTCTTCAAAATATCTTCTTTTATGTTCAACATGAGAAAGAAATGAGGGTGAGTAAATCATGACAATATTTGCACTTTTGGGTGAACTATCCTTTAACTTCAAAAACTTGGAAGTATCTGTAAGTGTTCTCTAATTTTCTAATCAGTAATTTTCAAAACATCTCATTTAAGGTTTTTATACTGTGCTTCAGAATACAATTAATTTATGAAATATGCTTAAAAAACTGCCCGTCTACTCCTGTTAGGATAACTTCAAATAGGATTAAGCAGTGACCTTGAAATGTAGGATATTATAGGTTGTTCTCTAATTTTGATCTCCACTGTATATCTTGTAGCTAAACTCTTACAGGGAACTTGGTGAAGTACAGCTCCTTAAACAGCGTCTGATTCTGCCAGAGACTGAGAGCCGCCCCAGGAGGCAGAGGAAGCCTGATGAGAGAAGAAATAGAGAAAAAAAACATTCAAGATGTGACCTTGCTCTTCTTTGAACCATCAAAGAACAGGATGTTCAACCTTTCAGGGTCAGACAATGCTTTGAAGTATGCATATAAATGACAATATTCAGAGGAACAAAAAACTAAAATAAGGAATAAAATACATTTTTAGATGGAAAAAAAATTCAGGAATAAAAGCATATAACCCCTAATGGACACAATAATCAAAATACTTGGAAAATAAGCAGTACGTGCAAGATAAACAGCCATTCAATATCCTGCCTGGATCTCCAGAAAGTGTTTATGTATAAAACAGCATCTCGTTTTAGAAGTCACAATTTCCTTTTAATCCGAGCGTGTATCCGGCAGGCTTCCTTGATTAAAATCAAATCTATCCGAGAACTGAAATGACAACAAAACAAACATCTACGAGATTAGTTCCCTCAGCGGCGGGCGAGGACAGATGCGTCGTCGGCTTAGAGGGGTATTGTACCTGAAGAAAGGCTGAAAGAACACAGAAAATGCTCTTTTCTAAGCAGACGGTGTGAGACGAGACCCCATTAGTTATTCCGCTCAGACTCGGGCTTAATGTCCTCGTACAAAGACTGAGATTTTAAAGTCAGATGTGTGATGAAATGATTCTCTCTGCTTTGCCTTTGTGTCAGTAAATCTGTTATTGTGTAGAGAAGATGATGAGCAGATTGAAGTGGAAAGCAGAAAAAAAGTGTTATTTGTGAAGATCAAACAAAAAAGCTACGCTACCATCTTTAGGACACGGAGCAGGCCTGAACGGGTATCTGAGCAGACGCACCTGAAAAAATATGGGCTTCTACGTGACACGGGTAAAAAAGAAAGAGAACAGGGCTGTCCATACAATCAAATAATTGTACAGATGATGATTATTATTCTGTATTTCATAGTTCAGTGATATACCTTTTGATCTAAACTTTTATACATAAATGTTTGAAATTAGTTAAAATATGAATTGTACTGCACCTTTTATGGATGAATTTATAATAAGTAAAGAAAAATCATCCCATGATGCACCTCATGAAGTTGACACTGACTTCTGTATCTCCACTTGTATTATTTTGTAGTTTATATGAACACAATTATTACAAATACTTTGAAATGTGTAAAAAATGCATATACAGTATTTACACATTTAAATCGGAACTAAAATATTGCCTTATAAATATTTTTTTATGACCAAATAGCATTAACAAAACTCATATTTCAGGTTAGTCAAGTCAATGTGCAAGTGCAACTTTTCTTTGTGAAAATGTGTTCGAACTTCTGACTGATAAAATATAAAGTGCCATTATGGACTGCTCAACTTTAAAAAAAAAGACATTTTGAAATCAGTTCGGCACATTCACTCCCTCTCTGACATTTTAAAAGGTGATATTTTATTATATTTGTCCTTTTATTAAAGTCAACATCAAACAGCGTTCATCGCAACCCATTAAACGTGCTTGTGTAATCATTTCTGAGGAAAAAGGGATTTTCAAAATATATAAAAAAAAGGGAAGGGCCTTGATTTGTCCATCTGACACTGACTGAATGGTAAAAAGTGCTGTCTATATGACAGATGGTCTATATGACAGATGGTTTAAAGCGAGGGCTTGGCAATGTCATTGTAAAAGGGGTGTAACTTGTTACATTTCGATGCGATCATGAATTGTGCATTAGGAAAGTAAATGGAGTCCATTTTCACTTTTCTTTCACAAATGGTTTTGAGCAGTAACAATTATGATCCAGTTAGAACATCTTGATGCATCATGACATATGCGTCGCCCAGCCCTAAAAGAAAGTACATCAATGCAGTGTGCAAAAACACTGAACTATTTGTGCAGGACATGCGGGGTCAAATCTAGCCTGATCCTATTACCGTTATCCATTCCTAGTAAATTTCTGCCCCCTTCCTACTGTCTCTGTCAATAACAGATAAAATATGAAAGGATTAAAATAACTCACTTTACCACAATATTTCCCAGAGTCCTTGGTTTCACCGGTTGCATTTCATCATCAATCACTGTCACTATGAGACAAAGATGAAGATAGTTTAAGTACTTCAGTCACTTATTGAACCATCCAGTTAAAAACGGTCAATCAAAAGGAGCTCTACCACATAATCCTTCAGCGATGAATGAGAAAGAGTTTGTAATAAACAAATAAAGAGCATGCCAATGTCTAGGAATCTCACCGTTGTATCCGGGCACGGCTTTACCAGCTGTACCAGCGGGGGGAGTGCGTGAGCAGCCCAGACCGACGCAGGACGCAGTGATGGAAGAGCCACTTTCTACAAAAGAGAGACACCATAGTGATCAGAGCTGCATAAGCAGGTTATTCAGAATGAGGCATTGATGTCAAAAACATAAGCTTATTAACATATGAATGCCTATATTTGCATATCAATGAATATTCATTATTTAGCAACTTTGAAGGGGTCTTGTTACTCATTTCACATGCAAAGAGGTTCACCAATCAGAAAAGAGGTCAATAACTTATAGAAATCTTAAAGATGCAGTAACCAGGTTCATTCTAAGGGTCAGAAAGAGAGTAGAAATTGACTGTCTGCTGCAAGAAACCTTGACTAACATTAGAAGCGGATTTCATGAAAAACCAAGTGTAAACACCAAAGCAAAGCAAACTCATTTTTGAACATTTCTTCTTCTATGGTTCATTTTCTCCTTCATGTTAACTATTGCCATGAGAGTGCAACAGTATGAAAAGATCCTTGCTCAGCTAGGTGGAATAGAAGTCAGCATGAAATGGAAATTCTATTTAATAATCTATTCGGAATAACCAAACTTCTAAATGTATCTCAATTACCTGTGAACAATTCAGTGTTACTGTTAGCTAAAACGTAAGTGATACTACAAGTTTTAGGTGTTTCAAATAAAAACAACAATAACAAAAAACAAAAAAATCTCAAATTACATGAAAAATTAATAACATCGTATATCCAACTAATAATCCAATCCAACTAGTAATTATCCAATTGGAAAATGGAAATAAGTAATAAGTTAAAGTATTAAAATTACTAAAACTGAAATAAAGTAAATAGAAATATTACATTAGTAAAATAGAAAAAATAAAATCAAAATGGAAATTTAATAGAAAACTAATTAGAAAATGAATAGAAATATTTTAAAAAGACAAATCAAAATATTAATAAAACATTAATAAAATTAACAAAAAAATATTATTGTAATAAAACAATTAATCCATCCACGTTTCGCTCTTTTTACATTGGAATGTTGAATTAATGATCAAAATGTCATAACTTAATCTGTCATCTGTCAAACTTCTCTCTGGACTGATCCAATCATTTAGTCTGCTTAAACCCCGCCCCTTTCTTACAATCAACTGCAAGCTTGCATTCAGATCTGCCTCCATCCAATCAGCAACTGTCCCTGCCTTACGTTTATTTCTTCTTTTAGATAATCAGTTTCCTTGGATGTAGATCCCAAGACAGAATCTCTTTCATCATGACCTTAAGGTTAGTTCAACATATTTATAGGTAGGTTTAATGACAGACATTTCAAGGAAAACTCTACCAATCCCCTTGTGTACTAAGATCTGTTACTGCTGCAACAATGCATATTAAGTATGTAGTGTACAACACTGCACTGACCCAGCACTCACGCCTGCGTTTGTGTGCTTGCATAAATCACATGTCTGGCTTATAAATAAACATCATCAACAAAAGTTAAAAATACTTCACAATCAGTAGACGACAGCGTGACAGAGCAAAGCGTTCACAAATAGAACACAGACTTGTTCGTCATCCGTCATGGAGCCAGATGCTACAGGAGAGCTGTGAACAGCAGGAAGAGAGAGTGAGCGAGCGAGTGATGAAGAGTGGGCAAGAGTAACTGGTAAAAAGAGAGAGAGAGAGAAGGAGAGTGAGACAGAAAACTGTTGGCATCGCAGCGTGGCATCACGAGTCTGTCTGCCACTGCTGCCATATGTGAGTAATGCAGAAAGCTCAAACGCTTTTCACAGGTGACGCGCAGCGTGCAGACACACACACACACACACAGAGCAGGAAAGAGTTTCTGAATATTCACAGATTAGCATTCAGGTCATTTATCTACACCGTGTCTTTCAAAACTAATATGAATTCTGAAGAATGTGCAGGTCGCTCTTTTCCATGAAACTATAATGCACGGGGACTGGAGCTTTTAAGTGTCTAAACAGGCAAAATCACCTTAAAAGTTATAGACTGCATTCAAATATGCCTACTTCTCTTCTCTGCTATTAAGGCAGTCGTGGCCTAGTGTTTAGAGAGTCGGACTTGTAACCCAAAGGTCGTGGGTTCGAGTCTCTCTACCTTTAAGTATGTGAAAAACAGTAGTACTGTCCAAATTCATAGAATTCTTAAAACAGTAGGCAAAAATTCTGAAGTGTGCATCAGATCACATGAGGCCATGGGAGAAGTTTTGTGAATGGCAGTGAAGCGACACAACCTTTTTTACAGTCTATGGACGCAACAATTGCTGGTACATCACATGACTCATATACGTACAGCTGTCTGGATACTGCACACATTCATAGTATATTGTATATTCATACTTTCTTTACAGTCAGATAAAATAGGAAGCACTTATTCAAAAGAAGTGCCTGCTCAGAGAGTTTGCCATTAGGGGGGCGTTCACAATGTTTTTGTGTTTAAAAATGCAAGACGTAGGGCAGTGCATTGATAAATAACACAAAGCCCAGAGACATGTCATTTAAAAGTTGTACTTATTTTAACTTCAGTGCCGCATTCAGTCTAGCGCGAGTTTAAGCATTCTCAAAAAACTCCCCTTATAGTTAGTAAAGCCGTCTATAGAGTTTGATGAATGAATCTCTTACATCATACTGTAAGCACTTTGCTGTTTATGATGAAGAGAAAATTCACGTGAGAGCTGAATTCAGTCAGCGAGTGCACACATAACAAATAACTCATCTGAACGCCTCTGACTGGACATTGCATTCATAAGCTCAACAGATTCCTGTGTGATTGGTTATAATGTGCAACACAGTAAAAATGCGTAAAAAGAATTATGGCGCAACACTGAGCAGATCTAAATTTAATGCTGCGGTCAACACTTTTCATTTCATTTTCACTTTATTCGCAACAGCCGTAATGGATTTACCCGTATTGACCCAAATATAAGACGACCCTGATTATAAGACAACCCCCCTTTTTCAAGATGTACCTTTTGGAAAAGGCTTTTTGAAAACCAAATCTTGTTTTATTAAGATTTTTTTTTTCTTAAACTATTTTCAATATTGCATATTTTATTCCTATTTTAATTTAGTTTTTGAATGTATGGTAAATACTGGTCAAATGTACCAACAATCACATTTAAAATATACACTTTTTGATATACCATAAAAATAACAGGTAGCCCATCTGAATTATATAACAATTAGGCTATCCATCTCATAGTAGCCTACAAAAATTTCATTATCAGTAAAAGTGAAATCTTATTGTAGTCTTCAAATCTAGGTACTGTCTTACGTTTTAAAATCACTTACAGAGGAAGTTTGGTTCCATCAGACAAACATGACAGTCACGACTCATGCCGCTGTATGCTTTTCTTTTTCTTTTGTTTTCATTTGCGATCTTTACAACACACATTACATTACGTAATGCTTTCTATTAATGCAATACAATGAATCACAGCCGTCTACAATCTCCATGTGGCTTAAATTATTGGCAGTTTAGCGTTTAGTAAGTAATTTACACCAAAACAAAATATAACATCTATCCTTTCACGTCAGAAAACATTATTTTTGTCTTAGATTTCATAATAAATTCAGACAAGCTCAGTACTGACTCGTTTTTCGTCAGTTTATTTTCATGAAATGGAATGGGTACAAAGGATTGTGGGTGATTGAAGGTTGTGAAGGATACATCCCATGCATCCTTCAAATTCAGCTGAATGAAGGACGCGAAACGAAGGCTGCCTTCCAAGGATCCTTCAGATTGAGATGGCCTTCAGAGACGTTTGATGATGTGGCAGCCGAGAAATGCAGCCTTTGTAGGATGCAGCCTTCCATTTGAGAAACACCCTTAGTGTGTTGCCCTGAGGGTAGTGCGGATATTACGTCATTGATAGGCGACAATGACCAGGAATGAGCCAATTTTTTAAATTGGAATTTACAAATCCTTTGAGAACTTTTGTGATAACGCAAGTACACAACTGCATGACATATATCACTCTGTGCAAGTCGTTTTTGAATATTTTATGGTGAAAATCTTACATATTGTGCCTTTAAGAGATGGATCGCCAAAAGATAAATAATTACCAGTATATGTGAAGCTTTCCATGGCTGCATTCAAATTGTCCTCTATACCTTTATATAGTGCACAATTTAGGGTGTTTCAGAGTGGTGGGGCCCACAACCATAGTGGACATAATCACAAACGCTCATTCAATCCCATAATGCACTGTGAGGGTCATGCAGAGTTATTTCTCGAGCTTCAGCAGAAGACAGTATAAATGTGGCGGTAAATGCTTGTTCACAACCACACTGCCAGCTTTAAGTTTCTTATGGCACAAACTACACAAAAGTGGCCTGTCCTGACGAGTTCACTAGCCCTTCTAGTGAACTCGTTGTCCAAATGCATTTACGAGATTTCATGTGGATTATATTAGTACATTAATAAGTTTTAGGGGGCGATTGCAGACACAGCCCATTGTAAAAGTGGTTGATAACCTCTACATCTTCTGAAGCCATTCAATAGCTTTATGTAACAAACATAGCAACATTTAAGTCACAATTTTTACATTTCTCTTGCTCCATTGAACAAAGTAAGTTGTACGGGTTTGGAACATAAAAAGGGTGAGTAATACTGATAATTTGATCATTTTAATTGTAAGGGTCAGAGATAGGATGGAAAACTACAACTACATGTTTTGGGTGCAAAAACTTTAACACTAAATAAATGAAGAGGAATGAGCAGGTGTGCTTAACCCAGTTGGTGGAAACTGCTAATTAATCGAGAGGGTTTTGACACAAATGGCTAATTAGTTCCTTCTGAAGTTCATGTCCTAACATCACCTGTTTTTTAAAGTTATTGCCAGCCACTTGACATCACAAAGTTGATTAAGTGGACTGAAAGTTTACCAGAGTCAAAAACTGACAGACTGTGGCAGGGTTCACGCACACAGCGGCTGCCAGCTCAAAGACGGGCGGCGACGCTCAGGGCCGTGTTAAGGTCGTTCATACAGCCAGCAGTCATTGCTACTTACTCCCAACTGGAAACATACCAGTTGCCCAGCAACAGCGGTGACATCAGCAGCCCTCATCACCAAGCCCCCCACCTCTTCACGGCAGGAGTTGTGTCTTAAAATAGCACACAGATTATTATCAGGTCTCAAAAGCAGCAGCCTTTCTTTCATTTTCTGTGTGTACTGGATGAACGTTGCCGTGGAGAATAATTAAATGACACGTTTACATACATATGTGCATGTGTGTTAGAGACTGCAAACACACAGTCTGATGTCACATACACCACACTACAAAATGCTGTGCTATGTGGTTTATATAGTTACTTACTAAAGGTATTATTCATTTACTATTATAGTATTTATGAATATTTTGAATTAGCTGCTACTTTTATATTTTCATCCATTTTAAGTTTTAGTAATTTTGTTATGTGCTTTTGTCATGAGCATGCCATTATTTATTTATTCTATTTATCCTTTATTTTTATTTCAGGTTCAGTTTAGCTATTTCAGTTTCTCAACTTAAACTTACTTCAGTTTATTCCAAAGGCAACATTTATACTTTTTTTTAATTCAGTTTTTTTTTAAGTTTAGGTTTTTCAAGTTTTTCATCATCTAATATTTTTTACTTTATTTCAGTTACCAATAATGATTTTAATTAGCTTAACAATAACAACACTAACTGTGATTAAGTTAATAAAACATAATAAAATAATACAATTAAGGATATAAAATTGAATTTCAACATTATTTTATTAAGCAAATTAAATCAACTGAACAATATATCAATACCATACTGGTTATTGTCAATATTTCAGTATTATTATTATTAATTTATTTATTTTTAATTATCTGTATCAGTCATTATTGGATATTAAATAGTTCATGGTAATTTTGCTAATTTCTCTAATTTTAATTTCAATTAATCTGACACTCACTGATCTTAAATCTTTAAAAATAATAACATTGTTAAATGTAATCCTAAACAAATCTTAAAAAAATTAATATCCACTGTTCATAATGCATATTATAATCTTGCGATGCGCAAATTCAATCATTTAAAATGACTGAGTTTAGTGTTTAGCTTTTCATTTTTGATTTATTTAGACAAAACATTTTGAAAATGTCCATATGAAAATCACATTGGCCAGAATTACAATTGGCCTTTATGAGTGACTGCAATGGTTGCTTTATGCATGCATGATTCTCAAAATAGTTGTTAGCTGCAGCACCAATATTGACCAATCAGAATTCAGAATACATGTTATAATAACCCTTATACTCTTCTCCATGTTGAAGCATCCAAACGTATGTGTGTGTGTGTGTGTGTGTGTGTGTGTAAGAGAGAGATATTCTATCTTCTGATATTGTGATGCACGCGCGAGCCTGGGGAGGTTTGAGCAGGTAATGACAAAGATAATGAAGGTTCAAATCACTTCCACTTTATTTCAGAAAAGCTATCGCATCAGCACAACCAAACTGCTGTTATACTACACCTCATCAGCTCTTCTAATCAAATCTCGCTCTGTGCTGCTGAACAATTCAAACACGCTGTGGCATTTGTGTGTTTGCACGCCGAGGTGGAGATGTGGCTGTTATTACAAGTCATCTAATAATACGACTGGTCTTGATGGTGATGCATAAACATGCTTTTAATAATGAACTGGGTGGAGACACTGGCAGGACACACACACACACACACACTGTGAGGACAGAATCATTTATCACATGAAGCACTTTGGCCTCTCTGGCCCTGTGCTTACTCGCATACGGATCCATTGTTTTTTTCCGTTCACGAATCGATATGGATCTGTCACCGGTTTTAAATTTGTGCCGTCAAATGAAACAAAGACTTTACCGGTACCGACTATAAAGATGGATATGAGAGCGAGGGGAGATGTGATTCAGTTCATCTTGTACAAATATTCTCCGGTCAAGCTCGGCACCTGTTTATTTCTCAGAGATATTTATGAGCTGAATATGTTTTGCAGCCAGTATAGAATGAAGGAGTAACCCAATTCATTATACATGTGATGGTTTATGCATCATGCTGGCAATAGAGGTTATGAATATCAAAAAAGTGTCCTGTATTTCAGACAATCCATTTCAGGCTTGCCGGAGAAATAAGGGCGACTTTATGGTCAGGAACTCAGCATTGCAGCACGCATATAAATAACCAACAGAAAGTTGCACCTTTTTCCATTTGTCAACTATTTTAGTGGAGCATAAAGAAACTAAAGAGTATCAATCAGTTAAATAATAATAGTTTTTTATAATATTTGGTTTTACTGTATTGAGTTGTTTACTTTCAATGTACAGTATTGCATCGTGTGCCTTTTTTGTCAGACTTGTGAATTTAATATAATCTTTTCTTTTTAAGATTGCAATCTTACTTTTTAGTTTTCCAAAGTTCCAATAAAAAAAAACTAGAAAATCAAATGAGATAAAGTACTTTTTGTTATAAAGAGATAAAGTACTCATTTGTTAAGTAGTCATTTTCGCAAACTTGCAAAACATGCTTAATTTTTACATTCCAAAATGGTTATTTTAACCCTCTGAGTTGTTCACATGGTGCTCAAAAATGGCTGCTTTTTGGGGGCGGGATTGTTTGTTTTATTATTATTATTTCAATGAGATGAATGTACTATATTTTAGTTTGATAATGTTTTTTATTTAATATTTTTAGGGAATTTTATGGTACTGAATTATATTTACGGAATAGTTATGATCCATTTATTACCTCTTAACCACTTTTGTTTGTTTGTTATAAAAAAAACTTAAAAAATAGAAGTTTGTTTATTATTATTTTTTTACAAACATGTTTTACTCTAAAACTGCAAGAAAATCAATGGCATAAATCTAAGCAAGTTGTGTTCCAAATTTGAGGTTGATGTCTGAAAAAATGAGCTTTCAGTAAGATTTTGTTTGGGCACAGTTCCAAACATTTATAATAGATGAAATTTACTTTCCATTCCACTCTATGTTTTTCCTGGATTTTTCAGTAAATAACTACATTGTAATATGAACCTTTTAAAAACATACTCTAACACAGCCAAGTCTGGGATAAGTAAGACTTTTGTTTTGTTTTTGATAGGAAGTCTCTTATGATAAGTCAGCTGAGAGGAATCATATTGTGCTAACCAATGGCATAAATATCAGCTGATCTCAACAGATATTACAAAACAACTGATCCACAGGATCACCCTTCATCTTAGGCTGTGTTCAGACATATTTTATGGCATAATGGAATGAAATCCATTTATTTGTACTCTGAACAACAAATAAACTTCTATGCTGTTTTTACAAATTCAATGGACTTGACGTGTAGAGTGCTCTCTTCTCACAATGACATCTAGCAGTTGTTATAAAAGAACATTTCTTGGTGTTGTGCTGATGCGGAAGTCATTACTATGGCAACTGGTGTAGACATACAAATGAAATGTCAATGTGAACAATTAGCCCTAAAGACGGCGTCTGAATCAGTGCGAACAATGCCTTAAAAGACAAGACAAGACTTTAAGACAGTGACTCACCAGTTTGCCACCAGTGATCCAGCACTGGGACTCCAAAACTCCTCTTGGCCCATTCGAGGGTCTCCATATCACAGCGTTCCCCGGCAACAAACAAGTTCCTCAGCCTGCCCAAAGAAAAATACCAGCTCTTAGAAAGTCTGTAAACTTCAGAGCAGCTTCATGTGTCCCTAAAGACTTTTTGAAATGTGAAAAGCAAGAATGCAGGTGTGCATTAAATATTTATTGAACTCATTCTTGTAGTAAAAAAACAAGAAGCACTGACAAGCGGTGATTGGATGAAGCACAGCGGGTGTAAAGGTGAGGATTCACTGTTCCTGTCATCAAACTGCCTGCAATCCTCAAACAAGAAATAGATTACAATGTAGCGGGTGACTACATCACATAAATCCTTTCATCTGCTCAAGCCTACAGTAAACTACACCTGTAATACCGTAGAGACAGTCACAAGAGAGCAAAGGACAGTCAAAACATCTTTTCATCGGAGGCATGTTTGAAATGCTAATACTAGGAATAGTGAGTGATTCCATTGATTTGGTAGCTTGAGAAGCACAAGCTAAGCTGGAAAGTTGATTTATTTTCAGACTGTCTTTGCATTTGCATTAAAGGGATAGTTCACCCAAAAATGAAAGTTCTGTCATTAATTACTCACCCTCACGTCGTTCTAAACCCGGAAGACCTTCGTTCATCTTCGGAACACAAAATAAGATATTTTTGATGAAATCCGAGAGCTTTCTGACCCTGCATAAACAGCAAGGGAACTGACACGTTCAAGGCCCAGAAAGGTAGTAAAGACATTGTTAAAATAGTCCATGTGACATCAATGGATCAACCTTAATTTTATGAAGCTACGAGAATACTTTTTGTGCGCAAAGAAAACAAAAATGACTTAATTCAACAATTCCTTCTCTACAATTTCTACCTGTCAGTCTTCGATGTGCATTCACGACAGTACCACAAAACATTTGTGTGCATTCCTCTTATTGTAAACAAGGTGCAGCACAAGCATATTCTGCGTCAGAATGCCGGCTCCTGCATCAGCAGCATCACACACATGCGTGGTACTGTTGTGAACGCATGTTGAAAGATCATCAGAAAGTTCTCGGACTTCATCAAAAATATCTTAATTTGTGTTCCGAAGATGAACGAAGGTCTTACAGGTTTGGAACGTCATGAGTGAGTAATTAATGACAGAATTTTCATTTTTGAGTCAACTATCCCTTTAAATTAAAAATGATAAAAATACTAATGTTATTAATAAACTAATAATAATAATAATAATAATAATTTAAAAAGGCCTCATAATGAAATTTTATTTATTTCTTAAATGTATATTGTAGGCCTAGACCATTATTAAAATTATTAAAAGAATTTAACATTAATTTATTCATTAACCAACTTATTCCATTATAAAAAATATAAATGGTTATATAATTTAGTTATTCAATAATAATGCCCCCAAAATTATTGATGCAAATATTGACCTTTAAAAATATGGCACAGTATATACAGCATGGTATTAAAATATCTATTATGTACTGTGGGGACATCCATTTCAAGATTTTTACTAAACCCCACACACGGTGAACATTTATTGGAAGTATATAGATTTGTCTTATGTTGCTACACATTATTTACATATTTTGATAAACCAGTTGGGGGAAAAAAACATTAATATTGAGATTAGTATTTCCTGCATTTGGAAGCAAAAGTACCAAAATAGTCCAAAATGTCTGATACAGCTACTATTTTAAGTAACATGCTTCATGGCTAATGTTTAGTCAAATAATTTATATGGTTTCATCAATTGGGAATTCACTAAGATGTACTGGATCTGAATGAAACCGATTTGGCACTAAATTTTACCTGCCACAGAAAATTTACTTTAACATGAAAATTCAGTTAGCAATAAAAAAAATAACAATCTTTCTGAGTCAGTGTTTATGAGCAAGTAACAGTATTACAGCTGAGTTCCTTTCACTGTTCCACTCCAGGGTCAAACAATGCAAAAACTATTCAATTACCCTGGAGTCAAGGTCACATGTGTGTGATCTGCATTACAATAAGCTGGAGGTCGTTCACTAGCACACACCTTCCCTCCTCCCTCATCTCACACCTGTCATGTTCAGAGGCACAATCAGTGCTGTTTCTGTGCTTTTACATGCCTGGAAAAGGTCACCTGACTCAAACATTGTCAATTCATTAAATATTGGCTTTCTTACAAGCCATATGCAGGATTTTTCCTCTCTATTCATGAACTTTCAGGTGTGCGAGGGGCATTTATGCAATTTCCATACAGTCATGCAGTAGAAACGCTGTCAGAGTGAAAGCACAACACAAACTTGCTATTACAGTTATGTGTACTGTGTGAAAAGAGCCTTAATTTGATATTTAATGACACAAAAATGTCACAAATGAGTCAGATTGCAGTTCCTCTAAGGAAAAAAGCTCATGACAGCAAGAAAGAGGCACTGATGTATATCAAGACAGGATCGTTCACTATATTAAATGAAAGTGTGTACTTAGGTAAAAAGGTTGTGCTACAACTTTTGCATCTGTAATAAAGTCATCCGTTTGCATCAGTGTTTGTGTTTACAACTCCACGGATGTATTCAGGAATCCAGCTGTGCATTTCTAACGCAGCAACCTTCTGCAGGTGCGCTTTAACATCGGTCTTATGATCTTGGCGAGAGAGCAGATCCTGATCTTACAGCGTCGCTGCTGAATCTCTGAGCTGGAAAATTCTATTGAGTGGAGTCGTGCCCTCTGGCACGCATTTAAACCCATGTTGAGAGCCGCAGGTTACGGCGCAGACGCGCGAGACACTGAGAGCCTGTGCTTTTGTGTGAACGTCACGCATTGCACGGCTCCTTTGGGTCGAGCTAAATTGCCCTTTCTTCCGTTTCATATTTGCGAATGTCTTTACTGCTTATGTGTCATTTAGGTTACAAAAAAGAAAAGAAAAGTGGGTTATATATTCATTAAGGGTCATTTTAAAGATGCATAGCATAATAATAGCTGATATAGCCAGAGCAAAATAAATCCAATTTAAAAGGAAATAATGTCGGTGTTTATTTTTCTAGTGAAAAAATACATCATAATTGCTACTATGATTTGCATAAGCCAAGTGCGAAAAAAACAAGTGATTTTCATGCAGCATAAATATTCACGAGGTGTCAAAAAAATGTAAATGAGCACCATCTAGTAAATGACAAAGCATATTATGCTATTATTGGACAGTAATAATGTTACAGTATTTTCTGATCTAGCTGGGTCCACTATGCTGGTAAAATTGTTTTGTGTTTTATTTTCAAAGGCATATATTCATGGCTATATCACTAGGGCTGGGTATCGAGTTCTATACTTTTAAGCACCGTCCAAATTGCCTCATATTGAGTATAGAAAAATGTCTTGTTCGATACCAACTTTAGATACCTAAGGGGTTAATCTCGTCAACGTCAGTGAGCCAATAACCATGCAGCATGCTTGATGTGCCTAAATCAAGCCTGGTGATTTTGTCTTGTGAGGAAACACCCTGTATTGTTATGAAAAATAGGCAGAACCTCATGAAAATCACATACATATCATATATTGTCATAATCGTGTGTTTATTAGCTTCATGTTTCATCCGTAGAAATGTTTTTCTGGGTTTCTTCTTTATAGAACTGAACGTGGAAGTGTAATGCACATTCGTCATTTGAGACAGGGCGGGTTATGAACGTGTAATATGATTGACATATGAGCAGCAAATGAGTGTCTTCTGAGTCAGAGAAAACAAAGGCAGACAGCACTGGAATCAGCTAATGCTCATCAGTAAATTAGTGGAAAATGAATAGAAATGATGATTCTATCTAAGCTGTGCATTTTAAAATGAAAAACACACTAGTGCAAACAGCCTAAAAGATGTGCAAACTGAAAACCATTTGAACTTTATTAAAAATATTTGCACTGATTTATTGTTGTTGGTTACATTTTGTTGCTTTGTGCTTTTTTGTGCAATGTAATCTTGTTAAAACTGATTTTATAAAATTTGTATTGAAAAAAGTATCTTTCAGGAACCAGTATCAAAGTTAATGTATCTGTATCGATATCAATTTTTTTTATAATACCCAGCCATATATACTACGATTCAAAAGTTTGGGGTCAGGAAGATTTATTTTCTTGTTTTCTTTTTTTTTTCTTATTCTTAATATTATTTCGTATGATTGCATTTCTTATTATCAGTGTTGAGAACCATTTGACAGGATTCTTTGATGAACAGAAGAGCATTTTTAAACAGAAATCCTTTGACTTTACTGTCACTTTTGATCAATTTAATGCATCCTTGCTAAATGAAAATGTACTGACACCATATATTTGAATGGTGGTGTATTAAAAACAGTTTTTTCTTAAGTTCTTTAAAACACGGGTTTGAAATATACTTTAAATATACTAATATCATTGTGTTGTTTAACCTGCCATAACATAATGCAGGCTTTGCAAAGAACCTGTTTTTGATGAATGGAGCAGTTAAAACAATATTGGACTCGGGTCACAAGTAAAAGTGCAGCACATTACATAGGAGGTGTTAAAAAAAACACAGCAAGTAACAGTTAGTTAGAGGATCAAAATGATGCTGTACTGTAAAGCTAAAATCTTTGTTTTTTGCACAATGACCTTGACTAACATTGTAAGTGCATCTCAGGGATAAGCGAAAGAATGAGATTCTTTTTTCTGCTGGGAATCAGTGGCTATTTTCTCTGGGGTGTGAGCTTTCATTCCATCTATTAACTGGACGTTTATGTAAATGATTAATGGTCATGTGACTGAGCCTTTAAACGAGCACTGAATAGTTATTACTGGGCATCATTTAAATTGCAGGGAACAAATGGAATTGCTACTCTATAATGCACATGTGCTTTAGCTTAAATCAAAGCCATAGCCAATGTATAGAAGCACTATATTGCTTTATTGAAACATTCGTTACTATCGCCATGGTAACTGCACTTTTTTTTCTCCCAATGCACTGTCACACAAACAGCAACAGTGTTTGTAGAAGCAAAATCCACAGCAGAATCAACACTAATGTCATTTCTATTAAACTACGCTGTTTAGTGTCTATGCATGAAGATATTTAACAATAATTACATTCACAAAAATATCCATAGACTGCATCTGCTATAGAAAGTAATGATTTGAGGGGCAAAACAAAGCAGTGTAAACAGACATAATATTAAAATTGGAAAACTGTGTATTTAGAGCTATTATTTTTTTGTGTCTACAATGTTGCTCCGTAAACTGCAGCTAAGCAGAGAAATGACTTAACTAAAAAGAAAAAAAGTACTTTACCAAGCTCTGCAATATTTACAAAAGCCAAAAAAGAAAAGGACAAGATTATGAAAGCTAAAATAAATGTTATGAATAACTGCAACTGCATACCGTGCTTCACTGTTACTTACTGACATCACCATAAACATTTCTGGCCATTTATTGCATCTGAGATCTCACCCAGCTAATAAAGAAGCCTGACTTTTGTCTGGGAAAGAAATATACAGACTAAATGCCTGGTGTGCAATAAATAATTCACCACTTTTTGAAAAATAAACGAACAAACAACGCAATAGTAATGTGTAATATTGTGATTGTGATTTATTTGATAAAAACAATTAACTGCACCAAGATTAATATTTTATATATAGAGTGGTCCCAAAGTATTTAGACAAATCAGCCACAATTACAAATAGGGCTGGACGATATGGCCAAAATTTATATCACAATATATTTCTTAATTTCGGTCGATACGATATAATTCTGATATCGGTATGAACACTATTAAAAAAAGCCTCATAAAAACTGCCAAGAAATCCCACAACAGATGTCTACCTACAAACTTATAAAAAAATGAATTTGCCAAGTCTATGAACTCCTCCTATAAAACTATATAATATTTTAGAGGGGGGGAAAGAGCACAAATAAATTAATGTTCACCTTTTATTTGTATTTAGCCTTCATACAAACAAGAAATGTGGAATCACTGTCAAATAAATATCTCAGACTCACCTTATTAATATTAATATCTTTAACTTCAAACTATAGGCTAACATACTCTACCAGTCAAAAGTTTTTGAACAGTAAGATTTTTGTTTTTTAAAGAATTCTCTTCTGCTCACCAAGCCTGCATTTTTTTTAATCCAAAATACAGCAAAAATATTTTGAAATATTTTTACCATTTAAAATAACTGTTTTCTATTTGAAAGTATTTTAAAATGTAAGTTATTTCTGTGATTCAAAGCTGAATTTTCAGCAGCATTACTCCAGTCACATGATCCTTCAGAAATCATTCTAATATTCTGATTTGCTGCTCAAAAAACAGCGGAGTAGAATTTTTTCAGGTTTCTTAGATGAATAGAAAGTTCAGAAGAAAAGCATCTATCTGAAATAGAAATCTTTTGTAACATTATAAATGTCTTTATCATCACTTTTGATCAATTAAATCAAAATCGTTTCAAACAGAATGACATTTAGATATTCTTAAGTGTGACTGAAGTGTCCAAAATATTTTTAGAATCACTGTAAAAACACTGGCAGCCAAAAGTCTCTAATAATATCGATTTGTTTTAATGTTTTTAAATGCAAAAATAAGAAATGTTTCTTTAGCAGCAAATCAGCATATTAGAATGATTTCTGAAGGATCATGTGACACTAATGGCTGCTGAAAATTCAGCTTTGCCATCATGAGAATAAATTACATTTTAAAACATATTCAAATAGAAAACAGCTATTATAATTTAAATAATATTTCACAATATTACTGTTTTCAATGCATCAAATAAATGCAACCTTGGCGAGCAAAAGAAAAATCTTAATTATTCCTAACTTTTGGCCAAAAAGTAAACATAGACAGAGAGATTATTTGTATATAAATAAGCATGTCATACATTTTTAGTTGAAGCCTATGTAGAAAAATATGCTTTGCTGCATATGTTACATGTTGTTAGCTATTATGTGAACAGGTACAGATTTGTGGTTACCTGCTGAGTGGATACTGTTTCCTGTGTTCTGCCTGAGGGTCTTGTTGGCGAATGGCTCTGATAGCAGTGGGAGCGGTAAACATGGAGGCCGTCCCATGCTCAGACATCACACGGAAAAAGGCCCCGGGGTCCGGAGTCCCCACAGGTTTGCCCTGAGGAAACAACAACTGCTTATAGCATCCGAATGCATAAATGACCAATATCTTAAAAAAACATGTAAAATGGGTTAATATAAGTCTTAAATTAATATTATGCAATGCTAAAAAAAAATTGTTCATCTAACAAAATGACTAAAGATTTCCAAATAGATTTTCAAATTCTGAAAAAAGAAAAAAAAAAATCCTAGAGAAAGTTGCAGCATTGTATTTCTTTTTTTTTTTTTTTTTTTTTGGCCTGTCAGTAGCAAAAAACATGACAGTAAATGCATGGCTATACTATCATCATTCACAGTTAATATAAGTCAACTGGGGGATAGAGAGAGAGAGGGAGAAAAAACAAAAACAAAAAAACAGAAATTTGCTTAATGACAAAAAGAGAAAACAACCGAAGACACAACATCAAAGAGACTGCAGCAACAACCAACATGTATAAATCACAATAAATTCTAAATGTTAAAATGAGCAGCACACATAACTAATATTACAAAATAAGTTTTGAAGCAACAAATCAAAAATTGTCTTGAGCATACACCTAACAAACCTGTGTGTGTGAGCGCGCTTGTGACATGTAAAGTTTAATAGTGTGTTGGGGAACAACAGCCCCATCCAAGGCATGAAGCAGGCACGGAACAGACCCGGGCCCCAAAGATCCGGAGGTCCCCCAGGGCACGAGACCCAGGAGAACCACCGCAGGGACAACCGCGGCCTCCACCCAAAAAAGGGCAGAGGAGAGCCCGAAGGCGGGACCTCCGACAGCCAAGTGTAGGCGCCCAGGGTGCCGTGGCGGCAAGCCCGCAGGCTCCACCGGAGCCGACCACACCAGGGCGGAAGCCCTGGGCCCGGAGACCCAAAGGCCCCCCACCCCACAAACGGGGCCCAGCAAGGCCAGTAGGGCCAGGCCCCGCCAATCAGCATTGTATTTCTTACAGAAGATGCTAAAGTTCGATATTTTGTGCAGCCCTTTGTTGCAATTTTTCCAACATTTTGGAAGTGTACACAAGTCTTCCGGTGTCAGACTGGATCAGCATGGGCATTTGCAGCGGTTGGGGAGTGAATATTAAATCAAGGATGTGTTTGAAATGGAGAGTGGCTTGGAAAGGTGCCTGGGTGGCAGATGGGCCAAACGTATAGCAAAGAAACAGAATAATACTGTTGCAGAGAGATTGCACACTCAAGTAGCATTTCACAACACTGAGCTGTTCAAATATTCATGTTTCTGCCACGCTTCTCAGAGAGAATGCTCTTAAAACTAAACAATGACTTCATATTAGCGGGGACAAATCAAACGGATCACACATGAATCTCTCATCTCGCTTCTAGAACAGCGTTTGTGTGTATTTCAGTGAGGGAAAAAAATGGCCAACCAATTTCAAAGTTTTGAGAAATGCTTGGATGTGTCTTAGGCAAGCTTTGAACAAAGAAAACATAATTATTGTGACATGTGAGTGTTGTTATAGAAACAAAAAGATCAGGGCTACGGCTGATTGATTCCAAATACATAAAGTGAAGGGGGGGGACAACATCTTGCAAGAAATAATTGTTTAACTGAACAAGAAAACAGGTTTGTACTTGATTTGCAATGTACAAAACAAGAATCTGCATCCGTCACACGTTGGTATCAGTAATTGGCAGGCTTTTAATGTTTGTTTTGTTTTTCCAACTGCATCACTTCTTTTTATGTAATATAAATGATACAACACTACACTGAGGAAAAACAAGTTGTATAAAAAAACAAAGATTACTGGAGTACATTTTACGAGAAAATACTATTCAGTCTTTCAACTTAAAAATGTCATGCTTAATTCAATTCATGTTTAATGTTATTTGTTGTTTCTTCGAAATTATTTGTGAAATTTACTAGACATTTCTGAGAGAAAATTGTATCAAAGTAAACCATACACCCATTTTTTCAGTTTAGGGTTATTGCTAGAGAGCTAATTGGTAATTGTTAGTGTGATCTGGGTAGTTAGTTAACCCAAGTTAAAACAGCCCACAGTCTCAATATTATGCTGGTGTTGTTGTTTTGCCCATTTTATAGTCCACCAGGAGAAAACAGTATGATGACCGGCTGCTTAGAAAGTAAAAGCCCACCTATCCTGTCATCTTATCCTGAAAATTGTCATCCCTTACTCACCCTCATTTAGTTTCAAATTGGTATGACTTTTGATTGTAACACGAAAGAAGACACGGTGGGTTCCAAACAACATCAGATCCCATTAACTTTCATTTTATGGAAAAACACTTTTTCAAAATTATCTTTACAGATCTGGGATGAAATTAAGATGAATTAATGATGAAAAAAAAAAAATCAGTTTTGGGATCTTTCTTTAACCCCAAGCATTAGCAATGATAGGTGAAGCATGCTATGCAGAAGTTCTTAAATTGGGTAGCACTTTAGTATAGGGACCAGTTCTCACTATTAACTACTGTATTTCCTTATTGGCATTTATTTTATTAATATATTGGCTGTTTATTAGTACTTATTCTGCATGAGCATATTCTACATCCCTTATCCTACCTAATTCCTAAACTTAACAACTACCTCACTAACTATTAATAAAGCAGAAAATTAGGAGTTTGAGGCAAAATTTGTAGTTAATGGTGAGAATTGGACCTTAAAATAAAGTGTGACCAAAAAAAGTTAGGAAATAAATGTTGCACTGAACCAATATATATATATATATATATGCACTACACACAAACTTCATTATTACACGGCTGTCTGAAATGCTCTACTCTGATTGGTCAATTGTGACAATTTGAGGTTAGTTATTCCCCAATAATGACCATCATCAATAGCACCTCTGTATAATAATTGCTCCTCCAGGTATGCTTTCATGTCTCTCGTATTGCACTGTAGACATGCTCTCTCATTTCATTTAAATGCAGCTGCCATAATCTTATAATCATAATAATAGTAGTAAGCCTAAGATAATAATGTTGAAGTGTTTGTCTAGCTGCTAGAATGATTGTTTTGTACACTGTAAAGAATTATAAGATGACAGGTAGGATTTTAAAACAGTTCTTCTCAAATCAATATTGCACGTCCCCATCAATATTCATGTGGTGAAAAGCTGCCTAATATGGTACAAATCCCTTAAATATCCACCTTGTTTGAACTTGTTAGTTTGTCTAAGCTCAAATCTGCTTTTTCTTTGCGAAAACTTTGAGTTTCATGAGCTACTAAAATATTTCAACTCAATACTTTGTGCCTAATTATTTACGTATTTTGCTTTGCGCCAGGGTCCTGATCTCTGTCGGGTTTTATTTTGCAATAACAACCAGCTAGATGTACATTATTCCTTACATAATTAATATTATTTTGAACTAATGATAAATATTTCCAAGATATTACTTTAATAATTTTTTGGGCTTTAGACCTGTATAAACAAAACATAAATGCCAATTTTTAAAACACTTAATGTCTTTGTAATATTAATATATACAGGTGCTGGTCATATAATTAGAATATCATCAAAAAGTTGATTTATTTCACTAATTCCACTCAAAAAGTGAAACTTGTATAATGTATACATTCATTCCACACAGACTGATATATTTCAAGTGTTTATTTCTTTTAATTTTGATGATAAGTGACAACTAATGAAAACCCCAAATTCAGTATCTCAGAAAATTAGAATATTGTGAAAAGGTTCAATATTGAAGACACCTGGTGCCACACTCTAATCAGCTAATTAACTCAAGACACCTGCAAAGGCCTTTAAATGGTCTCTCAGTCTAGTTCTGTAGGCTACACAATCATGGGGAAGACTGCTGACTTGACAGTTGTCCAAAAGACGACCATTGACACCTTGCACAAGGAGGGCAAGACACAAAAGGTCATTGCAAAAGAGGCTGGCTGTTCACAGAGCTCTGTGTCCAAGCACATTAATAGAGAGGCGAAGGGAAGGAAAAGATGTGGTAGAAAAAAGTGTACAAGCAATAGGGATAACCGCACCCTGGAGAGAATTGTGAAACAAAACCCATTCAAAAATGTGGGGGAGATTCACAGAGTGGACTGCAGCTGGAGTCAGTGCTTCAAGAACCACTACGCACAGACGTATGCAAGACATGGGTTTCAGCTGTCGCATTCCTTGTGTCAAGCCACTCTTGAACAACAGACAGCGTCAGAAGCGTCTCGCCTGGGCTAAAGACAAAAAGGACTGGACTGCTGCTGAGTGGTCCAAAGTTATGTTCTCTGATGAAAGTAAATTTTGCATTTCCTTTGGAAATCAGGGTCCCAGAGTCTGGAGAAGAGAGGAGAGGCACAGGATCCACGTTGCTTGAGGTCCAGTGTAAAGTTTCCACAGTCAGTGATGGTTTGGGGTGCCATGTCATCTGCTGGTGTTGGTCCACTGTGTTTTCTGAGGTCCAAGGTCAACACAGCCGTATACCAGGAAGTTTTAGAGCACTTCATGCTTCCTGCTGCTGACCAACTTTATGGAGATGCAGATTTCATTTTCCAACAGGACTTGGCACCTGCACACAGTGCCAAAGCTACCAGTACCTGGTTTAAGGACCATGGTATCCCTGTTCTTAATTGGCCAGCAAACTCGCCTGACCTTAACCCCATAGAAAATCTATGGGGTATTGTGAAGAGGAAGATGCGATATGCCAGACCCAACAATGCAGAAGAGCTGAAGGCCACTATCAGAGCAACCTGGGCTCTCATAACACCTGAGCAGTGCCACAGACTGATCGACTCCATGCCACGCCGCATTGCTGCAGTAATTCAGGCAAAAGGAGCCCCAACTAAGTATTGAGTGCTGTACATGCTCATACTTTTCATGTTCATACTTTTCAGTTGGCCAAGATTTCTAAAAATCCTTTCTTTGTATTGGTCTTAAGTAATATTCAAATTTTCTGAGATACTGAATTTGGGATTTTCATTAGTTGTCAGTTATAATCATCAAAATTAATATATTGAAATATATCAGTCTGTGTGGAATGAATGTATACATTATACAAGTTTCACTTTTTGAATGGAATTAGTGAAATAAATCAACTTTTTGATGATATTCTAATTATATGACCAGCACCTGTGTGTATATGTATATATATATATATATATATATATATATATATATATATATATATATATATATATATATATCATTATATTTGGGTTTACTGGCATCAAAAAGTCAAAAGCCTTTCCTTAGCAAACACCACTGCTGAATAAATAAGATCGGGTTTGGCATGTTGACAGAATAAAATAGAATAAAACTAATAGGCTCGAATCTACCATGGATGTGCATAATTACAAAAGACATTAATTAAAAGAGACTGAAGGCTTTCTGCTATGGATATTGACATTGCATGAGAGATCTGTTGAAATCAAACTTCCATTACAGCAGCCTAATAAATTCTGTGAGCATCTTCCATTTTCTCCTGTGGAGCGAGACAACACATCTAATCAGCAGAGGCGACGCCAATACTGAATTCACCTTGACAAGAAACCAAACACTCTGATCGCCTCCCATCGAGAGCAAGTGATTTTAGTATTCATGCTGTGATCTCAGTGAGGAGAACTAGTTTAAAACTATGAGAGCTGCTCTGTTACAGTACAAAAGCTTATGAAAAGCAACAGCAAATCGAATGCACAACAAACTTAAACTGAGCCAGTGATTCAGGAGGTTTGCTGTAGAGATTCATTCATCCTAGAAAAGACTGCTAGAGCCTAAAAAAAATTCACAGTACAGACTTAGGAGACCTCAGTTCAGCATGAGCGTCAGGATCTGGTAAACCACAACAGCAGATAATTGAGTGCTAGCTGGTGCGGTCCATAGGTCAAATGCTGTAACACATTCACACTCGCACATTTTTGTCCCGTACCTCGTAGAGCACAGTGGTGTTGCCATGTAGAAGTGGACCGTAGCAGATATATGAGTGGCCCACCACCCAGCCAAGGTCAGACGCAGCCCACCAGACCTGACAGAGAGAGATGTGTAGGTTAAACGGTCCGAGACAGTGTGTAAAATTTTTTCAAAGGGTCATGTCATACATTTATCACTATTTTTTCCTGTTGTTCCAACCCTGACACGGTCATTATTTCGTGAACTAAAAATATTTGTAAATAATTTTCATGCGTATATTTTCCATAAACAGGCAGTTATTTTGCCACTATTCTTTTAAGACAACAATGTAAAAACTCTCTTCTCACACAAAGAAGTTTAACACATTTTTTATGCAAAGTAGTTTGTGCTGCCCCCATCTTTGCAAAAACAGCATTACATTTTGACAGGGTCAACAAAGGTTAGACTAAAACAATCAAAAACGTGTTAAAAAATAACTTTCCAAAGGTGCCACCAAATTAGTGAAATTTCGGCTGAAATTTGCAGGCAAAAAGGTCTATTGTCTAATGTTAATAGTGTAGTGATGTATGAAGCACAGCTCACACAGAAGTCACTTTCAAATCATGTTTTTTTTTGGTCAGTGTGGCAAATTCACATGACCAGCGAAATTTGCATATAATTGCGTTAAATGTTTTACCCTAACGCAAAATTTCAGATGGTTATTCCTACTAAATTAACTGGATTTCGCCTGCAAAAGTTGGGAAAGCAGAGCGGAAGGTGCTACACAATTTTCCCCAGTTTACCTCTTTATATGCCATTTAATGCAGCTTTTTAATGAACCTTTTTACCAACACACTTTTTCGACTGGGGAGGAAGTGTTTTCAAAGTGCATCAAATCTCTTTTCTCAAAACATTAAGGACAATTTAATTCCTCATGACATGACCCCTTGTGAAAATCACAGATCATGAGATCATGACCTACCTCACCAGGAGCTAGTCCGTAAACATTAGACATAGTCCAGTTTAACATCACGGCATATCCTCCTGAATCTCTGACTACACCCTGATGAGAGCAAAAGAGAGAAAAAAAATGTGATTCCTTTATAATATTGTAATGCAGTTTAAATTGTAATCCCCCATTAACGTTTAAATTAGGATTTTTTTTTACACAACTGTGGAAAAGCCATGACATGTGAATTTTTCAGTGTTTCTTTATGGTGCAACAAAGCATTAAGCCATACATAATTATTCCATAATATTCTAATATTCACACCAACAATGATACTGAGATGGCTGGCTTACAAAAACATGAATGCAAAGTGGACAATACATTTTTGAAAGATGTTTTTACTGTTATTTATGATTAATTTAATTTCTGTCATGACAACTCTCAGGGGGTTTGGCGTGGTAATGTACATGACAATGTTAATGTATTTGGTCTTGGGAAAATAGATCTGTTACGCTGCTGCGGCAGAACAAGTACCGAGACTTGCTACTGCCAATACATCCATAACATGCTGATGTTGAGCATGTAAGAAATACTGTTGCACATATATCATATAGAAATAACCCCCATATATAACATACATGAATCACCCCGTAGAAGATCTATACAGGTGGAGCTGGGGAGGTGGAGGGTTTCTGAAGTGCGCTGAAACTGCTACAGCAAGCACTAGCCAAGTATTTGAATGTTGAGCAGCAAACTCATTGGCTGCTGATAAAAAAAAGAACCAATCAGCTGAGCCATGTGATGATGTCATTATGTCAGATTGAGTTTGACCTATCGGACTGCGCCATCTAGAGTTTCATGCAAGAACTTTGGATGTGTCCTTGGAACTCTTGAATTATACTGTAATTATAATAAGTATAGTAAACAGAGCAAAAATCTACTTTAATATTATGGCAACACAATTAGTCTTCCTTTTATTTGATATTTTTATTATTCATGTAAATAATTATTCTACCCAATATTTGTTCACAAAGCTTTCAAGACAATCATGTATTTTATTGTATTCATCCAAGTTCAGCATGAAAAAAATACATCAAGGTGTGTGTAAGTAAATGAGATGAACAAAACAATTAATTAATTGCCATTATTCATATTACAATTCATGTTGTCCCTACTGTCAGTAAATCATCTGCAAATCAGGCCGAGGGTTGATACTGAGGGACACATTTTGAGTTGTAAGAAGGAAATTAGATCCTGTGTGTGCCAAACACATAAATCTGAGGTGTGTGTGTGAGCGAGGACGGCCTATTAGCAAGAGGTTTATGTACAGGCCAGCGTTGCCTTGGGCCAGATATTTCATACTGGCTGGAGTCTGGGTCAGTGGAGAGCCGTGTTTTGTTCATTCTGCCTTCAGGCTTTGTAACTTCCTCCTGTGCTCCTTGTACTCGCTTCTCTTTCCTTGCCTCTTTTTCAGTCAGAGTACATATAAAAGTGAGTCGTTAAGGATTGAACAGCACCTGAGGCATGCTAATGTAAATTTCAAGGTGCTGTTCACCTCTTGGACAATATTAAATGGACAAAATAAAATGTTACTTAGGGGTGGAACCATAATAGAACAAGCAAGCAGAATGGCAAATAGGCTTTGAAAATGGGCGGGACTTAGTGGCCTGGACATTTGCCTGGATCTTGTCGCCGTTACAAGTTAAAGATTAAGGGGTGGTTGATATATGATGATCAAACATCCACAATATATTTGCAATTATCTTGCTGGTGATAAAAAACAAAACAAAAAAACTTTGCTAACTAACCAAGGCTTTTTTAAACTTGACACTGGATATTTAAAATGCAACCACCCGCAGCTTGAAAATACCCAGTCAAGCCAGCTGCGACTAAAATACTGCTTATTAAAATAATTACGGTAATTTACAGGAAGAGCAAAGAGAGGCGCTTTGTGTTTCTTTCAATGAATTTGATCAGCAAGTATTCACATAATGACAAAACATTATACCTTAAATTAGGAGTTCATTGTTTTTGTACATTAAAGTGCCCCTATTATGCCTAATATTACCTTTCATGCAGTGTGTCATGTAGCAGTATGTGAACATAAACTTTCTGCAAAGTTGTGAAGCCGAAAGTGCACGATATGTAAAGTTATTGTCTATTAAAAAAAAAAGAGTCGGCTCGCAATCGCCTAAACGAGTCGAATTCGAATCTTATTCTGTTACGGCTGTACGTCACGAAGTAACACATTTGCATAATGTCCGCCCATGGCTGTCATTCACACTGTACGCGGTAGACCAATCACAAAGGACTGCGCCATCTGACCAATCACAGCAGCGAGGGCTCACGGAAAGGAGGGGTTTAGAGAGACTGATTCTTTGAACTGCTTTGCACAAGTCGTTTAGGAATAGTTTAGAAATGAGGTCAAATTAAAGCTATTTTTTGAGAAAACTAAAGTGTTTTTTGACCTTGGATGCATGTAAACCTGTTTTAGGACACTCATAAAACAATATTAGCAACCTTAAAAATGGCATAATAGGGGCACTTTAACACTGTCTTACTGTAACAGTATCCTATAGTCAGCAGCATTTTAAGGAATAGCGCAGATGTTATTTGAAAATTATGTCACCACTTCAATTTGTTCCCTTAAAAATTTGTGGTATTATCCATTTTATAAAGTGTTTTTGCAAACATATAAGTAAATATTTATTTTTATTGCCAAGTATTGTTAAAACTATTATTTTAAACTATATTTTACTTCTTGTTCATCCTCTGATTGAAAAAGAAAAGACAGTTTAAAAAAAAATCTATATAAATTGGTTAAAATTACTTCCTGTTGATGATGTTTTAATAATATAAGGTAATTTAAATTTAATCTGAAACACCCCAAGCAGTATTTGCATGGTACTTCAAGGTACAGAAATTAGTTTAAAAATGTACCTAATTTTGTATCTAATATTTAATATTTACAGTTTCATCTAATATTTAGATTGTGTTTTATTTCAGCTTCACTTCAATGAACAAAAATGATTTTAAATAGTAAAAATATATGTAAGTATTGTTATATTGTTTCAAAAAACTAATATTATTTTAAACTATATATTTACAGTTTTACTTGTGTAAAGACACAATTTAAAATATCTGACATTTCCTATAATGACTTCATATCGATGATGTTTTAGTAACACAGGATCATTTAAATTTAATCTGAAAACAAACCAGATACTTAGTATTTACATGGTACTTCAAGATACAAAGCCAAAACATATGGAACAGCCATAGCATTTTTGGTACTTTTTTAGCAAAAAGCCTGCAACGCGTCAGGCAACATCACAGCCACAGGCTAAAACCTTCATACTACAACAAGCACCTCTCTTCTTATCTTGAATACACAGGAGAGTTTATAAAGGTGTATTGCTCACAGTCTCTAGCTAACACACTATGCAATAAACAAAGCCCCTGACAGAATAGATCTATTCCACAGTAAATATTTTCATCCATTCCCTCAAGCTCTATGCTTTATCGCTGTGTTCTGTCATAAACAAGAATTTACCTTAGGAGTACCAGTAGTGCCGGAGGTGTACAGGACGTACAGAGGATGATGAGCGGGGACGGACACACAATCGTGAGGGCGGGCAGTGGCCATTTCCTCCTCCCAGTCCAAGCTCAGGTCAGGACGCATAGACACCTTTTCCTGAGGGAAAAACACCAGTGCTTAGGAACAGGATGATTAGAGATTGATTTCCTAAAACAAGAAAATTCTGTTATCATTTATTCACCCTCATGTCATTCCAAACCTGTAAGAGTTTCTTTCTTTTGTGGAACATAGAAGATATTTTGAAGAATATTGGTAACCAAAAGGTTTCTGTTCCCAATGGCTTCCATTATATGTATTATATGCAATCAGTGCGATCTAAAACTGTTTGGTTACCAACATTCTTCAAAACAGTCACACAGGTTTGGAACGACATCAGGGTGAGTAAATGATGACAGATTTGTTTGGGTGGACTATCACTTTAAAAAAACAAATCGCTCAGGCAAGGCAGTAGTGCTAATTTAGTATTATTTATATACTTTTATAGTTTTTATTAATATTTTGAGTTAGCTTTTAGTTTAATATTTTCTGTTTTCATTTCAGTTTTCATGAGTCATTCCGTAGTGCTTTTGCCAATTTTATTAGTTTTTGTTTTTTAATAGTTTTAATTTATCTTTATTTCAGATTTTGTTTAGTTTTATTTCAGTTAGTAACTTTATTACTTCATTTATTACTTCATTTCATCTAATATTTATAGTTTCATTTATTATTTATATTTCATTTTAGCTTTATTTCAATTAGCAAAAATGTTTTAGTCCTACTTTTTTTAATCCAGGCAGAAGTAAAAATTATTTTGCTCCAATTTTTGGGGAAATCCAAAGTGTCTAAGGTGCCTAAAAGGAATAGTTCACCTACAAAAAAAAATGTTGCCATGATTTATGCATGCTGATACTGTTTCAAAGCTGTATGATTTCCTCTTTTTTCTACCTTTCTTTTAGGCAAACCCATTTTATTTTAAGTCATATGGACCACTTGGGGGTTTCACTGCTCCAACAAATCTCAAAAAGCATGGGTTTCGCTGGATTAGTGTGTTTTTTTGGTATTTGTTGTGTGAACTCCAATCAAGTAGTTCTGAATATTCTAAAATCTTCTGTAAATTGGATCCTACCATGTAGAAATCTTCTAAGAACTAATGCAATGTGTACTCTGAGTGTGTTCTTCTGGTGCTGGCAAATTCTCCCCTCGCATATGATTTTAACTCAAATATTTCCAAGATGTGTTCGTCTTCACCAACCATGCGGGATTTATCCTGTATCCCAAACCGCTGGAAAATCAAAAAGCTATTTGCTAACAGTTTCCATGACAACACAGGATGAAGCTTAAGTAATTCCCTGCGTTGAGAAATCAACATACTGATTCTAGATGTCGCAACATGAGAAAACTCATTTAAGAGACATTAAAACAGGAAAAATACTCTACAGCTTGTCAAAATGCTGAAAGCTTGAACACTTGATTTCCTAATAATTTTTTGAGTGGTATGTTATTGCAGCTATAAAAATGACTAACTTCCTCCTACAATGATTGATATTGGTTAAGTGCCAGCCTCCTTGAGAAAAAGGACGTCAGGGTTGAATTTTGAGGTACTCTCTTTTAGAAAGGACACCACATTTGCATTTTTATTCTCTCACTGCATTATCTTCTCTTTTAACAGTTAATAGGCAGCGGAAAGTGTGCTAGTTTGATAATGAGACTGGCGTCCAGGTGCTGTGGGGTTTCTGGGAGCTCACCATGCTGGGACGGTTGTAGATGAGGACTTTGTGTGGTTTGTGACTGCTGAGCTCCAGAGCTTTCTCTACCAGGGGAATGTACTCCACTCTTCTGCCCGGCTCGATGCCAAATGATGCTGTCACCAGCAACTTGGGCTGTGGGGGAAATAATGATTTAAGAGTTGAAGTGGATTTCGCAATCTCAGCAGATATATGCATTTATAAAAATAGTTTTTTGTTATTAATTTTCATAAAAAAAAAAACAACAATGGCTTGCCTTAGCATGGTCAATACGGACGGAGAGCTCTTTGGAGGCAAATCCTCCAAATATGAGGCTGTGGGTGGCACCAATACGGGCACATGCCAGCATGGTGAACATGGCCTGAGGAACCATGGGCATATAGATCACCACCAGGTCACCCGTCTTCACACCTTGCCTCACCAGGACACCCGCCAACCTGGACACCTACAAAAAGGGGTGTTGTGTGGATGCTAAATTTTATGGACAAACTGGAGTCATATTAATCAAAACATCAAACTGGTCCAGCATTTTGGAAGAGGAAGAAGATTATTGTTTTCAAAGGCTCAAGATGTGGTCAGATTTAACATTGTTTGGCAAATTTTCTTAGACAAAATCCAGTCATTTCAACATCTTGTGAATTCCTACTGAAATGACTGATAAGGTTCAAGTTGGTCATGCTTGTGAATTCTGAATAACAATACCTTCATACATCGCTACACTATTTAAAATAAATAAAATTGTGCCTGTCAAATGTTGCTAATGTGACCGCATTTCCAGTGTTTTACCTGCTCCTGCACTTCTCTGTATGTGATGACCTGTTTAGTGCCGGTAACCGGACTGTCATAAATGACAGCTGCTTGATCACCTCTTCCATTCTCCACATGCCGATCAACAGCATTATAACACATGTTCAGCTTTCCTCCAACAAACCTAGAATGAAAACAGATGAATAGTTTAACTACTAAACTAAACCTAACACTCATATTACCATACCTTAATCATGATGAAAATGAATAAAATACATTTAGCATCATGCACTACTCATTATTCATTTCAATATAGTGTAACATTGCCTGTCCAGTTTTTCAGCGGCCTTGGTTCCAGAAGTATTTTTCCCATTAGTTTTTATTTTTGCCAAATATTGTATACACTAATATTTAAGCTTGGGGAAACTGACACTTTGTCATTCACGTTTCATGGGAGTAGGTGAGCGCCAAGGAGTTATTAGGAGTGATTTGATTTGCAGAATCATAGGTAATGTAGTTTTCAACCAATACCCCTATGGAAAATGAATGGGATTTTTACTACTCTATATACATAGACATTAAACATTTTGACCCTCCAAGACACTAGATGGCAGTAATTCATTTGAAAAGCAAAATATACATCAATACATGTCTCAGATGACAGAATCGAGGGAAATTCTCAATGATTCTCATTCATTCAATGTCTATCCACAGCTCACTAAGAACTGAGTTTACCACCATAAACCCAAAGTCACTATGTGCAACTGCTAAAATAAAAAATATGAAAAACCTGTCTTGAATATGTATTAGATGACCCCTATAATGTTACTAAGATTAGGAAACAAAAACAAATCCCTAAAAAAAGTGGGCTCACATTCTATGCGTTTCGTCTGCGCTGTTTTTGATTGGTCTAGACAAGCATGCGACGTTATTCCGTTGCATCGCGTTCCATTAGCGTCGCGTTTTTAAAAGTGGGCGCGTCATGTTAAAAGGATTACGATTTCAATTGTCCCTGAATATTAAAGTATTGTTTACTCTCCCTGATTTTACAAACACTCCGACTTCCCCTCTTCACCATTGACTCACTCTCTCTCTTTTCAGTTAAACTCAAAAGTTGTTATGCAGAATTACAGGGACTGCAGTCACTATTCACTTTCATAACATTTTTTCTTCCATGCAATGAAAGCGAATGGTGACTGAGGCTGTCATTGCCCCTCTATTGTTCACTATTTATTGGTGAACTATCCCTTTAAAAACAGCCCGAGACCCCTGCTTTCACTTCAACTGTTACCGTTGACTGCTATGTCAACGCCCCCTAATGTATATGATGTACTTACCATTTTGGAAACACTGTATCCGTTTTATCCAGAGTCTGAGTCCACTGTTCAAACCAAGTGATACCTTCTGCCGCTTCACTCCAGAACTTCTCGGGTTTGTCACGTGCCAGGCCAAACGCGTCTTCATATGTGTATTTAGATGAAAATGCACGAATACAATGTTTCCTGTATATGTTAAAAGTTATGTTTGGCGTATAAACCAGCGGTTTACACCCATTCCAGATATTTGTCTTTACCTTTTGCAGGTAACACGGTCCAAACACACCTGTGCATGAAAACCTCAGACCCAACAAACATCTTGAACCTACAGCACTCACTGTTTTGTTACTTTCCTTAACTCTAGACACCGTTACATTTCCAATGTAGATGTGTTTTAAGCGCGTAGTTTGGTAAAGACGCATGTTTGTTGTGTTTTCTATTCGTTATCGCGTCGCTTCAGCTCCAGTGTTTGCTGACAGAAGTGAGCTGCACATTTCTCAACTCAAAAATGGCCGCTCAATACTTCAGATCACAGCCAGAGGCCACTCCAAGATTCCGCAATCCATGCAATGTGATCGTTACGTAATGTTGGGGCTTTCTGAGGTGTCCTGCATGATTTATGAAACACAATGTTAAGCAATGCTATAGTCTGCATATAAATGCTTTTGCGAAAATAGCCTATTCCAGGAGTTTTCACACTTTTTAATGCAAAGAACCTTCAAATATGAAGGCAGCAATATATTTTCATTTATGCAGGCCAATTCAAACTGTTTAAGAACAAATGTTATGTGTGATATTAAACCAGACATATGAAATAAAAATAAAAAAGTTTGCATACTGTATTTGTTGAGTATTATATTTGATACATCAGACTTTTATGGCTCATACAGTATTATTACAGTATATAGAAGATTATGGAGCTCATAAGCAGTTTTATTCAGAGGCCAAAACTCAGAGAAAATGGAATTTGGTAGAGTTTCTGATATTTATACGGCCAAAAAGTTAGATGGAATTTTGATGAGATTCTATAACAGTGTAGCACACTACTAAAGTGCATATACCTAATATGTCTTAGTAGGATGATATATAAATGCTTAGTTTTATAATTAAAGCTAGGCTATGTAGTTTTTATTGTTGTGCCAAAATATATAGGCCTAATGCAATGCAATTATGATTGAGAGGTACAAATAAACATTACTCAAAAGCCTGTTGTATCATATTTGATACTCACACTTCAACATGATATAAATGTTCTTCTTGAAATATTAATAACAATAAAAAAGATTTCACAGCAAAAAAACAT
Source organism: Schizothorax lantsangensis (assembly GCA_027422415.1). Taxonomy (NCBI): domain Eukaryota; kingdom Metazoa; phylum Chordata; class Actinopteri; order Cypriniformes; family Cyprinidae; genus Schizothorax; species Schizothorax lantsangensis. Next base: position 12,901,566 of record CM049849.1, read on the forward strand.
GTGTACCATGACCTGAATAAGGGGAAATATATAGAATGATACTAAAAGCCCTTTCACTTACTAAACTGTATAAACTATCAATCAGAATTCAGAAGGCATGTATATTGTGTGCAGTTTTATACCATGTTTATAATTAAGAGACCAAATTAGTGTATCAGATAGAATAGGGTTAAAAAGACAACGTGGTTTCCAAAATTAATCTGGCTGTTATATTGTCACTGAAATGTTCCACTGACCCCCTTAGCACACTATTGTGCCCCCCTGGCTTACAGTCAAATCAATAACACAGAAAGAGATTGTATTGGAAAATCATGTTGCCTGGTTAATGAGGGCCCATGATAATAAATGCAATAAATTGGGTGCATTGGGATTGAAGTCTCTCCAACCTGTACTGTACCCCATCTTTACACACTTGCGGTTTGTCTTCAGATGTTTGGAACCAATCATGAATACTAAATGCTTAAATATGGAAGTAAGGGAACCTAATAGAGTCTGGATATTTATTGCTAATATTGGTATAATCTACATTATAATCTTCTCTTCTCCATGTCTGGGGTCCTGTCTCTCTTGTTCCAAATGGAATACTACAGTACTCATTGAAAAATGTGTAGTATACTGCTTAGTATTTCTTTCAGAAAAAGTATGTAAAAAATAAAGCATTAAATGACAATAAATCATAACCCAATCACAAGTCTAATTCAGTATTTCCAGTTATCTTCATGTTTAATCTTAAAGGAATAGTTCACCCAAAAATGAAATTTTGCTGAAAATTGACTCACTTTTAGGTCATCCAAGATTCAAATGAGTTTCTTTCTTTGTCGAAGCAGATTTGGAGAAATTTAGCTTTACGTAATTTTCTTACCAATGGATCCACACAACTCCAATCCATCAATCAATGTCTTGTGAAGTGAAAAGCTGCCCATTTGTAATAAACAAACTTATCATTAAGACATTCTTAACTTTAAATGGTAGTTTCTGGTTAAAATTACTCTATCCGTATTAATATTGATTTTGGATTTTTTTTTTTTACGCTTCCTTTAAATGTAGGTATACATTTTAGAGAGATAATATTACTTCACATTTATTTGTCACACTGGAAATTGATTAAGTGCACTGCATTGTGGGATACACTCTCAGTAAAGTCTGTAAAATAGGGCCCAATGTAGTGTTAAATGAAGGATTTTTTTCTGTATTGATTTTTAGAGGTGTTTATCTGTATTTGAATGACTGTATAATTGAATTACTGTTGTGTTTTAGGGTTAAAGGAAATGTCCATAAACCATTAGCAGTAGCTTTTCTATTTTCTATGGATTTTTCTCTCCAGTATTCTACATAATGTACACATTTAGTTAAAAATAATAGATCATCTGGGTATTCCATTCATGTAGAACATTTATACCCACTGTCTACTTTCATAATGTAAAAGAACAGCTCGGAAATTCTGCAAAATATCTCCTTTTGCATTTCACAGAAGAAAGAAATTCATACAGGTTCAGAAAGACACAAGGATGAGTAAATGATAACAGAATTAAATTTTTGAGTGAACTATTCCTTTCAGATGCTACTAAACGATTTCAGAGGCAATGACTTCTCCATGGCTCTCGTAAGACTACCAGCCATTTCTGTCAGTAATGCCTGTGTCCATACCCCTCTCTGACTGCAGTCCCATTTTAACTGTGCAGCCTGGACACTGTGATTGAGTCATTCATCAATCTTGCTGGCAGTTAAGGGATGATGTGATTTACAAGTCGCTTGTGCAATGTTTTCTGTTAGAGTGGCTGAGGCGATTAATGCTAAGTGGTCCCAGTCCTGTGTGGCAGATTGTCTGTACACAGATTATGAAGTGAATTGCTCAGGATTTAATAGAGCTGAATAAGATAAATATATCTTGCGGTATGATGCACATTACCAGATTGGTGACATTTAGCCTTTTTTTTGGTGCAAAACAATGATGTAACCAACTAAAAGGATAAAAGGCTGGTAAAGAAATAACTACACTGTGGATTCTGCTGAAAAATGTATATACAGGGCACATCATCCATTTCTAATATTAGTTTATATTTTTTATAGGTTCCCTGAGGTCCACTTGTAATGTAAGTAAATGTTTTTGTTTGTGCAAACTCCCATGTTATTTTATTTGTTCATATCCTTTTTAGATTTAAATCAAACACCCTCTTTGCATGTGCTGTCTTAGAATAATATGCAGAGCTGTAGGTGCTACACACAGCCAGAAACAGCACAAGACTTCATGATTTGTTAAGGTAAGTTTACACAACATGCCAGGCTAGTAGTTGGCAATGTCACTTTGTAAAGAAACACTACATGCTCCTTCATCAAGTCTCATCTTTATTTCTTCTGGTTCTTCAGGAATAACAGCGTCTGTCCAGATTTCTCCTCTTTATCTTTGTGAATGGGCGGAAGAAGTTTCTGAATACCTAGTAAGGAGTGTCTAACATCAGAAGTTCAGTAAATAATAGTCTTATTTCAGTAAATGTTCTTACTTGACATGGGGACGTTTTCTGTTCTTGTCGTTCCAGTGTCTTTTATCTCAAAAGATCAAGGTAAATTCCATTCCTTATAACCCTTTTTAACAAAATCATCTTGTGCTGAATGATCAAATTACTCCATAAGTGTCTCTGTTCTGTCTGGTATCTGGCATTCACCTCAACACGCTGATCTCCATTTGCATGTATTTGTTTTAGGTTTTGCATTCTCAATAGCCTTGCTGAGTGTCTTCATCTCTGATCTGCATTCAGCAAGCACATCACACAAACTGCACATTAATTTCCTCCCTGTGTTGCAGGATTCTAGGCAAGAATCGAGCCTTGGAACTTAATGCCCGTCTACTTGCTCCCAGCGCCAATTTGTCAGGAGGACTTTCTAAAACAGAGCTATTCATATTGCTATAACTCTTTCTCTCTCTGGGAGTAATAGCACAGACATTGTTTGACTGGAAATATTTATTTTTACTTTGTCTGGCCTGTTGTCTGCTGCCCTGATGTGAACATGTGGGAGGTTATCAGTGATACTCTGATGTAAAGGCACTCGTGGTGCATTATGTAAGAGATTTGATGAGTGGCAATTTAATTACAGCTGAAGCTGATGGACAGCCACTCTCGCATGGGTTTTGGTTTTGAGTCTGTCATGATGAGAGAGCAAGATGGGCGTGAAATGATGGCTGAAAATTGATAGTGAAAAAAAGACATGATTATACACAGAAAAAAATTAGTGTAGGATTTACTTTGAAATGATTTTCACTCAAAAACTGCTATCAAATTTCACAAATAATTACAAAGAGATGGCAAGCAAAACAAAGAATCAAACATGAAATTGATGTAATAAGGCTAAAAGAGCATTTTCTTGTACATACTGCAATCTTTGAAAAATAAATTGACAATTTGGTCAATTTTACACACTGCAGGGTTTTATTTGGGCAGATAAGTAATGAGTTTGGTTATATTAAAGGAATATTCTGAGTTGAGCTCAATTAACAGCATTTTTGGCATAATGATTTTGATAACCACAAAAATTCATTTCGACTCCTCCCTTTCATTATAAAAGAAGAAAAAATCTGTCTACAGTGAGACACTTACAATGTAAGTAATTGGGACTATTTTTCAAGGGTTTAAAAGCAGAAATGTGAAGCTCATCATATCATAAACATATTCTTCTCAAAACCCATGTATCACTTGAGCTGTAAAATTATTTAAATCATTGTTTTTGTGGTGCTACAATACTGTCACACTGTCATAGCAACAAAGTTGTAAATTTGGATCTAACTTCACACAGTAAAGGACAGTAAGCTATTTTAGCACAATAAAATCCTGTTAACATTTATAGTGTTTGCTTCTTGTGACTAACGTACGTCTTACAATGCTGTCAGACTTTGTATATTCCTTTATTATCACCTTCAGGTCACTGTCAGACAATATTCCATCTGCTGATAAAATACATGATTAATTAAGTCTGCGCTGCTGTGGGTTAAGCCCAGGTTAAACAGCTGTTATTATTTTGCAACCTCAAGTTGTGATCATATTCATTAAACTTCATGAGCAAAAAAGGTCCACTGTCTATTGTCATTAGTGTAGTGATGTATGAAGCACAGTTCACACAGAAGTCACTTTCAATGAAACTCTCAATTGCATAGATTTCTATTAAAATTACCGTATTTAACCCACAAAATTTTGCAGAGCTAAAATAAATGTGCTTGCACCTTTAGTGACAAAACAAGCAAAAATATAGATTTTTACATTTTATGATAAATGTTTGTTCAAATCCTTAACCCAAAATATGAGGAACAGTAATAGTGACACTTGCTTTAACAAACAGCACTAAAAAGGGCACACAAGCAGGCCATGTTTGACATATCTGAATATCACAACGACATGCTGTTTGGTGTGTTTTCTAAGACGTGTCAAAGCAACACGTACGCTTCCATTCATCATGAATCAGACAACAACATCTGCCTCTGCCACGCTAAACAGGGGAAAAATAACAAAAGCGAGCTGTCTCTCAAGCACGCATATGTTAGCTAACAGCAGCCGTCTTGTATCTGCCCCTTCAAGCCACTTTCATCTCTCGATACGCTGTCCTTGCACCGAACACGACTCTGTTTGAAAGGAGTCCTACAGGGATGTAGTGTCATGTTCCAAAACTTCCTGACAGCCAAATGACTAGGTGCTGTTTTCTTGAGGAAAGTGCAGATACATCGAATGAACCGGAGTATTTCTATACTGAATAATAAGGCAGCTCTTCCTTTGAGTCTTCTGTTTAAAACAAGCTGAAATAAGGCATGGAGACAAAAGGTGGCATCTTTGCTAAAGGCCACAGATTAAACTGAGTCCTCACTTGTTGCTTTACACCCACGTCATACAACTGTGTGACATTCAGGATTTAATTGAAAATGCCTTTTAAATCCTTGAATTTGAATAGGATTTGAATTGAGGTAGTACAGGATGCAGAACTGTTAGTCATATTTAGTGTAGGCAGTCAAATTATGAAATTCATACAAATTAATACATTTTAAAATTCTTATTATTTTATATTTAATTAATTACCGGTAATAAAAAATAAATATTTCAATATAAAATTGTAAATTAAATTTTAAAAAAATTGTTTTATAAAAACTTTATATACAGGAACACATACACGGTGAATCTATATATATATATATATATATATATATATAATATTCTAATGTTCTGATTTGCTGCTACAATTTCTTTCAGGTTTCTTTGATGAATAGAAAGTTCAGAAGAACAGCATTTATCTGAAATAGTAATATTATAAATGTCTTTATCATCACTTTTGATCAATTTAAAGCATCCTTGCTAAATAAAAGTATTAATTTCTATACTTTTAAAATTATACTGACTCTAAGCTTTTGAATGGTATAGTGTTTAATATTACAAAAGCTTTTTATTTCAGATAAATGCTGATCTTTGGATCTTTCTATTCATCAAAGAAAAACATTTACTCAACTGTTTTAAATATTGGTAATATAATAAATATTTCTTGAACAGCAAATCAGCATATTAGAATGATTTCTGAAGGATCATGTGACACCAAAGACTGAAATAATGATGCTGAAAATTTAGCTTTGATCACAATAAATTACATTTAAAATACATTCAAATAGAAAGTAGTTGTTTAAAATATTTCACAATATTACTGCTTTTGCTGTATTTTGGATCAAATAAATGCAGGCTTGGTGAGCAGAAGAGAATTCTTTAAAAAAACATAAAAACATTACAATACAAATATATAAACTAGGAAATGCATTGTGCGTATCAGGGAATAATGTTTATGATTTGTGACTATGTTACATTTCTTAGAATTGAGTAAATTCCTCATCCTGTCATTCCAGTTGATAAACATTCTGTTGGACGTGTCTAATTTGAATCTAATTCTAACAGCTCATTTTTTAATTCTGAAATTTGCTCAACCCTGACCTACATACAGGCCTACAATAACACATTTCAGAGAAATATGAATCAGAGTTGTTATGCTCATGCGAGCTACTACAGTATACACATAACCTTAAAATAGTCTCTTCTCTCCACTTCTCTCCTTCTGTTTGCTCTCAAACATCCCTGACAGTTTGCTCTCATATCTGTGCATCCATTCAGAAATCAATTCATTCTCATCGGGAACGCTTCCCATTGCACTCTGTTCATCTGACTTTTTTCCAGAGGCTGTGTCCCATATGGCCATGAGAGCGTAATCTCCCTGTGGCCTCTTTCTCTCTGGCTTTAAGCCCTCCATCCATCCCATTAGTTACTACCACTGCACATCTGTCTGCAGCTGGAGGACTGACAGTGCAATCCATCGGTGTTGTTATTTCTGAAACCAGCTTGCAAACTGCAACTTTGAAGCATCTGAATTTTCTTAAAGGAATAGTTCACCTGAAAATGTTTATTCTGTCTTCAGTTTACTCATGAGCAAAGTGTTATCTAATCATGAAAAAAGTTATAGTACAACTCTCTCCAGTTGGCTGTTACAGTCCTAAATAATGAGCAAAGTTCACAATTATGAAAGCATGTAATAAACTGGAGAAAAGCTGCCAAAGACTTGTCTAGTGCTCGTAATTACTTTCACTGTGAAGTTGAACAGCAGACACCAAACAATATGAAATACAGGCCTTGCATTCATACTGCAGGGAGCAAATTAGTGTTAGGTGCCACAGTGTCTAGTGCTTTAGCTGCTGCTGTCAGTTCACTGTGAAGGTCATGGGTTGTGCATGGGATTTGCCTCTGAATAATTTAAGTCTTGTGTTTAACCCTGTGCACTGAGATGCAGGGGTTCAGAGCTCTTGACTATATTCATGGAGATTAATGTAAACCCTCATCAGGATGATTCTAATCGCTATACTGCTGCTATATGAGCTGGGAAGATCTAATACAGCATTGTTGCTCCATTCAAAGCATATGATTCTTATTTAATATTTGAGGTTGGTAGCAGTAAAAATGTTTGAAAACTAACAAATATGACATTGTAAGTCTTGCATATCCTGCACTCATGAACACCCATGAACATAAAACAGATACAAGGAGACAAGCTGAAATTGAATTAAATTGAAATTTAAACTGCTCCACCATATTCCTCTTTTCATTATGAATTAGATTTATTAATGAGTGTAACAAATAGAATGAATACATTTGATTTATTGATTTGCACAACGTTCAAGCATTAGAAATTAATCTTTTTGAAAGTCAGATTTAAATTGCACTTTTAATGAAATGCAAATTTTAAACATGTTATTTGATTCACAATCTGATTTTTGTCAATCATTAAAAAAAATGTAATTGAATGTACGTCATTTTAATTTAAACATAATTTCTACTACAAAATTTAAATATATTATTCCACATTCAACAAGTTTATATTTAATTTTCATCAAATTTGCATTTAAATTTTAAATGTCTATAATAATTTTATACGAAGATTGATAAGTAAAAGAATTTAAAATGTTATACTTCTGATTTTTTGTATGTTTGATGAGCCTTAGATTTTAAACATACGAATGATGCATTGTTATTATGTATTGTTCAACAACCATTAAAATGTATTTTAAATGTTAAATTTAACAATGATCCATTCGACAAGAGTTACAACTTTTTATTCTGAAGGTTTTATTTATCCAGGTTAAACAGCATCAGAAGGTCTGATCTACACTGCACATTTAACAAGACTACATTTTAGGTAGATTTTAAATATTGGATTTATTTCTGGTTCAATAAGCATTTCAAATTGAAATTTTAACTGTCTGGTTTACTTTACTTGTCAATCATCAGAATTTTTAAATTCTAATGAAACTAATTAAACTCTTTATTTAAACATTACTTCTTCCAGAAACTTAACATTTTAAATAACTTATTCCACATTCAACAAAGGTTAGAAATTAACATTTACATTTTTAAAGTCTGATTTTAATGAGCATTAGAATTTGAAACGTTCATCCCTGTTCATTCATATTCAAAATGAAATGTACATTTTAAACATCCGCATTACAGCCAAATCAAAAATTATTCAGACACTAGATATCATTTTGGATATCTTTTTAGGGGTGCAGGACACTATAGATCATTTATGTAAGTGAGAATATCAAAATAAAGTAAACTGTGACATATTATACCCAAAAACTCTTAATACAGAGGACTACCAGTAAAACTGATAAAAATTTGGGACCAAAAATTATTCATACACTTTGACTTGACCATGTTTTGCTTAAGTGTTTTTCTTTAATTGCTAATACGACCTTTTCACACCACAGACTGAATAAAATTAAGCATCTAATTGTGTACATAAATTTATCAGCTGACAGCTATTCAGCCAAATTCATTATACAGGGCCTACCTTTAGCCTATCTGACATCAAGATGAATCTGTTCTGACACAGTTTAACTCTGAGTTCTTGTCACATTTTATTACCATTTTCTACACTATAGCGAATAAACTGAGATAATGAGAGAAATGCTGAAGGTGTCTGAATAAATGTATTGTTCAACAACCATTAGACACTTTAATTTTAAATATCTGATTTAACCAATGCTCTTCAAGCATTAAAACTTTACATTTTAAACGTCTTATATGTATCCACGTTCAACAAGCTTACGCAAATGTACAACTCAATTCTAAACGCAGCGTGCAGACACTGCATCTCCATCTGATTTATCCCATTCAAAACCGTCCGCTACACCAGCAGCGAGTGGTAAATAACCCCGTCCCCCTCCCAACCACTCCCATCACCCGCACAGGCTCCAATCCGCGCTCGCTCGCTCTCTCCGCCGCTCCAGTGCGCGCTGATGCCGCAGCTCCAGTCTCTCTCCTCTCTCTCTCTGATAATAACACAGCACAGTCATGGCGACAGTGACAGTCCTACCGCTCGTCCTGGAGCGAGGTGAGTACTGCCAAACGCACATTCATTCAGTCCTCGCTGCTGAAGCGAAGCTCGTGCGCAATTCGTTTGTCGGATTGTTTTGTATTGTTGGACTTGTCTCATGGGCTGTTGATGTTTTGGTGATGTTGCCTTCTCGGTTCGGTGTCCGTCAGGTGTATGATGGTGAAGATGACGGTGATGCACAGAACACACTCTGTGCTTCAGGATCCATTAGTGTGTGTGATGGTCATTGTGTATTCGGTTTATTTTAATAAAGCACTTTAGGCACTCGTTTGATACATACACTTTGCTGATGCTCAAAGCAGCGCTGTGTGTTTTCTTTAGTATTTTGTCCTTATTTCACTTTACAGAACTTCTCAGCGTGCGAAACTGAATTCGAGGCTGTTGTTTATATACTTCAATACTTCAATAATCTACTGTACGCGCGATGCTGAAAGAAGAAATGTCATGTGGATAAAAGCTTGTCTTATGGTTGTAACCTTGTCGTGTCTTTGTTTATTATCTGACCTGTCAGAGCAGCCTGAGTGCAGCAATGGGGGCCGATATGCGTTTAAATAGCCAACAAATGAATTGCGTTTCATTTATGTACGGTTATACACCAGGTCAATAGTAGCCTAAGGAAACTCAAACCATTTAAGCGTCCCCCAAGCAAAGCGATGGAGAGATATTTTTAGAGAAATAAGACACCTCTGGCATGTGCGCGCGACGCGCTTTGGATATGTGGAAACTGTATATTGCTTCAAAACTAGCGATGTCCGATTGGTGAACGAATTGTTGTTTCGAGTCGGATCTTTACAACGAATCAACTGAACCGACTCACAAACACTGTCTGAACGATTCGTTCGCGATTCTCGAAATATCTCCCTGACTCGTTGAACCGAGAACCAACGAGTGAACTGATGGTAAGAGCATGCCAAAATGTAACAAATCAAACATACTGCTTATGAATTCATTGTATGACAGTTTTATCAACACGTACAGAACAGAAGTTGTTTTAATAAACAGCTTTTTGTTGAAAATTGCAACTTTTTAATCCAAGAGAAACAAGTGAACTAGTTTAATGTACATGTAAACGGTTAGGATATTTAAAACAATATTAATAAAAATTATTATGAGCCAAATCTAGCTTGCCTACATAAACGTAATACACCACACCAGGTTGTCATGTCATGATGACGCAGAAGAATCACTAAATTGTTTTTGGTGAAACTGGTTCTTTTAAATGAACTGATTGAAAGAACCAGTTCATGAGAATTAGTCTCTCTTCCCATGACTAAAACTAGGCTTATTATAATTAAAGATACTGTTTGAACTACAAGCAATACAACCATGACTTTGACAACCTATTTATCCATGTAGAACATTAATAAGATTGTTGTAGGTTTGTCACGTCGCTCAATATGGTTTGATTTGTTTGCTCTGTACATTGTCCAACGTAATAGATCATATAATTAGAGCTAACATGAATCCATTGCATTGTTGTATTGCATTAAAATGTGTTCTCATGATTTTGTATTTTCTTGTAGATTTCATATGGGGAAAGCAGGGCCCAGTAAACACATCTTAACACTGCTGGGTCTATGGGGGGTTAGCTACCCAATCATTTTGCCCGACGGCCCGGGGAGCACACTTTTGAAAACAACCACCTGCATTTTACACTAGAAAACCATACTGGAGAAACCACAAAGGGGGCCCGGTAGTTCTTATTCATTTATATTTTTTAAACAAAACCTCTAGAAGCAATTAAATTTAAGTGGAAACAGATTTGTTTTGGTGATATATTTTGAGCATTACCAGAAACCCAAAGTAATTGTTATGCTTAATGATAGCACATTTAAACAGACAGATTTATGACAGCAGAAATCCAAAACACCACAGGCCTCACATTATTCAACATCTCTTGCAATAAGCATGCTATGCTTGAGGTTATACAGGCATAGAGGAGCTTGAATTGTAGCTATAATTTGATCACAGACAAAATAACCTTGTGTGTCCCTTCATTTTGGGTGCGGCCGGTTAACTGAAGGTTGTGAGATTTTCCTGCTATTGTATTTAAATAACAGATGCTCAAAGATAAGAACCGCTTGCTGTGAGAGTGTTCATTGTGTAATCCAGGACATGTGGAGGGGTCATTTATGTACAGTATAGAAATGCTAATCTAGCGAACTAAAATCAATTAGATACTTTCTCAACATGTGTACAGCATAGACTCACAATCCCATAATAAACTCCATCTTAATTATAGATAAGGATGGAATGCTTGAAAAATGCTTGACACTTGTAGGAAAAAAGTGGATAGTATGTGGAAAACCCAACATGGCGGATGTAGTACGTCTGGTTTGCATTCTTACTATACACACATTCATACCCTATAGAACATACTTTTTTAATGGTTGCAAAGTAGGTTATTTAACAAAAGTAGTACCTACTCAGACAGTATGCAATTTTTTATTCAGCTTACCTCTTCCGTAGTTTTTTCTGACCTTGCGGTCTTCAGAAAACCAATAAATTATGGTACACCATGGGAGAATAAACATTTGAGGAGTTCCTGTATTCCGTACACACATGGAACAATGATTTGGGGGAATCATTGCTGTGTTTAAATGCGGAAATCACACCTAAAACAATGAGTCTTCTTAGACAAAGCCCTCGTGTTATGCTAATATTGGTGTACCTTATAAGTGAAGTTAATCAAATCAGTAAAATCACAAATATAAATGCGATCAAATGTGCCTCCAATTCCTTGTCTATTGAAAATGTCAATATAATTATGTGGGATGCAAACATGGTTCTCTGTGATTAGCATTGCTTGACATATTCCTCTCAAACAATTGTTCAACTTAATAGATTTTCCTCTGCAATGTAAAAGCATTATTTTTGAACTAGATAATTCAGAAGGTGATTTTTTATTAGGCTAACACTGGGTCACATTCCACCCTTGCGTCATACTACAAATATATTAACCTTGCACAAAATAAATGTATTTGTTTTCAAGATCTTGTAAAATCATATTGATTTTAGTTTGTTTTTAAGTCCTCTTTTTCTATTCAGAAAGACAAAATTCATCCGAGTACTTTGCTAAATTAAACATTAAGGGTTCCTCTTTGACATCCTTGAATTTGAACAAATTTCTTTTGGAAGATTTTCAGAGAATATTGACCCGAAACAATATCAAGACAGTCATGAAAGCTATTCACTGGTACAAAAGCTTTGAAGACCATTGGCAACTATAGGATGGTTATATAACTTGTATAATGTACCATTGAATTGTATTGCATAAAATAGCAGTGATATAATCTTTCCTCTAGGCAAAAGCGTTTCTGAACATTTTCTGTCCACTTTAGTCTGTCCATTCGAAGATAAAAGCCCAGACCAGCCTGAGAATGAGATCGAGGGATCATATCTAAGACTATTTTTATCCGAACAAGACCGTCTGTGTCACCAGTAATTGTGTGTATGAAAAAGAGAGTCTAGAAAGACAGACAGTGGTATCAGTCAGACATCAGGGGACAAACGCTCTGTGAGGTCATTTGTGCAGGACTTGCATAGCTTGCCGTCTGAGCTATTATACTGCGAGGTGATTTATGTGCCCTTTGCAGTCGGGAATGTCACAGTTGGGCCAATTACTGATAATTCACAGGGTTTGATAAAGTGAGGTCCTGGGATATGAGCCGGACACCAGAGAAGGGTACTGCGTTAGCTCCTGCTGTTTTGGCAGGCCTGCTGTCCGGAGACCAGCGTTTTCCTCAGGCTTGCCTGACCCGTAAAGAATGGCCGTCTGAATCTGGAAAGCGGCAGATGGCTAGAACTCTCTCAGGCAATTCATTCTGGCATGTAAAATGGTGAAGACAATGCAATCCTCAGGAAAACAGCTCTGTTAGAACTGTGTGAATAGTGTAGAAGTGTCTTGGCTGACCATGATGTCAGTGTTGAAGCTCGTAGCTTTAGAAAACAAAAATTGTAATGTAATGGATGACACATTTTGCTCTGCCTCTGAAACAACTGTCCTTTTTGAGCACTTATACCACAGGGCTTTTGAATGCTTGGATCTGATTGGTTGATGAACATGTGTGTGCAATTGTTTTTCAGGAAAAGGATGGCTAAAGTAGTTCCAGGCAGATCTTGACCCCATTACAGTTCCATATCACTGTGCCAAATGATTTCAGTTACTTCAAAGGTCCTTAAACCTTACAACAACCGACTGCTAGAATCAGATCTACTTTTTTATTTTTTGATTACACTCAGATGTAAGTCACAAGACAAAAATAAACAATGTCGCTACTTCTGTTTCTTCACAACTTGTAGTTAGAACATGGTATGGAAAATTTCGGCTCCTGTTAGCTTTGCAGGTGTTCAGTTGTCAACAAGGATGTCTCCTGGCATACTGCACCCATAAACGATGCTGTGCAATCAATGCTAACATTTGCAGGTGTATGGAGATTAGCAGAGAGGTTCATTTAGCTTGTTTTACGCAGCTGTCTATGCAAATTTGCTAAACAGGCTTTATTTTCATGTACTGTAAAGTGGGAACGTTGACTCATTTATATAATTAACTGTGAATCTCTATGTGCCGCCACGTTCTTGTGATGTCATACACCTGCATATCAGTGGATCAGAGTTGCAGATTGAGGTTGGAAACTGCTGGAGTAAGACATTGGTATTTCCGACTCGCCGAGTTGAATGGAACATTAGCATTATTATTACTGTGATGTTTACCCATGAGACCCTCAACTCTGTGCAGTTAGGTTACATGTGCAAATGATATTGCACTATATAGACAGAGAAGATTATATGAAAGCAGGGACATACTCATTCAAATACTATGCACACAATACCCAGGCAAACCCTCAACTGTGTCTTCAACACAGAAAAATCATTTGCTATGGACTCAGTCCTCGATATTGAATTGTGGGCTGGCGATGTGTACACTTGCCACAATCTTGCCATGGAGATTGATGTCCTTGTTATTAAATCCTGTCTAGAAAGGGAAACCTCCACAGTGCTGAGAGATATGAGTTTTAGTCTCACTTGAAAGACAACACTGAGTACTCTGCAGAGATCTGGTCACTCCTCTAGACAAACAGTGTCTTGCTGCACTTGATTTGCAGTGTTGAGGTTTCTTTGTCCGTTGTAGGTATTAGATTGTGTTTCACAGTATTTATTTATGAGCCTTTCCTCTACCTTTGAAATTACTATAGCATTATACCATTTTTTTATTTAAAAAATGATTGATTTTTGTTGAAAAACTACCAGGTTTTTGTCTGATGATATACATATACCAAGATGTATTTATATTCACTTGTCCATCCTTATCAAGCTAATGGGTTCAAATAGCTATAAAGTAATTAATAATCATGTAAATGAATTCTAGAAGACTGCACTGTGAATATTGAATATAAATTGGAATGCAAAACCTGGTCTGCTGTCAGCCACATTGAACTTCAAATCCTCATAATGAATTACAGTGGGGAGTGTAAAAGGGTCCCCAGAGTAAAGTTTTATTTCTCTTTCAAAGCTCATGAGACCTAACAGAGTTCTCAGTTTCATTGTATTTTACAATTTAAAGGGTTACTCCACCCCAAAATGAATCCAAAATTAATTTTGTCATTAATCACTTACCCCCATGTCGTTCCAAACCTGTAAAAGCTTTGTTCGTCTTCGGAACACAATTTAAGATATTTTGGATGAGAACCGGGAGGCTTGTGACTGTCCCATTGACTGCCAAGTAAATAACACTGTCAAGGCCCAGAAAAGTATGAAAGACATCGTCAAAATAGTCCATCTGCCATCAGTGGTTCAACCGTAATTTTACAAAGCTACAAGAATACTTTTTTGGGGTGGAGTAACCCTTTAAAGTCGACATGAAATAAGAATTCACCCTATCTCAGTTATAGATCTTATTGTGAATGATTTTATTTTTGAAAGCACTTCTCCAATCATTTAGTCCGCTTAAAACCCGACCCCGCAAACTCACGTTCATCTACCTCGATTTTTACGTGCAACACCCACATCTTAAAATCAAATCAACAGCCAATGCATACTAACAGTCCCCAGCCTTCATTTTTTATTTTTCTATAATCCATCATACTTGGATGTACAGTACAAAACAAATACAAAAGAAAAGGTCAGTCACACTTCCATTTCATCGCAACTTGAAAAAAACAATTTATACAATTGCATCCCTACTGAAAAGACAAAACAAATCAACTTAAACAAGCTGGTTTTCTGGTCTTAACTGGTTTAAGTTGGTTTTAGCTGTTTTAAAATGGTCTCACAACCTGGCCAGGCTGGTGTTTACCTAGTTTAGCTGGACGGCCAGCTGAGCAGCTGAAAACTGATAAGTGGTGGTGCAAATCTGCCTTAAACTTTCTTAAGTGTGTGGCCAGCCTAAGACCAGCAAACAAGCTTGTATGTTTTTTTCAGCAGGGCTAAAAGTACATTTATTTCTCGGGAAGAATGATGAAATCTCTAGCGTTTGTTTGCTGATTGCTGTGTTGGCAAATCTTTGCAGTTTGAGGAATTGTTGAGAAGAGACACACGTTATACTGGTGTCTTTTCTCAGGAAAATAATCTCAGAAGGAGTCTCCATTTGTTGTCCATGAGATGGAGCTGTCTAGGATAAACAAGTCAAGTTTGTGACACAAGTCAAACATAAATCATTAAATCACCCCTTAAAACAGAAAACCTGTGTGTTCACAGTGAGAAGTTTGAGATTATTATTAAAATTATTTAATACTTTGTTGACAACGTTGCTGAGTTTTTATTCTTTTGTCAGGTAAACTCAACAAAACGTATCTAAACTTGCCACGATAGAATAACCTAGTTCACCGGTAAAGAGAGTCTAAGCATGATTCCTGTTAAAACTGGACAAATATAAAAAAAATGCTCTCAAAACTTCACCTTATTAATTCCTTTTAAAGTATTTTCTGTTGATGTAAAGCAATCCTCCCTTTCTGAGGAACTCAAATACTCCCAAAACAGATGTTTTAGGGGATGTGTAGAAAAGAAACAGAAGCCATTCACCTAATTAGATGTAGGTATACCATCAGAATGATTCTGAAACTGATATTGCAAGATTAAAAAAAACAAAAAACAAAACGTTTCTTTAGCGGCCAAAAACTGTAGATGCTAGAGAAGCTTTTTTCTTCAGTACATGATCTAAATATATGGTTGATTTAAGTGGTGTTTTCACTATGTGGGCTGAGAATCCACAGTGTGTTTGTGGAGAAAATGGAATCATGTTGTCCCCTGCACCATTAGCAGCAATGCTGAAGGCTAAAGTGGTTTGAACGGAGAGCCGGGTCACATACACATTCTGTACACTGGAAGGCTGAATGCTCTCTATCTCTGTGCTATCTTTACCCCCCCATGCTTACTCACACAGCCATGTGGGCAGGCATCCCCATGTGGGTTTTACATTTAAAGGCGCAAAATTACGCAATCACTCTGGCTTATTTTTTGTTGGAAGACCGCACGTTACGAGAAGAGATACATAATAGTGTACTCTTCCACTCCATTGCCAACGCATTTGCAGCCCCCTCCGCTGCACTTACCAGTCTCCATGGTAATGTAGTTGAATGTACCAATCACAAACCTGGAGTGTGTACACCAGGCCCTTTAAATGTCCTGTTTGTGAGCCAGCACTAGTAGACGTGACATAAATCCCAGGTTAGATCGACACAGGGCCTTGAGCTGCCACCATGCAAATCTGAATCCCACAAATTTAGCTCTTGAAATAACAATGTGTGCTACGATGTTTCCTTTCCCTGCTAAATGATGCCATGCGTCACTCAGATGTGTGAGGAAAGACTTTATTGGGATGAGACCTGTACTAATAAACCAAATCTAGTTTGGCTGCTCACTGAAAGCCGGAAAAAACTCGAAGCGCCATGGAGAATTAATCCTATCTGTAATCGGCATGATGTGGCAGCTTGAAATGCTTTTAGAGGCTTTTTTGTTTTACGACTTTGTTAATGGATGAATTTATCTTCGAAATGTTGTTTTGTGTTCCCTCGAAGATATAGTCATTAACAATCTCCACGAATGCATTAACCAGTCCATTTATTTTGTATAAATAACTTTGCCCACTAAATGACATTATGGTGATTGATCTTTAGACAGTTAATAAGGCATCAGACATCATTTCCTTCCCTGAGGTTATAGAGTTTCAGCTCAATATTGTTAAAGGTGCTGTAAGTGATTTGCTAACTTCCGCTACAATTAGATAATCCCTTCCACCACACACCCTCTCTCTTAAGGCACTTCATCCCAGCAAACCAATATCTGTAAAAGGTGTTTTCTGAGTAGCTAAAAAGGGGTGGGCCGCTTCCTTATACCATTTTTTAGGTTTACAGAGGTAATGATATCAGAAAGTAGGGATATTTTATGCAAGTTGCTTGCAGTGCCCTCAAATATGCGATTAAAATAAACTTTGGGAACAATTATGATGAGATATGACCACTTTTTTGCCAAAGCCGATTATGTCTCCACCACTTTTTGAAATCCCTGCTAATGGCAGGGATATATTTAATACATCTTACAGAGAAAACATCTCTAATGGTAAAGCACGAGTATTAATTTAGTGATGAATACTGAGTGAATCTGATATTTTAATGTTTTGCTGGGTGATTGTTGCAGTTGTCGTCAGCGGCACAAAGCTCCCACACACAGTTCTCAGACATGCTCCGATTTATCACCTTTCCACAACTCTATCCAAACAAATTTGTTCCCAAACAAAGGCTAGGAAGGATGATGTTTTACGTGGATATTGAAACATGGGTGAAGTACAAAGCCTTGTTTACATAATGAATAATAGTTTAATAACCAAATGTTACATGGCAAAAATGGAAACATTTGGATTCTTGTCGAATGAGAGAGGCTTGTGAGCCCAATGCTGTTTCAGTTTCAATTCAAATAAATTAATTTAAGCTTGACATTTGTATGCTGTTCATAATGAATGCCACTATAGCCTAATTTGTGTTTTTTATATATATATATATAGTTTAATATATAATTTTATAGCTATTTATTTTTCATTCATGTTCTGTGATACTGTTCAATTTAAAGGATTTGTTGTGGAGTAAGGGGAACTAAACAGGGTACATAGTGTTTATAATGTTTGTAAATGTTTCATTTTATTTACTGGTATTTAATATACATATAAATTAATGTAATTGTTTGCAATTACAAGGTTAACAGGTGTTTTTGGAGTAATATCCATTTCTCTTTCATGAGATTACTTCCTCTTTTTCGCCAGGTTACGTTTCTCCATGTCGCTTCTAAACCACAATGTTTTTAGGGGCATGATATTCAAATGACGATTGTTTTCAGCCGCCACATTTATCAACGTACAATCATCAGTACAATGAGATTGGCGTCATATGAATGTTTCATGAATCACACCTGAACCCTGTCGTAAGTTGATTTGTGGACTCAGATCTGCGCTCATTTCTATGTTAAATTGACACATGAGGCCTATAGTCTTTACAGTGGCATGCACTGTATAAAGGTCCTTTAAATTTCAGAAAACACAACCTACTTTTGTACATTTTTCAAAATGTTTTAAATCGACTAAGAGTTTTTTAAGATGTTTCATCAGCTGAGCAACTGGAATGTTGTTAAACAACAGTAAAATCCATTGAAGACATTGCACTTCTATCCATCACAGCCTTGTTTTCATTCCTGTCAAACATAACATATGGCAATACCCTGGCTAAGGTCTACTGTAAATCAACGTATAAATGGAATCCAGCTAAAGAATATTCAAATCCTACATTGATACAAAAAGCATGTTACAGCAAATTAACGAGGACTATTTTTTTCAATTAAAAATTAGCGACAAATAGGCTATTCATACAGAATACATGCTTGTGTTTCTAAACTCGAGTAGAACCACTGATAAATAAAAAGAATGCTAGGTGTCAAGACATGTTTTTAAAAGTTGAACAAGATGCTGAAAAAGCAGTAATGCACAGTGCAGTGGTCAAAGACGCAAGTCTTGTGCATGTTTACATAGAAAAACTGAAAGGAAAAACTGCAGTGGTTCTTCTAAATAAATAGACATGATTTTGGACATTTCTAATCATTATGATAATGTTAAAATTAAATTTTTACTTGGCAAATACTCCCCTAGAGAGCTGATTTCTAGATTAATACATCATATAGAAGTATTTATCGAAACAGTCACAGATCATGTTAAATTACATGTGCTATTCATTACCAAAATATTCCATAACATCATAATCAGCACATCTGTGCACAACATATCCCCCAACTGTCCCTACCACATTTTAATACAAAGTGACACCCATAGAAAGATCATGATAAACAGGAAGGAAGGTCTTAGGTAATGTGTATGACACAACACATTTGTGCCATCTCAAAGTTGATCTTTAAAGCAGCTTAAATACAAAGACTTTCTAAAATAATGAGCAAGAGAGACCACCGAGACAGAAACATCTGAATCAAGATACAAGAGAAGTATGAGTCACAGAGAGAGACAGGAAGTGAGAAGCAGCAGAAGATCATCCGTGGTCATCCTCTGACCTCCCGTTAATGAGACATAAATGTGAAAAGGAGTGTTCACACAGTTTCCTGTGCTGGCTGAAAGGACACCAGCATGTTCAAGACGGCTCATTACCCCATACACGACTCCAGACCATCCTCTCTGCAGAATCCGCCGGTAATGATGGAGCTTCAGCACAGGATTAATGAAGTAACGGTTGTCACATGCTGTGGCGCTGCCTGTACATATGTGGAACTGTGAAAGCTGCCACAGGACAAGACTGCAAAGGTCACCTTCAATAATCTGATGTCATGCACTCTGTTGTTGGGAAAACAGAGCGAACAGGCTAACGGTTTGCATATTTTGCAACCCAGGCTCAGTGGAACATATCGTTCTACAAAATTATATTATGTTGCTTCTTGCACATTTCGCAAAAGATTGAAAGTGAAATGTTCAGTGAGCAGCACTAATAGTATATTTGGTTCTATCTGAATGTGAATCTGGCAGCCTTTTATTAGATTGGTTGTTAAGTCTCGCAGCAGTTCAGAAATGTAATTTCCAATGGGTGATGCTAAAGGTTAATGCTCTATAAAGTTTGAAAATAATGTACCACCTATAAAAACCAAACCGATAGGGTTAATTAAAGCAAATGTGAGTGAAAAAAAAACACATTAGCAGAGTCATCCATGCCAGTTTAGCTTGCTTCTACAAGTTTTTAAGCTTTTTTATCATGACTCGTGCTTCACAGGACTCATACCCGGGTGTACCAGGTGAGCTACCGAGCAAATTAGCTTACAAATCATGCACTATGATAAAAGTGTTTTGAGGTCATAGTACTGTGCAAGAAACCACACAAATTAATCATTAATCTGCCTCTGTAATAATTTGTGTGAAATGGAAAATAATGACTCTAGTGTTCATTTCAGCTGCAGTAAATAGTATTTAAGTTTTGCACATTGTTCCAATGTGCATATGTTGGTGTATTGAGTTTTAGATCCATGGCAAGGCCAGAGATCTCAAAGTTGGCAGATTTTGGTGAAATAGTGTGGACCTTTATTCTATTACAATGTCAGTATTATGAAGTCTACTATTGATCCTATGGCTCTGTCCCAAAACCTATAGAGCAGCTTCTTAAAGCATCATATGCACACTCCTGACAGGAAGTCTGTTACAAAAAGTTGTATACTATTATACTGCCTTCTGTTGCCTTGCATAAGTGTCCATCCTATAATGCACTTAAGGTGAGCTGGACATAGAACATGAAATAAAAGGAAGAGAGGAATTCACTTCCAAGGTGTGGCAAAATGGCACTACTAACTACAGGAACCACTGAACAGTGCAGTGCAACATTAAATCGGTGGGTGTGATCCACTGAACTTATCCATTTACTTTTGAGTGAAACCTGCACCAAGTGGGAAATGTACTGCAACCATTTTGAATTGATCATAGGCAATGCTTTGTGACGGTAGTGTTATGGGTGATCTGTGATTATTCCCAATTCAATTCCCATCCTTTCCCAGTCCCATCTTCTGCTCTTATAAAATATAAAATATGTTTTTCTCGAAACCGTGACACACTTTTTTCAAGATTCTTTGATTAATAGAAAGTTCAAAAGAAAAAAGTATAAATATATATATATTAGGGCTGGGCAAGTTAGCGCGTTATTATCACGTTAACGCATTAATTAATTAACGCTGACAATTATTTTATCGTGCATTAACACAGTTTTTATTATTATTATTATTTTGAAAGCCCATTGCTCACTGGCTCTGAATTCACATACAGACAAACCATGGGTCACAGGAGGGGTGGGATGTTGATCAGTACTGGCTTGGGATGAGCGTCATCACGCGTCTCAGCCAATGAGAGCATTTGGGGTGGGCCTAAGACTGCAGCAGCGTTGACATGGACGCTCCCGAATTATTTAGGCTAAGCATCAACATTCACAAACAACTGTTCACTGTAATTTTTAACAGAAAAGAATGCAACGTGCTCGTAATCACGACTTCATAAGTGGGAAATAGCAGAGAAGTGCTCTCGCTCAGCACAGTGGAGTGCATCATTTTGTTAACTTTGTGTTTTATTATTTTGATTCGTTTGGGACGTAGTAACACATGGCCCTCTCACAGTATATTTCTTTAATTACAGATCTATCACTTTTACCGCTCAGAAATGTTCATGCAATCATGCTGCATGTATCAGAAGTTCAGCGCTCCGACACTACATGCGTACCGCTCCCCAGCCCAACTGAACCGCGCTCTGGCCCACCTCTTCCAACCGAGCCAGGGACTGCTAAACGAACCGTGCCCGAGCGCGGCACGGAGCGATCACACTAGTCAAATGAACCAGGCTTTGGGGGTCAAACGCGCTCAGGCACAGTTAAGATTGCCTAGTGTGATTACACCCTTATTCTCCCGCATCCCACACACACGAGTCTCTACCCGCCTGCACCCGCACTTGCCCATCACTTGCCAATCCAAATGTTATTGTACTATTATTCATATAGCAGTACTTTTAAATGAAAAAAGTGCACAATACACTACTTTTGAATTCATTATTGAATTTTGTGCATAATGCGATTAATCACAATTAATCACAATTAAAACATTTACTCGTTGCCCAGCACTAATATATATATATATATATATATATATATATATATATATATGTATATGTATATACATATATATATATATATATATATATATATATATATATATATATATATATACACACATATCTGAAACAAAAAGGATGCAACACGTGTATTTAAGCTATGAGTATTCTAGTTATAGTTAATTAAAATTTAACTTGTCTCTTCATCAATCTACTTATTTGCTGCTGAAACATTGATTGGTTCATGACTTTATTACATCCAGAATGGTCTATTAAAACTGCATTCTTTATGGCCCATCATCCAAAGTCCTAAATATAAACTCCAGTACATCCAGAACTCGGCTGCATGTCTGCTATCATGACCACATCACCACTGTCCTTCAAAAGCTTCACTGGTTCCCAGTCTCACAATGGATGTCTTTCAAAGAACTTTTCTTCATGCACTAAGCCCTCCATACAAAGAATCCTTCCTCAAAACTCAAGCTCCTTCAAAACTGTTATTGGTTTTATTGTATTGCATTTGTCATTTTTATCTCTTGCAAAGCATCACTGAGTACCTCGAAAAGCTCTGTAAATAAAATGCATTATTAGAAATGTATTAAAAAGTTTATGTTTTGTTTTTCTCATTATTTCCAAATCAATAGCTATGCTTGGGTGGACCAAAATTGTTAAAAGAATTGTTTACCTTTACTCATTCTTGTCTCAATCCAAAATGATATGCTATTACTGTTATTTTTTCCATGGAACATAAAAACAATATTTTTTTAAGATATCAGGCATTTCGTTTCCATACACTTGACTGCTTCAGATCTTGCAATCTCACAAGTTAGGAATCAACTTAGGCCAGTTGCATAAACACAGCTATTACAGTAGCCAAGGAATAATCAGTCTTACTTTCAATCTCAGACCAATTTGAGTTTTTATGCAACTGATTTTAAGTTATGACCAGTCTTAATGAGCAGAAAAATTTGGTTTTTATACATTTTTATAAAAAGCCAGTGTTATTTTAGTATTATGTATTGAAGAATTAAAGTATTTTTAATATTTGATATATTTTATGTATTTTTAATTTTAGTATTTTTTTTCTATCTTTTATTCGTTTTTTATGTATATTTAGCTTTGTTTTTTTTTCAGTTTCAGTATATACTTAAAGAGAAAATCTTTTTGTATTTTATCTTTTATATTATTTTAACTTTATTTCAATTAATAAAAATGATTTTCAATAGTTTTAATTTACAATAACACTGATCTAAGCATGCAAGAGGCCCCAGTTTATGCCCTCATCTGTGTTAATTTTTCACCGAAAAGCATCAGTCATCAATTTTTACTGACGTGCGGTGGCAACAGAGTGATTAATGTCATGCTGACATTCTTCTGACAGCTCTGTGCCAGAGCCAAGTGGGACATGCCAGGACTCTGCTCAGTTATGGATCTAGCTGTCAGGTTTTGATAGAATCTAAGCTGCTTTAATAACAGAAGAGCTTTAATTTGGATCCATCGTTTTATCAGCAAAGCTTTCAAATTCAGTGCAATGTGACATATTAATAAAAAATGTACCAAAACCGCCCATTTTGAGGTTTCAAGATTAGAGCAAAAGGTTGCAAGTCTCCTCTCGATGTGACTGACAGAAAGGCCCTCAAACTGCAAGAGCTTTTGCTCAGATTGTTGCATCTGTTGTTGTCCCATGAGCCCACAGGCTGTAATAGCTTTTGTGTCTGCTCTTAGTCTCGCTGGGTTCGGTTTTATTAGTTCCTGACAGAGTCTGGCCCACTTTGCTTTGCTGTCTGGGTTCAAACAAAGTTATTATCTAATGAAGGCTACTATGGGACAGAAATACCCTTTTTTTTGTCAATTTGTGAGACAGTTTGGTAGGATCTGTCTCATTTCTCACCCCAAACACTTACACACTATGTAAAATGGGTATCATTTTTCATGGTCCAAAGATGAACGAGCACAATTAGCCACATGCCTGCCTTGACACAAAAAACAAATCACCGCGAGTCCTACAGAGCACTAAATGTGACCAGAGGCTCAACAGGGGTGTGTAAAACTACATACTAGACCTTAAGATATTTATCACATAGATACGCTTTTATTATAGTCCTTACAAAAAAAACAATTAGGCCTATATATGCTTAATAACAGGAGCGATGTTCACAGCAGGCATTCACAGCATTTGAAGTCAATAATTGACAATAATTTTCTCTAATTTATTGTCAAAGGTGGTGGATTTTTTTTTAGAAAGGTGATGCTTTGATGGTTGTAGCAGTTTTGTTTTTAAGGGGGATGAATTTAAATAAAGGTTTCAGAGAAAGTTTCACTACGCAGGCAGCCTAACGGCTACTATCAGAGTAGCTGTCAAAATAAAATATAGCATGCTAAAAGTGTAGGGGAAAATATCTCTAAATCCATCCATGTTAAACCACTGCTTGAAGAGAAAGTAAAGCTAAAAAAGAAAACTTTTTAACTTGACTAATCAATCACTCAACAAATCAATCCTTAGCAGGGTTTAATTAGCATCAGCAGTTAGCCTGTGCTGGGAGATGCCATACAGTAAAAACACCATTATGGGGACATAAACACTAATTTTACTCCAGTGACTCTAAGTTCCTGTACTAGCTGCTAATAAACTTAGCTTGACACTAAATACTGCTAAGATTAATAGTAGGTACTATTATGGGTACAAAATGGTTATATGTACACCAAAGTGCATTTTAGTTTATTTTCCTCAAAACTAAATGGCACAAATCCTCACAACAAAAGTTTTGTTGTTTTTCAATAACAATAGAAAATGTTAAAGTATGGTATTTAGGGTAAAAAGTGCCTCTACTGCAGGGGCTAACTTGACAATAATTTATGTGATCATAAATAGCTGACTGATGTTTCCATTTGTTGACATGACATGGTTAGATTAAAAAGGTCAATATCAATTATTAAAAGGATAGTTCACCCAAAAATGAAAACTACCCCATGATTTACTGACCCTCAAGCCATCCTTTGTGTATATGACTTTCTTCTTTCAGATAAGTACAATTCGGAGTTATATTAAAAAATGTCCTGGCTCTTCCGAGCTTTATAATGGCAGTGAATGGCTGTTGATATTCCATAGTCCAATAGAAGTCCAATAAAGTGCATCCATCCATCATTAAAGTACTGCAATTTACGTACAACTGTTAGTGGAAGTTAGAGACTACAAAGTTTTAAATATGGATATTTTTTCTTACAAAATTGCATCGATTCACTTTAGGAGGCCTTTATTAACCCCCGGGAGCCATATGGAGCACTTTTTATGATGGATGATGGATGCACTTTATTGGACTTCTACTGGACTATTGAATATCAGCAGCCATTCACTGCCATTATAAAGCTTGGAAGAGGCAGGACATTTTTTTATATAACTCTTTTATTCGTCTGAAAGAAGAAAGTCATATACACAAAGGGTGGTTTGAGGGTCAGTAAACCATGGGGTAATTTTCATTTTTTGGCAAACTATCCCTTTAAGCTGTTTATCCATCTTAATCACCATATATAGAAGGAAATCATTATATTTAAAAATATTACATTATTTATAAAAAATATTTTTATTGTTACTACTGTAAATCCATACTAGATTATTATGGGATCTCCTTCAAGCAGTGTATAAAGCTTTCAAAATCTTAATTTTTTAATGTTTTTTTTTCTGTATTCTAAATGACAGATTATTTTATCAAAATAAACAGTATACTGTACAAAATTTGCTGAAGGGGTTGTTTTGAACAAGTGGTAACCTAAAAATCATGCACAACAACATATTACTTCATCTGAAGTATTTGTATCAATGGTGAGGTGAAAGACTCCCCTTGCCACATCATATATTTATATGATTTTCGGATTTCTTTTCCCACAAAATGTGTTGCTCAATAAAAGTATATTTTAATATCTATTTTTTGCAGTCATACAGTATAGGAGTAGAGAAAATAACATTCCTTAAGCTATGCCTTTTGCCCCTCTCCACCTTATATTAAATGTGCATTTGTTTTCTCAATATTTTTGTTGCCATGTTTTATACAAGCCTATTTAAGCGGGTTTTAGCTACTTGGCTTAAAAAATAGATAGTTCACCCAAAAATCTGTCATCATTAACTCTCCCTCCTGTTGTTCTAAACTTGAATGAGTTCCTTTGTTCTGCAGAACACAGATTAAGATATTCGAAGAATGTGTGAAGTGTTTTTGTTCATATAATGAGTCTTCTAAAGCAGCTACTATAAAATTAGTAGCAGCTCTCTCATGGGTCTGTATTTTCACATTCCTCCAATGTTTCTGCATCACTCTTACATGTAAACAGCATAAAGCAGCCCACTTACAGCTGTGCAGATACATCTACTGACTGAATGTGTCAGTCGAACTGCCGTTAAGATGAATGCGAATGCTAATGGATAGCTCTCTCTAAGTATATTAGAACTTCTTGATTAGACAGACTGGATCACACAGACCCAGACAGTGAAAGCCGTGGCAAAGACACATATTGTTGAAACAAGACAGACTGACCCCAGTGAACGTGTGCCCTGTAGGTCTGCTGAACAGAGGAGCTACAGCAGTGTGATGTGTCTTTTGCTTCATGTAAAGAGAGCACTGATTGCTTTCAGTGGCCCCTCTGGCCTTCAGCGAGTCTATTTCCATTATCTCAGCAATCGATTCGCTGCAGCTCCACCATCTCTCTGCCCTTTACTGCAAACTTTACCCTCTCTCTCTGAATCACAGAGTTACTCCTCTGTTACTCAAACACATCTGTGTTTTCTTTCTCTCTTTCCATCTCAGATGTTTCCAGGGCGATTGAGCTGCTGGAAAAATTACAGGAGTCAGGTGATGTCCCGGGTCACAAGCTGCAGTCCCTGAAGAAGGTTCTACAGAGCGAGTTCTGCACAGCCATTAGAGAGGTGAGACCTACATTATGTATTGCTGTCACCTCTAGAGTTTAGCACCATAAAGATATCCTCATAGTTACGTATATCATAAAAATAGTTTGCCTAAAAATGAAAATTCTGTCATTGTTAACTCGCATCTTTTTCATTATTTTCTGTGGAATATCAAAAACATATTTAGCAAAATGTCCAGGCAGCTGTTTTCTTATTTTTATTAAAAATCTCCAAGTCTTCTGAAGCCAAACCTTAATTCTGTCCAAGGTACAGCCTGAATATTGGACGATTGTGGAAATCTATGGGCTCTTTCTGCTCCTGAAACTTCAACTGAAACATTAACTTTAAACTTAATAAATTGTGTGTGTGTGTGGATATGTCAAAGTTGTTACTCTTAACTAAAAATAAAACTATTAATAATAATAAACTAAAAATAAGCAAAAAATAATTTTCATTAATTGAAATAAAGTTGAACAGCTGAATAAAACTGAAAAAAAAGAAAACTGAAATGTAAAAAGCTGAAAACTAAAAATGTAAAATCAAATTTTGAAATACAATAAATTTAAGTCGCTTTGGATAAAACTGTCTGCTAAATTAACAAATTTATATGTAAATGTAATCTGAATGACTAAAACTGAAATAAAAATGAAATAAATCTAAACAGAAGTATTAAAAAAACTAAAATGAAAACTGAAAATATAAACATAAAAGCTTAAAATAATAATAAATAATAATAGTTTAAATAATACAAAATGAAAAATATAAATAACACACACAAACACACATATTATACAGTATAGTATATTCACACACAGCATATTAATTAGCTACAAAAAACTTAAATACTGTATATTGTTTTTATCCTTAATATGTATTTTAATATATATTATATTTTGTACTTAATATATAATAATAACGCTAAATATTTTTATTATAAATAAATTCGATTATTTAATTACACCATTTGCAGTGATTCATGGGATAAGTACAGTAGTTCATTCTATTGTAAAGTATTTAAGTATAGACTTTCCTTTTTCCTGCTTTTCATAATTTTTCACATCAATTGTTGTAATGTTGTGATTCTTGAATCTAATTAGTTTGGTTAATTGTGCTTAGCACTCTTAAAAACTGCCTATGGAGAAAATGAATGGGGAAGTCCTTCCAGAATCAAGGACAGTAAAAAAGCAGGCAGACACTTTTGCATTTTATTGCAGATGAAGCATCTGAGCATCAGAGGCTGTGGTAGATATAGGCCGAGGATCATCCGTTATGGGATGGAATCTCAGTGTCATCTGAGTCTGACGTCTTGACAGACGTGCGTTGAGGGTGCGATGACAGGAGCATGTCTGTCAGGCAGAGATAGTGGCGACTGGTGTCTGTTTTACTCAGCTCCTCCCGTAAACTTGCAGAAATGCAATTATTCAGAGAATGAGGTTGACCTGGGCCACTGCGGTTTTAAGTGCAGCACCAGGGAAACATCCTCACCACTTTAAGATGTCTCCTTCATTCATTTCCATGCTCAAACACCGGAACCGCACTAGTAAACAACTACAAAACAACTACTTTATCTCACAGACAGACACATTTTAGTACTATGGCCTGAGCAGGGTACAGTTTTATCCTGGGAGAAATGCCTTTTCCCATTTAGTATTGTATGAGTGAGCTGTACAATACAGGGCGAGAAAAGAAACCCATTATGTTAATTCCTTTGTTTATTTAATTAATTATTACAAGGATGATTATATGCTGCCTTTTAGTATGACACCACAGCTGTGCTTTCTGTCACTAGTGAACCGAGCACATATAATCATGAGCTTGTTTATTTTGAAACAGTATGGGAGGTTCGTGACCAGCTAAACAACAAAACGAAAAACAATGAAAAAGATATTCACAAAACAAATATTTAGGACATCAATTTTATTTATTTATTTTATTTTTTGCCACTAATGTCAATGTCAGGTGAATTGAGAAAATTATACTTGATTTTGAATTTTTATTTTAAGACTAACACAAGTAAAAAAACAGTGTAAGGCCCATTCACACAAAGAGTGATAACTGTAAAGGTAACAACAATAACTATATTAGTGTTGACACTAAGAGATGATAGCATTATGTTTATTATAAGTGTGTGTCTACTGCTTTTAAATGCTGAAACCCTTTAAAGTTGGGGGATTCTGATTGGCGGTCAATGTTTTTATCGTTCATCACCTCAAAAAAAAGCCTAAAAGTGATTCCAACGTTATTCTTCCTCTATGTCATAATTGTTATAGTTGTGGTGTGGACTTCTCTGTTCTCATAGAATAAAAATTATTATTAAAGCTTTATAGTTTTAGTTATTGTCCTGTGAACAGGCCTTTAGTTTTGTTTTTAATGTTCCCTCCTTTATGCTTCCTGTCCATTATCTTTTACAAAATAAAGGCAAAAACATAAAATATTACTTTTTTTATTATATTCATGACCTCACAGTTCAGAATCAGTTGGATTCATTATTTGTTTTCATTTGACATTTAATGGTGGTAAATATTGCAAAGGCTTATGAATGGACAATATTGCCCGGCGTAGCAAGTAGGCTCTATGGCCCCCCCGGAAAGCAGTCAGAAATTGTGCTGCATATCTCATACATACTTGCACATATAAATATGAAACTTGGTATACATATAGATCTCACTGAGCCAGACAACTTTCGTACTGCATGTCATAAGCTCTGCCCAACATGAAGTTGGCTATTCAGGGTTTTGTAAAAATGCATAAAACAGGGTGTACATCAAACATTTTAATACTCCTCCTAGGGTTTAATCCGATCACCACCAAACTTTCTCCTGTCTGTTTCCATTCATTAGAACAGGGGTCACCAGACTTGGTCCTGGAGGTCCGGTGTCCTACAGAGTTTAGCTCCAACCCTAATTAAACACACCTGAACCAGCAAATCAATGTCTTACTAGGTATACTTGAAATGTCCAGTCAGGTGTGTTGAGGCAAGATGGAGCTAAACTCTGCAGGACACCGGCCCTCCAGGACCAGGTCTGGTGACCCCTGCATTAGAATGACAAATAAATGCATCGAATCAGTTGCTATGTACTGTACTGGCAATATATTGTTGCTGTGACTCAACCAGACTGCCAGAAGGTTAAATGTCTTCCTAATGCCACCAGGATGGCAGTGCCACCAGGGCTTGGGCCCGTCATCGTAGCTTGCAGCTATATTGTTATTTGTATCTGTCAGAAAAGTAAAAAAACAAAAAAAACAATCTCTTATTAAATACCTGCTCCAGAGGCATTTTGTTTCTTTATGCTTTGTTATAGTTGTGAAAATGGTATAATTTTCCATTAAACTTTTATAAAAGAAAGCTCTAGATTCTAGTTCTGAGTTCTAGATTGCTATCTAATATGCATAATTATCTTTAAATATTTATGTATTTTTATTCATTCATTCATTTTTTTTTTTTTTTTTTACCTTTCTTTGATGCCATGAACCTTAGAAATTGGAGCCTGTGATTTTGAAAAAACTCTTGCCTTTTTTTTGTGGGTAAAATGCATCAGATGGTCCATAAACGGTTTGCTTATGTGCAGTCTGTGGCTGAGATTAATGTGGCTATATCTATGCATGAGGAAATGTACCAAAACCGAACGTGGAACATCTGTAGAGACGTGCCTCAGACTGGATATGAGATTCAGCTTATAGGTTGCTACACAGCAGATGACACAACAGATGAATCGTTAAGTACAGTTTCATTTTGTAGCAAAGTTTCTCATCAATCAAAGAGAACATTAGTGTGGTAAAAAAACATTGGTAGGACATCAATTCACTCCCAGCATCCATCAGGCCAAGTTTCACCGAGCCGCGTATGGATGCCCTATGAGCTCATTTCATGGCCTGGCAATTGCTTGAGGTATCATATGGCGCAATCTGTCTCTAACATTCCCGTAATGAGGGTGTGAAAGGACACTCGCGTGTCACAATGTCGACTCAATTTACAGCGCCAACAGCAAGGCTCTGCGTGGAAGGGACATTGTCAGTATGACAAAATATGCCGTGAAAATGTCCTCAACCACAAAATCTAAATAAAAGAACAATTAGATGCCACAAACACGGAGCACATCAAGATCAGTAACTAATGGTGCCTAATGACAAGAGGTCTCACTCCAGTCTATTTAGATGAGTCATTAGGCTCACTTAGCCATGTGAAATCATTGTCAAAACGAGGACAACTAAAGACAGTGGCCAAAACATACCCTCTCAAAATCACTTGTGCGTCATCTCTCATGTGTCCTCAAAACACTCGTCAAGAAATGTTTCAGATTCAGTACAAATTTATCTCTATGATCAGCATGCTTCTGATTACCAAAGGAAATACTTTACACTTAAAAAGTGTGTTTACAGTAAAGTGAAATGTTAACTTTATATGTTTTTGTCTGAAAATATGACTATTATGGCCAGATTAACTAACAGCTTGCACTAGCAGAAAATCCTGCTAGGTGTAAATAGAATCTATAGCTATTTGCACTTAGTGTAAACATTAAGTGTAGCAGGGACATGGATTTTATATAGTATATAGTATATATGGTAACACTTTATTTTAGGGTTTCTTAACTAGTTGCTCATTAGCATGCATATAACTAGAATATTAGCCATTTATTAGTACTAATTAAACACATATTGTCAGTCCTCTGTCCTGTGTCATGTGTTCCCGCCTCTTGTGTCCATATTTGGTTTGTTTCCTGTCCTCGTTAAGTGTCATTATGAGTTAATCCTTGTCCAGCTGTGTTTGTCTCGTTATCTATGATTTACCTGTGTATTTATAGTCCTGTCTGTTCAGTTTGATTTCGTCTGGTCTACTCGTTACTCCCGGTGTTTCCTGTCTGTCAGCCTTGCCTTGTCCTGCCTTGTCTTGCCCTGATGTCTTATTAAAGACTATCATTTTGAGTTTACATCCTCGTCTGCGTGTCCTTGTTCCTCCCTGCTGTGTGCACCTACATATTAATGCCTTATTCTACATGACTATATTCTACATTTCTAATTCTACCCAATGCCTAAACTTAACAACTACCTTACAAACTATTAATAAGCAGCAAATTAGAATCACTTTTTCTACTTAAATCACTATTGTGAGTAGAATTAATTTCTTCCGCATCTCATCCAACACCTCCCTTGCTAATTCCAAAAACATAATTTTAACGGAGGCTTGAGCCGTTGATAGCACACTAATGCAGTTGATACAGTTAATAACTAAGTTATGAGAGAGAGAGAGAGATTACCTCTGTGAGTCTGTGCGTCTCTCAATAGTGTTCAGCAGCAATGTATCTAGATATAGTGAAACTTAAAGTTAATTTTCTTCACGAACAGCGCCGTTGTTGTTACCTCGCTTGTGAGAAGTCATGTAGTTTTTAAGTTGTTAAACTAACAGTTATCTTGCTGATAAAATCGTCAGAGTAGTAGCGCTAACAACATATGAGCACGTATGTTAACGTGTGTGCAAACTGTGCATCTGTGAGGGAGAGAGAGCGGGAGAGATAGAGTATGTGTTTTCTGTACATAATGAAGTGTAATTTTGTGGCAAAAACATGGATATAATCTGTTGTTTTTATCCTTTTGTTTACTATATTTATTTGTTTGGCCAGTGTAGTTGTAAGTTTTGGATCTTTTGCTGTTTCAGGCTGTAAGGATCTTTGAAATAACGCAAATCATTTGGTGAAGTGATATGGTCATGTAATGCGGTCAAGAGCTGCCTGGAACTACGTTCGCTGTGCGTTTTCCTGAAAATAACTGCACACCTTAGAACATTCATCAGCCAATCAGATTCAAGCATTCAACGGCCCCGTAGTATAAGGCATAAATATGTGCTTAATTAGTACTAATAAATGGCTAATATTCTAGTAATATGCATGCGAATAAGCAACTAGTTAAGAGACCCTAAAATAAAGTGTTACCAAAATTTTATATTTTAAAATGATAAGTGTGTAAAAATAATTGTCTTAAACACATGTAATATACGATATAAAAAGTGAACTTTGACAGTCCTAAAATATATAAATTAAAATAATTAATTTCTCGCCAAATTTCTAGAAGACCCTATAGTACACCTGCTTGCCCCCCGATCTAAGGGGCAAATCTAAATTATTTTCTGTGGTAATCAAAGTTGTAAATAAGGCTTAATTAAACCTTGAACATTTCTTTAAAACAAATATCAACCAAATGATTTTTTACCTATTCAAGACCACAGTCAGTCCTATATATTGATCCAGTCCTAATCGACTGCTAAGAGAAAATGACGTATTGTCCTTCTTTCTGGTATCTGATCACGTTGTGGTACTGTAATGTATTTTTGAATGTCAGAAAAACAACGGGACTGACCTACAATGATCTCTTCCAGCAATGAGAATGCAGATGTTTTTTTATGTTGTGAGAATGATTTCCCACAGTCCAGTCTGTCAGAGAGAGCATCGCAACCGCAAACATGTGTATGATTTCAAATGCAGCTCTCAGAGGAATACAACAACAGAGCCATTATGAACTGAGAGCTCAGTCAATCAATGCCTACGCCGCTGCTACGGGGTCAGAGATGTCAGCCTCTGTCCTTATTAATTGTGTGTGTTTATGTGGAATAGCCTCTTTGTGCTTGGTGGGATGGATCTGCAAATGAGAAGCTCTGCTGTGAATCAGGCTTCACTGAACTGCTTGACTGACTCTCAGCAGTGAGAGAAGATGGAAAGATTTAACAGAGAGGAGGGAGAACATGGTTTCAAATGAGAACAACTGAAATCATATTTCTCTTTATAGACAAGGCACCATGGTTACACAAAGTACCTCACTGCAGCCTGTGGGTGGGTTTTTCCATCGGCCAGAGTAGTGAGAAGTCAGAGTGAAACACCTGTGTGTGTGTGTGTGTGTGTTGATCTCACTGGAGGTAAAACACATCTGGGTTAATAAAAGCCAAGCGAACACCCAGCTGAGAGGAAACAGAGTGATCCCTCGAGACATGGGAGACAGGACGATAGAGAAACAAGGACTGAGCTGAGACATGATTGTAGGTAGACACAGAAAAACTGGAAGAACGCCACTGTACATCTCACAAAGAACATTATTTTCATGACAATTCAGTAGATTTTTTTTAAAACCACAAATTCTACTTACTATGATGTAGTGATGTCAAAATCATCAAAATTACATTTTCATAATTAAAATCACCATAAATTAATATGAACAAATACTACCATGAGGTAATGTAATATATCATAAATGTTTCCAATTTCAGCAATGCAAATTTGATTTTATTTGCATTGTGATGATGAGAATTGGTGGGCCAATGACATGAAAATAATGTCACAAGTAATGACAGATCAATAGACCTTCTATAAGTACATATTTTCTGTTGTCATATGTGTTTTTTGTGGAATTTTATGTAAATATAGTCTAAAACTAAGTATTGTTTAATTTTAGACTTTAATCTTATTTTGTATCCACTCTATTAAATTATTTCATACTCTACCATTCAAATGTTTTTCAATGTATCTGAAAGAACCATTAATTTGATAAAAAATACAGTAAAAGCTATAAATATATATATAAAAGAGTGGTTTAATAAAACCCCAATTACCCTTGCTGCCTGCCTCATAAATCAAATTACCAACCACAAATACAATGCCTTCAATAAAGCCTGGCATAGAACAGATCCCAAGCTTTTCTTAATCTCGGATCACAAATAGATGTTGATGAGCAACAATCAGCTGGATTATCAGCATCAGAAACAGTATCAGAAAAAGAAAGTATGGTTTTAAGAGTTGGCTTTGTTTTATAGCTTCAATTTACTTGCTTATTAGTTAGTTCAAAACTAAAATAAATCTGATTTGCACTTCAACCACTAGCTGTTTTTGTACGGAGCGTATAAATTACATACTGAAATAGCCTGACCTTTATTGATATTCATGCATTTCCAAGACGCAATTGCAAGACACACAATCCCCCATCCGTTGGGACACACACGTATGGCTTCTGAAAGATTTACTTAGGTCCTAAATCTAATGATTTGTTCCGTCTGGTTGCATTGATCCTTCACACATCTATTGAAGTTCAGTCATTAAGGGTTAACTAATTAAAGTTTCTTCATTGGCACGAAACTAAACATAATAAGCAGCTAAAAAAGGATGTAACTATAGATGATTATGATTGAAAAATGTTATTAGGCTATCATATAAAATGCTAGTTGGTTGTTCCATGATGAAGAAAGTCATACAAGTTCGAAGTTAATTTAACTTTTTATTTTTAGGAGAACTATTTCTTTACCAGAGCAAACTTTACTACACTTGGTGCAGAACTTCAAGAGGCTTCCCAAACATGCTGTATTTTTAAAAAGACGACAAGTCAGGCACATACAATAATAACTGAGGTAAATAAATAAGGTGTACAACATGCTGTGCTGAAAACTATTATGGTGCAGCTTTCGGTGTGAAACATATTTGACATGTAGAATGTCACCTCTCTTTAGTAACATACTCTTTTTTAATTGTAGACACTTAGCAGCTTCTTTAATTTTTCTCAAGCCGTTTCTAAAGGCCATCCGATAGTTCCTGCCTGTTTTATTTAAAGTGTGGTTTAAAGTCAGTCGGCAGAGCAACAGACATAGAAAGAGAAGGTTTTTATCACACTAATCTCTCAGTAGGAGGTTAGTAAAACAGCTAAAGATTCTGCCCAAGGTGCAGGAGGACAGATTAAAGAGAAACTTGTTATTTAGGGAAGAGAGAGCGAGAGAGAGCTGGAGCTTCCTGTAGCACCAGCTGCGTTTCAGAAGCGCTGGTTAATGAGATAAACATAGGTTCTTCAAATCCTCAAAGGACCTCAAGCTAATAGTCTCGTCCCTGGGTGGTGTGAATGCAGATATGGGCTCTGTACACGCACCTGCTTTTGAACCGGTGATGAAAGACGTTGCATGTGTTGCATTTTAGAAAGGAGTCTGTGGCTAGAACTGAATTAAGCTCTCTTTACAAACTATAAAAAAATGTAAAGGTAGAAACTGAATAAAGCATAAATCTAAAAAATAATTCATGCCAGAATGTCAAACAAACTTGGTCATGTAGACCAGTGATGCTTTAGCTTTTTTTAAATTCTCATTGTCGCCATATATTTGAACACCACACTGCAGCCACAGTTGGTACTTCTTGAATTTTTATTCACATTTCTTATTCCAGAAACAAATTAGTGCAAGTATATAAACACAGGAGATCTCAGGCATTTTTTGTGCCATTAAGGAATGGTTCACCCAGAAATGGAAATTAAATTAAAAGTTATTCAGTTTCAGGCCATTAAAGATGTAGATGAGTTTGTTTCTTCATCGGAACAGATTTGGAGAAATTTAGCATTTCAACACTTGTTCAACAATGGATCCTCTGTAGTGAATGGGGGCCGTCAGAATGAGAGTCCAAACAGCTGATAAAAACATCACAATAATCCACACTCCAGTCCAATCAATCATCTAACATCTTGGGATATGAAAAGCTGTGTATATATTAGAAACAACCCCATCATAATCTATAAAATAATGCTTCATCTAGAGGAAAAAGTCCATCCCTTGTTGGCCTCTTACATCAAAATCCACAGACACTGGACTCTTTGATTTCCCCATGTAAATTTCACATCAGATTTAAGTTTCCTGCACATGAAATTCACTGCTTATACAAGTATAAAGCTGCTTGATTTAGAAGTTACCTCTGAGCAAGCGGTGCTTCATACATCGCTACACTATTGACAGTGGACCTTCCTTGCCAGCAAAGCTTTACCAAAGTTTTGCTAATATGACCTTTAAACCAATCATTTCAGGTAGATCACTCAGGTAGCTAGACCGTATAACTGTTTCTTCTCCATGACAGTTGTTGACCTAAAAGAAAAAAACTGACCATAGGAAAAGTAACCTTACCCTATTGCCCACTACACTGTGGCCACATTGAGAATGCAACATGTTCTTGTTTTGCACATTATGGCATTCTAACGAATTTCATTTCAGAATGTTAAATCAAGCTTTGTTGTGGGCTTTTATTTTAGAGCAAGGTAAAATATTGAACCATTTCCTAACAAATGGGTGCTGTTTTGCTTTTTAATTACATTAATGCCATTGAATCACCAGTTTATCTGCAATCTATTACATATTCTACAAATAAACCTGGCTGACTTGAATTTGTAATGCCTACTGTTGCAGAATGCCTCACTGCTGTTTATCCATGTTTTTCATCATTTTGATAAATGTAGAAGAACTGAAACAGATTTTTTGTTCTCTTTATTTTAATAGGTCTATCAATATATGCATGAAACAATAACAGTGAATGGCTGTCCAGAGTATCAAGCACGTGCCACAGCTAAGGTAGGTCTGACTTTATTCATTTCAAAAAATCACCTACCCTAATGTTTCTGTATTACACATATAATTATATATAAGCTAGACTAATAATAAAAACCCTCTTCTGTCATCTAATGAGCAATAAGATGAAACCCATTAAATAAGAACATTTTCAAATGTGTTTCTCCGCAAACTGTCTTGTTTTGATAAGCACAGTCCGCAATTAGCCAGACCTGCATGCAAACACTTGCCAGTTGCTCTTCAGACACTGTTACTGAAACAGCATTCATTTAGATTCATACTGTGTGAAGAGTGCACTCTTGTGAGAAAGAGAGGAGACATAAAAATGAGAGGGGGAGGGGGAATAGAATTGCTGAGTACTGGATGAGCAGAAATGCCTTGCTGAATCTTTAGTGGGAGAATTTCAGCCACACTACAAAACTTAACTCTTTTGGGATGAGTCACAATCCCCAGTCAAATATGATATGTTTTTCTATCAGTCTATCAGTCACTGCAGCTTGCAGATATCTCAGATTGACTTTAATTATATTTTGAGGAATAGACACTTTGCACACCTGAATGGTTGCTGGCAGGTGCGTTTGACAGATATGAATAAAAGAATAGGTCAAAGCTTGCTAATAACTCTCTTAATTCAGTGCTTTAAAACTTTTTAAAAGTACACTACAAATACATTTACATATTTATGTACTTAATACCCTGCAATTCTACTTTTAGTATACTAAACTGGTATATTTAAATTCTGCTAAATTGGAACAACTAATGTTGTGCTTAATATACTTTATATACCATTTCAATACCACAAAACCATAAGGTAGAAACATCATGATTTAGGGCAAGAAATTGGGCTGCAACTGGATAGTTCACATCTTTTCTCCTGATAGAACTCTTGTGTTCACTAATTCTTTGTTTAAGTTGACGTGGCGTAATATTAAGAAATGTGCATTGTGCACAGGTAGTACTTCAATTAAAGTTTAATTATAACTTTTATACCAGTAAGTCTTGAGCGATATGTCAATGAATATGTTAATAGATTTGAACTATATTTAGTAAGAAATACATTTATTTTAACTATATTGCTTTTTTACTAGGGCACTAAGGCTGTTAAAGTAAAAAAAAAAAACAGTTTCACTTTTAAAACGTGTCTTGAGACTCCTGTTCTGTTTCATTCTCGCTCTGTTTTTTGAATAAAAGATTAAAAGAATCTTGACCCTGATTGGACGATCCTGAAACTAGCCTAATTATAGAGGGCTCTTTAAGACCAATTAGTCGACTAGTCATTCAAGCAACCCACCAACTGCTTGATTATGAAACTATGTACTTAAGCACATCCCTACATCACAAACAGGGACATGCACCAATCAGCCAAATGTGAGAGCCCTGTCAGTTAAAGGCCATACTGCCATCCAGAGAGTTCCTCCCACCATCTCTCTCCACATGGGTGCACAGACCAGCTGACTCGTGCACAGTTACACCGTTAGACACAAAGAGCAAAGAAAGACAGAAAGCACACTTGGATGCTACAAAGGATGCTGAGCGGTACCTTGCAATACCTTATTTAAATAGCTCAATAGGCCGCACTTGTGGGTGTTGTTGTAATTGTGTTTTGATCCCAATTAGGCTTGCGTTCAGTGTAATAGTCTATTAATTATGCAAATCCGAGTGAAGACTTTCCTAGTTATTGAGGGCGTCCTTTGCATTTCAATATCTGGAATGTTAAAATGTCTCCTGACATACGCTAATGATTGTGTTTTAAGTGGTCATATTATAAGAAATCAAAGGTAACACTTTAGTATAGGGGACTAATTCTCACTATTAACTAGTTGCTTATTAGCATGCATATTATTAACATAATGGCTGTTTATTAGTACTTATAAAGCACATATTCTGCATGACTATATTCTACATCCCTAATCCTACCCAATGCCTAAACTTAACAACTACCATACTAACTAAGCAGGAAATTAGGAGTTTATTGAGGCATAGTTAATAGTTTGTTAATAGTGAGAACTGGACCTTAAAATAAAGTGTGACCAAATTAAATTTTCAAAAAACTTCTTTCCTAGTCCAAAAAGGCCATTGTTGAACATGACCGCCCATTTTTACACATCAAGGATGCCTATTCAGGGTTCAGTGACTTGCCAGTCACAGCGAAGTGCTAAGGAGGAAGTAGGATAGATACTATTCATTAAAGCCAGGAGAAGATGTTTTTATTCCAGTTGGTATATAACTAAGAATAATGTGCCCTTCAAGTGCAGTTGGAAATATCATAATTTCAAATGATGCACATGAATGACCAAGGAAAGTCGTACAAGTGGGAAACTCAGCATTCTAGATGATACATGAGTTGCCTAGTTGTGATGTTGAAAGGGGTGTGTGGAAACACTGATCTAAAATAAACATAGTATCATATCTATAATCTAATCATTAGTGTTGTCAAAAGTATCGACCACGATACCATTCGGTACTGGAATTTTAAAAACGTCCATTTCCCGCAAAGATTTGAGCACTGTTGAACCGATTCTTAAACAGCACTGATTGGTGAAGAGTGTGAAGCGATGATCATTGAAGCCAATCACAGACGTATCTATTTAGCACGTGAACACAATGACCAATCAGCGCTGTTTAAGAATCTGCTCAACAGCGCACAAATCTTTGCGGGAAATGGACGTTTTTAAAATTTCAGTACCGAATGGTATCGCGGTCGATACTTTTGACAACACTACTATATATAGAGATCAGTGAGTGGAAAGCAGATCTGTAGTAAATTGTAATAAATGATTTTGCAAGTTATTTTAATTTTACATGCTTTTACATGCAGTCATTTTAAAGGTGTGGTGTTTGGAACAACTTATAGACAACAAATGTGAAGTTAATCACTTGACTTTATGTGTCACAAACATTTCATTTTAGGCTACTTCAATGTTATGATTCCATGTGTTACATTTGCATGTGTAATAATGAATGCAAACGGTACAAGTTTTCCAGGTGCACTTGAGGGCACCATGAGAGTAAGATGTGTGGAGAAACATTGTGCTGTTTCTGGCTCTGCATATCGTGTAGAGTGATTGACTAAAGCTTATTTTTAAAAAGTAGAAGTAATGATATTACTTCATAATTTAACAATTTCTTTAAGAAAATGGCAGATGCTTAACAATGTCACACTTCGTTCCAGCCCGCTTAAGGATATCATCTGCTCAAATTTTGAGCACATTTTACTAAAAAGCATGCTGGAAATCTGACATTCATTCCTCTAGGACATTCTTTAAAGCTTGTGTTAGCGAACATCAATAACCAATGAGGGTGGAGCTTATCGAAGGGTCAATTATGAGTTTTTGAGTGCAAAACAACCTTGACTAACATTATAAGCGGGCCTCAGGGGAAAAATAAAATGAAAAACAAATTTATGACCTTAATATTTAATAAGGCCCTCATCCTATCATCGCTGAAGGACAAGTTTTAGAGGTGACTTATATTTTGGCCTTAACGGTTTTATGATCTAAAATGACTTTCCTCTGTCTAATCTCTTGATTGGTTGGCAATTCATGCACAGCATACGCTTTCGGAATTTTTTATGATTTAAAGTCTTTGTCATTGATTCAGTGTTATAATACATTTTTAATGACACTTGCTACTTTTTAGACACTGGTGAAGTTATTGTCTGTGACATATAGGCTTTTGACTTCAACATAATGAAAGCAAAGCAATAATTTTAATCAACAGTGTGACTCATTTGAGTGGTGTTGTAATAATATGGAACTATACTATAGCAATGGCAATTATACAGAAAACAGCAGTACTTAGTGTAATTAGTATGCTCAGCAAGCGGGTCTCACCAGATGAGCAGAATTAGCATATCAATTAAAGTTCTAATGCAGGATGTAAATTACAAAAGTCTTAGATTGCCTCAAAGCACCTCGCTTGGTCACTTTGAAAAGTTACTACAGGTTTCAAAAAGCATACTGGACTCAAATCACTAGCAAAAGGGCAATTAGCATGTGTGAGCAGCTTGCATCTGTGTGCCGTTGGGAGAGTTTTCAATCGATGGCACATAAATAGGATGAAGAACAGCTCTAAAAGCCCCAGTCATCCTTTGGGATCCCCTGCAGCAATTGTCAATGAGCTCCAGTTGGCCACTTCGGCATGAATTCTTTCTATACGCCAAGTGCACTGCTGATGTAAATGTTAAAAGCCAATATTCATTACCATTGGACATTCTTTGTGAAGACGGTGTAATTATTTAAGATGCAATTTGTAAGGAGTACAATGAGCTTGAATGGGCCATTGCTCAGAATAATGGGAGTACCACTGGGTTATCTAATGTCCTACAATTCTTTCAGGTTGCATTAAATGGATAGTTCACCCAAATTACAATTGTGTCATTTTTACTTACCCTTGTGTCAACCCATATGTTGTTATTTTTCTGTGGAAAATAAGAGGAGAAATTCTGAAACATGCTCATGCAGCTGAATGAACTATTAACAGAGTCACATGAATATTCTTCAACTTCTTTCAATGGAAAAAAAAATCAAACCAGACAGGTTTGAGATGACACAAGAGTGTGTAAACAATGGCGATTTTCAGTTTTTCGGTGGACTTCCTGTATTCCAGTAACTCGCAGTAGAGCATGGCACTATCATCGCCAAGGTTATGGGTTCTATTCACAGGGAATGAAGCGTACTGATGAAATGTATAAAGTTGAATGCAATGTAAGTTGCTTTAGACAAAATGTAAATGTTGAACTATTCATTTAATAGGCATGTCATTTTTTTTACATCTTTTAATCATCGGCAACCTGATGATTTACAATTCAACAAAGCAAATGAATGAGTCCAGGCTTCAAAAATGTTTGTTATATATCTACTTCTTTTTTCCTCAGAGAGGATGTAGCTGTGAAGGTCGAGGAACTGGGAAGAGGGTGTCTTGCATGCAGAGCACTTTCAAACAGCATTTCTTTCAGTGTGACACGAAACACTCAGGGAAGGTGCTGTTCTTTCTGTTTCAGAGATCAGAAAACTGCTTGGTTTGCCATTTGGGAATCTGGCGCCTTGCAAAGTCTCCAAAAATCCTTGGCGTTTTTTTCTCACTGTTTCCGGTGTGTGAATGCCTTAATAATGAGAGGGGTCCCACAGTGCTGCACCTGTAGCTACAGTGTGGATCAGCGGGAAGTGCTTTTGTCTTCCTTCACATTCTCTGTCTCCTGGTGGTTGCGCTTGGCTAACAAGCTCTGAAGTCTGAGGAATTCAGACGACAATGCAGGCAGCAGTGCAGGTTATCGGATGCAGTTTCTCTTTCTGCTGAATTTACAGCACAAACACAACATGTTGACATATTCTCACAGGCTGTGGAAAAACTGGGATGTAGTACCTGACCAAAAGTATGAGGACATCTGAACACCTTCCTTTTGCTAATACTGTATATCCGCTTTTGACTAGACCAAAGTCTAAGAGAGTCCATCTAAAGGTAAAGCCATAAAGCCAAAGTGGAGCTGTTTAATTTGGCTTTTAAGAATGTAGGATTGAAAGTGTATATTGAGGCTGACGGTTCTTGAATATCAATCCACCTTAATGTGTTTCAAGAGAAAGGGGTCTCATGCCAACAGCTAATAAAAATTGCTGTCTTGAATGTGAAGAAGATCCTTTGTTCTTAGTAATGTCAACTGTTATGGTTTTTTAAGTGCTCGAAACTGGTATCTAGAGAGCAGGTTTGAATATATTAGCCAATACATAAAGTGCAATACACAATGGCTCACAAAACCATCCATGTTGAAATGTCCCTCAGTGTTATGTTTTAAAGATAAAGTATGTGACTCCATTGGTTAAGCCAATGTTGCTGTGTTGGACTGGTTAAGATTTTCAGACAAAAAGGAGCAATGATTTAATAGTACCACAAAGTGTGTTGATATATCGCAACAGAAAGATAGATGAAGTATTACAATTTTTGTGCACCCAAAAATGAAAATTCTGTCATCACTCACCTTCATGTTGTTCTGAACCCATAAGACTTTTGTTCATTTTAGGAACACAAATTAATATTTTTAAAATTTTTCTCATCTAGCTTTCAACATTTTCAAGCTTCAAAATATTAATAAAGACATTGTAAAATTAATCAAGCCATTTAATCCAGTGTCTACATTAATAAGCTTCCATTTACCACATGTATGCAAGTTGACCATATTTATAACCATATCAAATAAAAACCATATCATATCATATCATATCAAGTGATCGTATCTCTTCAGAAAATCTTAATTAAACCGTGCGGTTTACCCCTTGTTGTTCACCCCCAAACTGTTTGTAGATACTTCAATCAAAAGGCTATCACAAATTTGATCATCTCAAAATATTATTTTGTTAATCAGCCTTGACAATTTACTGGTCTATCAATATTTCTCAGTCATGTTTCACATTCACTGATATTTTGAACTCTTTGGTTTCTACCAGGCCACAGTGGCGGCATTTGCAGCAAGTGAGGGTCATTCTCACCCGCGGGTGGTGGAACTCCCCAAGACAGATGAGGGGCTTGGCTTCAATGTGATGGGCGGAAAAGAGCAGAACTCACCGATCTACATCTCCCGCATCATCCCAGGGGGCGTGGCTGAGAGGCAAGGAGGTCTTAAGAGAGGCGACCAACTACTGTCCGTCAATGGAGTGGTGAGTTGCCAGGGATGTTCCTGTTATGCAGGACCTTTCGTATTCTGGAACTCTGTAAAAGGAATATGCATGTGTGTAATTTAAGGATGCATTTCTATGAAAAGGTACAAGACATAAAGCTCAAGCAATTAAACTTTACTAATTAAAATGTGGTTATTTGCAAAATAGCAAGAAAATTAATAGGATGCATAATTGGATGGAACCTAACAGGATGGAAATAAAGCAAAAGTCGTGAGCGTGTTAACTCAAAATTAACTGAAGTTAGGTTATTTAAAAAAAAAAAAAAAAAAATATATATATATATATATATATATTATAATTTATGTTCTTTAATGAAAAAGGATGGAATGAGAAAAACTAATCTAACACCACAAAACATTGCAAAATGTATCAATACATTGTTAATACTCACTGATAATTGTGGTTATCAATCATAATCGCTTCCTAGAGGATATCACTTACTAGAATAGTTCACCCAAAAATAAAAATTATTTCATCGTTTACTCATTTTCAGTTTGATCCAAACCTGCATGAATTTCTTTCTTCTGTTGAACATAAACTGTACTTAAACAGTTGATAGTCCCCATTGTCTTCCATAGTATAAAATAATAATAATAATTTAAGTCAATAGCCAGGGCCATCAAATGTTCTTCAAAACATCTTTTGTGTTCAGCTGAAGAAAGAAAGTTATACAGGAGTGGAACAACTTGAGAAGCAAATCATGACAGGACATTAATTTTTGGGTGAACTATCCATTAAGTAACAGGTTTTTGTTAGTTAAAAGGGCACGGGGAAAACCTATATAAGCATTAATTTCTTAATAAATTTCAAATTGTCCAAATTAGAAGCCAGGGAAATGGCAACATCCCCTTAAACTAAAATAATTTCTATTTTTACGTATCTAATATATTTAGACATACATAATGGGG
This sequence comes from Schizothorax lantsangensis, assembly GCA_027422415.1. Taxonomy (NCBI): domain Eukaryota; kingdom Metazoa; phylum Chordata; class Actinopteri; order Cypriniformes; family Cyprinidae; genus Schizothorax; species Schizothorax lantsangensis. Next base: position 12,946,402 of record CM049849.1, read on the forward strand.
TCATAAAAAGTTACAGCATAGTAGGAATGACCTGTCAGCGCATAGCTCACTTATCACTAAATGTACAAAGGAAGGATCTTCATCGGTGAACATCAGGGTATTTTTTTTATATGACTAATGTTGACAGGTTGACAGGTGGGGAACTTAAAGATGCTGTATGTAATTTTTTGACTCTACTAAAGCATAAAAATACCATAATATGTCTACAGATATTTAAGAAACATGCTAAGTTAACATAACTTGTTTATCTGAAAAACAATGCAACAGTCAGTTATTCTTCTTTAAAAATGTGCGTTCCGGGCCGGAATGTCGGTCTCTGTTTTGGTTTGTGAAACCCGCCCACTGCCAGTTTACCCAATTATATTTCGGCACCCCAGGTTGCCAGTTGGCGGGAAACACAGCGTATTTCATTTCAGTCATCGTCATGTGCGCTCGTTCTGGTTGGTGTCGTCAATCTGGCAACCTGTGTGTGCATCAAGTCTGAGGAGGAGGGGCCGGGTGAAAAAACCCTCTCCAATATTTTGAATTTGGGCTGCAATACCTAGTTCAACCACTAGGTTGTCAATTCTACATACAGCACCTTTAAAGGGGATAGTTCACCCAAACATTCAAATTCTGTAACAAGTTGTTCAAAACGTGTATAATATACATATAAAATAAGTCAATGGCTACAGTAAACTGTTTGGTAGCCAAAATTCTTCAAAATATCGTTTTTTTGTGTGTTCAACAGAAGAAAGCAAGTCATACAGATTTGGAAAACTTGAGAATTTTAATTTTGGGTGAACTATCCCTTTAAGTGTTTGTGCAATAAAATTTAATTATAATTTTTAGGGGATGCATTTTTCAGCTAGAGCTGTCGCATAAGATGCCTTCATGCTAGAGGGCCCACTGGCTTTTTAATCGATACAGATCATTTTGGGCTGAAGTGAGATTATTACGGCAGAAGGATTTTTACATCGATCTCAATGAACAAACATTTCCAACAATCTACAAGGCTGATTGCATCATGGCGTAATACGCTAATAAATCAATTTTGCAGCTCAGACCAATTAGAGACTGAATCCTCTAATCTTTCATTTTACTTAGGCTAAGCTTGACATTTTAAAATAATAAAACTGGACAAACAAGATCTTTTCATAATTCACTGTAAATGTTTAAAATGTGTCAGAGTGGAGCCAGATGAAAATGAATCTTTGACTGAATCTGAACGAATCTTTCAGTAAAAAAGCTGTCTGCTCTTAAGAGTCACAGCCTTTTGAAGCCAGTTGCTTTTCTCTTCTCTGCCATCATTCAAGTTTGTTACAATTCTATTACATGAAGGAGTAATTTGAGTTTATAGAAACTAATGTCCACTGTTTTCTCGCTCAAAGATGACAGAAGACTTCAGAAAGGATCCATTTGATTTCATTTGCGTCAAAGACTTTAATAGGAAAGCGTTTTGTGACAGCATTTGAGAAGCAATTTCTCATTAAACCAAACATGTTACGGTTCCTGAGCTAATAGGAAATTAATGGCTCTTTTGTGCCAAAATGTAATTGAATGTTCATCACCGTGGAGCATTTTCTAGTGCAGTTTTGAGCTGACAAAGCTATGAGTTTGGATGCAATAAAGTTGCAGCAGTCATCAACAAACTATTGAACTTAGAGATACACGTTTGGTGCTTTGAATTAGATTTCATGAAAACCCACAGATTGCTCTGAAAAACCAACTACTGAATTATTTTTCTCAGAGCGTCGAGGGTGAACACCACGAAAAAGCAGTGGAGCTACTGAAAGCAGCCAAGGAGAGCGTCAAACTGGTGGTGCGTTACACCCCTAAAGTCCTGGAGGAGATGGAGGCGAGGTTCGAGAAGCTCCGCACCGCCCGCAGACGCCAGCAGCAGCAGCTCCTCATACAGCAACAGCAGCAGCAAAACCTGGCCACCCAGCAGAACCACATGTCGTAGGTGAGGCTTTTCATTGCTTTAAGGGTAACAGGACCTCAGCAGGGCAGCTCACGGAGAGGTTAGCTGCCCTGTCACCACTTGAGGCCTGTGGGAGGTACAGTACTACATGCTGCCTGTCACCAGTGGAACTTTGTTCTGAAAACAGACCACTATTGTGTTTGAAACTCAGCTGTTATGTCATAATGTCAAATAATGAATCAATTGAAGCAGCTGGCAGGCAGTGCTGATGACATCACAGATTGAGCTCAATAAGTGGGATTCGCTTATATATCAGGCAGTTGTCCAGACATTGAAGGATCACACTTAAGGGACTTTAAAGGCAAAATTAAGAACTATTTAGATGGGAAATCCAGCATTATTTAATTACAAGCTTATTTAGTCTGCAAATCTTACTGATGGAACTGTTTGTTTTGGTAATGCTTTACATTAAAGGGATAGTTTACCCAAAAAACTCTGGCATCATTTATTCACTCTTATGTTGTTCTAAATATGTTTGACATTCTTTCTGCTGTGCAACACAAAAGAAGATATATATTCAAATAAATGTTACTGGAGTCCAATGTGGTTTAGATCGCAGCGATCCTCAAAATATAGCCTATTCTTTTGTGTTCCACATACAAACGCATCAGGTTTGTGACAACATGAGGGTGAATAAATGAAGACAGAATTTTTATTAAACTACCCCTTCGTATAAGACTACAATGCAGGTATTCTTCAGCCAACAATGAAAATTCTAAATTTACTCACCCTCATGTTACTCAAACCTGTATGACTTTGTGGAACACTAAAGGAGAGGTTTTGCAGAATGCCAATGCTGCTATTTTCAACAAAAGAAAATAGGGAGTTAAAATAACCAAGATAGGAAGCAATAGTATTTGACATCAAATATCAGACAAAGTGTCCTCCTGACACACCATTTCTGAAAGTACATTGAAATTGTGAATGAGGTCTAAGAGCTATGAAGGACAAGGCTGCTTTCAAAAACTGAAAATAACTTAAATTTCAGTCTAGCCGTCACAAGCTGTCGTGTGGCTAGAGAAAACTTGAAATATTAACACACGTCATATAAACTACTTTTATGACTCAAGGTTGTTGTTTTTTTTTGGCTTATTGAAATGCATTCACTTTTATTGTGAAAGTGTAGCATGAGCACTCTAAACATCTCCTTTTGTGTTATACTGAAGAAAGAAAGACATATAGGGCAGTAAATGATGACTGCATTTTTATTTTTGTGTGAGCTACCCCTTTAATGCTTTATATTGCATTACTAATGCCGCATACTCATTACAATCAGTTCTCATAAACAACTTTGACAATCATATGATTATACGCTGTAAATGAAACAGCTTGGGTTGCCAAATCCCTATAAAAGTTCAAGGTCACACTTTATTTTTAAAGTCCAATTCTTAGCTATTAACAAACCATTAACTACGCCTTTTGCTTCAATAAACTACTAATTTGCTGCTTATTAATAGTTTGTAAGGTAGTTGTTAAGTTTAGGTATTGGTAGGATTAGTGATGTAGAATATGCTCATGCAGAATATGTGCCTTATAACTTAAGTAGATTAATAAACAGCCAATATGTTATTAATAGGCATGCTAATAATCAACTTTGTAATAGTGAGAATTGGTCCCTATACTAAAGTGTTATCAAGTTTATATATTATATCCTAATTTCAGTGCATTACAATGCATTATGTAAAGGTAGGTTGGATTTTGTAAGGACTGCATACCGTATAATGCACAATTGGGCTATGTAAAAAGTCATTATGAATTCCCTTTTTTAAGTATAACATATATTTCATGAACTTTATGTATTATATATAACACATACAGTACATTACATATGCATTATTACATACAGGCTTCTTGCATTCTTGTACTGCCATTTTTTTCAATTTGGTGCTAATTGATATGTCATTGTCACACCCCATAGTAGCTTCTGAACCAGTGCCTCCCCTTCTATATTAAAAAGAGAAAGTATGTCATCCTTTATCACTTCCATTAACACTGTTCTGAAATAACAGCACTCTCATTTCCTCAAGACTTCTTTCGTCTTTGCAAATGCAATACAGTCTGAGAGAATTCTATTAGTCAGAGTCTTTTCCAGACAGAACAAAGCTCATCTCCTTGTATTAATGATACTCGGCCCATCTCTCGCCTCATTGCCTCCTCACACCACACTTAGCTCTGAGCAGCAGTATAGTTGGCAGCGTTGTAACCTCGCAATAGAAACAAGCCAAGCCTAAAATGAAGCTATAAGCAGCGCCGGCTCAAAAGCACGTCCGTGTGGATACACTTCTAACAGAGGCGCTGGCCTCTGTACACTTATCACCAAAGGCCAATTGGAATTCTTTAAGTATCTCTTGCTTGTGGCAAAATCCTTGGCTGTAAAATCATATGTGCTTGTGAGCTGCTAAGTATTTTTGGGACATTATGTCTGGGCAAGAGGATCATGGAGAGAGAGCTGAGCCCAGATCATCCCCTATCAAGACTGGCATGCCGACTCAATGACCAGAGAGCACTCTGCCAAAACTAAACCACACCAAACACACACACATCTGAAAAACAAATAAGACTAGTTGTCCAATTGTAGATGGGGGAAGAGGGTCGAAATTAATTAAATGTCTTCCAAACAAAACTCTGGGAAAATTACATGCACAGCTGAGCTTTTTTACAACTCTGGAAAAAATTGACAATTTAATGCAAAATTGACAAATTAAGCGCTTGTTTTTTTTACTCTTCAATGAGTGAAATGCAGACAAGTATACTTTCAACTGTGGTTTCTGTTAATAAAAATGTCTAATGTCTAAGAAACTGTTTTTGTTATTTCAGCAGAAGTACAAGAGGAAATATCTTAGTTTGTTGGGGGTTTCAGAGGTCTGCATGTATTGACTTTAACAATGGGGGACCTTGGAGTTACGAAGGTTGAGAAACTGATGTAGACACTACTCTAAAAATATCCAGGGACCATCCTAAATGTGATTTTTCCTAGCTTAAAAAAGGCTGATATGTGAAAGGATCTCTGTGAAATAAATACAAAGTACATGGCAAAAATAATATGAAATGTGACAAAAAGTAGGTGATCTTTATATAACTTGCCAGCAAATAAATATGGAACTTTATCAGCAGAAACGTACAATATATTCAAGCCTTCAAGGTTTGTCATAAAGCATTCAGGAAATGCCTTGTCTGAGAAGGATACATGCAATGCCACCGTTTGTGCAAAAATGAAGCATCTCAACTTTGGACTTTCTTTGTGTTGCAGTACTGGAGTCTCAACTCCATCTCAAGTCCGAAGACCAGATTTCCATGGTCTTGGTCTTGTCATTGACTCTGTAGCTGTCTTGACTCTTATAGTCTCTTGAATAAGATTCAACCTACTGCACTCAGTTCTCGGCCTGGACTTGACTCAAATTAGTTAGTCTTGACTACAACACTGGTACTTGCCCTTGAAACATGGGGTCATGGTGGTCACATTGAACCAAAGGTTCAAGTCCAGCCTGCTACAATACGTGTTATAAAGTAAATAGCCAAAAATACCAACCAACATTTTGACTCCCCCTTTCAACTTGTCTCTCAGCTTTTGTCCTTCTGGTTTTTTACAGGCTGTTCCAAAAGAAGAAAAAGTAGAGGACACTGGGTGAGACTGGCATACTCTCACAGTCGTGATTTAAGGAGGTCCAAGAGATCTCAGAAGAGGACCCTTACTGTTCTCCAGTGAAGACTATCCTCTTTCAGTCAACTACCTTCAACACAAAAAGGTTGAAAACTCCATGATCTGTGTTCCAAATTGGTGCTTGAAAAAAATTTACATGATGGCATAAAGGAAGTCTAGCACTAAGTTCATGGTTTTACACTTATTTGTTCATATTTCAGTTGTCCGGAACCAATCGCAAGTTGTGACCCTCTTTAAAAGTCCCTCTTGTAGTTTTGTGATTATGTGTTTTCTCAACATGTATTTCTTAAGCATTCAATGATTTATTTTTACTATCATTATGTTTATGTTGCCACAGCGCTGTGCAGTAACTTTTCGAAGGGTTCTTTTGGTGCTGGTGTCTCTGTGAATAGAAAGCGCTTTTTATGTCAGTCGTCCTTGATTGGATAACACTGAGGTATTTTATACCATACTGTAGCAAGGGATATTTTGTAAAGAAAATAGATTTAGCAATAACACTTGTTTTGTCACATACTACTGTCAAATTATGGTTAAAAAGTCAATTTTAGGCATGGAAATGAATCTTATGAGGGTAAAGTTGCTACAAAACTGTATCTTATGCACCATGTGACATAAGTCAGACTAAACCATAAACATCATTTGCACAGAATGTTCTTATGAGATCACTGTATCACAGTGCCATTGACAGAGATTATCTTGTACATTTGGCATATTGTATCGGCAGACATTTAAAGGTAAAGTGTGTCATTTTTGCAAATACTTTCTCAGATGTCCCCTTAATATACAAATTAAAGTAAACACTTCATTGATATATCAAAACACTGCACAGTTTGTTTGTGCATCCATCCAGTAGCATGAGTTTGAGACAGGACTTCACGTTTGGAAACCAATATCAGAAATGTTTGGAAATGGTACTCATTTTCGCAATTTGGTTTTGTGGCACAGTAATGACACACTACACCTTTAACAGGTCATGCATTCATGAGAGCTGTACAGTTTTGATGCGGTTTTATGGTTGTGATGTCACTACTGAAATGAATTCTAATTCATAATATTCTATTTAAGTTCAGACATTTCTAGTTGATATTATGAAATTATTTACTATGAGGACAAATGGAATGTCAAACACAGATACATGATATCTACAAATGAAGGTAAATCATTACATAGTATTTTGTTATTTTAAAGTTCTATTTTAAAGTTTATTATCTCAGAGGTTTGAAAGATTATTAACTGTGGTGTTATTTATTGTTATATTTCACATAACCAACCACCTCATTCACTAGAAACATTGTAACATTGTCCTGTTTTGACAATCAATTTAAAAAGCAAGCATTAAGCCACTGCATTTTGTTTTTATTTATAAAATTGCATTTTTATTTCACAGCTTCATTCCCTCAACACAAACTGTCAAAAGTTGGCAAACTGTCTATCCATTGCAGTGCTGTAGTCGTACTGTTAGTTAAAGTCTTATAGAAGCAAAACTGTAAATCAGCAAGTAGTTGAAGACCACCAGTAATCAAAGGTAATATTGTATCTGTGTTATTGTAATTTGATTTGATGGTTTTCTGATGTAGGACTTTGGTAGATACTTAAATTAGTTCCTTTGTTGGTTGGTTTTTGAGTAATCTCAGACTGTGGGTAACATGTAAGCGTGTCAACCTAATAGACAAAATTACTCCAAGCTGTGAAGGTGATTTGTTCCTTGATTGTCAATCAATTCATTTCAATGGATTATCTTCCCTTTTGTATGTTTACTTACAGACTTTCTTATTAATGACTTGCATTTTTGAGGCTGGACAAGCTGATATTATTATACAGCGAAAAAAATTCCAAGTGATATGCAATTGTTATACATATTATATTTGTATAAATAAATATATGTGCGTGTGTGCAAAGCTTCGAATCTTTGTTTCTGATCTGAACTACCTCCATTCAGAACACCATAGGAACATTCTACTTAGAACACCTTAGCAACCGCATATTGCAATAATTAATCAACACAATTCAATAAACAAGAAGCTAATATCAAGTAACTTACATTTTAAACACATACAGTCCCTTTTTGCGCTGCCAGCAAAAATAGTTGCAAATGAAACCACAGCAGACTCTGTTTCTTGGTGCGTCATTCCTGAATTAATCAATACATTTAAACAAAGTGATTGAGTGAACAATTCAAAGACTCACTCGATAGACACAAAAAGCCACTTATCTCCTACTTGCATAATGATGTAACCTGCTTTCTTTGTTCATTGGGCTTTGAGTACATTTTTCAGAAAATGTTATTAAAGTTTTGCATAAACTGATGCAAGAAAAGATGGGATAGTATTCAGTTTTATCCACAGACATGACCAGTTGATATGACAAGTGAATTAAAAAAAAAAAGTTTATCATGATATGACAATGTCAGGATATTCAACTAGCCCCATAACGGTCCAACATGTTATAAAGTGTAAGTCCAACGCTCTACATTACAAGCAGATAAGTTGTGTACGTGACTAAATTTGACACTAGGAAACAAATAATATTTATCGTTAGCAAGTGTTAGATTTCAATCGCCAGCGACTGAATTACAGGCTAATAATAAGTTGAACACAGATAATATTTTCACTCACCTACACAATAGGATTAATGTTCATTAACCAGCACAGCAGCTCATCAGACCTTAGTAGGTTTTGTATTGATATTTGTAGTAAAGCTTACTACATTTAAATTACAACTGGTTGAGGCGGCCAAATATGGACCAGATTCCGGTCAGAGAATCAAGAGAGCAGGAGAAGTCTTCAGATTGAGACATTTATTTTACTCCAGTATATGCATCTGCATATGCCTCTGGTATGAAATGAGATATTGGTCTACAAAGAAACAAGGGAAATAATTACAAATTACTAACTATTAACAGATTTATAAATTGCCATTAACATAGACGTACATAATAAAATATCATAGCACCAATTGTATTTATCAGCAAATATGCATATATAACTCAAATATATTTAACAGAAATGTCTGTATTCAAAGTGACAATAAGGTCAACACTAACACCATAACGAACTGAGGAATACCCGCTTGTATATGTAGTAGCATAAACAAACACAGACAGCTGTCTTCACTGGCAGGTAACACTAATAATCGTCCCTCTAGGAAACATGAAATTAACTTTAGTTCCTAAAATAGGCTTTCTGACACAGCCGCCCCCAATTATCTGGCAAGATAATTGAACACTCTAAGAAAGTCTGTCAGGGGTGCTCGTGTCATTATCCACAAGATGAGGAAGAGGGATCAATCGCACAACTGGACGAGTGTAAGTTTTGTCTTTAACCCTGACTCTGACGATACAAATTCTACCATCAGCTCCAGGTAAGGTCTCTGTCACTGTTCCTACAGGCCAGAGCGAGCGTGGAAGTTGTGGATCTACAACAAGTACGACTTGCCCTACTGTGAGTTCCCTGCCATTGGTCGTCCACTTGTGACGTCCCTGCATGTCTGGGAGGTACTGGCGAATAAAGGCAGCCCAGGAACAATCAGCCAGCACCTGGCTATGTCTCCATCTTCGTCTTCCAAGCATGTTGTTAGAGTCATACAAGGCCTGAGGTAGCGAGGCATCTCGACGACCCATAAGTAGTAGGTTTGGAGTCACCGGGTCCACATCCGCAATATCCGAGGATACGTAGCCAAGTGGCTTGGAGTTCAGGATGCTTTCAACTTCTACCAGAAGGGTCTGCAGTACTGGTTCCGGCACTGGCTGCTCTCGGAGGATCACACGGAGTGCTGCCTTCACTGATTTTATCTCGCGCTCCCAGGTTCCCCCAAAGTGGGGAGCATTTGGGGGGTTATGGCGAAACCGAATTTTCTGCTCCACCAGCTGTTCCTGTAGCTTTGGTGACATGGCTTCAAAGGAATCCCGTAACTCCCGATCACCTCCAATGAAGTTGGTGCCATTGTCACACAACAGCTCCATAGGCTTGCCGCGTCTGGCTATAAAACGGCGCAGGGAGAGCAGGAAAGCATCACTGTCCATTTGCTCCAACAGATCCAGATGCACACAACGTGTCGTTAGGCATTTGTAAATAATCCCCCACCTTTTCTCTTGGCGGCGCCCAATTTTGACTGCGAATGGGCCAAAGCAGTCTACGCCAGTAGAATAAAAAGGTGGCTTATACAGATTTAACCTGCAGGGGGTAGATCTGCCAGACGTGGGGTTTGAGGCTTAGCGCCACAACTGACAGTCTCGACAGGTGTGCTGGTGTTTACGAACTGCTCGTCGGCCTCAAAGTATCCAATACTGGCGGCGCAGTTCTGCTTGAACCCTTTCTGAGCCAGGGTGGAGGAGTCGTTGATCTGTCTCCTTAATTAACAGCTTAGTGATGTGATGGCTATGGTCTAATACAATTGGGTGTATGGCCTCTAGGTCAAGGTCACTAGCACGCCGTAGCCGTCCGCCCACTCTGATGAGACCAGTGGCATCATCATATTCAGGGGCAAGTGAGCCTAAGCGGCTGTTTTGTGGAACAGGATGTCCGGCCTTTATATGTCTAACTTCAATAGGAAAGGAGTCCAATTGAGCCTGGGTCAGAAGTAGCTTTCCCGCTTCTATATATTCAGAAGCCTCCGTTGGTGAGTCGGTGTCTGTGGTAGCCGCCCCATGCAGGGATCTCACAGTGGCCTGGACGAGCTCTTGCCATGTGTGGAATTGGCTAGGACCAGGAAGAGAACTACTAAGTACTGAAACAGTTCCAATAAAGGCCGATTTCTTTAGTTCATTGCAGTCAGGCTCTCCTTCCGTTTTGGACATTGATGGCCATTGGTCAGGTGAATGAATCAGGAAGGCTGGAGCTCCACTGATGAGGGCCTGCTAACTCGGTCAGTCTAAGACCTCGTGTGATGTGGTCAGCAGGGTTGTGACTTGACTCCACATACCTCCACTCAGCCATCTCTGTTAAAGTCTGTATCTCTGCCACACGTGTCCCTACAAACACTTTGTAGCGGCAGGATTCAGATGTCAACCAGTACAACACCGTGGTAGAGTCAGACCAGAAAGTGATTTTGTGGACAGGTATGGTCAACTCGGTTTGGATCACCTTCCCCAACTGGGCGCCAGTAAGGGCGGCACACAGCTCCAAACGAGGTATAGACAGGCATTTACGAGGTGCTACTCTAGACCTGGCCAAGACAAAGGTAAGAATAACCTGTCCTTGATCATCTGTGGTGCGTAGGTATGCCACTGATCCGTAGGCCCTTTCTGACGCATCACTAAAGACATGAAGCTCTCGGATGGCTGAGGGGTTGTCAGCAGAGGCTGGGGTGTATGCTCGAGGGAACTGCAGCTTGGTAAGAGTTGGAAGTTCTCCTACCCAGGTGAGCCAACTTTCTCTCAAATGTAACAGCTCTATGGGGTCGTCCCAACCAAGGTTGTGCTTCCAGAGGTCCTGAATGATAACCTTGGCTCTGGTCGTGAACGGGATAATAAACCCCAAAGGGTCATACTGACTCGCCAAAGTTTTATACATGTTCCTCATGGTAGGCTCAACAGTCTCCACAGAACGTAAGTTGTACCCCAGGGTGTCATTGATGCAATCCCACCGCAGACCAAGAGTAAGTTCCTGAAGGTCAGAACTGCTTTGTGCTAACCAGCGCTCGCTATTCGCGGACCTGGCCTCTGGAGGTAGGTGTTGGGTCACCGATGGCACATTGCATGCCCACTGTATAATCTCGAAGCCCCCTTCGGAAAGGAGCTGGCGCAGCCCATCCACTATCGCTTTTAGGGATGCAACGATACCATTTTTTCAGATCCGATCCGATCCGATCCAGAAAATTCTGAGTATCGCCGATTCCGATCCGATCCTAGCGCAGTTTTTTTTTTTTTTTTTTTATCAATGTAGAGTTTCTATACTTCTGTGTCACTCTTTTGTGTGTTAAACACAATCTACTAGACAACTTAATTTTAATGAAAAATAACATGAAAATATATATAGGGGCTGTTTACACCTGGTCACTTCATGCGTTTTGTAATATAAATCCGATCGCTCAAACCACTTCAGGAGGTGGTCTGGGCCACATTCCAGACGAACTGGACATGTGTAAATGCATCTGGTTGTTGAAACCACATATATGAATTTTACTCCTCCCAAAATGTAAAAATAATAAACGTGTGAGACCGTGTTATAGGCTATATGACATTTTAGTCAGATATGACTGCGCTAATGCAACAAGCCTCACCGCGGATGAGTAGTTGAGCATCGCAGACGCGCAAACTGCCGTGAATGAAACTGAAAGAAAGACGCAGACACTCAACACAATCATCTTCATTAAAAGTATAAGACAGGCTTATCTCTCCAGTGCTGATGCCGCACGCTCTCCTATTGCGGTCTTTGATCTGGAAATGAGCTGATAATTAATAAAATGCAGCGCTTTTGATTTTGTTGACGTGAACTTCGTTAAATTTATATACAGCGCGGGAATTGAAGATCGGATTCATATCCATTTTGTGAAGACACATTTATGTGGCCAAGTGTAAATGGAAACGTTTCAACAAATCAGATAGATATCAGATCAGAGAAAACACATGACGTGCAGGTGTAAACAGACCCATTCATAATCTATGACAAAAATAATATTATAAACTAGGTTAGTGGATAATTTAGCAGCAAAAGTTATTCTAGAAAAATCATGAGTGCACAATTTTATAAAATCTAAACATTTAGTGAAATAACATTATTTAGTGGGGAACAAATAAAAGTGAATATGTGAAGGACTAAATCTGGTAAAATGTTACACATTGCTCTTTGCATTGTTGTAAAATACATTAATGAAAACAAGTAAATGCTTTTATTTATAAATATAAACTACAAAATTTAAAGACATTTCTTTTAAATATATAGCACAGTAATGAAGGCAGCAACATATGATAGAGGAGTCCTGCCTCCATTACTGTGCTATACATTAGATTATAAATAGCCTTGATAGGACAGTACAAGAAACGCTATAAATAATTTCATTGCGCAAAAGTATTATAATACGAAAAGCTCCAATAGAGAACGGCACAAAGCTCTTATGCGCGTCCCGTGCGCAGAATGATGCGCTTGAAGCAGCAGGGAGTCACAGCACGCAGCTCCGGAGTTCAAAGCACAGAGGAAAGAGAGATTGATGCGTAGCTTATTAAATCTGCGCGATAGTTTGAGCCTTTTCTTTTAACGGTTTTAAATCTCAGTTATTGAGTGCTCTTGAAGAGAGATTCATTGTTTTGACTGTAGTAACCGAACGCAACACGCAGTTTGAACGCTGAACGGAGGATGACAGACAGCCGCAGCGGAGAGAAGAGTTTACCTGAACTTGAATTTAACGACTTAAATATTCATCTGTAACGTTACCTCACATTAAACTATGAAACGGCTTCAGAACACTTGGACTTTGACTTTATGGTGCTTTATAATGCTTTTGTGCTTTCGTGGGGCTTAACAATAACACAGAATAGTATATGCAGAATATCGGATTTGGATCGGTCTCGTCTCTCCGATACCCGATCCGCGGAAAATGACTGGATCGGAGCCGATACCGATCCTGAGTATCGGATCGATGCATCCCTAATCGCTTTAGCCTCACTTGTCGTTGGTACACTGTGAAGGCAGTTGTCGACATAGAATGAATGTTCCACAATATCAACTAAGTTGGCTATATCATCTTTTTGCCCTTGGACGTGGTGTTGGAGAGCATGAATGGCACAACAGGGGCTGCAAGTAGTGCCAAATGGAAGCACCTGCCACTCATATATCTCAGGTTCTGCTTCCCTGCACATGTCTCTCCAAAGGAAACGTAGTACAGATTTGTCCCCAGGAAGCAAGCGGACTTGGTGGAACATACCTTTGATGTCCCCACTGATAGCAACAGTGTGCTGGCGGAATCTTAGGAGGACACCTAGTAAGGATGGTCCCAAAGTTGGCCCTGGCAGCAGCTGATCATTCAGAGGCTGTCCTTGATGTTGGAAGGAGCAGTTGAAGACAATTCTGTCTTTACCATTGTGTTGCACCATGTGGTGCGGAATGAACCAAGACTCTGCACTTTGGTCCACTTCCTCTGCAGTTATCTTGGCTACATAACCAGCTGACTCCAACTTGCGGATCTCACTGCAGTACACTTTAGCCCTCTCAGGATCCCGTGACAGTCTGCGCTCAGTGTGGCGTAAACTGGGGAGAACCTCTGTTTTATCTGCATGGAGTAAGCTCAGAGGGGTTCGTCTCAGCAATGGGGTAGCATATCGTTGTACACAGTCCACCGTCACTCTGATGGTGGCATTCTGCAGCAAGGTGTAAGCCTCTTTGTCCTGTTTGGACCTGGTAACCATCTTGGTATTGTATGGGAGGGTGTCAACTTGCCAGAGTCTTTGCACATGATGGATCAGGTCATCATGGGTTGGAACTGTCATAATGTGGAGGCACTGCTGATTTCCCCGTGAGGGCTGCATGGGACTTATTGGGCCTTGGAGAGACCATCCTAGTTGTGTATGAACAGCAATTGGTCCCCCTACAGGGCCTTTGCATATGGGCTGAACTGGTGTCAGGAGATGCGGCATGTCAGACCCAATAAGGAGGAGTGGTTTCACTCTGTCCATAGGAGGCAGTGGCAGGTCCCTCAGGTGTCGATAAGCCTTCTGGAGAGCAGCCACGGGGTAGTTGTGCTCTGCAAGACACAGACCGGTAGCAGTGAATGCATTGCGTATAGCAAACTTCTTCAGAGGCTTGGATACTGACGACACCTCAAAGGATACAGATGATCCTGCGAGTTCAGTGTGACACTGGTGAATTGTCTGCAAGGGGAGCAATTCAGTGGTATCAGATAGTTTAAGCAGCTGTACTACTGGCTGAAGCACTACTGTTCTCTCCGACCCGTCATCAAGAACTGCGTGGGTTTCCATAGCTCGTTGACCACTGTGTAGCAGGACTTTAACCACTTTCAGCATGACCTTGGGTGAACGGTTAGGACGATCAAGGTAAATACTGGTAGGTGACGAACTGACCATTAGAACAGCCCTGGAAGTATCATTAACAGAATCATGCAGAACTGTAAGATGTAACTCTTTACAGACACCACATGGACGCTTGAGGTTGCAGACCTCCACTGCATGTGTTCGGCCACACCTACAGCAGCGATTTCCCTCTTTAATCCAAGTGATAATTTGAGCTGTAGTTAGTTTCTTAAACTGGTCACAGGCATTGAGGTAATGTTCCCTGCTATCACAATGAGGACAATATGGCCTTGGCTTTGGCTTTGAGCTAGATTTCTGTGCTGCAGCATCAGGACCCTTTGTGCCTCTCTCACTGGTCAACAGAACAGGTGTAGATCGCTCCTTTGGACGGGTAGATGTTGTAAATTTACCATGGGACTTGGGTGAGTCACTCTGGAACAGGGCTGCAGCTCGGCTGGAGATACATTTGGCCTGGGACTTAATCTCTAACCAGGTGGCCAGATCGGGGAGTGTATAGGTTTTGTCTGTGCCTGTCTGGAGAATACCCTTGCTCAGGCAGTATTCAACAAAGCTATCACGATATGCCGGTGGCAACTTGCTGAGCAGACGATCCACATGAGTGCCACACAGGAGCTCGTAACCATTCTGGCCTTCAAGAGTCTTCAACATGCCTACCAATGATTGTACCGATAAGGCAAAGGAGTCAAAAGCATTAGCATCGCCCAGCCTAAGTGGTGGACTGTTCATAATGGCACCCAGCTCGGACTGCACAAGTTGTCTTGGCTGCCCATACTTGTCCTGAAGTGCCTGCAGCGCAGCTGAGTATGGATGCGGATGATACATGTAGGCTTTAGCTAGCTGCTGAGCACTGGGAAGCTTCAAATGGCTTAACAGGACGTGGTATTTGTACTGCTCACTGAGATAGCTGTGATTACTTAACAAATTGTCCAGTGCCAATTTTAACAGGGCAAAGTCACTCTCATTACCACTTTCAAACACTGGTAGCTTAGGTTGTGGGATGCCATAAGCTGAGGCAAACAGTAGCTCTGTACTAGGGTGTGCAGGATGTGTGTGGGGGAGGTGCAGGAATGAGTGTGGCTGAGCAAAGCTAGCATTAGGTGGCATAGATGATGCCTGCTGGCTAGTAACTGGAGGTTGCAGCTGATGTACATGGGCGCTCACTGGAGGGGTCAATGACTGCGGTATCAAATATGGACTTGTAGGCCTCGGCAGTGTGGCAGTAGTAGGCTGCTGTGGCACAGACGGCATGCTCATACTCATGGAGTGCGCAGCAGTGGACATAACTGTGGCTACTGAGGAAGGCTGAGGTGCCACATACGATGCTGACATCACCATGCGTAATGGCGCAGTTATGGGGGCAGTCTGAGATACTGTAGAGACTGGTGATGAAACTGCTTGTGGTAAGTGGAACACTAGAGGAAAGGAAACACTCACAGATTCAGTGGTAGGTAATGTCAGCGGCAGTGGTCTAAGTGACGCATCATCCAGTATTTTCTGATCAGCTAAGGAAGGCCGTACAGATGATGTCACAGCTGGTGACTGAGGAAAGGGCTGCTGAGACAGCGAGGGAGACAGCGGACTCATGGCTGGACTACTCTGATTAGGTTGAGGTGGAGACGAAGGGCTGGCTGATGAGCCTGGAGGCACAGGAGTGGCTGAACCAGAGTCTTTAGCAGGGGCGCCGCTACGGATTCTGGGCCCCCTGGACAGCATATTCACTCGGGCCCTCCTGCCTTCCGGGGGGGGGCAGGAGGGCCCGAGTGAATATGCTGTCCAGGGGGCCCAGAATCCGTAGCGGATTATACTGTTTCAGCTATTAAAATTGTTCAGTTTTGTATGTAATGGCAAAGTGATAATATTTCGTTTTGTTTTTTTATAAAGTTAATTTAGAAAAACGAAGCATTTTTTTGTTAGTTAAATAAGTTTTTTTCTTTCTTAAAGTAACGACCAGCGTTACGTTAACGGCCAGCGGCAGACAGGTCACAAATATTTTTTTTTTTTTTTTGATACAACATTTGATTAATCAATGCATGCTGGTGAAGTTTTATCATAGTTTATAGTTATATGGTAACGAAAGTGTTCAACATTCAACCCGTTCTTTTTCATCAGTATTATTTGTGATTAACATTTTGTGACAGGAATTCCTCTTTTTGCTTTCACTTTCACGATCTTGGTGTCACGCTTTACAATACAAGATAATTGTCTGTTTTGCTTATATCTATACACCTTTCACTTTTTAAGACTAAAACAAAAGATGGATTCATTGTTATTCTTAATTAAAAAGCACAACAACAATAAAACAGTACTTTACAATGACAAACTAGCATAACATTTATTAACAAAAACGAATAAGAGGAGGCATGGCATAGGACACATCACATGCTGTATTATACCGACTAATACATAACAGAATGTTTAGCAAACACTGAGGAATCAAATAATAATAATATTAAAAAATAAGGAAAGCCTCCATACCGTAACGTGAGGTAAAGATGACAAGCTTTTCAAAACGAAAACAAAAAGTAAAACTAAACTGTCTGTCGCTGACAGGACTTGCATGTTTTCTCTACAAGAATACCAACATGTTCACCTTCTGTTTTAAGAAGCGGTCTTTTACTTTAGTTTGAAAACCAAATCCTCCGTTGTGTTCCGTCCGCTGCGCGCACCTTCGCGCTCTGCTGAAGCGTCAAGTGAAAGCACAATGGGCACGCGCTGCTCCCGCTCTGCATACGCGTGCGGTGTGAAACCAGGCTCTACTGAAGCGCTCGCACCTGATCAGTGAAATCTTTCTCCTGCTACAATGTGCTGCTTTTAAGCAGCTAGCACAAGTGCGACCACATCAAATTTTTACTCGCACACTCTCAAAAAATGGTCGCATTTTGGTCGCAGTCTAGAGCCCTGAATATATAAAATAATTTTATAAAATAAAGAAAACAATGATGTGCCGTCTCGTCTTGAACAGGAGCACTTCACAAAAATGAACCGAAAGTCAGCGAATACATGACTCTCAGACATGAAAAATATATCTATAGAAAGCTTTAAATTACTACTTAACGAAATAAATCAAATCGAAAACAAAAACTCTTTCATTATAATCCGTGAAGATGCACTTCTCTCTAAAGGCGCGTCTAATGAGGAGATGGCGAGTTAGGATCATCATCTGATTCTTCATCTTTGCACACTGACACAGAAAACACTAGTTTATTAGTAAATAATTCAAATATCTCCTTACTATTTCCCCCTGACACATTCATGGTAATTACTTTTGCTGGGGCTTTATGGCAAGCTTTATTGCGTGTATTTGAAGCAGAACTCTTCAGCTGCGCTGACGGCTCTCTGCTGCTGCTGGACACTAAACACCGTCAAGCCGCTCTTGACAGCCGCGGCAGCACGGTCTCGTGTTGTTTCCACCAGTGCGGCAATTTTTTTCATCACTAATTGATGGATGTCTAAAATATAAACATAAGGAGAAACCTAAAACAGGCCCGAGGCCCGGCCCGCGTCTGAACTATGACGTGAAAATTGGCCCGATCAAAGCCCGGTGGGGCCGGGCTGAAATGCAGGGCTCTAGCGTTCCCCTCGGTAGAAATCACGTTTCTCCCTCGGGGGCCCCTCCCATCGTCGGGCCCTTAGAATCGTCCTAACTTTTCCCCCCCTTACGGTGCCCCTGGTCTTTAGTAAGCATGGAAGATACAAGCTTTGCTACCTCGAGTTCAGTCTCTGCTTGTTGCAACTTGCGCTGTCTCTCTGCTTAGACAAAGCCTCCTTAGCTGCAAGAGCCTCCTCCTGAATGCGCCGAGCTTCTTTCGCTTTGGTCTGCAGCCGCTGATATTCCATGTCAGTGAGTGAGGCCTCCTGTACATGCTGCTGGAGACTGTCAAACAGTCTCTGCTTAATCTTCTCCTCCAAAACAGCAGTCTGGACACTAGAGAGTTCTGGTGGAAGATAAACGCCAGTGGAGGTAATGGAACGCCTACTGGTCCTGGAATGAGAGCTGGTACCGCTATGAGACGTTTTCCTCGAGCTGCTCCTAGGTTGACTGGGACAGGGGGTAGAAGCTTTAGGAGGGTGGTCCTCTGTGGGTCGGTAGCCAACCTCAAAATCATCCAGGTGAGGCGGCAGATTTGTCCTGCGGCGAGGTCTGTCCATTGTCTCTGTGTCACTTACTGCTGGGTCCATACTGGTTTGATGTTGCTCTCAATCCGGCTCAAAGGACCAAATTAATGTAGTAAAGCTTACTACATTTAAATTACAACTGGTTGAGGCGGCCAAATATGGACCAGATTCCGGTCAGAGAATCAAGAGAGCAGGAGAAGTCTTCAGATTGAGACATTTATTTTACTCCAGTATATGCATCTGCATATGCCTCTGGTATGAAATGAGATATTGGTCTACAAAGAAACAAGGGAAATCATTACAAATTACTAACTATTAACAGGTTTATAAATTGCCATTAACATCGACGTACATAGTAAAATATCATAGCACCAATTGTATTTATCAGCAAATATGCATATATAACTCAAATATATTTAACAGAAATGTCTGTATTCAAAGTGACAATATGGTCAACACTAACACCATAACGAACTGAGGAATACCCGCTTGTATATGTAGTAACATAAGTAAACATCGTATGTGACAGCTACTGACATAATAATGACTCAGCAGAATCACCGCGGCCGCAAATAACCAATCAAACAGAACGCCACGAATAGTAAACATCAGAAATAGCAATAGCATGCATAACATATAATAATTGCATACAATATTGTTCAGGCTTACTTGTATTATATGAACACATTACAGAAAACATAGCAGCAGCATAAACAAACACAGACAGCTGTCTTCACTGGCAGGTAACACTAATAATCATCCCTCTAGGAAACATGAAATTAACTTTAGTTCCTAGTTCCTAAAATAGGCTTTCTGACAATATTAGTGGTAGAATTAGTTGCCGTATTAGTCTGGCAAGTCAGCTAAAAAATGTACTACTCTATTGCTGAAGTGTGCATAGAGGGTTAAGCCAGTAATATATTTTTCTACATTTCCACTGTATATGTTTCCTGAAATAACATTTGACTAATGAAACTACATGGAAGACGTTTATGGAAAAAGGCACCAGGATAAGTACACATTACTAATGAGATCCAGTTGTTAAATGTGGTTTTTAATTTGTCAAAATCTGTACTAAAAGAGTAAACAAACAATGCTCATAAATACTGTCGACGTAACATTCTCTGGCAGAAAATCCACACAGCTGAGCAAAATCCTGACAGCAATAGATTAAATCCATTGGAAAAACCTCTAGCTAGGACCTTATTAAAATATTTTATTTATCACTGAGAAAAGTACGCCCACAGCAGCACATTGATTTACCTTCCGAATCAAAGTGGATTTGCACTCAGAACCATATAGGTCTGGTGAATTTGAAATCATAGCTATATATCTAAAACATGCAACTGTCACGCTCCGCTACTGTGGAGGAACAAGGAGATCATAGGAGAATAC
This sequence comes from Schizothorax lantsangensis, assembly GCA_027422415.1. Lineage (NCBI taxonomy): Eukaryota > Metazoa > Chordata > Actinopteri > Cypriniformes > Cyprinidae > Schizothorax > Schizothorax lantsangensis. The sequence continues at coordinate 12,966,520 of CM049849.1, forward strand.
AATAATAACAGTTGTTTGTTTGTTTATTGTTGTTTTTCATCCATCCAAACTTCTGGGAACACACGCACGCGCACAGCATAACTAGAAGACATATAGGCTGCATCCGAAAACTTAGGCAGCTGACTTGCTGCCTCACTGCCTCATGAGGCAATGACTTTGCAGGCAGTGTTTTTGCATGAAGGCACCTCACAAAACTGATTTCGGACAGGCTTCTGAGGCAGTGTAACATTTTAATGATCTACAACAAAATAGAACGAGTTTTGGTTATAACTAAACAAATATTGAATTACTATAAAACTAATTTCTCGCTAGAAATAACATCAAAAGTGCAAAAGGTTAATCAGAAATACATTTACACACAAACTAACCACCAAACGCAACTTTCAGATGCCATCTTTATTTTTTTAGCTCAACCGTCAAGGAATGGAACGCACAGGATTGTGGGATATCAAAGGCAGCGAAGGATACATCTACGCTGCCTTCAAAAATCGATCAGATGAAGGTATCTCATGAGACAGGAAGTGAAGCTAACTTTGGATTCGGACGTGCCTTGATGCCTTCCTACCTTGAAATGCTGCCTCCGAAGGCAGCATTTTTCAGTTTTCGGATGCAGCCATAAGACCCAACAAGGAAACATGGGGCAGAACACACTTAAATACTGAACTAAAGGAGGGCTACACAGGTGAGGGGAATAAACTAATAATGAGACAAGGAGGACAGGAACAGGAACGACCACATATGGGCATAAAACATGGGAGAAACTGGGTCAAGGGGAACACATGGGGAGCAAAACACAAAGCCAGTCCAAATCTGACAGCAACATCAATTTCAGCAGATCAGGACACTTTTGTTTTTATCTCAGTGTTGAATTAGATAAAACATATATACTTAAAACCACAAAATCCTTCATGTCTGAACTGTCTCGTAACCTGGAAATCTCAGTAAATTAGAGAAAAAAAAAAGATTTATAGGCCTATAAATCAAGGAAATTTCATTAGATAGATATAGCTTTTGGCAAGGGTGTTTTTAAAGTCAAACCTATCTTACAACCCAGCCAGCATGACAGAATCAATCCAAGGAGTGGCAAATGTTAGGCTTCTATCTAATGATTTATTATTGAAAACAAAATGGTCTTCCTCAAGGCGGAAGAGATCAGGATATTAATTGTCAGTTAAATCACATTATATTACTAGTCTTTTTAGTCTGTATTTAAGCAATATTTCACGAGCAACAGTACAGTGCTGTCATTCTGAATATCAGCAGCTGTAGGTTCATTTCAAACAGCATTTTCGCGGGAAGGATAAGGTTCTTTCGATTCGTTCCAAACTAAGCAACAGAACCGAACACGATTCATTTGGAGCACGGAGGTCATTTACAAATACAAATTGACACTTTTTTCCTACAACAATCTTTAACAGCTTATTTTTGAGTACATTACATGGCATTTGGATTTCAACGGCCACATATAATGTCCTGCATTGGCCTGTTATATGAATGTGATATATCAACAAATGGTAATGCTTTTCTACAACAGTTCAATAAATAATAAATTCATATAGAGAAACTTACATTTTAGACACAATATTGTCACAAGTTTGCTGTGCCAACAAAGACAGATCCAGACCAAGCTTAAAGCAAAATCAACCGTTGACTCTCGGAGCATGAATGAGTCGTTTTAAAATGAATCATTTATTTGAGTGATTCAATGACTCGGTCCTGCCACCTACTCGTAACGTTGTAACCTACAGAAAGTCTCTACCATTAATGCACAGATTGACAGTCTGGAACTGATCTTGGAATAGCTGTTTTGTGTACATATAATAATAATAAAAAAAAAATGTTGTATTAATTACCCAATTAGCCCTATGTCACGGGGGCAGATTACTATTTTTTCTCTCTTCTAGAAAAAAAAAGAGATTGTTAGCACAGAATGTATCTGTAAAATAAGTGATATATGCTAGGCTTACTCATCAACTCAAGAACAGGTGAAGAATTACTGCTTCAGATAACCTGTTGATATCTGCTTATCACTAGTTAACAGATGCCACACTGATGAAAGGAAATCTTAATTAAAAAAAAAGTTTTCTTCCATACAAACTATAATTAATACAGTGTTTTGATTTCTAAAGCATGAGATATTGAAAGCTGACAGCACATAGGAGGTCTTTGGCTACCAGGGAGTCAGTTATACAGCTTTGTAAAGGATCTGAGAAAGTACTGCACTCTGGTGGCCAAAGGTTTCTAGTGCATTGTTGTTAAAAAAGGTCAAGGTGGGTTCAATGAACTATATCTTTTTCCTATGGAAACAGTGTAATGTTCAATATATTTTTTTTGTCAGAAGATTTAGATATGTGCCAATACAGTAAAGGACTTTAACAATTAAATGCACACTAAAAGAAGTAAAAAAGTGAAAAAAGTCTCCTTTTATGGCCTACAGTGAAAAGCTTTGAACATGTGCCGTCAGAGCATACTATGCTATTCAATCCATGGAGGTTCAACCCTTTTAAAGGGTTAATAATAAATCCAATATATGAGTCATTTAATGGATTATAGTAGAGCTTTAGCCATGGATATTTCCTGCATTGCATTCGGAGTTACAGCCAGGTGGGCGACAGGATTGCTTACTGAAATTGAATCTACTGTACTTAAAGTGTTTGAAAGACTCTCGGTGAAAGATTCTCTAATCTAATGCATTACTGAATCTCTTTACAAGAGCAAAATTGGCTCCACGTCTGAATAGGCACCTTTCAAAATGTGAAAGTAACTGCTTTAATGAGGGTTCTAGGAATTTTTCTTACTTCAAGGTTAAGTGTTTCTCTATTTGATTTACTAACAAGAACATAAATAAAAGTAGAAGCGAGCAGGAATGATTGAAATGATCAAAAAATGTTATTGCTAATAGCTTAATGCGTATTACACTCATATTACACTCATATATAGCCACGTAACACATTTCATATAAACGAGGATGAGATTTAATCTACTGTTGTATTTGACTAGTTTTAATTAAATTAAATTTCATTTAATTTTACTTTCATGTATTTTCCCTATTTTCTCCCTACTTATAGTTTAATTGCATCAAATTAGATTAAGTTTTACATTTAATCATACTATATATGATGGGCCCATAAATATATATTGACATGACAAAAATATTGCAAAGTTTGCATAGATGAACCGCTGAAACATCTTATCCCACTCAATAGTGTGAGCTTTAAATGAAACTAAACTAATGCAACTAATGTGCAAATGTTCTCTTGCTCTCTCTTTTACACACACACACACACACACACACACACACACACACACACACACAAGCAGCATCTTGAAGTGTCAGCATGTGGCCATTTGTTCATGACAATGGTATTAAGAAGGTGTGAATGATGTGTAACATTTGTTACATTAAGCAAACAGGCACACAGAGCTCATTTCCTCTCTTTCTCTCTCTTTTTCAACATCCAACTCATCACACTATCAACTGTCCTCCTCCGACACCCATGATTTTCTAGCAGCTGACAAATGGCGTATGATTGGGACCAAGCTGCAGTCAATATTTACGGAGAGATGCATTTCAAAAAGCACCCGAGGATTTAATTCCTCATTTCAAGTCAAATAGTGACAAATGGTATCATTAAATACAACTTTTTGAAATTTATTATTGAGGAAAAAGTCATTTTATGCAAGAATGTTCATTAAATATGACAGAAACAACATTACATGAATACAATAACAGTCATTTAAATTATGTACAATCTTATTTACAACACAGAGAATGGTAGGTCGTGGATAACATTAAGTTGGCTAATATTACAAAACAGCATTTACTAAGTACCTCAACAATTATTATTGATAAATAAAACCAATTTCAATGCAGTCAGTCAACATAAAAAGATCCACTGTCTATACAATGACATATTTTTTTTATGGATAGTACGGCTTTTTAAAAAGCATGACCACATATTATAACCAAGCCTAGACAGATTTGTTTTGCATTTTTAGCCGTGATTTTGAGGGCAAATCTTTGTCATTGTGCTTTACTGAGGTTTGCAATTACTATATTTTTATTGGTATCTGAAAGCATTATCAAATCATCCAAAATACTTCATAAATGAACATGCAATGTGAATGGCAGGCATTCAGATTCTGCAGAGTGTTCTGTGGAAGCAGATATCCAGGCTGGAGTGTCTCGCTCCCTCTCACAGGACGTGGTAGACTGGTCTGTTGCTGGGACTGTCTGGAGAACTGCACTGGGAATCACTTCCAGTTGGAGAGAGAGTAACCATGTTCCTCATTCCCATTGCAACTCCTGTATCTACAGAGGACAGCCTGTCCACAATGCTGGACAGACACTGCAAACTGGACGCTCCTGGAGTTCTGTCCACTGCGCTAGCTGGATTCATGAAGAAAGAGGAAATGGCATTATTAGTGACAAACAATATGTGACACAAAGAAATTTAAAAACATGAAAAGGATCTTGTTTCTTACCATTTTGTGCTTCAAAGTTGTAGTTGTTCCCAAAGTTTGGATTCATCTGAGGCCATACAGGACTATTGCAGTCAATCTAAAGTGAAAAACATAAAAAGTTCCATCAGCATACATACATATAAAGCAGTGAACATGATATATATGTGGATAGATCGGTTGCTTCCTCTACAACAACTTGTGCAGCACTGCATAGTCTGTGCACTTCACTGTATCTCTTTCTTTCACAAGCTGGTTACTTCGTGAGGGACTCCCACGCTATGCTGGGCTGCTTCAGGCGTGGAGAATTGATTGAGTCAGTGGAAGCCACACCAGTTTGTGCAAGATGACACTTTCTCTGAGTAAATCTGCAGAAAATCCTGGCAGCAGCGCAGCTCATGCAGTCAGTCAGGAATGCGGCACGGCCGTCACTTTCCTGCCAGTCTCTGTTGGCTGGATTTACTGAGGCTTTATTAGGCTATAAAGAGTCCAGTGGGAAAGCCATTACTATATCCTCCATTCTTAAACCCTGTACTGAGATTTTGTAGGAACTATCATCTCACATTGTTTGTAGCATTGCTGTTTGACTTCTGCAGAGTTCTGGGCCAGGTCACACTTGTAAAAGACATTTTAATCTCAATGAATGTTCTACCTGATTAAAAGTTTACAAACTAACTCACTCAGAACAATTACAGCTGAAAAGTATTGTCCTTGTCAACAAATGGTTCAAAGTCTATAATATAAATGGCAATGTCACTCTTGCAATAGAGATTTTAATCCCAGTGAGTCTTTTTCCTGGTTACATAAAAGTTAATTAACAAAAATCAGTTAACCTAAAAATGTGCTTGATGTGGTAACATCTCAATTACTATTTGTATCATAGCTAATTCAGAACAATTGAAGACCTCCCTGGCCAACAAATGATTAGCACCAAGCTAAATTAGCAAAACTATGCAGAAGGTCCGAATCAAAGAACATGCCCAAATTTACGTAAATCATGATAATATAAACATATAAATGCAAAATGCATCTTAGTGTCATGTTTTGAGAAGGAAACTCATAGTAAACAGTGACAATTTGGGTGTCTTCAATACATATATAGTCTATTGCAGGTCGACTGAGCATTGAAAAAGACACAACTAAGATTATTTAATATTTTTTTTAGCCCAAAATCAACCCTGTATGTTACAATGTGCCACATATACTGTAGAAGTTCCCTGACAAACAGCAGTAAGCTTATATCTTAGCGTATAAAAAGAGCCAGATGTGGGCAGCAATTTATTGTTGTCATGCTGAGACTGAGGCATCCCTGACTCCATTTGATGGATTGAATGCTCTGTGTGCTATTGAGATAAAACATGAAGACGAAAACATAGACAGACAAGGACAAGGACCTTACAATAAGATGAAAATCTCAGAAATCCACATTCAAATGGATTTCCCATGCATTTGGGCCCTGAACTTTAGAAATCTCCCTCTAGGAGAGTATTTCAGTTTTGACAGATCTTCAGTATGATGTCAAACAATCTAAACCCCACAGTTTGACTTGAAGAGTAAGAAAGTAATATTTACCATGCTTTCAGAACAGCTTGAGGAGGGGCTGGCCGGCTCAGAGCTGCTTTCCATAGGCAGGCTGTAGTAGTTCTCCACCTGTTCCCTGAGGAGCTCCTGAAGGCTTTCGATGTACTGGATGGCGTTCCTCAGGATCTCCACCTTGGGAAGACGCTGACTGGGGTTCGCCGAGGTGCAGCGCCGTAGTGCCTCAAACGCATGGTTCACCTTCTTCAGCCTGCGGCGCTCCCTCATAGTGGCGGCTCTCCGGCGGTCCACCGTGCTGGCTTTGCGCTTACAAGCTTTGCAGGCCCATTGGAGACAGTGACCTGGCTGGTGCGGGGCCCCGGGGGCCCGGATGTGCTCGTCCTCTTCAGACCCGTCCAGTTCCCCTCCGGGGCCGAACTCCAAAGCTTCAGGCGACGAGGAGCAAGTGCTATCGTAGAAGATCTGGGATGTAGAGAATACGTCCATGATTGGTTGGATTTTTGTGGTTTTAGGAGATCTGTGAGGGGGCGACCTCTGAGTGATGTGGTTTCTCTGGTGCCATACGGCCCTTCTTATATGCCGGGGCTCACACTGGTCAACCCTAATGACCGTGCCCCATTGGCCAATGCAGGGCTCAGCGACCCCCCCTTCTTCACCACCCAGATCCCCACCCAAACCCAACACCCCTACTGAGTTTCCCACATCTGTGTGGAGGGGTGGTTTCTCACTCAGTTCAACAGTGTGACGGTCATTACAAGAAGGAATTATCATCAATAAACATTCATGTGAAGAAACTAAATGTCTACTTTAGATCTTACTTTGCTTACTTCAGGGTTTTTTGTACTTTAATTGTAAAACGTCGAGATTTTTAGCTGTAGCCATTCACATTTTGTCTTCAACTGTGTCCAATAATTTGTATTGATTATTAAAAGTCTTTAAAAGTATTGATTGCATATATAGTTAAGTCCTCCAGATATACATATGCATGGCCCCCCTGAAAGTTGAAGAGATGAGTTTCATTTTAATAAAGATGCATTAAAATACAGAACCAAACAAATAACTTCTATTATCTTAAAACGAAGCGGTCAAGAATGACTTCATGTTTAAGAGTTTGCTGGCTAATTTTACGCTTGAGGAAAGAGCAGCGTTGCAGATGCGGCCCAGCTGTAAGGGCTGGTGTAGCATTTCAGAGGCACACACTCACGCAGATACACAACTCAAGATCCGGACTGTGGATGAAGGTGACAGAAGTAGCATGTCCGCGTTAGATAAGTTAAAGCTCATTAAATTTCTAAGTAGCTCATTAGCAACTGTGTGGCAAGATCTCTGCTACATTGTTTTTGTAACATTTATATGTATGTTTTAATATATGTATATGGGATGATATTTAAAAGAACATTCATTCTGTTTTTGAAGGGTATAAATTTAATAAACGATTGTAGTTTCTATAATTATTTTTACTTTATTTTTAGGACTGTATCTATTTTGGGCTTGTCCCCTGTCAACACTTTTTAACTTTACCTCTCTAATAAATGATTTGTAAAAATAAGTTTGACAATAGAATGAATTTGAATTAGAAAGAAAATGTAAAAAGCAATTAAAAGAAATTGTAGCAAGCATTCAAATTTGAAATTTTTCCCAAAGACCTGAAATAATATTTAAATAATTATCATAATTTATTTTGTTGTTTAGGTGTGTGTGTACAGGTTTATATATCCTGGTGGGGGCTTAAACCTGAGTACACACAGACTCATGGGGACTCATGTCATGGTGGGGACCTAAATTGAGGTTCTCATGGGTACAAAAGCTTATAAATCATGCAGAATGAGTTTTTTTGAGAAATTTAAAATGCAGAAGGTTTTCTGTGAGGGGTAGGTTTAGGTGTAGGGTTGGTGTAGGGTGATAGAAAATACGGTTTGTACAGTATAAAAACCATTACGCCTATGGAGAGTCCCTACAAGGATAGCTGACCAGACTGTGTGTGTGTGTGTGTGTGTGTGTGTGGGCGGGTTTATGTGGTTTATGAGGACACAAATTTGTATAATAACATGGGTATGACAGAGGTATTACAATTTGAAGGTGGTTTATGAGGACACTGCCTATGTCCCCGTAATTCAAAAGGCTTAAAAAACATACTAAATGGTGTTTTTTTGAAAATCTAAAGATGCACACAGTCTCCTGTGAGGGCTAAGTTTAGGTGTAGGGTTGGTGTAGGGCAATAGCACACACAGTTTGTTCAGTATAAAAACCATTACGCCTATGGAGAGTCCCCGTAAACCACAAAAACCAACATGTGTGTGTGTGTGTGTGTGTGTGTGTGTGTGTGTGTGTGTGTGTGTGTGTGTGTGAAATTAACAATAATGCAAATAATTGACATAACTTTTCTCTGAAAACTGAAAAATGTCATTTATCACACACAATCAGAAATCTACACCATTGGAATTTTTACAAATTCTTTTAGAGGCTGTTCAAGGCCATGATCACATGCCTGCTAGCAGCTAGATATTGTATTTTTGAGGATATTTACAATTTGAGTAGCCTATATTTTCATAGCATCCTGTTGGATAACATTTTCAAATTAAACACTTAATCAAATTTTTTAGCACTTACAAATGGTGCATAAAGGCAGTTGCGCAATACACACACACACACAAGCTTTTTTATAACCGTAACACTGATGAAGTGCCTTAAAATCCCCGTCTATTGCTGTATAGCGGTCATTACTCGAGCCATCAGTGTTGACGGCTAATAAAGATACAATGCGGATATTTCTCACAACGTGCTAAAACGTTTGGCCTCTCCAGTGTCTGGGAACCGCGCGCACCTAAGAAAACACGAATAGCCGGTGTAGTTTGTGTTGCGCACAGCTGAAGAAGACATTGGCCAGGGATAATCCTGCTTAGCTGTCGTACAGATCAAAGACAATTGACTGTTAACAACATGGACAACGAGAAAACCTGACAACAGTCGATAACTGAGTCCAACTCAGATTGCGTAAGCATATGGTGAACGCGCATGGGTCCCGAGACGGCTGTGATGAGTGAGCGCACAAACCTGCTCTGAGATTTGGGAACAGCGCGGTGTCTCAGGGGACTCCGGGGCTTTTCTGAGGGCTGTTGTCAAGGGTCAGGGACTGTGTTAAGTGTAGGGCAGAGGGCGAGCGTTAATGTTTCTTTCACCGTGCAGGCTTTATTTTCTCTTACAAGTTTGTTAGGAGTAAACATGCGATTCAAATTCGCACCTTTTTCATCGATTTCCATCGATATTGAACATATATAAAATCTTTAAAAAAGAATCTAAAGAAAAGCAATGAAAAGACATGCTTTTCGTCCACCCACTTGTTTATTCTCCATCCTTCTTTTGCTTGCCAAGACCAGCCATTGGCTGCACTTTTTCCATCAGCAATAACAGTATCATATTTGATCACATGGTCAGATGTGTGATTGGCAACAGCATTTGTCTGGCAGCTAGAGGAAGTGTTTCCTCAGCTCCAGTGATGTGGGACTTCAGACTGGAGATTCAAAGGAATGTGTTTTCTTCATCTTTAATCCTATAGTTTATCTTTAGCTGTGTATCTTACCAGCAGTTCCCTCTGTTTTACTCCAGAAATCATCACTTCAACCTGAATATTTTAAAATAATCATAACGACTTTACTTTGTAGGATGCAAAGATAGATAGATGATAGATAGATAGACTGATTGATTTCAATATAATGTCCACTATCTGAGCTATACTATCCATACTTAGAATTTTATACAACAATAAAATAAACTCTATTGTGTACGTTATATTGGATAATTTATATATCAATGTATTTTTTAACTTCCATTAAGTCTTTCGTGGCCTCTGAGCAATAAAATGTTCCTCTGGGATGATTCCCAGATGGCAAGATGCTATAATCACATTCACTGTGCCTCCCTTTGATGGAAACTAATGACACATTTGTAGTTGTTATGTACTTCCGAGTATGTTCATATGCAAATCAAGCAATGAATCTGTCAAGACATTTCAATTGTCATTTTTTTCTCTCTGCTAAAGGAGTCAGGCATCATGACTAATAAAAAAACACAATAAAACTGCACCATCTCTACATCTGAGATCCTATTAAAACAACACTGTAGACAGAGCTATCTGGTTACAGTCTGGCTCACTAAGAGGAGAGCAATGAATCTCTTTGAAGTGCCCTGCTCTTAATACCATAACTTATCAGACAATTACTCCAAGTGTGTAGTCGCCAACACAGAGGGTTTAGCTTTGTTTTTACAAGAAGTATTATTATTGTTATCAGAAACATACTGATGTATTCCTATAAAAATGATGATGATGATTATGTTCTTTTGAACTTTTAATTCATCAAAGAATTCTGAAAAAGAAAATATCACATTTTTGACAAACATATTAAGCAGTACAACTGTTTTTAACACTGACACAAATGGGAAATGTTTCTTGAGCAGCAAATCGGCATATTAGAATGATATCTGAAGGATCATGTGACACTGAAGACTTGAATAATGATGCTGAAAATTCAGCTTTGCATGACAGGAATAAAATACATTTAAATATATTCACATAGAAAACATTTATTTCAAATTGTAATCATATTTCACAATAAAACTGTATTCTGTAGTATACCTTTGATCAAATAAATGCAGCCTTGGTGAGCAAAAGACACTTCTTTCAAAAACATTAAGAAATCTTACTGACCCCAGTTTTTTGTAACAGCAAAATATTAAATATTTCATTTTAATTTCTGTTTGAGTTATGTTTTTTTAAAACAATAACAGCAGCAGTTGTGAAATAGAGAAGCCAAAATAATCCGAAAGTGGAACGGAATAAAAATTATATTATTTATTTTGTCAATGCTTTTTGGCACACATGCCTTCATCAGGGCTAAAATATTGCAAGTGCAAAAAGACTCATTTAAATACAAACAAAGACAGATTCAAACTTACAATTAACTAATAGGAAAGTCAAATGGTACAGCATTCACCAATCACATCAAATAAACAATCATGTATCAGACCAGCAGGCTCTATTTTTATGGTGAGCTTTTAATCAACATCGGATTCAGAAGACATTGTGAAAAAGACAAGTATAATAAGTTATACATCTAATTCTAACATAATAAGTTTGCATATTTTTTCTTATTTCTGGAGATTTTAGTAAAACATGAATTTCCCCCTTAAAGCATTGTTACCCAGATGTGTGCTGTGCAGGTCACTGGTCATTCCGAGTCATTTGAGAGTTTGAGTACATAAGTTAACTTGTGTCTGTGATGAGGTCAAAGGTGGCAGTGTGTTAAATGGAAAGATCAGAGAGCCGGTCCTGACAGACAGCACGCTGTGCGAGATGGAATCACTGCAGAGGAACTTGGGAGCACCAACAAATCAGCTCTACCGATGGATAATTGCCAAGCTCACACGCATTCACACTGGCAAATTAAACCCGACCACTAAATGCGATGCAACCCAACGCCTCAATCGAGGGGAAAACCCTCACAGCCTGTAACATTATGATAGCTGTCATGCTGCTTACAGCTTTGCAATATTTTCCCCTGACCAACCTTCTACTTCAGATCATGAGACAGATACGGTGGGTTTCATTGCAGCCAATCCTGAGTCCTGCCCTGCCATCTGGAACTAACAGGCAAGGCCAGGGCTATTTCAGGGCCAGTCATACTTTACACTCCGTTAATACTCATAAATCTGGGAGAGCTGCTGGCTTGACTGGTCAAGGCTGGTGGTGGAATACAGAGGGCTCTTAATTCAATGGGTTTAATGAGGACATTTGGTGGCTGGCCATCCTCGCGAGCCATAGATGCCTGTTACCTTCAGCTTGGGACCTTTAAGTTAATGTTACAACTCAAAATAGATTCAACCGAACGAGTATGACGATCTTACATAGGTGCTAAATTAATTTAAACCTTAACAAGATTGAATGTCTTCATTGTTTAATGCCATGATTACATTTTATAAGACAATAGGTGGGTATGTTTTGACATCATAAGATGCAGGCATATCAAAACCTCAAAATCACCAGTAAAATCCTTCAAATTTTAAAACAAATAATTGACAATTAAAATTTTAAAATAAATTAAATAAAAATGCAGAGGACATCTTTGATATTTTTAATGTTGGAAAGATATCCGGTAGTGATCAAGTGCTCTATTTTTCTGGTTAATTTATAAAAGAATTTAAGTAACAACAATATATTACAAAATATGTACATTTTAGAAAGACTGCATAAATTGACAGGAATTTTGCTGATATTAATGACCCTGAAATAAACCTGGAATTAGCTGCAGCAACTACACTGAATGGTCATTTATGAAACAAACAAAAAATCTAAATATTACATTGGAACACTTCATAATAATATTTTGCAATGTAATAAATACATTATTTAATTCTACAATGCTTAACAGATCACACGGTTACATTCAGAAAGCCATGTTACATAGAAATGTTCTTATAGTTTCATATATATTCATTTGCTGAATTGAACATGATCTGTTATGCATTATTTAAGCATGATTGTTAAAAAGTTATTACAAAGTGTTGCCTATTACATTTAGAACATTCACACTAGCTCATGGAAATAAATATAGGTAGGAAATGTGAGGTGGATGCTTGAGCTTCACTTTTCTGTGATCTGGTCGGGACAGCGAGCTTTCGTCTCTTCAGTGGAAATGCTGTCAACGATCGAGGAGAGGCGACGAAGGCTGCTGGATGTTGAAGACTCCACTGAGGCTTCTGGAACACACATCACGCACAGAGAAGATCGCATGGATCAGTTTGCATCGAGAAACACACGTGGGGAATATTACAGGGAATGTGCACAGACACTTATGCAGCACAAATCACGCAGCGAGGTGTACGGAATAAACAAATGACAGTTACACACAATGAATTGCATGTGCGGAAAATTTCACACAGAAAATTACGCGCAGACACTTACGAAAAGTCAATTACGCAAAAAGAAATACACAAATATAACGCAGCGAGGTGTACAGACAATTCTGCCCTGTAAATTTCAAATGAAGTTATGAGAAATCATAGTTTCTGGAAATAACAGAAAATTACGCGCAGACACTTACGAAAAGTCAATTACGCAAAAAGAAATACACAAATATAACTATGCACAGACAATTCTGCCCTGTAAATTTCAAATGAGAAATCATAGTTTCTGGAAATAATAGACACTGGAAACCATAGTTTCTGATTCAAATGAAATTATTTACCAGCAGTTTTCAAGGTTAAGCCAACACGAGGTTGTCACGGGGCAGATCATAGTGTAGCTATAGCTGCGTTTTTGTCCTTGTAATCATGCAATCATGCAACTACGCGCAGACCATTACGCACATCACCAACGCATGAAACATTAACAGACAGCAACTATACTCCTTAATGATTAAACACCTCTATGTTAAAACTTAAAACGTTGTTTCTCTCTACCAACCTTCTCTGTGATCGGCCATCTGGGAGTTGGAATGATCTGGAATCCCCTGCCAGTTTTGGCAGGTCTTTTTCCAGTGATACTCATTGGGAGCCACCTGAACAGGCAATCGTGATGGAAAGCATTAATACTGCTCTTAATTTAATTTTAGCACATAATAAATAATTATATGATAATTATTAGTTGCAAATGGCACCACGTGGATCCAGCTGCTGTCAGAGCGCATGGATCGGTTGTACTATTGTTCTTACATGGTTTTCTTTCACGTTGTATGTGTAAGGGTCACTGTCAGAGTTCTGTTCTTTCTCATCCAGCGAATGCAACAGGTCCTGAAGCTTCTCGATGTAGTTTATCGCGCTGCGTAAAATCTCCACTTTGGGCAGCCTCTGGTTCGGATTGGGCACCGTCTTTTTCTTTAACGCGTCAAACGCTTCGTTGATCTTTTTAAGCCGCCTCCTTTCTCTCAGAGTGGCGGCCTTTCGCCGGTCGGTCGGAGCGGATTTTCTTTTACAGATCTTACAAGCCCACATAAGACACTGACCCTCGCAGTGAGGCTGCAGCCCCGGCGGCGCGAGGACGTGTTCCTCCCCGCTGCTCTCGCACCCTGTCTCGGACGGGACCGGATCCTGTCCCGGAGACAGAGGGCTGTCATTCCCCTCGTAGAGTGGGGACACTCCAGGCATATCCAAGGTCCCATGGTCCGCCTCGAGATAACGCAAATCGTTGAAAAAATAAGTGTTGGTCTCAAACAGGTCCATCATGATGTTGTAGGCTGTTTTGACAGTAAGACTGTTGGCATTTAAATAGCCCTGTGACACAAGTCAGGGGACTTAAATATAGAATGTGAAATTCTATCCAGCGCTTAGCTGTTGCAGGGCTTCAGACTCATTTCAATAGGCCTTCAGGACCACAGGAGTCCGAGAAATAAAGGGGACACTTTACATTAGAGAGTACATGTTACACAACGTAAATGTTACTATAACTACTTATAATACATATGTAGCCTATACATACAGGTAGTTCTAGAAATGGCTAGGGGACACTGGTGCTAGTTGTCATAGGGGACAAGAGTCTATATGTCTGCAAATACAAAGGTCCAATGACAAAAATGCTGGGTTTTCATTTGAAGTGGTTTTCTATGTTCTATAGTTGAAAAGTACATAAGGTTAAATTATTTATTTATTTATTTGGGAAATTTCTCTCTCATTTGCTATATACTAAAACAGCCTAAATTAATTAATTTAACCATTAATTTATGCCAACAAAGCTAAGTTGTATAGGTTAAGTCAGTTAAAAATATCTCTTTAAGGAAAGAATTGCAGGTTTTGACAGTGTATTGTAAAGCACTCAGCACATACACTTTTACATTTTACACATTATCTGTATATTATACAAAAGGGATGGTTCCCCCCAAAACAAAAATTCTGTCTAAACCTGTAAGAGTTTCTTTCTCCTGTTGAGCCCAAAAGATATTCTGAAAAATGTCAGTTTTTGAAAAGTATTATAAATTAGGTCTTTTTTAAAGTAATTTCCTATTGTGACAACTTACTTCATATTATGTGACAACATGCCCCACTATTGTCAATATGCTTTTTACTTTATTTAAAGTATTTGTCTATTGACTTTCAAAATAAACCCACATTGAGAAATATTCAGTGTAAAAAGAACAAGAACTAGCCTCCACTGTTATATTTACAACTTTTTATGTTGTAAATTACTCCACATATACATTATTTGTATACTATATTAATGTGTGTATTTATTGCATATCTAAAAGGCACAGTGTATTCTGTACTTTTTTATTCATTTAGAAGATATTTTCATCCAAAGCAACTTAAGATATTAACATTATGCACACACACACACACACACACACACACACATCCACACCCATAAGCTTGGTGTTGCTAATATCATGCAGTGCTGTTTGAGCTCCAGGAATACTACTGTTCTACTGTCAATACACGACTGGCTCAAACTTGTATATGTGACAATAAATCCAGTGACAATAAAGTGATTTGATATACAAGCTATTTACCAAGAAAAATACATGACAGAACATGGCCAGTGGGCATTGATACTGCAAATTGAATAGTGGACTGACTTCATGAAAATGGTCTCGAAACACAGAGAAATGCTGGACACTGAAAAGGAGAGTCTTATTTTCAAGGCCTGTAAAAATAGCCTGGAATGTGTGCAGGCAAAATGGCTTTTGAAAAGCTCACACATGTGAAGTAAAAATAGCTATAAGAACCATTTATCTTAAATCCATAAACACATGAAAGGCCTTTCCGAAGTGTTATGTGTCCTCTGACATTTTTGTACAAGATCAGTGTGAGATGCTTTATTGAAGGGTGGAGTTGTTGACGGCTCATATTGCTCTCAGGCAGATCATTTCAGTGAAGACTACTGTATATAGTTTTAGTACAAACAGAGCAAATGGGATGATAAGGGAAAAATAAACACCCCTTATGCATTATACTTGATTTTGATCCACTTGATCTCCTTGAATCGATCATATTGTATTCACATCAAAGGAATAAGATAAATAGCCTATAATGGATAAGTGTACTTGTTTACCTCTAAGTAAGTGCTGAAAATGTCTATAAGTCAACTCGTTTCATGCTCTTGTGCAATGCAATGGTTAAATCATTCAGGTGTTGTCTCCCGTAGTGGAAACATCTCCCGTTACCTTGTTGTGATTGAGAAAGTTTATGGCCTATAGGCTGAATACTGTGTCATAAATCTCACAGTTTGTGACAGAGGTGATGATCTTCTGCAATGTCACTGATGTTCATTCTCTACTGCGTACCACTTAATGATACGCAAATGCTTCTTAGGTAAACACTAGAGATTTATTTTTATTCCCAAACATGAATATTTGTGCAAATAAATCAGTATAAGAATCGTTATATCGCTACCATTTCCAACATCACGACTGCTGTCTTCAATCAAGCTTTACAGAGCATATCTAATCAGCACAACTTCACTGCCAGTGTCCAAAAGTCCATCAGCTGGTCATTCAGCGCTCAGGGAAGGAACATAGTTTTCTTTTACAAGGCTTTTCATAGGAAGAGCAGCCCACGCATGTTCACTTGATCTCAAGGGATTAGCCATAGAGACCATGTGCCCGAGAGTGATGAATGCTTTTCATTGCTTTTCCACTCTTAACGGTATTATTTGAACAAACAGGTACAAATGAAATTGTGAGAAAGTGATTCTGAATGAAGTTAAAAATATTACCAGGCCCTTTGAGCTATTACAAAGGATTTGTGTCAATTGAGGAGACCAGATGTCCCAGTTTTTGGTGGCATGTCCTTGGATGGGTCTGTCCTTGTGTTATACTTTGCTTTAAACACAGTCAGAATTTTTTTTTTCATCTCTATTTAGTTAATTAGGTCCCACTTTATATCAGGTGACCTTAACTACTATGTAAAAAATAAAATAAAAAATAAGTACAATGTAAAAGTACAATGTGTGTTCATATTGTATTGCTAAACACTTTTGCTGCTATTGAGGTGGGATACGGGTAAAGATGGGTCAACAGTGTAATTATAAATGTAATTACAGCAATTAATTACAGATGTAATTACATGCAGGTACAACCCGAATTCCGGAAATGTTGGGACGCTTTTTAAATTTGAATAAAATTAAAACTAAAAGACTTTCAAATCACATGAGCCAATATTTTATTCACAATAGAACATAGAGAACAGAACAAATGCTTAAACAGAGAAATTTTACACTTTTATCCACTAAATGAGCTCATTTCAAATGTTATGCCTGCTACAGGTCTCAAAAAAGTTGGCACGGGGCAACAAAGGGCTGATAAAGCAAGACATTTTGAAAAGATTCAGCTGGGAGAACATCTAGCAACTAATTAAGTTAATTGACATCAGGTCTGTAACATGATTAGCTATAAAAGGGATGTCTTAGAGAGGCAGAGTCTCTCAGAAGTAAAGATGGGCAGAGGCTCTTCGATCTGTGAAAGCGTGCGTAAAAAGATTGTGGAATACTTTAAAAACAATGGTCCTCAACGTCAAATTGCAAAGGCTTTGCAAATCTCATCATCTACAGTGCATAATATCATCAAAAGATTCAGAGAAACTGGAGAAATCTCTGTGAGTAAGGGACAAGGCCGAAGACCTTTTTGTTGGATGCCCGTGGTCTTCGGGCCGTCAGACGACACTGCATCACTCATCGGCATGATTCTGTCCCTAAATGGGCCCAGGAATACTTCCAGAAACCACTGTCGGTAAACACAATCTGCCGTGCCATCTGCAGATGCCAACTAAAGCTCTATCATGCAAAAAGGAAGCCATATGTGAACATGGTCCAGAAGCGCCGTCGTGTCCTGTGGGCCAAGGCTCAATTAAAATGGACTGTTTCAAAGTGAAAAAGTGTTCTATGGTCGGACGAGTCCAAATTTGACATTCTTGTTGGAAATCACGGACACCGTGTCCTCCGGGCTAAAGAGGAGGGAGACCTTCCAGCATGTCATCAGCGTTCAGTTCAAAAGCCAGCATCTCTGATGGTATGGGGGTGCATAAGTGCATAAGTCAAAGACGACCATGAACTCTTCAGCAGCTGGAAACCTATATCAGGCAAGAATGGGACCAAATTCCAACATCCAAACTCCAGAAATTCATATCCTCGATGCCCAAACGTCTTCAAACTGTTTTGAAAAGAAGAGGAGATGCTACACCATGGTAAACATGCCCCCGTCCCAACTATTCTGAGAACTGTAGCAGGCATCAAATTTGAAAAGAGCTCATTTTGTGCATAAAATTTTACAATTTCTCAGTTTAAACATTTGTTATGTTATCTGTGTTCTATTGTGAATAAAATATTGGCTCATGTGATTTGAAAGTCTTTTAGTTTTCATTTTATTCAAATTTAAAAAATGTCCCAACATTTCCGGAATTCGGGTTGTATTTTTAAAATATAAGTACAATGTAAAACATGTATGTACACAATAAGTGCATTGTATCAAAGGATTACATTATATGTAAGCACATATGGTAGTTAAGGCCACATAATATAAAGTGGGACCATTAATTAATATGACCAATGGAAACTGAATATAGAGTATTATGCCATATCCCAAGGATATACCAAGGCACATATTATCTCCTTTTAAATTCACATTTAATAACATTTTCATATAAAAACCTTTTCATGTAAAATAATATTTTCTATTAAATAAAACCAGTTTATTTTGAAGTCGTTTAAAAAATAGGCAATCCATAGTAGTCATCTTAATTCAGTCATATCCATTCTTGTAAACCACATCCTATTGTTGTAAAAAGCTAGCCACATAAAATGTGTTGCAGTAAACATATCTTGCATTCTGTGAATTCCTCCATGTAGTGTGATATGGGCTGATTCCTTTTGTTTATTGCCGGTTAGGATGTGGGGATATATTTGGGCTTTATTAGTTTCCTGTGAATAGATCCAGTTAAAACCTGTTCTTGGTTTTAAGCTTCTTCGGTAACACTTTAGTACAGGGACCAATTCTCACAATGAACTAGTTACTTATTAGCATGCCTATTAATAACATATTGGCTGTTTATTAGTACTTATAAAGCACATATTCTGCATGACCATATTCTACATCCCTAATCCTACCCAATACCTAAACCGAACAGCTACCTTACTAACCATATAAGCAGCAAATTAGGAGTTTATTGAGGCAAAAGTAGTATGGTTTGTTAATAGAGAGAAAGTGTGACCAGTTCTTCTACTGGCGTAATGTATTTACTATGCATGGGATTTGTTTACCAAGTGTAAGTGTGGAAAGATATTAAAGATGGATTGCATCACTGGAGCCATAATGTGCAGTTTGCCAATATATGATACAAGAGTCCCTTGAGTGGCATGAATTTGGGGCCCAGTTAGGGTTCCCGTTTTCCTTTCTTATATCATCTTATCTCTTTACTTCACTGCATTAATGAATCTAACAAATGCAAAAAAAATAAGTTGAAAAGGCCTATGGGAGAATGAAGTGCAGATGGAGTAGAATGTCTGATCTCCAAAACCTAAGAATGGGCATTTTTTTGTGAAAATCATTGTAGTAGCATTCACATTGCACAACATGAGCATAAATGAAGGGCACTCAAATATATGCCAAGAACTTCCCCACGGATGCCCACGACTGATGGATGAGATTGAGAACATATAATCCCACATGGGCAGCTTTCCACATATTTCTTAGAACTACCTATTCTGAGGGATATCTATGTATTTGACTGCTGGATAGTGCTTTTGTTTTATTCTTTTCTATCTATCTATCTATCTATCTATCTATCTATCTATCTATCTATCTAAAACAATTGTTCAATTGTTAAATTATGTTGCTGCCACAAATTCACCTTAAAAAAACACATGTCCCATGTCTGGGACACTGTATGTGACTTGAAACATATGATTATAATTAAATATAGAAACAAAACCACAGATTAAGATAGAACTGCTGAATATGAAATGGAAATCAGGTCATATTAAGCGCACAACTCCACAGAACAAATATATGAAAACTGTCAACTGCCTTCCAGAAATGTACTTAGTAGGTTCCCAAAGGATGCCTGCGATGCAATCATCTGTTTCTTCATTTTCTCATGGCATCTCTGGGTTGCTTCCTGAGATGCCTTTGGAAAGTGATGGAGGTCATTGTGCTGAATACTCTCTTTTTGTATTGTAGCAACCAGAAACCAGTATTGAAACAGCATTTGAAGATCCTTGAAGAGGCCTTGGGTCTCTTCATTTGGACACCCACTGCATTATGTATAACTGGGAAATCAATGTCATGTTTTCCACCAGCTGATTTTTCAATGCTAGTTTTGTAACATGAGAGTGAGTAAATTATGACAATTTCCATTTTTGGATGAACTAAAATGTTAAGGTTTTTTCCCAAAGCTGACCACTTTTGCTGATCAATCTGCACTTAATCAGTTGCTGAGACATTTTTCATTACAAAAAATAATTCAGTTATCATAAATATTAGGCTAATCTGTACTTTCACGAAACCTGAAATAACTGCTTGCAGGATTATCAACTGTGCGTTGAATAGTTTTCATAGTTTCCTCATTTCAACTTGGAAATTCAGGGCTCAAACTAAATCCAGAGAATAAATAAAACATTCATGTCCGCTCATCTCATAAATACAAATACTCCAATTAATAATCATCCCTGTACATTAAAGCATTTTAACATCCAAATCCCACCATTCAACTTTACAGAGCACTGGGATCAATTTGTTCAGGAAGAAGTGTAGCCATTCATTGAAGTGATTAGCATAGACTTAAAGGTTACGTTTTATTAGCAGTGAATAGAGAACGCTGTTTGTTCCTTCATTCACATGTATGTCTCTCCAGAGGACTCCAGAGTGTCACGCCTCTGCTGATAAATCTCTCCACGTGTCAAGGAGCTGGTGCTTCAGCTGTCAGAGAGAATCATGGGATATCCTGCCAAGGGGCATAAAGCTCTAGGGACGTGTTGTTAGAGAGCTCATCTAGATTTGTGGCGGAGATGAGAGTCGATCTGACCTGCATCCCAGGTTTAGGGTACCTCATGTTTTGAAATTCTCATCTGCGCATAAGAAATATTGAAAATATGCTACATTTATGAAAATACTGATGGTATTTAAAAATTACATTTGGAGGAGCATAAAGTGCAAAATTATTAGTTCTGAGTTCTAAATTGTAATAATTACAGCACATAGAAAGTGAATCTGTAATACAGTCCAAATAAATGTAAAATAGATTATTAATAGATGAGTGTTTTTAAGATGATAAAAAAAAATAAACCCATAAATCTCTATTTGAGTTAGGATCTGGCATTAACATAGTTAAAATATGTAGTGGCACCATTGTGTTTTATGGAAATTTTCCATTATGTAACACTTATAATATGCTCAGGGCTAGTGTCCTTTTTCTGCATTGCATTCGAGATATAAATACTCATGACAATACTCCCAGTGAGGGTCATACTAATGTGGAAATTTAGTGATCTTTCTTAAGTTAGGGTACTTTTAGCTTCTAGGCGTTGAATTCCTAAACAAAAATAAACACATTTGTATACATTATATATATATAAAAAAAAAAAAATCCATGTTAACCAACACTTCTGCTCCTAATAAAGTTTAAGCAAATGTAAGTTAATTATCACTTGTAAACACAATATGTTTATAAAAATATTGGTCATTTTATTTTAAGGTCCAATTCTCACTATTACCTAATCATTAACTATGAATTTTGCCTCAATAATCTCCTAATTTGCTGCTTATTAATAGTTAGTAAGGTAGTTGTTAAGTTTAGGTATTGGGTAGGATTAGGGATGTAGAATATGGACTTGCAGAATATGTGCTTCATAAATACTAATAAACAGCCAATATGTTAAAAATAGGCATGCTAATAAGCAACAAGTATACTAAAGTGTTTCCAAAATATAATTTTGTTACTACACCAGGACCTTTTCACTTTTCAAGTCTCTGTTCATTTATCATAATATTTGTCTCTTATTTGATGTGATTCATTATTGTAACTTTGCAGTACTTGGTTAATAATGAGTCACGGATGTTGTCAGACTTCATCACTGATGACACACACAGCTATAAAGGGACAGTGAGCGAAGCCGAACTCTGAACTCCTCCTCACAGTCAGCTTTCAGGTCAAACTCATCATCTGGAAGCTCCAAACTACAACTTGATGGGCCGATTTCAGAGAAAAGTTCATTCAGCATGACGGACAACTCATATATTAGCTCTGTTCACACCTGGAAATCCAACCGGCCAATTGGAGGTTAAGTTGCCACGTCACGGCAGTGATGACAATGCCCCACCTGGGTTGTGACCCCGTTCACCCGTAAGATCAAAGGTCAAGTCCCCCTATGAGTAAAATATAGCTCTGCCCCAATTTGCCATGATGAAGTGGAAACAAGGTCATTCAGCATATGTACAATCAGGAAACAGACAAGATATTAACAGCTACCGTAGCTAATCCAAACCCTTCAACGCTCTATAGGACATCTACATCATAGTCATCCTGTAGATGCCTTCAGAAAATAGACACTAAATGGTTTTAGTGGACTCTGAGATATAATTATTGTTACTTTTTAGGATGAAAAGTAAACCAAGTTAGCATCATGACTATGTTTGATTCACATCCCATTTTCTCCACAATGTTTTCTCTCCTAGCTACAGTAATTGCTGTAAATGAAAGTGGCAAGAACTGAAAACAGGCTAGAATTTCAGTCAGAACCTGCTTGAGTGCTACCATCTTTAATCCATCCACAAAGGCCTTGGCTACATTTCAGCATTGTCAAACCCTTTGTCCTTCAAAAGGCATTAGGAGCTCAATCAGTTCCTGATATAGTATTTCTTCAGAGGCTATCTCTAGTCACAGTGCAAAGCCTGACCCTTTTCTCTACCCTTCGGACTTAAGCCTGCACAAACATGGTACCCCTGGCCTTCTCGTACCCATCCAGGACTCAAGTCCCTGATGACCATTCTGGCTCCATTCCTTGGCGTGATAGCATCTCCTCCTTTACACTTTGGCCTCCAGTGGCTGAAACTAGCCCCCAGTCTGTCTCAAAAGCCCAGAGAGAAGCTCCACTACACTAAAGCAAAGCAAACAGACGCCATCTCTCACTGTCATCATCACCAGGCTCCGATGTGCAGGTCAGAGATGAGGGGGTTTGAGTTTCAAAGCTAGCCAGCAAAATAATGATGGCATCTGCATTTTCCTGATGGGATAGGGCTTTGAAGGGGGTTGGTTCAAAGGCACAACGGCTGAAGTGCATCAGTTAGCGCTGGAGCGAGGTTAGCGTCTCAGTGGCCAGCTAACTTACGATGACCTCACATCAGATTAGAGGCCAAAAGAAACCATCATTGAGGGACAGATAGAGCTAGAGTTATTGCTGGAGTAACATAATTATGGTTACCAATTAGAAACTCTGAAATTATGGAGTATAACTATTAATGGGGGATAGTTTCTACCTACCTTTCCACCTTCATTAAGTGTGTTGATAGTATAGTCAGTGGTTTCCTTGACCTTTCTTCCGCTAGTGTCAATAACTCCCTGACCAATGACCCTTATCCAGTCTGCATCCTGTCTACTGTGTTCCCTTAGGCTGATGATACAGGGGGCAACTTTTTGAGAAAATGTTGCTGGGAAACTTTGGTTAATGTTGGCGTCAATGGGCAACCAGGTGAGACACAGGGCCCATGACCGATTTCAAGTATCCATATTAAGATTTGTTACCCATTCTCAGTGGGAAAGTGCCCAAGCAGCATTGCTCAAAAAGTTGCCCAGTGTATCATCAGCCTAACATCTTTGGCAAAACTGACTCTTGGTTTGTTCTTTCTGATATTCACAATATCTCAAGGGGATCCCCCTCAATGACTTCCAACAAAACAATTCATGCAACCAAATCATTTGGCCTTTCTTCTATGCTTGTTCTTTGATGTAATACTCTGTAAAAGATCATTAGAATCTTGCGCGCCTCAGGGAGCGTATGATTCAACTGACGATAAGGCACCATAAAACCAATTAGCCACCAGAGTGTGACCATTCCCATAACAGAAATGCAGGGAACAGTCTCCTAATATGAGCAGTGTGGAAATATGGTAACTCAGTACACCAAATCTGTGTTATAACAAAGATTACCAGAATTAAGTAATGGAACAGAAACAACAACAGACATCTGAGGGACACATTTGTTGCTTCCAAAAGAAACTAAAAGGATATTGATGAATGACAGTGTTCTATAATGAGATTATAAAGAGACCAGCCACTGCTGGCATGGGTTATTAGGTCTGTCTGCTTTATGCAGTTGGAATAACATAAAGCAGCTTTGGCCTAATGGCTTGTTGAAAGTTATCCCCGCTAAACCCCAGTGGGTAAAATATACAGTCATGTCCCATAATGCAGTGTGTACATTAAACAAAACACTAGAACTTCTCTTGCTCCACCATGGCACAGGGGACCTACTCAGCAAGTCAAGAAATTAATTCCTTGTTTTTCTCTTGAAGGTGGAAATTAACTACTAAGCTACATCAGAACAGCCAACTTGCCAACTCTAAAAAATAATGCACTTACTAACCTTGTCTCAAATGACCTTTTTCCACAGTTGGAATTGTAATTGCATGTCTTTTTCTTGGCGATTCTTGAGATGTGATTGTTAGGTACAGAGGATTGTAACTTGTAACTTATTTCTAGGGTGTTTTTTTGTTGTTGTTGTTGGGAGTTAGCAGAGAGCAGAGAGGACACAGGAAAGTAGGTGTGAGAGTGGGATGACCCAGTTCAGATTCACACCAGGGGGACCACTTGTGTGTTCTGAGCATGTGCACAGCCCACTGTCTGTATCACAGCTGTGATGCAAGGGTGTTGCTGTACATTTACTAAGGTGCAATGTGTTGCACCTTTTTGCTGAGGAAATTCATGCCACTTAAAGATGGAATTAACTCCTAGACAGTATCAAAACAGTCAACTCGGCAGTTGCATTGATGAACCCGTGAACCAACTCTTGAAAGACCGGGTGCTTTGGCACCGGAGGAACCTTTTCATAGTTCCTAGAACTATTGGTGGAAGTTCCTGCTTTTTGGCGTGTTTGCATCGCAGGAACTAGGAACGGTTTTAGTTCTAGGAACTCTGTTTTGGGGAAACCTAAATTAGCTCTTACTTCAGAGTAGGGTCTAAAACAGTTCTATAGGAACTACCTAAGTGTCCGTTGATTGGCCAAACGCATATGACACACCAACTACCATGTAAAAATATTTGGTCACACTTTATTTTAAGGTTCAATTCTCGCTATTAACAAACCATTAACAACGACTTCTGCCTCAATAAACTACTAATTTGCTGCTTATTAATAGTTAGTAAGGTAGTTGTTAAGTTTAGGTATTTGTTGGATTAGGGATGTAGAATATGGTCATGCAGAATATGTGCTTTATAAGTACTAATAAACAGCCAATATGTTAATAGACATGCTAATAAACAACTAGTAACAAATAGTTTGAATTGGTCCCTATACTAAATTGTTAACAAATATTTTCTCCACAAACATGGAAAACAGCGATAACAGCATTTACCTGTTGTCTGCAGCATTGTGTTCTTTTTCTCAGCCTCGATGATAACACTGCAAGTTGTTATAGGAGATTTAGTCAGATTTTCTTGCTCTTTCAATCGTGCAAATTGTGCATTTACATTCCATCTCCATTATCATGAAACCCACGACACACAACAAAAACAGCTCTGAGCACAGCTGTTGATGTTTGTAAATGGCACGAGTAAAGACGTCGCTGTCAGACACTTCAGAGTTTCTGCTGCCAGTGTAAATGCAACCAGGAAAACATCCCGAGGGAGAAATTGGTTCTCTAGGAACGACTCTGCTGGCTAGTTCCTAGAACGGTGCAAAAACCCCTACTGATGTCCAAAAGTACTGCACTTTACTAAACGTGTCTGAAATCTGCATTTTCCACAATTGGAATCATACTTTCATATTTTATTCCTGGTGGTGTTCTTCACTATTTAGATGTGATTCTGAGGTAAATGGCCAGGTGATTGCTAGGGATTTTGGGCTTTTATTTTATAAGAGAGTGGGATCAGGACATATCCCAGCTCAGATTTACCAGGGGTCCCCATGAGTCAACAGCTCTTATGTTTCATGCACAGTCCACTGTACTGCAGCTCAGATTGCTGTGTTAGGTTGTTGTTGCAGAGTCCTGGATGCATGCCTACTTAAAATGACTCACTCTGACAGGCCATGCATTGCTGTGCTGGGTTGTTGCTGAGGGGTTCTGGGTGTATGCCCACCTCAAAACAATATTCCAACAGCCTGCTTAGTTTGAGGTATCATTTATATCCATAGCACAGAGTTAAGTACTTTGGGTTGGATACTAAGCATACATCATATTAGTTCTCCCATTCTCTGGGAATTTAAGATCCTGGTATTAGTACTACTATGCACTGCAGTCTCAGCTACAAGAATGCTTGTTGGGATGGTGCAGATATATCAGTTGCACCGTGCTGCAAGTGCTGTGTTGATAAAGTGCTGTGAGCTGGCCATCAAGCTGCAGTGCCTGTCTGTTCAGCAATGTATGTGTCTAGTCTTGGCCATAAATGAAATCTGAGTTCCAACCAGTCTCCTTAATGATGACAAACAGGATCCTCTTTATGTCCAACCATTCAGGTGAGGGAATTTACAATTGTAAGAGTATCCCGTGGTTCTTAATTTTGACAATATGTGAATTATTCTCAACAGGTTTACTCAGGTCTAAATTTACTGTGTAAACCTAGATTATGGATTGGGTGGTGTGCGTCTGTGTGTGTTGGGGACGAGTGTAAATTAAGGGGTGTGAGAGCAACGATTATCTGTCAGTGCCAACTGCAGCCCGCATTCTATGAATTCCTACTAGACGACAGCGTGGTTGGACCTCGTCCATGTACTACCGGGGTGGTTCTTGTAAACAAGACTGAAACCAAACAACAAACATGTTGAGGACTTCGACAAGAGAGATCAGCTGTTTACCCTCACATGAACACATCACACTTTAACTCCTAGTCTCTTGGTGGTCAAGTCCACCTGCTCAGACACAGTAAATATTGAAGTGATACTGTGAGGTTAAGTGTTAGGAGGTATTATATGACATAGGTGACTGTAGTCATAGTGTGGGAAGATGGGGAGGAAAATTGAGAATCTAGACTACAATACTGCCTGAGAATGATTTTTTTTGACAAATCACATTACTACCAAAACAGTAAGAAGAGATCAATTTTAATATTACACCTGTGACCCTACAGAGGAAAAGCGATTGCAAATGCAGAAGTTGTTGCCATGATACTAAGGTTTTCTGGGTGGATGCCGAAGTGTTGCTGTGTGGTTGCTAAGATGTTCTGGGTGTTTTAAATGTCTTACTATGCAGTTGCTAAGATGTTCTGAAAGATTACTTACCCCTACTATAGGTTTCTTGTGTCCCACCATAAGTGTAAGGGTAACACTTTAGATTGAGGAACACTATTCACTATTAACTAGTTTCTTAGCATGCATATTACTAGAATATTAGTTGTTTATTAGTACTTATAAAGCACATATTAATGCCTTATTCTACATGACCATATTCTAGATCCCTTAACTCTACCCCAAACCTAAACATATCTACTACTTACCATCAATAGACAGCAAATTGGACTTTATTAAGTCTTAATAGTTAATAGTGAATATGTGTTCCCTAATCTAAGGTGTTTCCAGTGTAAGTTTAACAGGTGTTTTCACTTCATCATCTGACCGGTGAAAAATGTATGCTCAGTAATAAAATTAAACACTTCCTCTTAACAAGCTACACAAATTAAGGTATAACTGCATAAACTGTGTAGGATAAGTTATGTACAAAATTTTGGTCACGCTTTATTTTAAGGTCCAGTTCTCACTATTAACTAACTACTAACTGCGACTTTTCCCTCAATAAACTCCTAATTACTGCTTATTAATAGTTAGTAAGGTAGGATTAGGGATGTAGAATATGGTCATGAAGAAAATGTGTTTTAAAAGTACTAATAAACAGCCAGTATGTTAATAATAGACATGCTAATAAGCAACTGGTTAACATAATCAATTGGTCCCTGTACTAAAGTGTTACCAAAAGTTTAATACCTAATAATATATTGTTCATGACATTTGATGATGTATCGGTAAAATACAACCAAACACGGAGGCAATGAACAGTGATGTTTGCTTTTCTTCTTAGCGTGTCTTTGGTTCTTAACCTCCCATCCGTCATTGGATCTCTCAGTGGGTCCCCAGTGCAGATTTCAGGTGATGTCTGTCTCTAATGGCTTTATCGGAGTCTAGGTCCCCGTGTCAGTGCGTGTTTGTTCTCTTCCGTGAGGTCCACGTCTCACCTCAGTGTTTGGGTTAGCGGTGTGTGCTGAGGTTGGAGGCAGGGGCTGAGGGTTCAGTGTGCTCACACACTGATGTGCACTGCGGGGTCCGGGGGGACCACAGCTCCGGCTCCTGTTACCGGGGATTTAGTCACGCTCTACTGATTTATGTGTGTAACGGTAGCGAGGCCCCGGAATCTGAGCACATACTCTCCCCCCATTCCTACAGTCACCTCACCTTCATTTTACGCACACATTCTTATAGCACTGCCCCACAATACCATCTTTTTATTTATGTCTTTTCACAGAATATATGGGAACACACATATAAGCCCATTTTCCCTAGTGGAACTATATAGCAGTAGCAGCAATATATATAACATTTTCATTACAAAATCAACCTGGTGATGGGTAGGGGTGATGGGGTCTCCTAGGTGCTCAGTAGGGGTTCAAAGACCCTTTCCAAATGGTTGCTGTGTGTATTCTTTAACAACATATAATTTCAAATATTGTTATTAAACAAAAAACATAAAAATATGTAAAATGATCCATTGATAATCTACAAACATCTATAAACTGACCAGAATAAGACAGAATATTGATCTATTAATTCTTGGTTTTTACTATGTGTTTTAAGAATAAAGAATGGTTGCCTAAATAACTACATTTAGGCATTCCCTGGAAATTGAAGCCATGAACGCAGCATTGTTAGTGCCATAATTCACTGTTTAAGCTAAACTTTAGTTGTGCATTGCACACTTATATAAATGACATTGCAATAGCTGGACCACATGAAACAAAGTAGCATATGCAAACAGATAACCACAGGTGTCCTTCATAAGTTTAACAACCCTTATGAAAATTAACCATGGTTTTACTGCAAATAAAACCAAAAAAAAAAACATAGTTACTATAGTTGAACCATGGTAACCACAAATCAACCTTGGTTTTGCTACACTAACCATAGTTAAACCATGGAAACTGTAGAAAACTGTTGTTAAACAAATGGTAATCAATTCACCAAAAAAACAGCCTGGTCTCATGTTTATACGTAGGTATTAATACGTAACATTTACAAGCACAAAACATACATTTTGTATGTTTTTATTGATGCTAAAACGTACAATTTAGACGTATTTCAACGTTTAAAACGTACAAATCGATACGTATTTTTAGCTAAAAAAACTTAAAAATATTTACGTATCTTTTATATCATTAAGATATTCGTATCAATGCATTTTTATAATTTTATCAATAAGCGATTTAGATTTTTAGACCCCTTAATCTACCCCAAACCTAAACCTACCCATTTTACAGCGAATATGCATTTTTATCATTTTATTAATAAGCAATTTAGATTCTAGACCCCTTAACCTACCCCCAAACCTAAACATAACGTTACCCATTTTATAGCAAATATAAAAGGATATAAAACGCAATTGACCGAAATATGCAGGAAAATAACCATTTTAGTAACTATATAGCATTAAAAATGTTTTTATAGTCGCTAATCCCACTCCAATATCTAAACCTAAACATAACGTTAGCTATTTCTGTACAGTAACGTTATAAGAAAAACATGACAGACAGATAAATGCAATTACAATAATTTATTTATTGCAAAAATGTCAAAAGCACTACCAAAAGTAATCCAAATGACGATGCGTTGCAGCCGCAGTCCTCTCTGGCAGAATACAGTAGGTTTGTGTGAGGTGCAGAGCAGAATTGATGTTGTTAATCGCTGAAAATATTATCCAGATTATTTTCCTGATCCTCTAGCTCTCAGTGAACTCGTGTGAAGGCGCGCGTGTGCTCGCATCATTCAAACACACGCCTCACCAGAAACACGGCATGTCGCAATCTGTGACGAATGCAGGCGAGAGCCAATGAGCATTCGGTTATCCTGCTGTAAAACCTGTCGTTTGAAGCGGCAACATTTGAATTCGTAACGAGCGCATCGTTAGTGCGGGCTTTGCTGCTAACGGTCACTGGACTTGCTGCGATGAAGATCGCCGAATAAAGGCTTGGATCTGGGTCTGTTCCTCACAGTCATATGGATTCTTAAGATCTGAAGATACAGCATGTCGGAGAAAACGCTTTTTGTGGCCCATGGCAAACCAAGTAAACATTACATGACAAGTAAAGGCTAAACGATTTAAAATGTTATTTATTTTAAGGTTTAAATTGAAGTCTTGTTTAACATTAGGTAGGCCTATTATTGGAAATGAGCTGGCAGCAGAAATCACACAACAAAACGAGTAGCGTTAAACAATTTAATGATGCAACTGAAAACAAGGTAATTGATATGACAACTAAAAAAAACAAATAATAAAATTAATGCTGCAATTTCAATATTCATAAGGATTCATTTTTAAATGTCGTCAATACGTCAGTTTTGTACGTTTAAATCCTGAAAATACGTCAGTATTGTACGTTTTAGTGCCTGTAAAAACGTAAGTAAATGTACGTTTTATAGAACCACATTTTACGTAAAATAAATACAAATTATCATGAGATCACAATGAAAAAAACATGGTTACTACACTTTTACTGATATGTTGCACAATAGTTTATCTTTATTGTGAAACATTTTGCTTGAAAAGTGTGCTTGTGCCAACAAATCAATCAAACCATTTGGTTTGATATTTTGTTAACTAATGCCATGGCATTCGTGAATTTTACAGAGTGACTAAAGTATTAACATACTTTTTAGGGCCTCTGTACATATTTGGACATGCACAGCTTACATGGTTCCCATGAAAAAGAACAACATAAAACATAAAAAAATGTATGTTTCTCATACTGGTTTTCCACACACAATGAAAGCTACTGTGCTAAAAAAATCAGACCACACAGGAGGGCAAAAAGTTTTTTTTTTTTTTTTTCAAAACTTGTGCTGGTTTTGGGTGTCATTTGGAGGGCCGCTGGTTAATTTGTTGTTTCACACTGTGTAATGGAGGTGAAGACAGTCTGGGTGAGCACAGGACAGCCCTCATCTTGGATCACCACTGACCCTCTCCACGCAGGGCATGGGGGACAGATGGGGGACAAAACGCCACACACGAAGTCAACGCTTGATTTGTGAGACCTCCAGTGGATATATTCACACCTCATGCATTTACACATGAAAATGTGCAAGATTCATAAATGTTTCTCAAAAACACCAAAAATCTAACTTAGAAAGTATGCAAAGATGCTTCAAATCCTCCCATCATCATTACATATTTTGGTTTGTGAGATTGGCTTTCTAGGTAACAAAAAACTTGGGTCATTAACCCTTAGCACACCCCAGTGTGTGTCTGAAAACAGGTCACAAATAGCTAGTGAAAACAAAGCTGCAGATTCCACTTTGTTTTATCTCTATCCCACCCACCGTGTGACACAGTGGGGCACTGTAACTTTAGTGTTTCAGAGCCGCTGCGGATGCCGCTTCCCAATCACCATCATGCCCACCAGCACTGAGAGCCCGCAAAACTAGCATTTGCCATTGTTTTGCTGCCAAACAGTTTGTGCTGAGACCCACTGTGCTCTCTGTAAGCGTAAGCTGAGAGGAAGTTGCTGATTATGTCATGAAGGAGACATCCAACTAAGCAATAACATTTCCAACGACATTCATCACAATGCAGAATGCTTTAAAAAGCAAAAAGCTGTGTGTGAACAGTCTAGCAGAATGCTCTGAGATCTCTGAGCAAAGGATACGGATATGTGCGCATTGCAGTAGATAGTGTAAAGAGACAAATTGTGCTGAGCACCATGCACGGCTTGTTCTGAGGAGCATTCCTATGGATTTGCTCATCTGGTCATGCTCCTCACAGAGTTTGGCGAGATGCCCTGATTGGTCTTCAGATACCCAGATGCTGCAGAGTGGGCGGTCGATATCAAATATGCAATGAGGGATTGTGCAAAGAGTACAAGAATAAACATTACAACTGCAATGTTAACGTGTTCTGAGTGGTTGTCAGTATGACGCTATGTACTTGCTAGAGTGTTCTGAATGGTGTAATCTGGCCCAAGTGTCTTTATTTTGGTCCATAGACTGGCACATGTTCTTCCTTCAATGTCAAATGTGCAAGTAAGGTATCTTTGAAAAGTGTAAGTGCACCTCAAAAAGTTGCACGATATGAGCTACCAATCATCAGTTATGCACTGAAGTATAATACTAAGCTATAAATAATGACTTTATTCAACAATTTCTTCTCTTCCGTGTCAGTCTTCGACGTGTGTTCATAAGAGTACCACGACCATAGTTAATAAAGTCGGTTTTTTATACCATTTTACCACTGATATCACATGGACTATTTTAACTATGTCCTTACTACCTTTCTGGGCCTTGAACATGTCAGTTGCGTTGCTGTCTATGCAAGATCAGAAAGCTCTTGGGTTTCATCAAAAATATCTTAATTTGTGTTCCAAAGATGAATGAAGATCTTACAGGTTTGAAACGACAAGAGGGTGAGTAATTAATGACAGAATTTTCATTTTTGGGTGAACTATACCTTTAAAGGGCACCTATTATGCCCCTTTTTACAAGATGTAATATTGGTCTTGGGTGTCACCAAAATGTGTCTGTGAAGTTTGAGCTCAAAATACCCAACAGATCATTTATTATAACAGCTAGAAAATGTCGTTTTTGGGGTGTGTCTAAAAAAGAGCTGTTTTGGAGTGTATCGCTTTACATGCAAATGAGCTGCATATTCACGCCCCGTCTCCAGAAGAGGGCGTCGCGTATACGTCTCTGTATATCATATCTACAGCAATAAATAGCTAGATGCAACATAACTGAGAGCGAGAGAACCGGTGTTCAGCCGTACATATGGGAAGTCAAATGCACTGAAAGTGGGACGAAACAGCACAACGTTACAGAGCTCGCGCCGCGCTGACCTGATCGCGCTACCAAACGAACTTGTGAATAATCTCACAAGCGCCGAGCTGATAAACTAAAATACTTCGATAATGTATGCACAAAAATACGGTTAAAATGCTAAGCACTATAACAACATGACATTCACAAAGGCGTCTGGAGTGATACATGTATTTATATAGATTTTGAGGCGCATTACGTTGAAAAATGAAAGTAATCCACTGCGTTCTCAGCAGCTCAGATGTTGGGAGAAAATGAAGACTTTTATGTTCAGTCTTATATCCAAACACAGAACACGGGGATTGCTTATGAGATATTGTTGACATTACAGCTGCTCGATAGTGGAGAAAATGGAGGACAGCGTACAACCGCTGAGGGCGGAAACTATAGCAATGCAGAGCTGTCAATCAACCCCCGTGGACCGGCCCTACGCAATGTGATGTCACATTGCATAGCAATCAAAACGGCTTGCGTTCACACACTGCCAACACACATTTATGTCCGAACACCATCTAAAAGTTGATTTTGCATAATATATGCCCTTTAAACAATAACGCAAAGTAAGTAATGCATTAGCATTTTAGCATCAGTACCTATTCTTGTACTTCTAGCTATTGCATCCAGTTCAGTATTGTTATTGTTAACTTAAATTACTAAAACTGGTTTTCGGTAGGCCTAATTAAAATAAAGCTGAAATAAAAATGAAATATGAATATTAGATGAAAACCTTAAACTTTAAAACAATAAAATAAAAACAGACATTTTGCATTGGCAATGAAATAAGTTAAAATTAAATAAGTTAAAGTTGAAGTACTAAAAAATTCTTGTGATTACTGCAATTTTTATTTTTGTTTTGTTACAAAAATGAACTATTTTGGCTATTTTTCAATACAGTGTTTGGTGGTTAATCATGAAATATACTGTACGCATAAGCCTAACATATTCATAAAATATTACCAAATATAAAAACCACTATGTAAATTTAGTGTGCTTATATATATCTAGACTTCTGAGAGTGTTCTGGAGATTTTCAGAGAGAGCAGTTCACTGGCTGCATCTGAAATACATTGAGTTGCAATGTTGCATCAAACATTGTCACCAAAAGACAAATAAATTGCTCCATCTGCCCAGACACAACTTGCCGAAAGATTTCATGATCTGAAACATAAAGACATAAAAGCTGGATGAAGCCAAAGTTCTCTTTGTTTTTATTTCAGCTGTGTAAGAAGAGTTTCAGGCATGTTGCATCAACTGCCAGAGAACTGACTGAGGGAAAAAAGGACTCACCATCTTAAATATAATCACTAACATAGGTCATTTCACACTTCATACATCATGTGTAAATAAAGATGATGAAAGGGTGAAGTGGTTGTTGTTAGGTAGGTTTCTCTGAACCTTTGTACCTCAGTATCTGTCTCCTGAGGGAGTCAGGAGCGCTGGGGCTTCAGAGATGAGTCAAAAGGGCAAGAGGACGGTGTAACTCACCCACAGCTAACTGAATATACCAAAGTCCTTAAATAATGGGTGAAGAGCAGCCTAGATAGGTGGGAAAGAGATTAAGCATATATCTATTTCCAAACCGGCCTGCAATGGCCTGTGCCATTTCGGATTTTGTGGGCACAGTTGCGTCATTAACTCGTTTGCATAATTCATTTCGAGAATCAGGTGCTAAAGCAACTAAAGGCGTATGATTTTATTCACCTCAAGAGTGTTTGCTGCATTGTCAAGCCCATGTTCGGACAGTGCCATGTTTAGGTAGAGGACCTAATGGAGGGGGCTGGTTTCTTAGGCTAGGTTTCAAAGGGGAGCACAGAAACCTGTAAAAACAAACAGAGGTCATAGTGAGGTCAGTCTCGGGAACCCCGACCCTCTTCTAGGGTCAACTCCTCCTCACACAAACCCCTGTGCCGGCCCTTCATAGGCTATCAAATGGTCTCAGTGAGTCTCACAAGGTCAAATCCATAGCTACATTTCAATAATGTGATATGACCTAAAAATATGGTTGAATTCTTAAAGGCACACTAACAGTCAGAAAGTCTGGATACACTTGAAAGATTGTGGATATCACAATCTTAAAAACATTTTTTTTTTTTTTTTTTTTTATATACATAATATTATATATATATTTTTTTCTCAATAAAAAAAACTATTCTGTATAACCCAAAGGTGGTGAATTTTAATTCTTGAATAATTAAAATGTATCTACAATTAATTTAAATATAGAAGAACATGCTGAAGAAATAAACCCTAAAAAGACGTCACATGATACCAAACGCTAATCCTATGAATACACAGGTCATGCACCCATAAATGTTAGCTCTGGGAATGTCTTATTTTTAGAGATATATGGTCAAATCTGACAGTTTATTAGGTATAAATTATAATCTGCATTTTGCAGGTCAGTCTGTCTAATGTCTAAATGAACCTTATTATTACGGTTGAAGGACTTGGGTTACATGACAAATGACATAATGATCAGATCACTTTACCACTCACAGATGACCCCTAAGTGAGCTGAGATAGAGACCAGAGAAGACACAATCCTGATGTATAGTTATTGTTGATGTGTCAAATGTTTAAGGACTCATATCTAATTTAATGGTCCCATCAGAATTCTGTCTAATAATATCAGATCAATGACATTGAATCTCAAATGATATTTAAACAATGGAAACAATTTTAAGGCAATTCATATTTTTTTGTTCATTATTATTATAATTACATTATTCTTTTATAAGTAAAAATCAGTCATTTTTAATTTTCTTAAAAAATAAAATCAATATAAATTATTCAGTACTCAGTTACTACTATGATGTGCAGATACAATATTATATTATATCATTTTATTATATATATTGTAGAATATTTACAATAATAGAAAAAAATCTTATTTATTTAAAAATATTTATATATCACATCACAGTGATGACAATTACATTTTTCTGTATTACAGACTGAGAATTGTGGAAATATGTTTAATTGTCATGAAAAAATATCACAATGCAACTATCTTCATATTCTTACAAACCTGCCTTATTTTCTTTATGCAATATATATATATATATATTACTCTAATAAATGCACTACATTTGATCAAATGAACATACTGTACTGACATACTGAAAGCATTTCAAAACACTTTGTTGGGTTTAAAACAAAACTAAAGTTGTGCCAACATTTAGTAAGAGCAGAAGCGCTTGCCTGCCGTTACAAAGTGTTGATCTTTCATGTGATTCATGTCCTGTAACCAATGGAGGAAAAGTTAGTCCTCCGACGGGCAAGGGCACATTTTTTCTCAGCAGATTAGCTCTCTTTGATTTATTGGGATTTACCTCAGAAAGAGAAAACAGCTGGCAGAGGGACAAATACCAGTGCTGGAAAGGCATAAATCCAGATGAAGAAACCCTGGCTCATATGTTAAAAAGCTAAGCTTTCAGCAACACTGCTTATTTACTCACTTCCACTGGCTCAAATGGCACTACATACACATCACTAAAATTATACAGCAGAGACTCTCAAAAATATATCCTCTATATTTTTCAATCTGGATTTCTTCAAATTAAATATAAGTTCTTCTGTTAAAGTAGTCTGAAAGCTGATTAAAGGGATAGCTCACCCAAAATTATGTCATTATTTACTCTCTCTCATGTTGTTCCAAACCAATAAGACTTTGGTTAATCTTCAAAAAACAATTTAGGATATTTTAATGAAACCTAAGAAGTTTCTGTCTCTCCATTGAAAGCCCAGGTAAGCAAAAAAAAAGCCCTAAAAGCATTGTAAAATGAACACAAACCTCTGAGGTTTCATTAAAAATAATGTGTTTTGAAGATTAACCAAAGTCTTATGGAATTCAAATGACAAGAAGTTCTGTAAATAATGACAAAATGTTAATTTTTAGGGAAACGATCCCTTTAAGCACATGTACATGGCTCTCAGGAATACTTGCTTCTGATTGGTCAAAAATTATACTCAAAAATTGTAGTATAATGACATTGTCATGATTTTCAACATAAGTGTGCTAGTTTCATTTCTGAGTTTCTGAATGTGGGTCTGGCCTGTGGAGCATCTTACAGTAGTGTCTCTATGGACCGTCTGTATTAAAGCCAGCTGAGGCTCTGCTGGGTGAGTCGGTGCAGTGTGTGCGGTGATGTTGTATAGCTGATGTCTGACAGATGTGTTCGCTCACTTCATATTCTGCCTCTCTCTTCTGTCTTAGCTCCGTCTGCCCTCCGTTTCCTTCCCTAACTATCATTCCACACCTTGCACGGACCGGAAACCTTCTATGCCGGTAGGGTGGGCTGCACTTGACACATATGTCAAAATGAGTGGGTCGTGACCCCATGGCAGGCAGCATTTCCTGTTGCTGTAAAAGAGGCCTAGCGGGAGCAGTAGAGATCAGAGTGGGCCCAGCAGCACATCCGGAACTGGATGGGCTGCAGCCGTCCAAACCAATACATCAGCCCAACAGTAGCGAATGCAGGTGGAAAAATGAGAATGGGAAGTTTTTCTGGCACAATGGAATACAGAGTGCGCCATAATCAAGTATGACTAAATTTATATAGAGTGCACACTTCAGACGCATGGGACATCATTCAATAAAATATCTTATTTAAAAATGTTACTTTTTTACACTGACTGAAATGACATTCTAATTTCAGTCAATGAAAATAACATTTTAGTTGACCAAAAAGTCCAAACTTATACCAAATATTCAAACATTTTATATATTGTTAACAAAAACTTGTGATTTCTTTTTAAAAAAATCTAAGTTCCTTAATTTGAGAAGAATACATCAGTATAATCATTGTAATACAATGTTGGAAATTCTTAATGCTAGTTTTTCATTATGCGTTTACACATTTTTGTGATGTTACAGAAAGAATGTATTGACAACATGAACTACACATTCTGACTAGCACACAACTTGTGCATTTGTGTAATTTTATATAGATTTAAGTTGCAGTATATGTTTATATGTATATGATTTATGTAAGTTAATTAACCCGCTAGCAAAAGTGCTTCAGTTTACCAGTATTCATTCACTGTTCGGCTTCAACTGGTTCAGCTCAAGTGGGTCAATCCGTTTGACTATGATTGGATTGTTTAAAACATTCTTTGTAGATTTATCTTATTAAAAACATTATCACATCTTTCAAATTTGGGAGTGCTTATTTTTTTCCTTGCATAGTTTTGTCAATCACAATAAATAGTTTAACTTGATTATGTGGTTCAAGTATCTCAAACAGTAGGGCATTTTACTAGCAACACCAAGCTCATGTTTTTTTTTCCAAGGAACAATATTGATAAAGGTAAATAAAATGTCATCTTGAATGGAATTTGCGGTCACACTTTATTTTAAAGTCCGATTTTCGCTATTAACTAACTGAGAATTTTGCTTCAATAAACTCCTAATTTGCTGCTTATTAATAGTTAGTAAGGTAGTTGTTAAGTTTAGATATTGGGAAGGATTAGGGATGTAGAATATGGTCATGCAGAATATGTGCTTTATATACTAATAAACAGCCAATATGTTAATAATAGGCATACTAATAAGCAACTAGTTAATAGTGGGAATTGGTACCTATACTAAAGTGTTAATGAATTTGCTTCTAAGTTGCTTTGGCAAAAGCACAAAAATGTAATGTATTGTATCTGCAAGTAAAAAAAATGTTAACGGACCCTTTTGTCAGTAATTTTTTGACATGAGTATGAGATGGAGATGGACTTTTTTAGAACTTGGGGCAATAAGCATCCACCTAGCAACCGCATAGCAACACACTTAAAAAAAATCAATACCTCAGAAGCATTGCGATGGCAACTTTTGCACGGAGAAGCACCTCTCACATATTCTTTTAACCTGATCTCATGAGAATGTAACTGTAATTGTACAATTTAATTTGTAATTTTTATTAAGCAAAATAAGCATAAGCATGGTACGAAAATGTTTGAAGGTATTATATACATTTAGCCAAAATGTAAATGTATTGTTACAAACTGTCACGAGAGCGTGTTGTTTTCTTCAGAAAACAAATACATTGTGTTTTGTAGGTTATAGATCAGCATTTTTGAATATGATGATTTTATTTTATATAAAATATTTCAAAACAAAGGGGCACGCAGGTGGAATGCGGAGCTGGAGTTAGTGAGTTCCCTGACCTGGCTGTGGTATTTCTGATGCCTGTCAGTCGTTGATTTAAGATTATTTTTAAATCAGCAGTTCTGGAGGTGCAGGGCAGGGATGGGGTATCAGCACAGCCCCAGAGGTCTTATAAATTTAGGCAGTTTACCGGGTGAAAGCGTCCCTCTACTCACTCTGCAGTCCAGCTAGTAATCCCAGCACTTCCTCTACCCCTCTCTTCTGCTCTCCGCTCCCCCAAGTCCTAATTCATTTTCTGTAACTAACAGCCGTTGTTTCCCGATTGTCACGCTCCCATCCCTTGCTGAAGGAATGTAAGCGTGTGTATGTGTGTGAGGTTTTGTTTTTGACCTTGGCTGTGTGAGTGTGTGATGACTCTTTGCATTGTTCTGTGTGTGAGGGGGTTTCTGGTGTAATTACTCCCTGGAGAGCGAGGGATTGGTTCGTGTACTCCTCTTGACATGACCAGCACAGAACCATTAAAATTACAGGGCAGAGTGTTGCCAACAGATCTGGATATGTCATTATTTTTAACACCTCCTCAAAACCCCCCAGCCACACACGTTCCTTCCATCTATACATCGTCCTATAACATGGCACAGACAGAAGAGTATGTTATAGCTTCAGTCATGAATAGGTGTTGTTTCTACAACAACCTCATCCACAGATGACCGTCTCATCTCATACACTCTTAAAAATAATGCTTCCATAATAATGGGTTTTGCAGCGATGCTATTGAAGAACCATTTTTGGTTTCCCAAAGAACCTTTCAGTAAATAGTTCCTAAAAGAACCATTTTTTCTATTTTAATTTTGAAGCCATCTATGATCCTGTTTATACTGTAACGTTTTGGTCCAAAATGTTGTGTGATTGGATCAATCAAACCATATATTCAAATGTTGTCAAAAATGCATGTGACCACATTATATTGAAGTGTAAAATCCATGCCAATCCATGTAGGTACAGATTTAAAAGAACAGCATTGATTGACATAGTATGCCTGAATTTCATTCACACTACCCATATTCATACTATACAGAAAATACTTGTTTTAACAATTGCAAATTAAGTTTAAATTCAAATGTAGTACAGTACATCATTTTGGACACACCATGAGTTTAACACCCCTACTGGACAACATTTAAAAAAGGTCTCCCTTTTTTAATTACCATTTTATTTCCCTCACTAGTTCATTAAAAAAAAGTTGTTTCCTAATATTATGAGATAAAAGCAGCATAAATGCTGCATGCAAATTAATCATAAAAGATTTACCAAAATGCTTTTTAAAATAGATTTACATGGATTACAGAAAATCAGGGCTACGTCAGCTTTCCAAAAATATTTTATGTTGGCTTCAAATGTACACAACTATGCTGTATGCAAAGATAGAGCGACGAGGTGTGTAATGTATGGAACCATGAAACCCTACACTTGGCGAAATCCGAACCCAAGTATTCACAGGAGAGGAGACATATTTGAGATGCATGTTACTACCAGGTGTAAACAGTGATGTGTCTCAGCAGACCACTTGTGATCGGATGACCCAAGACAGTATACAATGTAAACAGATGTGCTACTGTACACCCAAAGGCTGACAAAACAGAGAAAGAAAATGGTTCAATAATATAGACGACATTAGCATATCCATACTTTAGTCCAATGTCATGATCTCAAAAATTAGAATGTCCCTCCCCCTAATAACGCCAGACACTGACTAGCAATAGCAAGTAGCAAATCATGTTTATAGGTTCTGATGGGAAAAGATGTGAGCTTGATTGTATGTATTGAATGTATACTTGTAGTGTACTTCAAATCTTAGGATTTTTGTAAAACAAACTGTACTTGCAGATAATATATACTGAAATAAAAAGCCACTTAATGACAGCACACTTTCTCGATTATGTTTCCAAACACACACAAAAAGTGCACTTTGTAATAATATCAAATTAAAAGTTCTACTGTAAAGTGCATTGATACATTAAAGTACAAAATGTATTCAAATATTTGAGCAAAAGCCTATTAATATTCATAAGCTCCCTGCCCCCACTTCAAAACTTGAGCTGATGCCTATCCCCATATCTGACCATACTGGGCAAAGGTTGCTAGACTTTGGGTCTCGTTGTGTTTTTTTATTTTGTTGAGTGTGGCATTGTATGTCTGTTTAGACGTTGTATTAGAAACCAGTTGACCTCACTGAGATGTGTGTGTTTAGATCACTCAGCCTCCCGTCCCAAGGGAACAGAATCATACGCCCTGTGAACTCACGCTGAAGATCAGGTGTCGGTTGTGGGTTTTGTAGAGGAGCTGACCCTCACCTTTCAACCCGTGACATCTCACCTGCCCTGACCTGCTTCAAACACCTTCCAAGGCCACGTTCACTCATGTAGCCTACTAATACTAACTCTAATCCTCCTGAAAGGTGAAAGAATGAGAATAAAACTAAATAAATCTGATTTCTACACTTTATGAAGGAAATGCAAAAGTGTTTTCCAATGCAAATGTTTCTGCCAGTCTCTTCATTTCTATGTCTGTACCATTGTGCTATGCACTTCAAAATCTGATTGGTCTAAAATTCTACTCCAAGTAACTGTATATATCCTGATCAGCTTTGATAGTGTGGCGCCGTGCAGCCGTTTCAACCTTCAGCCAAATATAATGAGAGGAAAGAGATTTTACAGAACGTGTGAGAAAAAGTGTGCTGTTTTTAAAGACTAAAGGTCCAGCAGGGTTTTTTTAGTGGGACTAATTCCCTTTTAGTTCAAGTCTGGGCTAAATACATAGAGAATGAGTCAATGCTGGCCACAGCGAGCATGACTAACTCACACTGGGTCAATAACTTGATCTCACTGTCTGACTACACATAAATAAAGACAAATCTGTGAGTTTTGGCACTGTTTCTATCATTGTAATGCTCTCTTTTTTCCAGCGTTGTCTCTTTCCACCAAAAACAAAGAAAACTCTGTGAGACAATGCTCTATGTGGAACAAACCTGAGCTCTCAACAGAATCCTTGATTCAAAAATGTGGAACTAATCTTGATGGCACCAAATATAAAATTGTACCAGAAAATGCTGAGAATCAAAATAACATACAATTGGATACACTTAAAATTACCAATATTTGCTTTTAAAAAAATCTCCAAATAATCAATCCTCAAATAATATTCTTATTTGATCAATTTAGGACTGATTCCAAATTAGGAG
The DNA here is from genome assembly GCA_027422415.1 of Schizothorax lantsangensis. Lineage (NCBI taxonomy): Eukaryota > Metazoa > Chordata > Actinopteri > Cypriniformes > Cyprinidae > Schizothorax > Schizothorax lantsangensis. The sequence goes on from CM049849.1 coordinate 13,009,051, forward strand.
AGCCTGGCTTAAACCATACTAGATGGTCTCCCAGACTAGCCAAGCTAGTTAAGCTAGTCTGTTTTGTAGGTTTTATAAAGTTTTTGGGCACTCCAGCCGATGAACATCTAGCTGAACAGTTAAAAATATTGGGAAAAGCTGGAAGAGCAGCAAGACCATCCTAAACCAAATAAGACCAGCAAATCACCTTTTCCAGCAGGGATTCCATTAGCATCCATTAACATTCCTTTAGTAGTTCATGTAATTTTATCAAAACCAACACAAGGACATCTACATGTGGCAATTCTTCCAGCATTCCACCACCAGCCCAACTCCTCCATTTCTCAGATTTCTATCTAATTAACTTCCATTAATTTATTCCAGGGATGAAACTTAGAGCCCAAATCATGTTTTTGCTTGAGTTTGTCTACCAGTATCCATTTCCTATAACATTCCTATAATATAAAATGTGAAGTTGTGAAAGAGTGTTTTGACCTACTGGTTTAGATACTGCAGAGTGAATTACCAAAACAAAAGGGTTTTGAATACAAATGGTGGCTGTTTTGAATGAGCTTCATCTCTGAGAGGAACTAACTAACCTACTAAAGCAATCACCATCAAGAGGAACGATCAAACCAGACTTTACAATGGTACACTTCAGTGATCAAAAGAGGTGTTATTAACAAGCACCATAATGAGCAAACCAGACCTGCATTTTATAGCAATGTATGTATCATATGAACAAGCTAAATATGATCCATGCTGCAAATTGAGGTCCACCATATATCATATATCATCCAGCATATATCATACTCTGACCAAGAAAGATTTTACACATGAGCTTTGAAATGAAACCATATTCACCATATTCACACTTGAAGTGCCAAAGTTGCGATGACACATCTGTTGAGTGTGTTATAGCCAAAGAGGGAGAGAAAGGAAGACCCTGGGTGAGTGTTTGTGTGCTGGATAGTGACAGGCTGGTATAAAAGTGCTTTGGCAGGAGTCCTCATTATCTCATCGCAAAACAAACAACAGCGTGTTGCCCAAGTGAGCTCCATTTCCCCCACAATAGACCCAACATCTGCCTAGCTACTGCTACTGTTCAGCTAGCCCTCTCACACACACTTCCTTCTCCACTAATTAACACCCATTGCGTGTTACAGGGCAAAAGGTACCATGAGTAAGTGTGAAATGCAAATCACACAACCCTCTTCAAAGCACCGCTGCTAACAGAGGGCGTTAAGGAGGAGGGAGAAAGATGGGATGACAAAATGCATCCTGACTCTGCACCTTTGGTGTTTGTGTAATTAGCGGCTGGAGAGCTAAAGAAAGGTGCGAAAGTAGATGAAGGCGATAGATAGATAGATAGATAGATAGATAGATAGATAGATAGATAGATAGATAGATAGATAGATAGATATAGATAGATAAATGCAGTACTCTTGGGCATTTCTCACAGACCATCAGAACTGTTCATACAACAGTTAAATTCTTCAAACTTTCATATCCCTTTGAAAGTCTGACTAATTGGTCAGCGTCTCAGAGTCAGTTCACTGTTACAGATGAAACTGGTGTTTGGTGTGTACTGATCAATGAAACTGCCAGTTGAGTACCTGAAAGACATCAGTTTCTCAGTCTGAAGACTCTGTCTTGTTGTCTTGTTGTTGTGCTTCTGGGCCTTCCAGTTCTCTCTGACTGTTAGTTAGATCCACTTTGCTTTCGTCTGTCCAGACAGTAGTGCACACACACACACACACACACACACACACACACACACAGAACAGCTTTCATATCTGAAAAGAACAATAGATTGATGAGTTACTAGAGAAAGTGGTTTATAAGCATGAGGTAAGATAATCAAGTTTCTCTTGTAAATTAGCACACTAGAATAAAACAGTGTTTTGTTGGTACTAGATTAATGACTGCTTACAATGATTTGCCTTCACAGACAAGGACCAAATTTATAAGTACATTAATAAAACTCTCATGTACACACATATAAAGACATAGTATCCACTTAAGGATACTTAAAAGGCATTTTTTGTTGAGAATGACCATATACAGTAAGGTGCATCTCAATAAATAGAATGTCGGGAAAAGTTCATTTTTTCTTGTAAGTTATTTCACCCCAGTTAAACTTTCCTATATTTTGATTATTTGTAAAGAAAACATCAAATCAGTGTTTTCATTTTGAGATTAAGCTTACAGCTCATGAAAGTCAAACATCAGTATCTCAAAATATTATATTTACATTTGAGTTTCAATTAATGACCATCCTACAGTATAAATTCCGGGTATCTCTTGTTCTTTGAAACCACAATAATGGAGAAGACTGCTGAGTTGGCAATGATCCAGTGAACATTCATGCCCTCCACAAAGAGGGTAAGTCACAGAGGGTCATTACTGAAAGGTCACCACGCTCAGACGTCTTCAGGAAAAGGCTACCAAGCCACTTCTGAACCAGACACGTCAGAAGCGTCTTACCTGGGCTGTGGAGAAAAAGAACTCAGTGGTCCAAAGTCCTCTTTTCAGATGAAAGTAAATTTTGCATTTCATTTGGAAATCAAGGTCCAGAGGACCTGGAGCAGTGGAGGGCACAGAAGCCATGTTTGCTTGAAGTCCAGTGTGACGTTTCCACAGTCAGTGATGATTTGGGCTGCCATGTCATCTGCTGGTGTCTTGCTCCACTGTGTTTTCTGAAGGGTCCACAGTCAACGCAGCCATCTACCAGGTATTTTAGAGCACTTCATGCTTCCTTCTGCTGACAAGCTTTATGGAGATGCTGATTTTATTTTCCAGCAGGACTTCACCTGCCCACACTGCCAAAGGTACCAAAAGCTTGTTCAATGACCATGGTGTTACTGTGCTTGATTGGCCAACAAACTCGCCTGACCTGAACCCCATAGAGAATCTATGGGGTATTGTCAAGACTGCGCCACCCAGTGAGAGACACCAGACAACAATGCAGATGACCTGAAGGCCACTGTCAAAGAAACCTGGGCTTCCATACCACCTCAGCAGTGCACAAACTGATCACTCCATGCCACGCCGAATTGAGGCAGTAATTAAAGCAAAAGGAGCCCCTACGAGTATTGAGTACATATACAGTAAATGAACATACGTTCCAGAAGGAACAATTCACTAAAAATGTTTTTTTTATTGGTCTTATGCAGTATTCTAATTTGTGAACTGAATAGTGAATTGTGTTTGTGTTAGATTGATGCCTATTTCACAATTAAAAGAAAAAGACTTAATACTACTTCATCTTGTGCATTTAATTTATTTAATACACAAGTTTCACAATTTGAGTTGAATTACTGAAATAAATGAACAAGAGTTTTCCACGACATTCTAATTTATTGAGATGCACCTGTACATGGGGTTCTAGACACCCCAGTGATATTTGTGAAAAAAATATTCAGTTACATTTGAGATTGAACTGTTCGTTATTTCAAATTATCTCAAATTCTCTAATCAAACCCAGTAGGCATACTGAACCTGTATCCATCTGGTTTACACACAAAGTTAACATACACTTTTCAAAAATGTCACTTGTAAAAAAAAAAGTGCACTTAGCATATTTTTAAGTGTAGTTAAAGAGTACAGGACTTTTTACAGGAACAATACACTTTTGAATAATACACTCAATTTTGAACTGAATGTAATGTGTTCACACACTTAATTGCATGTTATTTGCAATTAATTGAAAAGTTGAATAATTTTTTTTAATTAATTTAAATGTATATTAAATGCAGTTAATTCATCTTCATATGTAATTTAAAAAATACTTCTATTGTCTTTGAAATATGGTTAAAATGTACTGCCAGATGTACTGATAAGCATTTATGGTAAACTAAAACGTTAATGTCATTTTTAATTGACACATGCATATCATGTATTTAAGCATATTAATAACGATGAACACAATCCCCATTTGTAAGAATGATGTTGCAATTAAGTACACTTAAAATACATTATCTCAGTATAGCCTATTTCATTTTTTACTTCTTAGTTATTAATAACTATTATAAGTATTATTAATAACATCCCACAGTTAAAATTAGCCTACAATCAAGCACTTTTGTGCTTTATGTCATTCAACACATCAAAAGCATGGTAAACAATTATTAAAAAAATGATTTAAAATGTACTGTAAAGTAATATATTAATTTGATGCTATTACTTTTTAAAAGTGTAGGCTACTAAAGTGTGTTAAGAAACAGTCATGAAAGTGTACTCTCTTTAACATTTGTGGCCGTTTATTTAATATTACATTATCTGCAAGCTCAGTGTTTTCTAAATTTACTTTTAGTATTTAAAGAACACTACAAGTACACAGTCAATACAGTTAAGTGCACTTCTTTTTCACAAGGGTGTGTCCATACTAATAATGCTGCTACTGTTTAAGAGCAACTGAAGTGCATCTTTACACTACTGTGTAAATTAAATAAGAGACGCTATTAACCCTTGGGCTATCAAACAGAATAAAGGGGTTAAGAGTACTTTTACAATGCTTTTAAATTGTTTCTTAACTTAAGTTATCAGAAATCATCAAAAGTATGATCTAAATCTGACAGACCTTCTTCTTCTAATGATGCTGAATCGAAGGATTCTTGTGACAGAGCGCCATCTTGTGATGAGGTTTATCATTTTGCATGTGGAATAAAAAAGAAAATAAGGCTGTATCACATCAAAACTGGTCTTTTTTAAACTGTTTTTTCTCTTAAACACTGATTTCAGATTTTAGTTGAATAATTAATGAAATTCAAAGAGCATTCGCTGTTCTGTAAACGTGAGCCCAATTTATGACAAGATGCTAGAGGTCAAAGTATAGTACATTTCAGAGCATTTGTTTTTTGATAACATCGATGTAATAAATAATAACTATAGTAATGCGAATTATTAGATCTCTTTTTGACATCTATTTCAACCCATCTACTGAAATTTCTGTGAATAGACAGGTTTGCTTCATTTGTGAAACTTCAAGCAAAACGGGAAGGACCATAATTGTGTTGCAAATAAAATCTATAAATCCTAGTTGATTTATATACTTGCGTCAATATTTATTGTTTGTAATATTATGAAAAAAATAAAAATATTTAGCAGCTTCAACTGTCGTAAACACTCTCTCGCGGATGTGTTTACGACAGCGCCCCTGCTTGTGCGCTCGGGAAACCCTTGTGCGGCCTCTCCGAACAGCGCTCGCGCACTGAAAGGTTTGTCTCTCAAGCGACTCTCCCTAATATACTCATTTAAATATAATTTATGCTTAAATCAAACGATTTTTGTTCCGTTGTATTCCAGAATCATGCCAGCTAAAGGTCCCCTACAGTCTGTCCAGGTTTTTGGACGTAAAGTGAGTATTTGAAGGCTGTATGTTTCTCGTGCTCTCTCACGGCAGTGATAGCCGGCTATGCTAACACGAATGTAGTTGTAAAATTACTGCGATGCCAAAGTTTTATGTAGTTTATGTAATAAACGTAACATTTAGATGTCATAAGCAACTATATTTGCTTTAAACTACCCAAAATGTAAAATAAGCCAGTGTTCCGTTTAGATTACCTGTGAGTGATGAATATTGTGTTGTAATGGCTGTTTGCTGACACGTGGGACAGTACAATGCTTATATGTACAGCTTTAATTAATACAAAACTGTAGCTTTTGCATCTGATCTCCATGTTTTATATTGCGAAATGGATGATATTTATAGATATATCGGAGATAACGTAAGTCTCGTGTCTGTAATGCTAACAGTTAGCCTGTACTTGTGTCTGGTAACGTTATAGCAATGGTTCTCAATCCTGGTCATGGGTAACTTGCCTCAGTACTGCACATTTTGGGTCTCCATTACTTGTTACATCTGATTCAACTCTGGATTGCACTGAATGTCTTGAATAATGTTTTCCAGTAGCTACCAAGATTGAAGACTACCATTATATAGTTAGTGAGGAAGTTCATGTCAGTGTCCTGTAAAGAAACCTCTTTATAGTGTCCTATGTAGTTTAAATTGTGTAACAGCAAATATGAAATATTGTTTCTGATTTCTGGAGATGCGTTAGCTGATCTGTGTTTCTTCTATCAACAGAAAACAGCCACTGCTGTTGCTCACTGCAAGAGGGGAAATGGACTTGTTAAAGTCAATGGAAGACCTCTTGAGATGATTGAGCCTGCCACTCTGCAGTACAAGGTACATTTGTTACAGAAAATACATATTCATTCAGATCTCTAGTTGAGTAAACACTATGATTTGTAAATGGAGTTCACACATTAACATAGATTGTTATTCTTCTGTGGAAAGCAAATTTGGGTTTTTAAAAAATATTCAAATTGCTTCTTTCAGTATAATAAAATGAACGAGGATTGGTGCTGTCAGTTTTTATTGACACAAATATGGTAGCTTTTTGTAAGAAACCCACAACAGTTAAAGCTTATAAGAAGCTTAACATCCTCCACAGCACTTATGTTCGTTACAGGAGTAGTAATTTGCAACATTTTAATGTATTGATTCAGTTAGCAAAAGTGGTCTAGTTTCATTTATGAATCAAACCATTCAAATTCTCAAACTCTGATTTAACCTGGTGGCAAAGTTTAACAACGCACTGGAGGGGAAATTTATCAGTGAATAACATTCATAAAATGTAACTTGAATATAATTTGTCCTGTTTGTGAGACGTCAAAAGACTTTGAATGTAGCACATAGGTTGCATGGACCTCTGTAATATTTTACGGAGGTTTTGTGTCCTTTTTAGAACAATTAGAGAATGACATTTAATAAAATTATACTTTTGTGTTCTGCAGAAGAAAGTCATATTACAGGCATAAGGATGAGGATTTTTGATTACACTTTAAGGTGTCCTTGTTACAGTGCAAGTATACATTTAAGTACTGAGTAATATTAACTACATGTACTTACTATATAGTTAGGGTTAGGATTGGGGTTTGGTTTAGATTGGAAATCTTTATTGTCCACACATGTGGAAATTCATCTTCGGCCCCACAAAACATATACCACAAATACACTTGACTTAGGGTTTCTGGCATGTAATTAAGCAGAATTTATTGTTTTTATAATAGTAAGTACATGTAACAAGAACACCTTAAAATAAAGTGTTACCCAATTGTTTTTTCTTTTGTTCGAGAAGTTCTTCCACTCGGATGTAGGCCACACAACAGTGACAATCACAGTTTCCGTTGCATGCTGATTTTGTGTGTACCCGACTTACTCCATTCATCAGGATGGAGTCCTTTAGCTGCATGTGAGGAGGTTTTGTTCATACGTCTACTAAAAGAATATGGTTTTGTTTCCTTTAGCTGCTGGAGCCTCTTCTGCTGTTGGGCAAGGAGCGCTTTGCTGGCGTTGACATCAGAGTTCGCGTGAAGGGTGGTGGACACGTCGCACAGATTTACGGTTAGTAACAGATGTATAAGCCATTTGCTTTTGATTGTTTGCTATCATAAAATTCGTTGTACGTAATAATTAGTAAACAATACATGGTTAGGTTCTTCCTCAAGACCACAGTGTATAAATACTTCTGTTCTGACATTCACATGTTTTATTCTTCTTGCAGCCATCCGCCAGGCCATCTCTAAATCCCTGGTTGCCTATTATCAGAAATGTAAGTGTGGATCATTGTGATCATTGTTGAAAACATACGTGTAAGCAACTGCAATAATTTTCTTATTTTTCACTTTTCCCAGATGTGGATGAGGCCTCCAAGAAAGAGATCAAGGATATCTTGATTCAGTACGATAGGACCCTGCTGGTCGCTGATCCCCGCCGCTGCGAGTCCAAGAAGTTTGGTGGACCTGGAGCTCGCGCCCGCTACCAGAAGTCCTACCGTTAAAATCTCTCTGTACATTTTCATATAATAAACTAAGGGGGAAAACATTCTGTGGTCTTGAGTTTTGTTCTTAAAGAGTTGTGATGGGTTCTCTGTTCAGCACCTTATTGGTTTTAATTTCAACATGATTTCAGACGGGTCCACACGGTGTTGTGTAATGTATAAACCATTGTTCGTTGTGGACATACCAGCTTCACTCAGTCTAGTTATCTTAAATTATAATAACTTCAGAATCAGCTTTATTCGCCAAGTGTGCGCAAGCACACAAGGAATTTGTTGTGGTTTTTAAGAAGCTCTTGGTACATACATACATATCTGACATGAGAACAGAAACATTTAAAGAGGCTTAACAATAAATAATGTGTATGAAACTGGAACAGAAGATTTATGTACAGATTTGTGCATAATTTATATATACAGCTGTATAGAAAATATGCATATGTATTTACATAGTACTTGAGAGAGAGGCAATATGTAATGAATTTCAGAACACAGGTAATAATTCATGTGTTAGCTGTTTAGGCTGGAGATGGCATGGGGGAAAAAAGCAGTTTTTATGCCTAGATGTTCAAGTGCACAGTGATCTGTAGCGTCTGCCTGAAGGGAGAAGTGCAAACAGGTTGTGTCCTGGGTGAGGGGTCTGTGATGATGTGACCTGCCCGTTTCTTCACTCTGGAGTAGTACAAGTCCTGAAGGCTGGGCAGGTGCACACCAATAATCCTTTCTGCTGTCCTAACAGTCCGCTGCAGTCTTATATATCTGATTTGCTGGCTGACCCAAACCAGACAGTTATAGAAGAGCACAGAACCGACTCAATAACAGCAGAGAAAAACTGTGTCATATGTGCGCCTGTGGCAGGTTGAACTTTTTCAGTTGACGAAGGAAGAACAACCTCTGCTGAGCCTTTTTCACGATGGAGTCGATGTGAGTGTCCCACTTCAGGTCCTGAGAGATGGTGGTGCCCAGGAACCTGAATGACCATTGCATTCACAGTGTTGTTCATGATAGTGAGTGGGGGGAGATAAGGGGGGTTTCTCCTGAAGTCCATGATCATCTCCACTGTTTTGAGCGTGTTCAGCTCCAGGTTGTTGTGACTGCACCAGCCAGCCAGCTGCTCAACCTCTTGTCTGTAAGCAGACTCGTCTCCATCCTGGATGAGACCGATGACTGTGGTGTCATCTGCAAACTTCAGGAGTTTGACAGAGGGGTCTTTAGAGGTGCAGTCATTTGTGTAGAGCGAGAATATCAGTGGGGAGAGAACACAGCCCTGAGGAGCTCCAGCGCTGATGGTGCGGGTGTTGGATGTGAGTTCTCCCAGCCTCACTAGCTGCTGCCTGTCTGTCAGGAAGCTGGTGATCCACTGACAGATGGAGTGGGACAGATTTAAACTTATTTGAAATGAGAGGTAAAACCTGCAGGAAATAAAATTACTGGTCAAGTGTTTGACTGTCTGTAATTGAATGTTAGTTTACAATAATGTTACAGGTTGGCTGTTTTGTGTTTTCATGGATTAATTTTAGTGAAATTATGATAGTAAAACTCAATGGAAGAAATGTCCTGCTTGTATGCTGTGAAAGGACACAGATGTGATCTATATATGCAGCATAACAGCTCAGCACATGATTAATACACATGCTTAATACTGAACCACATAATAGTATTACTGTCCTAGAATGAATGAATGATAGATAGATGGAAAGAGAGGATGGTAAATATTACAGAAGGCGTTTCTGAATTCAATAACTGTTTGGTAGAGTACTTAATGGACGGTAACTTTAAATATGCTCTTATAGAGGTTCCAAAAGCAGCGCCAATTACTGATGAAGGATGCTACATTAAAATATTTTTTAGTGTCTAACACAAGAGGGCAGAAAATTACCTTTTGAACAATGTAGTATAATGTTGTAATAAGCAATTTGGAATTTATTGAGTGGAAGTGGTTTTTAAAGAGTAACGTGGACATGTTTAATTCAGAAATATATGTTAGAAATTATATGGACTACGGAGTATTATTATTCTGTGAATAATATTGTAATGAAACCAAAGCTTCAGTTCTGTTTAGTTTTGTAAATGTTGTGTGTAATCCAGTGAGATTTATTGAATTACCTTTAATGCAATTTAAAGCAATGTGTATTTTACATTCACTAGAGGGAGCCAAACCTGAATAGGCCTATATTGAAGCTTTTGATGCTGTTCTGTCCCACAAATACTGGTGAAATGTCAGGGCCGGATTATCTATAGACGGGATTGGGCGAGTGCCCTGGGGCACCAGCCAATGGGGGGCACCAAGTGATTAAGATAATGACTAGACCTTTAAAATATTTTTCATGTTTTGTATATATATATTATTTTGAAGAGATGCAGATAGATAGAAAATGAACAGTTAATGATACAATATATACAGAGAGAATATGCACGCATATCAGTGCCGATCCTAGACTTCTGGGGGCCGTACGCAAAACTGTGTGGGGGGGGGGGGATGGATGAAACGCATTTTCTCAAACAAGAGACTGTACAACATTCACGTTACATGATTTGACTGATTTTTACGTAGAGAGGGTGACAGCGCACCGCATTAAAATAAATTATCATTCATGTTTTCACAACAGCTGGCCAAATTCAAAAATGAAACTAATATTAAAACATATTTGAGAGCAAGGGGGCCCCTGGTGTTTCGGGGGCCCTTCGCAGCCTGCGTATTCTGCGTATAGGGAGGATCGGCTCTGACGCATATAAAGAATTGCGATTGGATCAGGTCACAGTATTTGCCCCCCTCCCCAGTCAGAGTTGAGCATATTCACAAATGGATAGGCAGCATCCATTGTTGTGCGGTTGTGCGAAACGTAAATAAATAAAAAAATAATAAGAATAATAAAAAGAGAAATTATCACGACACATAGTTAGGGCTCTACAATGCGACTGAAAAGTACTGCGTGCGACTATTAAAAAATATTTAGGAGCACCAGTGCGACGTCTAACCCGATCAGCATAGGCTATTTGTGTTTGCGCTGATGGGAGCTTCAAAGATTTCTACTTGCGTGTTTTTGCAGCGTTGAGTAATGTATCGCGGACATATGTTGATTCCTTGAATGCAGTGTTAATCAGAATCCACTCACTGCTCAAAATACTGGAGTTTTGTTCATTGCTGAGTTATGCATAACAAAGTAGACAGGGTGTAAATAAGAGATTCGTTGTGCAGTGTAGAGAGCTTCATTGATTATAATGGAGCTTTGTGAGATCGCAATGAACTGAAGTGAGTGACAGCTTTTAAAGATTATTAAGGGAGTTTGCAAATGTTATATTAAATTAATACAACAGTTCAATAAACAATAAGTTAATATTAAGTGATGTACATTGTATGACTTTAACAATATTGCCTGATTTTGCTCTATTTCATCAAGGACAATTTCAAACAGTCACAGCCGAGCCTCTGCGCATCTCCATTCAAACACAGCGTTGTTTCGTTTATGAATGAACTGCGTTTTTAAATGAATCTAGTGAGTCAATGATTCAATTACCCATTCATAAAGACAGTCATTTGCTTCGTTCCTGACGGAATCAACCGTTCAAACTAATCAATTGAATGAATGATTCAGTGATAAAATCATATCAATGCCACCTCTGAGCCTCTGTAAATGTCTGTACGTTTTACATTTACCTACATGCCACTTTTGTGTTCTTCTGTGCCACCTTTGTAGTGGAAACTAATTTTATTAATGTTGATTTCTTTTGATTGGTAACTTATTCTTCTTATTCTACCTGTTCTTATTCTATTTTTTTATTAGAAATTTTGGAAAAGCTTATAAATATATATTTTTGAATTTGACATAATGACATACTTTTAATAAAATTAGAAAGAAAAAAAATGCCATTACAAAAATGTTTTAAAAAGCCCCTGTAAATCACTTTAAGGAGTCAAATGTGGTCACCCTAGGGCACTACACTGTGTGAATCCGGGCCTGTGAAATGTAGATAGCTCAGGTCAACCAAAGTCAAGTAGTCAGTTGGCTACTGATGATGACTGATGTCTGAAATTTCCTGAAAGACAGGCAAAGCGTTAGTGTGATCACGAGGGAGGAAACGTAACACTAAATACATCCAGATTAAACAAGCATGCATCCTTGTTTTGTTGGTTTTAATCCTTACAATTCATCCTCGGTGTGATTCAGCAGTTGATCTGTTGTGTGGCTCTTGCAGTCACACAGATTCTGGGTGAGGTAAGACAGCAAGAGCTAATGAAATAAGAGCTGGCTTGCTGTGCACTGCTCAGTCTGATCTGCTTCACTTAGGGTAAATGGCTGGTATTGATCCATTACTGGCAGTTGGATCACCAAGTGGACGCAGATGGCGAAGACACCATCTCCCAGCTCTCAGCTATCATTTGCATCCTGCTACTTTGCCTGAAGATGCTGTTTGCATTCCATTACAGACTGAGTCATGTAGATGAAATGTGTTGTTAGGAAGATATTAATGGGATACTAAACATGGAGTGAGAAAATGCATGAGTTTGATCCTATGATGCTATCTTAAAATATGTGAACTGATCACCTATGCTTAGGGTAGGGCTTGAGTTCAGAAAGAAAATGAGCAATTCATTCACTAACTGTGCATGGGCATGTATTTGTGTGTGAAATATTTGTACAGACGTTTTCAAGGAAAAAAAAAATCATGATTAATCATAATTAAAGATTGCAGCTTCAACAGTCTAATGTGTCATGTGGCATTATTAGAAATAGACTAACTACGTGATTCTAGACAGGTTTTTATTGCTTCAGAGTAACAAATATAGGCCTATAGACAAATTGTGTTAAAACTGGTTTTGAGAATGGCTTTACTCGAAGATATTTGTAGTGCATGCTTGAGAGAGAGCGTGTGAGTGAATCCGCATGCGCTGTTTTATTTAGAATAATCATAATTTGTTCAACATTAAAAGAAAGATATTAGGGTAAAGGGCAGACGGGGTCACATTTACTTTTGTTTGGCACATTTTCACATTCAAAATACAGTCAATTCAATGGGAAACAACGTGATCTGGAATTCTGCATGACAGCTAAAGTTTTGCCCACGCAGATTTCGCAACAGGTTCAACTCGGATCTGCCGCTGACCAGCAGAAAGCTGCGTGGATTGAAAGTGATTTCTGTGTGAGCTCTGCTTCATACATCGCTACATTATTGACAATAGACAACTGTAAAATTGTGCCAATGTGATGGTTAAAATCCAGTCGAAAATCAAAAGATTGGCGAAAATCCAGTCAAAATTGGAACAGCAGAAATCTCATTTCTGTAGGAATCCGTGTGATCAAGAGTTTCATGTGAAGGCAAAAAAAGTTCCCCAGTCAGATTCTGCTTGTTTAAGATTACCTGAATTCACGTTGGCCAACAGAGAGTTGCTTGGACTGAAAATGTCTTATATGTGAGACATATCTGCTCTATTGACAATGGACTTTTTTTGCATGTGAAACCTCACTGATATTTGCCTCTGTGCCAGAAAATTCACTTGTTAACTTTTCTGCATAACATAGAAACTCAAATTGTATGAAATTATTACTGACTTAAACTCATTAGCATTTTTAGCTGAGAAGATGGTAAAAAACCCAAGAGTCATTAGCTATGTTTCCTGAATTTAACTTATGCACAAAATTAGAATATCACATAAAACATTTGGCAACCAGTTTCGCAACCAACCAAAAGTTGTTAATAGTCTGTGGCTCTTTTTCCTACGTAATAAATGACTTGCAACAGATGAAACACAATAACAAACGCTGTTATGTTATTTTGCATTCGAATGCCTGATGTTTCAGAATGCAATCGTGTGAGGCAGTTATGGGAGGTGATAATACCAAATCATTTTGATAACCGACTTTTGCTCAGACATTTCAAAATAAATTAATTAACATTTGATATGGTGGTTGCATGACCACATGATCTGTTAAGCAAGACTTTTTTGATGCACAGGAGGAATTTGTTTGGTAAATGTGTTTCCATCGTTGTTTATGCGCATGTTTTATCGAATAAAAATAATAATAATTTATGAACATCTCTGCATTTCCATCCAGAGTTTTTTTATGTGATATCCCAAAAATTGCATGGATAAAAATTGTGGATGGAAACATATACAGTATATGGAAATATTGCACACACATAGCAGATAACCTAATATGGATGCAAGAACTAGTTTGTGTTGGTAGCTGCATGCAATATAAACTCCTCATGTTGCTGATGAGTTTCAGACAGAGGCAGTCTTGACCTGAGGTCAGACTTAACCACAGAGTGCAAACAATTCACCACTGCTGCTGAGCTTCCTGGACAAAGACATGAGAACTCTGCTGCTGTTCGCATGGGACAGAGGAAGTGCATGGACCAAAACAGACTGAGCCAAACTCGGGGAAAGATTCCATGGTAGTATCTCTTAGTTAAACAGACAAAAAGACCCCAATATATTGGGGTCGGGATGCTATGCTGGTATTCCTACAAGGAAAAACAAGTTGATCAAACCACACCAGAAAGACTAAGCAGGCCTTTAGCATCATAGTGCTTTAGTGAGCATCATGAGAAGATCTTTTCAAGTTGTTGAGAAGGTTTTTGATCAAGAACATTGATGGAGAGTTATAATGAGGACAATAGGTGTCTTTCAGAGATATTTGCACTAATACAGGAGGAGGCAAATTCCTGTGTTTGGGCATTTTTACCCACTTCAAGGTGGAGCAGAGAAGGTCAACTCCTTTCTATTTACCTGGAGAGAGGAAATTGGTGAGACAAATCACACATCACACTGACAGGCCCCTCCCACGATTGTTTGATTGACAGTAGAGTTTCTGCACAGACTGGACTGGTGTCTTACCTTAGACCCGCCCTGAGTGAGCTGTCATCAGTCCGCCAATAGGCTTGTTCGACTTCATGCGGCACCACAAAGATCGGCTGCCGCCACACAAAAGCAATGCATTCTGGTTAAAAAATTTGTCCGACTTTGATCGGCGCTGCAGCCGCCTTGCGATCACATGTGCCATCAAAGTACCGCGAGGGTAAAACAAGACCAGCCACCTAGGTCAGGCACTGCAGTTGCTTAAAATCAGCTGCAACAAGCCTATTGTTTCACCGCCGGAGCAAATGTAGACAAGAATGTCTCCTAAGTGATTGAGGTGTTTTGTTGTTGGATGTATTAATGAACGTAGCAGTCATCGTTTACTCCCAACATCTAAGCCGTTGAAGACGCAGTGGATTACATTTGTTTCTGAAGGGAATGTGCCCCCGATCTACCTAAATGTGTCTATCTTCACGCGAATCATTCGTGATCCAGCTTCACCTCCAGAAGAAGTGAGTGTAAGGTTTTTTAATGAATCTTTGCAAATCGCCTTTCCTAATAATGTGCTAGTTAGACAGTTTCACAATGAATGCGGCTAAAGTCTACCGTCTCTCAGAGAGTGGCTCAGAAGGTAGGGGCGGGGTGAGCTGAGCTCATTTGCATTTAAAGCGACATGCAATAAAATGGCTTGCTGTAGACAGAGCTGTTTTTGACAGCGTAAAATCTGTGTTGTTTTACACTACCATTGAGAAATTTTAACCAAACTATGTTTCAGACTTTTCATTAAGACCCTAAAGAATCATATCAACTTGTGGAAAATAGGCATCCGATGACCCCTTTAAGACATATTCCTAATGCATTTACTATCAAAGTGGCTTTATTGACAAGTTTAAAAAGCTGTACATAGCCAAAGCATTAGGAACATACAAACGTTTTTTCCACACACACTCCCACATACAGATTTAATTGATTTCTTTCATAAATTGCAGTGACTGCAATTTATGAGTGTTTCAGAAGTTTATAACATGCTTATACGATAACTCTTATATTTCCTATATGGGTTTATGTATATGCTTTATTTTTTTAAGATTAACTGTTTTTTTCTAAGGCATTGTTAGATCCAGTGTTTCCTGTCATAGCTATGCAAATATTTGATTTCAAAAACAGTATCATAGCTATTAAATTATTTATTGTTATGATTTTAAATCTGTATTTAACCTCAGCATGATTTTAAAGTAAGTCTGTTTTTTTGTGGTGGTTGTGCTTCAAAGAGGACATCGAATGCCCATTTTCCACAAGTTGGTATGATTTTTTTGGGGTATTCTTGAAATGGTCTCAGTGGTCGTGTAAAACAACACCCTTTTTGCCTTGTCAAAAATCAGTCTCGCCTCTCTGCGCTCGCGGATCGCTTTCTTTTCAGAGAGTGACCCCGCCCCTCGCGCCCTCCCGTTTTCTTCCTCCCAGGGACCTATGAGGAAAAAACAGCGGGGCAGAGGATCTCAGTGCCCGGTTGAGAGCGAGCTCACGCCGGCTCAGATCCCGCGTGTCTCGCTCTCGCCACACAGAGAGGTTTCTCCCGTCCTTTTATTTTCCAACCTGACCAGCATCCCTCTGCAAGCACGAGCGATCTGGTCTCGTTCGGGGGAAGTGACGATGAGCTGGCCGATGACAGCATGTCACTGGCAGCTTCAGATGCTGAGGAGCTGTTGGGCTCGATAACTGACCCCGCCCCCTCACGTTTGCCCGCGCCCAGCGCCGCCAAAGCTGGGATGGATGCCGAACTTTTCCGTGTCCTCTCAAAAGTGGTTAAAGAGCTGGGTTTGGAGTGGTCTCCACCAGAGGAGCCCTCTCGCAGCCGTCTGGATGAGTGGTTCCTGCCGGGGCGCCGTCAGGCCCCTCAGCAACGACCCTTGCCGTTCTTCCCTGAAGTTCACGACGAGCTCACGAGATCTTGGCGCTCCCCTTACTCTGCCCGCCTCCGTACTTCCGCTTCATCCGCCCTCACCATAATTGACGGCGCTGAAGAAAAGAGGTATGAGAGGATGCCTCAACTAGATGAGTCAGTGGCTGCACATCTCTGCCCACCCACTGCCATCGGCTGGAAGGCGAAGGCCAGTCACCCGTCCAAGTCATGCAGGACCATCTGGACAGGCGGCTTCGGCGCTCCACACTATGGCGGTTCTACAGGTCTATCAGGCCAAGCTCCTCTTTGCCACAGACGAGTCTGAGCCTGATCCTGCGACTCTCAGGGAGCTGAGAAGTGCAACAGACCTGGCTTTGCGAGCCAGACCACCGCCCAAGCCATAGGAAGGTCTATGGCCGGCCTGGTGGTGCTCGAGCGCCACCTGTGGCTCACGCTGACGGAGATTAAGGACGCGGACAAGGTCTCCTTCCTTGATGCTCCGATTTCCCCCAGCGGCCTCTTTGGGCCTGCGGTGAAAGGATTCGCTGAGCGCTTCACAGAAGCACAGAAGGCGTCACAGGTTATGCGACACTTCCTGCCAAGCGCTCCAGCTCAGCAGCTGCTCAGAGTCGCCTTAAGACTGCGCCGACTCAGCAGCCCGCGAAGCCTGCACCTGCCATTTCCGCCCCTCAGTCTGCCAAGACTCAGCAGACGCGAGGGCGTTCACGCTCAGCCCGTACAAGCGCCCATGCAACCGTCCGCTGTGACAGTGGAAAAAATAAAACACAAACATTCTCGAAAAGAGAGCAATTTTCCTCTTCCGTCCCTCACGAGTGCCCTGCCTCCGTGCAGCCGGCCACTCAAGTTTATCCAACCCCTTGCCACGTGGGCTGAGGCCTGGCAGGCCATCCCCGGAGTGTCAGATTGGGTTATGGGGATAATAAAACGAGGTTATTCACTCCAATTCGCTCGAAGACCCCCGCGTTTCAGCGCCGTGGTCTCCACCTCGCGTTCTACGCTCAGAGGTGATGGCGTTGCTGGAAAAAGGAGCCATAGAAATGGTCCCGCCAGCTCTGAGCGAGTCAGGCTTTTACAGCCGTTACTTCCTCGTCCCCAAGAAGGATGGCGGCCTCCGGCCCATCCTCGATCTCAGACGCCTGAATCACGCCCTCATGAGACGGCCGTTCAGGATGATCACGCTGAAGCAGATCCCCTCGCAGATTCGCACAGGGGACTGGTTCTGTTCTCTGGACCCGAAAGACGCATACTTTCACATCCAGATAGCCCCCCATCACAGACGATTCTTGAGATTCGCCTTCGAGGGAGTGGCTTACCAGTACGCGGTCCTACCCTTTGGGCTGTCTCTGGCCCCCCGTACTTTTACGAAGTGCATGGACGCGGCTCTTTCCCCTCTGAGACAGATGGGAATCCGCATTCTCAACTACCTCGACGACTGGCTCATTCTGGCCCAGTCAGAGGTGGAACTACTTTCACACAGAACCCTCATCCTCAGCCACTTAGAGCGCCTGGGGCTCAGGGTCAATTTCGCCAAAAGCGCACTGTCTCCCAGCCAACGAGTATCGTTCCTGGGTACAGTTCTGGACTCAGCTCGCATGAGAGCGGTGATAGCGCCAGAACGCGCTCTGGCCATTCAGAAACTCGCGGCCACCTTCAAGAGCGACACCGCTCGCCCACTCAAAGCGTTTCAGAGAATGCTGGGCCTCATGGCCGCAGCATCGCCAGTGTTACAGCTGGGCCTGCTCCGCATGCGCCCCCTTCAACGCTGGTTGAAACCACGGGTTCCACACAACGCATGGCGTCACGGACGCCTGCATATCAGGGTGAATCAGGCCTGTGTGACAGCCCTGACCCCCTGGAAGAACCCACGATGGATGAAGAAGGGTGTGGCCATGGGGCTTGTCCACAGCAGGAAAGTTGTCACGACATACGCCTCCAACACAGGTTGGGGGGCGCTGTGCGAAGGCAAACCGACCTTCGGCCATTGGTCGAAGGCGGAGAAGGGCTTCCACATCAACTGCTTGGAAATGCTAGCAGTTTGTCGAGCCTGCAGTTTTTCCTGCTGTACCTAATCGGACGCCATGTGCTGATTCGCTCAGACAACATGTCCGTGGTGTCCTATATAAATCACCAGGGAGGTGTCTCCTCGAAGCGCCTCTTTATTCTGGCAGAGCGCCTTCTGGAATGGGCTCAGCTCAACCTGCGCTCGCTGAGGGCAGCACACCTGCCGGGCAGACTGAACCAAGGAGCGGATATGTTATCTCGGAGCAATGTCCCCTCAGAGGAGTGGATGCTCCATCCGCAGGTGGTTCAGAAGATCTGGAAGACCTTTGGCAAGGCAGAAGTAGACCTTTTCGCCTCCAAAGACAACTCTCACTGCCCAACTTATTATTCGAAGGACAGGGACGCGTTGGCCCACGACTGGCCCAACCTCCTCCTTTATGCATTCCCCCCGATCGCCCTGCTTCCACAGGTCGTCAGGCGTGTCAGGGAACAGGGTCACAAGGTGCTATTGGTGGCCCCCTTGTGGAGGAACCAACCTTGGTTGTCAGAGCTGACGGGATCTCCTCTCTCAGGCGAACGGAACAATATGGCACCCTCGACCCGAGCTGTGGGCTCTCTACCTTTGGCCGCTCAACAGGAGCCTACCGGCCTCCCAGAACGAGTGTTAAACACCATTTCTGAGGCTAGAGCCCCGTCTACGAGACGCCTCTACGCCCTTAAGTGGTCTGTTTTCTCCACTTGGTGCCTCAACCGTGGTGAAAACCCCTCTACCTCTGAATTAGCAGTGGTTCTGTCCTTTCTGCAGGAACTGCTAGATAAAGGACGTTCTCACTCTACACTCAAGGTGTTCGTAGCAGCTATAGCGGCCTTTCATGCTCCTATAGCGGGCCAGTCGGTAGGCAGAGACAACTCAGTTGTCCGTTTTCTGAAGGGAGCCAGGAGGTTGAATCCACCTCGGCCCCTTACTGTCCCTACATGGGATCTGCCCTTGAAAGGCCCTCCCTTTGAGCCGCTACAGTCTACGAACCTCCGGTCACTTTCGCTGAAAACTGCTCTGCTACTAGCACTAGCGTCGGTTAAGCGAGTTGGAGACCTGCAGGCGCTCTCTATTAGCCCTGCCTGCCTGGAATTCGGGCCTAACGACTCCAAGGTCGTCCTGAAACCAAGGCATGGTTACGTACCTAAGGTAGGAGTCCTCTCTGCTTCGATGAGCTTGTATACATACGCTGTGGGAACAATCCTGTCAGAGATTTCTTGACCGCAATGCGCTCAGGCTTTCTGATTGGCACCCTGCATACTCCGGTTAACTGAGTATACAGGAGTCATATGGAACGATCATCCAGGCCGAGCATGACCTCTATGAGTTTAGCTCGCTTTAGCCTGAAGTATACTACTTACTTCCCTATGGGCATTAATGCTTATGGAGGTATATACAGTCGTTCATCTACCCTAGCACGGCGTGATTGAATTGAGTTCCCATATGCGTCTTTATCAAGACGCAGTACGAGTGGAGTATCGACAGGGAACGTACTCGGTTACTATCGTAACCTCGGTTCCCTGAGATACGGAACGAGTACTGCGTACTTTGCCGTGCCAGGTAGCTGCACGACTCAGTCGTCGCTTCAGTCGAAGTAACCTGAGGATCCTATGGCGAAACGACCGCTTATATAGCCAGATGCCTTGCCCATTTTGGCGGGATCTGGCGGGAATCGTCGCCATAGGTTCGTGCAGCTCCGCTGCCGACCCATTGGTTCGTTTTTTACCACTGCACGAACCAATAGTCGTGCAGTTTCACTGCGTGATTGAATAAGACTTCAGTTCAGGAGAAAAAAGGCTTTTTCCCATATGCGTCTTTATCAAGACGCAGTACTCGTTCCGTATCTCAGGGAACCGAGGTTACGACAGTAACCGAGTACGTTTTGAGGAGTATGTGTGTCAGTCTGTCAGTCACTGCACCGGTGTGGAAACTGTACTTAGGAATCACAGATTTTAGCCTATGTCTTGGAATATCAGAATCAGCTTTATTCGCCAAGTGTGTTCAAGCACACAAGGAATTTGTTGTGGTTTTTAAGAAGCTCTTGGTACATACATGCATACATACATACATACATATCTGACATGAGAACAGAAACATTTAAAGAGGCTTAGCAATAAATAATAATAATGTGTATGAATCTGGAACAGAAGATTTATGTACAGATTTGTGCATAATTTACTCTATATATACAGCTGTATAGAAAATATGCATATGTATTTACATAGAACTTGAGAGAGAGGCAGTATGTAATGAATTACAGGCATGAATTACAGAATAATAATTATTACAGAGTAATAATTCCTGTGTTAGCTGTTTAGGCTGGAGATGGCATAGGGGAAAAAACTGTTTTTATGCCTAGATGTTCTAGTGCACAGAGATCTGTAGCGTGTATGACCCAAATAAGAATTTTCACCGTATATTGTCATCTGAACAAAGTCTGCCATGTTTGTTCTGACCAACTGAGGAAAAAAACATTACAATAAATCGCGCTACCAATGGTGATTAAATCTAAAGATCGGTTAGCTCATATCACATCAAACCGTGCAAATTATTATTATTGTTATATTTTATTCTCAAATTATTAATATTGATCATTTCATATTAAGAAATTCTTTAACACAAAAAGCTAACGATGCTCCCTTCGATCTGGTTTTCTTTAAAATACAAATCTTGTGTAATCCCAGGCTATCTGTAATAAGAAGCACGTTTTACACTGGAATATAATTTAATTTCATTCACATGTGTTTCTTAAACACATAATCCTTTCTGGATTACAATCTGCCATCAAAATGATATGTTTAATTATTCTAGCTGTTGTGAGAAAAGGCTATAAATGATCCACCACCTGCAGGATCCTCATGTGATAGCCTAGTAGCCAGGACAACTTCTTTATGTTTACAGACGTGATGTAATGACGCAGTGCCATGCTCGAAATTCCCATGAAAACCTACCCGTACCACTCAAATTAGAAAAGCTAACTATTGTGAATCGGGCTAAAGTAAGGTGATAGTTTTGAACACTGGCTGGTTATGTACTTGCTCAAATATTGATTTCGGATCATTTTTAACCCAAAAAAGGTACGGACTACAGCTTTAAGTAGGGTAACTTGTAATCTGTAACCTATTACATTTCCAAAGTAACCTTCCCAACACTGAATATATATATATATATGAAGAGTTAATTTGCAAAAACAGATAACTCCGTTTTTAACATTTCTCAAAAATCATGTTTTTTCATTGAGCATTCTAATTAATCTCAATCAAACTGCAGTTGGGTTATTTTGACTAGGTTAAAAAATAACTAAATAAAACAGCTAACTAACACAATAAAACACAATAAAAACATGATAACAATAAAAAACATGATTTTTGAAAATTAAAAAAAAACTTGAGTTATCTGTTTTTGCAAATAAACTCTTAATATATATATATATATATAATATTATATGGTAATAGATGACTGATGACTGATGTAATATTAGAATGTATGTATATATACACAAAACATGGTCTAGGTTGTAGGTCTTGCTTCTTTCCGTTTCGCAGTGTCATCTTTGTCATCTAGAATTACATCAGTGTCATGTATTACCATAACATTATATTTTACCATTTTCCTCTTAGTATTAACTCTTAAGTCAGCATAACACACAAAGACACACACGCATGCAGTTATTTGAGTGTACTTAAACTGGTCTACTGTGGTTAGTGTAAGATATATCCTTGCAGCTTTCTCTGTGTCTTTGCATCTGCTTTTCGTCAATATCTGTTCTGAGAATCGTCCTCCTCCAGCACTCCATCGCCTCCCACCCCCGCTCTGCTTTCTCACTGTGTTTTTATCTGTATCTAATATCTCTCTGGCTCTTATCAAGGCTGCTGTATCTCAATTTTGTTGGCGATCATTGTAACAGCCATCTTGTTGGACAAATACACACACTTGTGTTTACTAATGCAGCCCCTGTGTGTTTATTGAGAGATTAAGCAAAGCACTAGGCTTAAGTATTGATTCCAAACCATTTACATTACAGAGCTTTCATTTGAGTACTTGAGAGGTGTGTGTCTGGTTTAGTCAGCTCTGGGCTTCATTTGCATCACTTGCTTACTACAGTACAACTTCAAGAGACAAGATTTGTGGCTGATAATGGCCAGACCGGCTGACTTAATACATCTGACAAAATATGCTGTACAGAGCTTACTGTGTGGAATACTGTATCCCACAATGCATTGCACGTAAACCTTCATTTTACAGTATGAAATAAGTGATATCAACAGCCTTGACTCATTATTGGATTGGGTTGCCAAAGCAAAGATCTGTATATATAGATATATAGATGTCCACCCATAAACCTGGTCAACAGACTGTACAAAAAAGTATGAAATCATATACAAATTCATAAGAATTAACCATCAACTCGCCATATTGTAACATAGTTGTGGATTGCCATGAAAATGATGTGTAGAAAAATGTAACCCTGTACTATACTACAGAACCACTGCATCCTCAATACTATTTTACACACTATTTTGAGACTTATTAGGCAATATACAGTGCATTCTGACAGTACACACTATTCTAGTATTCCAATATAACATAACCTGTTACAAAACCCACATGGCCTGTTGCTGCGAGTGTGCTGTCCCTGTCAGCCTCTCCGAACGATCTCCAGACCTCAGACGTGTCTCATTATTCCTGAAGCTACGTCAAGCTCCTAGGTTCTGCACAATCATCATATATCTGACCCAGTTCATACATGGACAAAAGGAGACATTTGCAGAAGCATAAACAGTGAAGTCGTTTGCTCGTCACCTACAGAAGTGTGCTTGCGCAGTCTGCCGTTTCAGGCTCCGCAGTTAAACGGTCACCTAGTAAAAGGCAGAAGAATGTCATAAATAAAGAACTAACCATATATGGTCTTTTCCTCTGTGTGCACAGCGCTATGGAAACACATCACCTGAAGGGCCGACCCGGTGACCCCTCGCTGTCACTGCACTAGACGATGGGTGCAGATTTACGCTCGCCCAGGCGCTTTTCTAGGCCTGCCATGTTGTCTCGTTTGACCGTAATAGGTACTGCAGCGGGAGGAAAAGTAATTGAAGTTTCTCTCTGCGTTCGAAGGTTTGCCAAGTGCGGAGGTGGGGGGCTTACTTTAGTGAGGGATACAGTGCTGCTGTTGGCATGGCAACAAGGAAGCACTGTTTGGGCATCGCTTATTTAGCAGAAAAGCGACATCCCAGAGAGAAGATAGAGAGACGGTGTGAATAATTGTGAATTGCTGATTGCCTGCCAACAGAAGTAATGGGTATAGCAACAGGTCCTGCCTCGATATATCTCCCAGTGACTGTCACCCCGTCTGACTCTGTACAAAGTTCAAAAGCATGCACTTCTAATAGACAGTGATCTATGTTTAATTAAACAGGAACGTCAAAGACTGTTTCTGTTTATAGTGCTCACTGATAAACACATCAATAGTTCCACCTTTTTACATTTTCAGAAAAATGTGTTGTGGGTGGTTTCCAGTGAGCTGTGATTCGTCTGCTAAAGTGTTGTACATGGTTTAAGTGTGTTATTATGCAGTTACTTAGGGTGTTTTAAGTGGTTTCTAGTTGGTGGTTGCTTACTTATTCTCAGCCTCAGATGTCATGCCCACGGACCATTGGCTGAACATCTGATACATATGGCACACAAAATCGGAAACACTTCAGGAGTTTCGAAGGCCTCATCGCATTGGTTGAATTCTACAGGATTTCCGGGAGATGTGTGTGTTGCGTTCTTTAACGTTTCACCTGGAAACAAAGATGCATGCTGTGACGCCAAACCCCCTCATGGAAGAAGAAAGCCGTCGTGTTTACAACTGTGACAAAGAGCGCTTATCAGGATCAACTAATCACTTGATTTTCGAAAGTGTGTGAAATATGTAAAGTTTGTGATACATACTCTTTAAAATACACCCAACACTTTTAAACACCTGTCTGTTATTGTGGGGACATTTCTACGCCCCTAAACATGATGCGGCACAAGATGAAACATGATTGGTTGCTTTACCTGTCAGTCATTTGACCTCTTGGGCAGGCCTTAGCCATTCAAAGCGGCCAAGGTTCCCAGACCTTTTGCCATCTGTCTGAAGGTCTGGCGACACAAGACTATTGCCTACTAGCCCAAGTAAAGAGAGCCCACTGTTGTCTGCCAGGTAAATATTGTCCATCATGAAGCTGAAAGTTGTGGTATGATGAAAATATCAAAAGATCTTTTTGTGTTGTGACATAGGCTACATCCGTTCAACGGATTATCGAAAAAGAGAAAGTATAGAGTGGGGTCCTGGTTTTGTCCATAATTAGTTGATTCGATTTGATTGACTTGAAGTCGAATGTGGAGGGATAGGGTTTAAGCGGATAAAATGTTTGGAGAAGTCCTGCATATGTCACCAGAGAAAAGTCTGTCATTTTCACCATAAAGATCCTTGGACAGTCAGTCTGAAATTCTTGTCCAATTTTTTGGCACGTTAAAAAGTAAATACGACCTCACGTTGTGTCAATCCCATTTACACACTGCCTCCGAAACTTTCCTCCGTCATAAAAAAAATCTGATTTTCTGCATTTTACGCATCTGTAGCAAGCATTTTGAGAGGTGTTTCAACAATTCAGAGCCACCGTAAAAGCAAACACCAAAATCCAGAATGGCACCAGACAAGTTGATCCACTTCGTCTCACAGCACAAATCACTGTATAGGTCCTTACACACTGAGTTCATGGAAATTGGTGGTCTTCTTTTTAATATGTGGCTCCAGTATCTCTACCAAAGCATTAAACTGAGCCTCTGACATCCTGAAGTAAACTTTGAATCGCTCGTTATAATCCCACAGCTCCTTGATAAGGAGGTGGAACTCTCAGGATAGGATGGACCCAATATTTCCTCTTTCTTTTTCTCTTTTTAAGAAGAGAGAAGACAACAAAATCATCTTTTTGTAAAATCAACATTTTGTATGGTTTGGCGATTTTTTTGCAAAGGATTAATTAATGTGCTTTGGACTCAGTGAGCAAGGTTTCTGTGCATGACAAATTTTTAGGATGACGAATAAAAAATAAAAATAAACATACGAAAATTTCTGACTCAGTGTGCAAGGACAGACTGAGTTATGACAGACTGATTAAACATTACAAGGTCAGTTTTTTAAACCTTCACAATAGCAATCAACACCCAATAACATGCATTTAGAAAATAGAAAGGGTGACTTTCTTTTCATGCTGATGTTAATACTTATGGTTGGTGGTTTGTTCAAATCCCTAACATTTAGGTATGAGCACAATAGTTTTGCTTTATACACAACAAGTGAGTGAATTAACAGCTGTTGTTTGTTCACTTTGTAATTCAGCTCAATGGGACATGTGACATGCATTGCTTGTAATCTAATGTAATGCACTGTAGTTTTGTAAGAACTAAATGTAAAACAAACAATCTAAAAGCTCCTTTGATTTAGGATTGTTCAAATAGGGATCAGATTTAACACAAAATAATCCTCGTCCAACATGGAACAGCAGTAAATATTGCTCTGTGCTTCTGTCGAGTCTCAGACGGTGTTCTCAGAATGAGCCAGATTTAGCCCCTTTGTTAATTTGGTTATTTTATGTTTGCACTTGACACGTCGCTGCCAGCCAAAGCAGCTGTCCTCTACACCAGGTTATTGAGTTCATCTTGCTTGACCAAGAATCATTGTGGCAGCTGTGCAGTGGCATGAAGAAAAGTTTTCAGTGGCATGAAGAAAAGTTTTCATTAAAACATATTCAAAAATTCAAGTGCTTAACATCCCATTTAGGGTGTTTTCACTCTAGCACTTTTGGTGCGCACATGAATTTGTTTGGGTTTGTACCAAGCGTGAAAGCACCCTTAGTTCTGTCATGACAACTCAGAGAGTTTAGCATGCTAATGTACATGACAATGTTAATGTGTTTGGTCTTGGTGGAATAAATCTGCCATACTGCTGCTAAGCTGCTGCGGCAGAGCAAGTACCGAGGCTTGCTACTGCTAATACATCCACAACATGCTGCTGTGAGCATGTAAGAAATACTGCTGCTGTACATATAACATGTATAAAATAACCCACATGTATAACATACACTAAATTACCCTGTAACAGATCTATACAGGAGGAGCTGGGGAAGGTGGAGGGTTTCTGATAAGTGTCAAGTCAAGTCACCTTTATTTATATAGCGCTTTTAACAATACAAATTGTGTCAAAGCAACTGCACAATATCAAAATAGGAAAATAGTTAGTCAATAATGTAAAATGACAAGATTAAACACTCAATTTTCAGTTAAAGGCATTTCATTATTGAATTCAGTGATGGCATCGTCCAGCTCAGTTCAGTTCAAAAAGTTTCTGTTCAATCAAGTCGACTATATTGCTGGAAATGAAGTGTCGCCAACTAAGCAAGCCAGAGGCAACAGCGGCAAGGAACCAAAACTCCATAGGTGACAGAACGGAGAAAAAAACCTTGGGAGAAATCAGGCTCAGTCGGGGGGCCATTTCTCTTCTGGCCAGACGACCCAGCAGTTCAATTCCAACTGCTGCAAAGTCAGATTGTAAGGACTCAACTGGTTCCAGTGGTCTTTTCCCGATGGCTGTCTAGGTGACGGGGTCCTCACTGGGGATCTGTCTCTGGGGCTCATCTAGGTGTCCTGGTCTCCGCTGACATTCAGGGCTGTAGAGGTCATCTCTAGGTGCTGATCCACCATCTGATCTGGTGACTGCAGTGACCTCGGAATAAGAAAGAAACAGACTAATATTAGCGTAGATGTCAATCTTCTTACGATGTAACAAGTACATCATGTGTTATGGGAAGTGTTCCCGGTTCTGGTTGACCTAATTAATGCAGCATAACAATCCTTTAACAGATTTGAATATTAGAAGTGTATTAGTGTGTTATGTGTATGCCAGGTTAAAGAGATGGGTCTTTAATCTAGATTTAAACTGACAGAGTGTGTCTGCCTCCCGAACAGTGTTTGGTAGATTGTTCCAGAGTTTGGGCGCTAAATAGGAAAAAGATCTGCCGCCCGCAGTTGATTTTGATATTCTAGGTATTATCAAATGGCCAGAGTTTTGAGAACGCAGTGGACGTGGAGGACTATAATGCGATAAGAGCTCGCTCAAGTACTGAGGAGCTAAACCATGCAGGGCTTTATAAGTAATTAACAAGATATTAAAATCTATACGATGTTTAGTAGGGAGCCAGTGCAGTGTTGACAGAACCGGGCTAATGTGGTCATACTTCCTGGTTCTAGTAAGAACTCTAGCTGCTGCATTTTGAACCATCTGTAGTTTGTTTATTAAGCGTGCAGAACAACCACCCAATAAAGCATTACAATAATCTACCCTTGAGGTCATAAACGCATGAATTAATATTTCTGCATTTGACATTGAGAGCATTGGTCTCAGTTTAGATATATTTTTAAGATGAAAAAATGCAGTTTTACAAATGCTAGAAATGTGGCTGTCAAAGGAGAGATTGCTATCAAATAGCACACCTAGGTTCCTGACTGATGACGAAGAATCTACAGAGCAGCCATCAAGTGTTAGACAGTGTTCTAGGTTAATACTTGTGGGGGTTTTAGGTCCGATAATTAACACCTCTGTTTTTTTCAGAATTTAGCAGTAAGAAATTACTCGTCATCCAGTTTTTTTATATCGACTATGCATTCCATAAGTTTCTCAATTTGGTGTGTTTCACCGGGCCGTGAAGAAATATAGAGCTGAGTATCATCAGCATAACAGTGAAAGCTAACCCCGTGTTTCCTAATGATATTTCCCAAGGGTAACATATAAAGCGTGAAAAGTAACGGCCCTAGTACTGAGCCTTGAGGTACTCCATACTGCACTTGTGATCGATATGATAGCTCTTCATTCACTGCTACGAATTGATGGCGGTCAGATAAGTACGATTTGAACCATGCTAATGCACTTCCACTAATGCCAACAAAGTTTTCTAGTCTATTCAAAAGAATGTTGTGATCGATAGTGTCGAACGCAGCGCTAAGATCCAGTAGCACTAATAGAGAGATACAACCATGATCAGATGATAAGAGCAGGTCATTTGTCACTCTAATGAGAGCAGTCTCAGTACTATGATACGGTCTAAATCCTGACTGGAAATCCTCACAGATATAATTTTTCTCTAAGAAGGACTATAATTGTGAGGATACAACCTTTTCTAGTATCTTTGACAGAAAAGGGAGATTCGAGATCGGTCTGTAATTAACTAGATCTTTGGGGTCAAGTTGTGGTTTTTTAATGAGAGGCTTAATAACAGCCAATTTAAAGTTTTTGGGGACATATCCTAGTGACAATGACAAATTAATAATAGCCAAAAGAGGATCTATGACTTCTGGAAGCACCTCTTTTAGTAGTTTAGATATGTTGTTGGTTTAGATGATTTAACAAGTTTATACAATTCTTCCTTTCCTATAGTAGAGAATGAGTGGAATTGTTCCTCAGGGGATCTATAGTGCACTATTTGATGTGATACTGTAGCTGACGGCTGCATGGTTACAATTTGATCTCTAATAGTATTAATTTTGGAAGTAAAATAGTTCATAAAGTCATTACTGCTGTGCTGTTGGGAAATGTCAACACCTGTTGATGCTTTATTTTTTGTTAATTTTTCCACTGTATTGAATAAATACCTGGGGTTATGTTTGTTTTCTTCTAAAAGAGACGAAAAGTAATCAGATCTAGCAGTTTTTAAAGCTTTTCTGTAGGATAGGGTACTTTCCCGCCAAGCTATACGAAATACCTCTAGTTTTGTTTTCCTCCAGCTGCGCTCCATTTTCCGGGCTGCTCTCTTTAGGGTGCGAGTGTGCTCATTATACCATGGTGTTGGACTCTTTTCCTTAATCTTCCTTAAGCGTAAAGGAGCAAAACACCGCTTCAGGAGAGAGCTAATCACATCCAAAGCAGTATCTACAGCCCTCACATTCTTATTGTCCTCAACTAAATTTTGGATGCGTGTCTCTAGTTCTAAAACCTCCTCTGTCAGCCTAACTATTTCCCTGCATTTATCACATGTGAATCCCTCATCGCCGACAGAGATAGATAAACTGTACATGTGGCAAACTGTGCAAATAACAATAGCAGGAGAAGAAGCCATTACTCACCATGATTGATGAATGATACCAACTTAACTTACCACTTACCACTGTTGTTTGATGAACTCGTGAAAAACGGAGCGAGAGAGAAATGGAGCGAGAAAAAAGAAAACAATAATAGGCGCGAATTGCAACGCAAATGGAACCGCGAGTGACAAGCTAACCGGCTAACGAATGCTAACGCGCTGCACTCGTGGTTTTAGAAGCGAGCGATCAAGATAATACCAGAAATATGGTGGGAATTAAGTTATATATTATCACTTTAAACAACAGCGAGTGAAAGTAAGGTAAAGATTCAATAAAAAAGCATAGCTACAATCGCAAACCTCACAGCAGCAGAACAGACTGAAGCAATCGATCTCTCCTGAACAGACTGAAGCCTGTGTGAAGTGACTGAAGTGCTGCAACTGCTACAGCAAGCACTAGCCAAGTTTTTGAATGTTGAGCAGCAGCTCATTGGCTGCTGATAGGAAAAGAAACCAATCCGCTGTGCCATGTGAATAATTATGTCATTATGTCAGATTGCACCAGACTGCACCATCTAGAGTTTCATGACAGAAATTTGGATTATTTACTGTAAATAGACATACTTTTTGACAAAACCAGAATCAAGTATTCCAGTGGGATGTATATTCATGTGATTTATTGACTAGCTATTTATTATTGCTGTTTAAAACTGAGAGTCGTTTCAAATTCAATACATGGCCTTCAAAATCATGATGAGAAAATTGGCCGTAATGTTACCTGGTTTCTCAGCTGAGTCATTTCTGTGCTGTTTATCTGATGGGCAGCAGTGCAGTGTGGCCTGTGGAAACATTATGATTCATATGACCCCCTTCAAATGCACAAAAACCAACCCACTGTTACAGCTTATGAGGAAACATGTCATGTGACACCAGTTTTACGTGTGCAAGGACTGAATGTGAGACAGAACCAGAGTAGATTAGAATAGAAATGTTCCCCATAGACATTTACATTTTACAGATATTTACAGGTTTTTATTTTTTTCAAAATGTTTTTACAGCTGTAAATTATTGCACAATAAATTTGTTTTAGCTGTATACATAAATAAAAAATGAATTAAAAATATGATTTTTAATGTCTCAGAGAAAAGTGCAAATAAAATGTTCCTTTTTAACTCTTAAAATAAATGTAATATGGGGGGGGGTGAAAATAGTAATGGCAAACCCGATTTCTGTCAAGTTTAAGAATTTAGTACTCCTAAAATTATGAAAATGTGAAAGAGCTAACATTCTAAATATAGACACAATTTAAAAAGTGCAAAATCTTTGTAATCTTTTAAAAAAATAAAAATTTAAATGTAAAGGAAATTGCTGTCATTATTTACTTAAAATATGTTAATTCAAACCTGTATTACTTTATTTATTACATGGAAGAAAATTTTGAACAAATGATGGCACAATTTTTATTTTTATATAAACTATTCCTCTAAAATCATGCAACTGTCAGAATATAATATGTGAATTTGTTGTGTGAAAACATATGCATTTAAAAATCACTTTTCAGCTGTTGTTTTATGCAGCATATCCCTTTTTCAGCAATTATAGCGAGCTTGTGTGAAACTGGGCCAGCTCCTCATAGACTCCGCAGGAGCTCTCCTTAAAAGGCCAGGATGGATGATGTCGACTGTCTTTTTTCCCTTCCTCTTTCTCGCTCTCTCCCTCTTTTTTTCTCTGAGGAGAGGCCCAGTAAGCTTTGGGAATCTCATCATGCACATCAGAGAAACTCATGATATGATGACTTATGGGAGAGGAGGTGCGTTACCACACACGCATACACAGATGGCCCTGGCCGCAAAAGAACCATAGCGGTCCATTAACTGAAGTGGCAGAAAGACAAAACAGATATATCTACTTGAGCAATGTTTTCTTGTAATAATGCTGATCCAGATTGTAGCAAAGTATCATAAAATTGGTCCATCATTTACACTGAATTTGTGATGTCAAGATTTCAGTGAATAACAACTAAAAGTCACTTTAATATGGAGCCAAGGTACATGTTAAAAAAAACATGAGATGTGAGGAAAATTATATTTCAATAGCTCTGCATTTGTGAAATTTGTGCTTTATGAATGGGAGAACACAAAACCTTTGTGAGCACATGCAAAAAAAAAAAACGTATAGCCTATAATGTATTTTTTAATCACATCTCATATTTTTTTAGGACCATTTCCCCTAGGTGCTCTGTACTTTAAAGCTTGCGTAGCAACTTTCTTCTTTTGTGTTCCACAGAAGAAAGTCATATAGGTTTTGATTTGAGGGTGACTAAACGATGAGAGGATTTTAATTTTGAGGTGAACTATCCCTTTAAGTTTTGTGGTCAATAGTCCATATTTCTCAGACTGACTCACACAGTGGTTCTGGCTCATTTGCAGCTTTGGATTGAGCTCAGGAAGAGTATGTCATTAATAAAACCATAAGTGACTGCAGCTCAAGCATATCGCAGCACCACTGGACCAGGGTCAGCAGGTGCACTTTTATATTAGGGAAGTGAAATGGCTTCCCCCTCATTGCAAAAGAACAGAACAGCACAGTCAGAAAATCTCCATAGAACAGATATATCACAGCTCTGAAATGTGAATGACGAGAAAACAAGACTCTCAACGAAAACGCAGAATTCACAGTTACATGTGGCTGTGAGAGTCAAATAATAAATAAATCAAATACACAGCATCCGAGTGTTTCAGCCTGTTCATGGTCCTCTTCCTTGACTGTGGCTTGCTTTATAATCTGTCAGGATAATCTGGCATGAATCTTGGATATAGAATAGTTAGCCTGTTAGCGACCAAGTTTGAGAAGTCGTTCTATATTAATATTTCTGGCTAAACCCACCCCATTTTACTTATGTAATGTGTCGTATTTCAATGCAAGCACGTTGGAATATTTACAAATAATTTGCAAGACCACACATATAAACATAACAAAGCTGTAAAAGCTGACTGGTCAGAAAATGAGCTTTCCTGTTCGGCATGGTGATGTTTAATGTCCTCGTCAACCTCTGTAGTCCCATGACTCATGTAACCACTTGTTAGCAACTGCCTTTTTGGAGACACATACAGCAAAAGGTAAAATCACAAAGGGGATATTCCTGAAGTTCAAATAAAAAATCAAAATTAAAATGTATTTATAAAACACCTTAAAATGCACAGAGTGTACTAAAGTGCTGTACAATTACATAAAACACAATAAAATACAAATAGAAAGATAATAAAAATACAGCATTGCAAAATAAAATATACAATAAAAGAGGAAACATATATAATGTAAATAGCACTGGTACCAAAGTGGAACCTTGAGGGACCCCACAGGTAATAGAAGCTTTTGATGATGAAAAGCTTCCAATTTTAACAGAATAGGTTCTATTTAGAAGATAAGAGGCAAACCAACTTAGTTGGGCAGTTCTTTGGATGCCCACATGACACTTTAAACTTTCCTTTAGGACAGTATGGTCAATTGTATTAAATGCTGAGCTAAGATCCAGCGGAACTAAAGCAACATTGCAACCAGAGTCAGTTTTTAATAAAAGGTCATTAGCTACCCCAAGAAGAGCTTATTCTGTGCTATGGCCTGATCTATAGCCAGGTTGAAATTTATCAAAAAATAAAACATGAAAATATCTCGAGATTATGTTAACTGCAGATCTTATTTCAGGCATTTAACCAAAAACCCATTCAGAAAATTCAAAACTGGTAACTCATTTCCAGGTTATAAGGACTCATCTCTGTGGTACCTTAGTTAAAATTCAAATTGTTTTGTCCAATTAAATTGTCTGTAAAATGAGAATTCCTTTTTACAGAGAAAAAGAAAAGTCCTTCAATGTCCCCCTCAACTTCCTGTTTCAAGTTTATATGTCAACAGAAGAAAATGGAGTCTTTAACTGTAGTTCAACTGTGACCAACACTTTTATCCACCATAAAAGGGTCTGTCCATAATAAGGCTGCAGACAAACGGAACATGCACTTCTTCAGACTACAGCTGCAAAGCGAGCGCTTTCAAAGATTCTGACACACTTTTTCCACAGGACGTTTAAGCTGAATGTCAGATAGTGCTTCATGTACACAATAAAAGCATAAAAGTCCCCCCTCTTTCAGTCTGGAGGACGTATTATGTGTGCTTTTGTGTGTCTGAGAGCAACTGCACCTTGGGCCTTATGATGCTCTTGTCTAAAAGAGTGTGTGTGCGGGCTGTTATTGTTTCCCGTGAGGAGGGCAGAATCTGCTAGCCATCTGCTGTTATCTCTGGAATGCCGGACTTCGCTCATGGACATATATGTACCAGCACGTTGACGTTTCTGCTATTTTTAGCCACTGCCCGCCGCTGGAGGTTGTCGTGATGATGTCATAGCACCTCTCAAAATATATCTGAATGTTTATCTTGGGCTACTCTTTGGGCTAGCTTCTCATGTCAAGTTTGTTTGTGTTTATTAGTGATTTTCTCATTTTTTCCACCATTACGGGGTTCCTCACAAGTACAGTTTGCTCTTTTCTTCCAGTTTTAGCATGGACACGGAGACATACTGTCGAAAAACTGGTATTAGTTTGCGATAAAAGTACCAATTTTGTAAGAACGGGATTATTATTTATGGTGCTTTATGTTGTAAGATTTGACTGTTGGGATCAGAACATAAAGTTCAAAGAGACATAAGCCCACCTAGTCCAAAAAAAACAAACTGCTATCTCAACTCCCATCTGATATGTAAAATACATCTGTCATAATTTGTATTTGTTTTTATTTATTACGTTGTCATTAATGTAAAATACTAAATAATACACATACAAATATGTCAGTATATGCATTTTCACAATAATTTAATCATTTAACAAATCAAATCAAAGAGATACACTTCAAATGTTTGGGGTCAGAAAGATTTTTATGTATTATTTTAAAAGTATTTTTATTAATCGATTATTTGTTTTATTCAGCAAGGATGCAATAAATTGGATTAAACTCTAATAAGTTATTTGTAATTGTGATGTTACAAAAAAATATTTATTTTTCATATAAATGCCGTTCATTTTGTAATGTACATCTAATTCATGAAATTATTAAATAATAACTCACTATTATAATAATTATTAAATTAAATGATAAAATTACTTTACAAATCTGAATGTGTTACTGTGCCCACAAATCTCCCAATAACTATAAAAACCTACATAATATCCATAAAATACCATATAAAATAAATGAATAGATCGCTATCCAGTGAAAAATAATAATAATGAATAATTTGACCTAAAAACTGCAAAAATGCTGAAGTTTACATACTCGTACACAAAGTGTATTAAACTCTCTTCATGTTGAAAAATGGTATTGTTTGTAATACAAAAGAGATTTGGAAAACCTCTTCAAGGTGAAGCTTGTGTTTAAATTTCTTGTGCATTATGTGAGTTATTTGTGGTATTTATGTGTATGTGTTTTTGCTGTTGGAGCATATAGTATGTATAATTATATGGTTGCCTTGTATACTTCGATGTATATGTTGTTGTAAACGGTGATGTATGTGTTTGTATATTTTGTTTGGCATCTGTAGGTGTGCATTTGTGAGCACATCTGATTTACGATGTGCTGACAGTGGAAGTGCCCGGGGGAGTCTGAGGAGCACAATGACTGGTTCTACGAGTGCCATGTCACACACACATACACACAATACTGCAGTCAGGAGCAGATCAGAACTTGTCACAGGCCACTGATAGATTCCACTGCAGATTGAGAGGCGTCAGTCTGCAGCAGATACACAAGCCGTGAACTCTCTGCCCACTGTTAATGGCCTGGATGACCTTACTCTGTGACCTGACCAGGCACGACGTGACAAGCTTCCAGCAACAAGTAATATGTCTATTCATGCTGAAAGCAAGAATGCAGTGCGACGAGATACAATCACAGATCAGAGAACTGATTGGCTGATTGACTTGATTTAATTTGCCATTGCACAGATACAGCTTGCAAATATAGCTAAGCATGTATACTTTTAAATTGCATATTTTAATTATATTTTATTTAATTTTGCTTCACCTTTTCGAGTTGTGATTCAGCTTATGAGACTCTCTGTGCAATATCCACCACAGCCAACCTTGACCTACTTTATCCAAGTGACTCTATATTTAAACTCTGTCCTAAAACTTCTTTACGCACACTTACTGTGACATATGCTTCTCGGTTTGATCTCGGCTGCTAAAATCATTCGGTCAGAGTCCAGAACTAGCTTTGTTCTAACAGTAGACCAGTGGTCTTGGGAGTGTTTAGACCTGTTATAAATTTAACTATAACTATATTATCTTCTACAGCAATGCATGATTACATTGTTTATGACTGTGTGCTGTAGTTTTGTCATTCGCTGCTTTAAATGCTCAAGCTCTTTCAAATAGGATGGATTCTGATTGTTTTTATGATTCATCAGCTGGAAAAAATAATGTGATTCCAACCAAATCGCTCTTCTTTGTCATTATCAGTATAGTTGTGGTGTGGACTCTGCTATTCTTGTATAAGTTTAAAATAATTTTTAAAGCTATCTTTATCGTTACATAATCATCCTTGGTGTGGACAGCCTTTAGTACACTACCCAAAGTAACAAAGGACAGTCACGTTATAAAAAAATTAACAAATGGTTATCAGAGGACAGAGTCATTTGGTTTCTAGCATGATGCTAAACTATTGCTTACTTATTGGCCCAAGTGAAAAAAAGTCTATATGTGGTTTCTAGATATGGCTTCTGCACTGAGATATTTTTCATCTGCTTTATCATTTACCAGTCTTATGGTAACATTCATGTTCAGAGCACATGGTGTGGGATATGTGTCATGTGTCAAAACTGTGTACTTCCTAGAAAATTCCCTAACTCTGAAACCCAAAGTATACTTCAGTTTAGACACAAACGCTTATGCACACTGTTGAATGCATAGCCTTTCAAATGTGTAATCCACTTGATAGTGTGCGCATTAATAAGTTGGTAACACTTTAGATTGGGACTAATTCTCACTATTAACTAGTTGCTGATTAGCATGCCTATATTGGTTGTTTATTATTACTTATAAAGCACATATTCTGCATGACCATATTCTACATCCCTAATACCTAAACTTGACAAATACCTTACTAACTATTAATAAACAGCAAATTAGGAGTTTATTGAGGCAAAAGTCATAGTTAATGGTTTGTTAATAGCGAGAATAAGACATTAAAATAAAGTGTGACTAATGAGTTTCATCTTTGTCCAGTGTCTGTGCTATTTCTCTCCAGAAGTTATGACAGATAAAAATGTGCACAGTGCATTTAACTGTCTTACTGTTCCTCTTTACTTTACCGCATTATCCAATGAATGACCAGTATTGATTTTAAGGTAAGCTCGAGGTAAGCTCGGTCCATTTGTGTGAGTGAAAGTCAGCAATAGGAACTCTGGTGTAAAATAAGGGAAGAGTCTATTCTATTTATATCTGCAGTTAGTGCAGGAGGGTAGTGCTGTTACTGAGATATGCAGCAGAGTCATGCACATGTTTCATGTTTTAAAACTGGAAACCTGTTACTGTTATTAAATCATGTGGTAGTGAGTAAAATAACTAACCTACTAACCTAACCACAGAGAATCTCAGGTTAAGACTGCATGCCTATCCTGCCTACAGTCTGCTCAATGATCGTCTGATGCATATTCCAAATAAAGTTTGCAGGTTATTGTCATCAAATCTTTTGTTTGGGAGCCTCAGTATCAAGGTAACTATATCCAAAAGTGCAATCATTCATTCTGCTGTGAGATCTATCTGTAAAATAATCAGTTCTTATAACTTTAGAATGGACAGAAAGTTTTTTTTTTTTGTTGTAATACTAAGCCATAAGGTTGCCAGGTTATAAACCAGGTAACTGTGAGCTGTTTAACTACTTTCACCAGTGATCTGTGACACCTGGTTTTAGGAAGGAGTTTCCTGTGCAGTGACCTCCTGACCTTTGACTCTTCACCTCTCAGAGGGACCTTACTGTCAACCCTACCCTTGACTACAGAAGGACAATTTCACTGTTGCATTGTATATTTTCTGATTAGCAACATGTGAGCTTTTTTTTTGCAACAGGTTGTACTTAAATACAGACTGACCCTCGAGACAACACTGATTGAAGCTGGAAAGAGCTTTTTTACCAAACATCCATCGAAATGGCCGTCTCTCTTCCCTTGAGATAAGTAGCTGCAATCAGAGGAGCTCAAGAGCTCTTCAGCGAGAGAGACTCAAAACACACTGCACTGGTGCCACTTATCATCCCAAGCCGATAACACAGGAATACACTAATGTGCAAAATGGCTATTGTTTATGTCTGAGGCACTCTTAAGCAGAAGCTCATTAGATTTCACAAATTGCTGCTGTCTTTGCCTGCACCGTTCGAGTGAATACACCAGTGATTGCTAATGGAATGGATGATGGATGTAGCTGGTTCACATTTTGCCCACTGCACCCTCGAAGTGTTTGCGCAAGCCGTGGTTACCATGGTAATGAGTGGGCATAACTGCTTCCTAATCGGAAATGTGCAGAACTACATGTAAATTCTGTTAGCACCATCATTCACTGACAAAAACAGCCTCACTAAAGAGAAGCTTAGAAAAAACTAAATTCTATAGCTTAAAAGAGACTTGTTTGGCCTTGCAGTGCGAGCCTATTACTGCTGTCCGCTCTCCTCTGGATATACACTATAATTAGCTCACATCTCAATGAAATAAGGTTATTCTATCCATGTCCGCATTAGGCTGTCAATTCTATTTCTGCCACCTCGAGAAAAATGTATGCCTGCTTAGTTCGGTATGAAGCATACTTTATACAGATACATGAATGGAAACACTTCTAGCTACGCAGGTTTGATTTCACACACCGTACGTATGTGTCAGCATACATTATGTAATTCAAGTTATCATTACCATAAACTCAGTTGGTCCCAGTTAGTTCACCCAAAAATGTTAATTCTGTCATCATTTACTCAAACCTCATGTATTTGCCCTTACGAAAATGAACCATGGTTTTATTTTAGTAAAAGTGTAGTAACCATGTTTTTTTGGCGTATTGATTACCATTTGTATAACCGCAGTTTTACTACAAATACCATGGTTAAACTATGGTTAGTCTAGCAAAACCATGGTTAACTTGTGGTTACCATGGTTTAACTATAGCAATCATGGTATTTTGGTTTTATTTGTAGTAAAAACATGGTTATTATTTTTAAGGGTGTGTTCTTTGGATTTGGAAAATGTCTCGTATTCCATAAGCTATAGCTTTGGAACAGCATGAGGGTGAGTAAACGATGACAGAATTTTCACTTTTAGGTAAACTATCCCTTTAAAGTTAGTTAAACTGACAAAATGTTTATAGCTTGCTAAATAGTTGGCTTAATCTTGCATGTGAAAAACAGATAAACAGAATATTATTGTGCGATAGTGTACACCAGTGATCCTCAAATCTGGCTCGCGAGATCCACTTTCCTGCAGAGATTAGCTCCAACCCTGATCAAACTCTCCTACCTGTGATTTTCTAATGATCCTGAAGACATTGATTGGCATGCTCAGGTGTGTTTGATTAGAGTTAGAGCTAAACTCTGCAGGAAAGTGGATCTCGCGAGCCAGATTTGAGTATCCCTGGTGTACGCTAATATATTTATTGCTATAGTAAGTTGCCTGTATGGCTTTCGTTCTTGGTATGTACAAGCCTTATCGCAAGAACACACGCTGAGTGTGTTCCTTGGACTACACGTTTGCAATAGCCCATAATTTGTGTTTACATAGTTGCATAGAGTATTTTTCTGATCTTAACGTAGCAGGCTTTTCTAACATTCTTTTGTGTTACAAAGTATACTTCGCTTTTTAAGCATACATAGGGTCCACGTACACATATTCTGTCACCAGAATGGTACACACATTCTCTATGCACACCTCCCGATATTTGTAAAGCCCGAAGTATACAACTACCTTTTAAGAGTAGGCTACTCTGAAAGGCCATGCGTAAAAAAACAGTATACTTAACAGTTCAGAGGCTTGTTCAGAACGATGACTATATCACAGCTTCATTCAAAGTGCACATGGAACATTGCAAGGCAATTAAAGACTATTTGGGTGGCGGTGTTTATTTAGTCTCTAAAGACTGTCATTAATTGTACTGTAGCTTTAAATGCTGTTAAGTGAATAAAGGGACCCTATTTCTGGTCTGGGTTAAGACTCAGCTGTTGTCTGAGTGGGGATCAACGCTTGAGCACTCATTCACTCGTGTTCTAGCGTTCCCTTGGCCTCTGAGGTCATTTTGGCAAAGGCCTAGCCAGTGAGATAGCAGTTAGCACTGATGGCTCCATACAGATTAGCTGAATAGCATACATGGTACGTCTGGCTGGTGATCTTCAGCAGCACTTCAACTACAAGCAAGATGCAGAGTTACCCTCTGCAATATGTGCTTACCATCATTTTGTCAAGTTGGAAATATTACTCGGTTCTTGTTGGTAATAAAATAATATTTCTTATTTATCAAACAGATTTTAGTAGGCCTCCCTCAGCAACTGTCTCTCTTGCCGCTGTACTCTTATAGTTGTTGTTGTTTAAAAAACACCATAGTGAAAATCTGAACAGCTGTTTGAAAATGTAAATATTGTTTGACTTACTTTCTTCTCCATAATAAGCGAGTTGGAAACAGAAGTTGTGTAGCGCTACTTTGTGTGCCACAGTAACCGTGGTAACCTCTGTATTTCTGCTTTTCCATAAGCACCACCTACTGTCAGAGAGTGAATTTTCAGTTTCATTCAGCCTATCTGCCATTTTCTATGCATTGGTCTGAACAGACAAATCGCATGCTTAAAATTAGATTAAATTTTCATGCCCAACATTTGTGTTGGTGTGAATAGGCCTTTACACAGTTCTTTTGCAAACCATAAAAGTATGTTCACACCCAAATTCCAGTCATTTTAATAGGAATCCATGCAATGATGAAAGGTGGGTAAACTATTTCTTCACACAAGTTCCTCACACAAGCTTAAATTCATTGTGTGATTTTGCCATGTTTACCAACAGAGCTGTTTGGTTTTAAAAATGACTCACATCACTACACTGAAGACAGAAACATGGCAACAGGATGTATTTCACTCAGAAACATATCCCAGTCTAAAAGTGAGATGTTTCAAATATGAGAAGACAACCCAGACTGAATCGAAGTGACTTGAGGAACTTGATCCAAAAATGCACATAAACAAATGGACAGCTGAACTCACAGCTGCAATGTCGTGACATTTCCAGATCAGGATGCTAATATTAGTGAGAAGCAGAACTTTCAGTAACTGAACAAAGCCTACACATACATATAATTACAGTGATCAGCTGATTTATGCGTATTTCCATGTCTATACATGTGACTGTGCATGACTAACACACTTGCCCAAGAAACTTCAACAGTATATGAAACCACTTTAGTGGGAAGAACTGTATGAGTTGTATGCAACCACAATTCAATATTACATCAGAAGTGAACATCTGAAAGCTAGTTCATGCATTCATGACCTCTAGACTGGAATATTGTAATGCACTGCTAGGTGGTTGTCCTGCATCTTCAATAAACAAGCTACAGATAGTACAAAATGCTGCGGCTATAGAGTCCTTACCAGGTCAAGAAAATATGATCATATTACTGTATCATATAGTCTTCTATCTCGCTACAATCCAACCCGCTCCCTAAGGTCGCAAAACTCTGGACTCTTGGTAGTACCTAGGATAGCAAAGTCCACTAAAGGAGGTAGAGCTTTTTCATATTTGGCTCTCAAACTCTGGAATAGCCTTCCTGATAACTTTCGGGGTTCAGACACACTCTCTCTGTTTAAATCTAGATTAAAGACACATCTCTTTAGCCAAGCATTCATATAATGCATTCATATAATGCATCTCATAATCTTGTACTGCAGTTATATCTGATCAAACGCACATTATTATTCTTTAGCTTTGGTTGAACAAATAATTTTTGCTTGGATGGAACAACAGCTATGCTAATTATGTCTCTTTGTTTCTCTGTTTCTGCCACGGGATTAACATCCCGTGGTAACTAAGAATTACACACGCTTCAGTCTGGATCCAACCCTTACATGATCTGAGATGACCAAACACCTGAGAAGAGATGATGCCAACCCCTCGGAGGACATCAGAGGATGCCAACCCTCAGATAACATACAGAATTACCAAATTTTGCCATAAGTTAAATATATTAAGTTTCTACAATATATAAATATATTGTAGAAACTTAATTTCCTGTAAAGCTGCTTTGCAACGATTGTATCGCAAAAGGCGCTATACAAATAAACTTCAATTGAATTGAATTGAATCAGAAGTGAACTTTTATGTTAAATTATGTGGCAGTTTCTTCTTTTAGAAGAGCTACTAATGTTTGGGTTGACCCGTTTCGGTGCATGGCTCTTTAAATGTTAATGAGCTACTGCTCACCCCACCTCTCTCTTCAGTTTTGTTTTGTTTTGTTTTTGTGTGTGTATTCGGTGGCACATTACCATAAAAAATAAAATCAAATAAAAAATACTAATCTACTGTGTCTTCAGTGGCTCAGATGTCAGGAGAAAATGAACTATGTTCACTTTTATATAAAACTACAAAACACCTGCATTGCTTACGTGACATTGTTGTCGCTACAGTTGCTCGAGCGCGGAGAAAATGGTGAATAGCATACAATTGGCTGAGGGCGGAAATATGCTAATATGGGACAGTCCATCAGCAATCGTAGGCGGGGCCTGAGCATTATCAAATCAAAATCAAATCAAATCACTTTTATTGTCACATCATCACAGCACGTGTGCCTTGGTGAGTGAAATTCTTGAGAGCGTGCTCCATACAGTGCAGAAACAATTAACATATAGACAGTACCATTACATACTTACAGACTTATACAGATGACAATGTGCAATATACACATACATATACTCAGTACACACAGTGTACTATTAGACATACTTACAGTTATCAATACACATTATACAGCATATGTACACATTCTACATTATGTACACATATATACACACACAATAATATGCAAAGGTGCAGTAGATTACACATAAACTGGATACGCAAATGTCATGGATGTGCATTGGATGGTATCCAGTGGTAGCAGATAGACTGTTGTATTTGTGCAGTGTGTACGTGTAGTCCAGTTTGAACTGTGTTGGAGTTAGAGTGCAGTGCGTGGCATATCATAGTTATCAATACACATATTCAATACACATATCAATACACACATATAAATAGCAATACTTATGACATCATACTGCTCAGAAAATCTAAATGGTTTGATAATTGAGACTGTTTAGGTTTTTGGGGGAGTAAAAAATTATTGAATGGATTTTTATCATTGTAGGGTGTTTGTGTCCACACACCGCTTAGACACTTATGGCGCTTTTCCACTGCGTGGTACGACTCGGCACAGCACGGCTCAGTATGGCACGGCACGGCTTGGTTTGTGTTTCCACTGCAGCTTAGTATCGCTTTAGAGTGGGCAGGATTATTCACGTGTCGTTATAGTTGCGCCGCCTCTACTGCCATGACTTCTGAAAAACTTTTTCTTTCCGCGTCGCTCCATCAAGCTCTCTCTGGATCCGCTCCTCGGCTATCAACGAGAGGAACGTCTGTACTTCCTCAACAGACCACGAAACAGCCATTTTTTGGTTGTTAAAAAAAAGGTGCGCTCATTCAAAACAGTTGCGTTCGATCCTTCGCTGGCTGTGCTGATTTAAATCTAACGGGTCTGTTGTGTCTCGTGCCACAAGTTCAATGACACAGGCAGTGACGATTTTCTCCGGCCAATCAATGATCAGCAGAGCTTATACGTCACGTTTTGGTAATGGTACGGTTCGCTTGGAACCTCAGCCGAGGTGGTACTGAAAAATGTACCAGGTACCAGGTACTGTACTCAGTGGAAAACCCCCCAAAAGTGAACCGTACCGTGCCGTACCATGCAGTGGAAAAGCGCCATTACATGCAAACACCATGTAGAAGTGAATTTTGCATCTGATGTCCCCTTTAAGAAACCAAATGACATCATGGGCATCACACTGATATTGGACTAGAAGGTTAAAATGAGCCGTTGGCATCTTTGTGTATAATGCCATTACTCTTAATCTCTGATAAGATCAAAGGCAGGTTATTTCTATCAAAGTGATAGTGAAACACTCTCAACCAGCTAAGAGTGAAATTGTGTCACAGGAATGGGTGCCTGGGTTCACACACGTAGATAATCCACTGGCCCCCCAGTCCAGAGTAGCTCATTCACTCTTTAACACCAGGATCCTTCAGATAATGAGTGTTCTATATTTGTGTTGTTTTTTATGTTGCTGAAAATAAAAATATGTATAGAGTATAAATACACTTCTAATCTAGTATTAGAAAACTAGGTTCCTACAATGTTTTGGTTGGTTGTTAGGACATCACTAAGTAATTCCTAGGGT
Source organism: Schizothorax lantsangensis (assembly GCA_027422415.1). Taxonomy (NCBI): domain Eukaryota; kingdom Metazoa; phylum Chordata; class Actinopteri; order Cypriniformes; family Cyprinidae; genus Schizothorax; species Schizothorax lantsangensis. The sequence goes on from CM049849.1 coordinate 13,053,230, forward strand.
ATTGCTAGGTGGTTGCTTGGGTGTTTTGGGTTGTTGTTAGCATGTTGCTATATCCCTGCAAACAAGCCTGCACTGGCCCTGAGAATTTGCTCATTGGCAAAACGTTGGCCCCTTAGCACTGGCCCTGCACGGGCAGCCCTCACTTAGCCTCCAGGAAGACTTAGCGCTGTTTTATTGAAAATAATAAAGTTTGAAGTCACCGTTATGGAGGTAAGCTCTTGCTTTAGTCGGGTTCCTGACTTTACAGTCAATCAGTAGCGGAAGGTTTTTGAGAAAACTCCATTACACTCCAAATACACCATCAAACAATGTTTACCCTCGACAGAAGTAGTTACAGAGTCTTATCTAAGTGACAGAGAGGTGAGTGGAAAACACAGCTGCCTGCTAAACAAAGAGCGATGAGATGTCTTTCCGATGCGGTCAGGTTTTTAAAGCTGTGTTACAAGAAAGCTCAACACAACAATGGGAATACAGAGTAAGAATTAGAAAGAGAGTTTTCCATTCAGCCAAACATCTATTCATGACTCTAGTACTAAAACTAGGCAATACATGCATATATCCTGTTTGTACAGTACTGTTCACTACTGTTTTTTTTTAAGAAATTAATATTGCTCACTAAGGGTGCATTAAATTTTTCAAACGTGGCAGTGATGACATTTATAAAGTACAAAGGACTTCTCTTTCAAATAAATGCTGTTCTTTTGAACCTTAAAATAATCATGAAAAAAACTGTATCATGTATCATATTTAGCAACAAAACTTTTCAACATTGATAATAATTAATGTTTCTTGAGCATCAAATTAGCATATTAGTATGATTTCTGAAAGACCATGTGACACTGAAGACTGGAGATGTGGCTGCTGCAACATCTATTTTAAATTGTTATAATGTTTCACAATATTTTTTACTGTATTTATATATATCTTAACAACCTCAAAACTTAACAACCTTGTTTTGTAAACAACTCTGGGAAATATCTGGGAATTTTAAAATGATGATTTCCAGACCTGAAAAGTTTATAAAATTAATAAAATTAAAGAAATTAATAAAATCTTGCATGTCATTAATTTTTACATTGTTTCTGCATTTATATTTATTATGCTCTGTTCAATAATATTTCATCTGTGTGTTACATTGCACTGAAAAAAAAGGTGAGAATAAAAATATGTAATTTAGTAATCTTGCAATCTTGCTTGACCAGTTAGAGACAATGACGTGCTAATCCCTGCCTATTTTAGGATTCACATTTTCAGGCTAATCTTGTTTTCAAGTAATATAATTACATAAATACTGTTCTAATGTAATTCTCAGATTGTCAGTTAATTTTCATCCCTTGAATTTTGATTGTGTGGATTATATTTAAATGTTTTCATCACACTTCATGATCGTTTATTCCTATCAAACAATGAAATCGCATGATCACACATTTGCCAAAACCACAGCAGTGCCATTTTCAGAATGAAAGAGTCAATGTTTTAGGCATGGAAATGTGGTTTTAAGTCTTGTTCATTGATCAAAACTAGTGAAACCCCGGGGAGATGTGCATTATAGTGGCTTACTTTGCTGGTCTGTGTTGTCGGTTTGACTAATTTTGTGAGTCAACACACCAGTAAACAATCAAATCCAGTGCACAGACAGTGTTTGTACTGTTCTACTAGTTACACATCAGGCCTACTCCCAGATACTGCTGATTAGGCCAGTTACGTAAATACAGTTCACATATACTGCATCAGGAGAAGAATGGGGAGATGTAGTTGTGTCACATGACAGTCAGTATGACCAATGTTATACAATTGTTTGCATAGTTATGGAGAAACCTCAGGTTCAAAATGAGATTAAATGTCAAGGGATGGACTCACCATGGATGTCTTAAAGGGATAGTTCACCCAAAAATAACAATTCTGTCATTAATTACTCACCCTCATGTTGTTCCAAAACCGTAAGACCTTTGTTCATCTTCGGAACACAAATTAAGAAATTTTTGATGAAATCCGAGAGCTTTCTGACCCTGCTTAGACAGCAAAGCAACTACCACGTTCAAGACCCAGAAAGGTAGTAAGGACATCATTAAAATAGTCCATGTGACATCAGTGGTAAATAGATAAATAAATAAAAGGATGGGTTGAGTTTTTTTTAGTAATGAACATTATACCACAAATGCTGCTAATTGAGTTTGTATTGAAACCTGAATGTTCCCTTAGATCTGGACTCATGGATCAGAATGGAGGATGGAGAAGACTGGCAGAGCGTGTACACAGATGGATATCACAGTTGAGTTCTCCACCTGCTCAACAGCAGAGGCCAATTCCCCTCATTGTGTGGTTAATATTTGCTGGATTGTTCTTTTGATTGACGGTTTATTGAAAACAATGAGATAGTTTGTTGTATAATAAAAAACTTTGCTTTGGCTTTACTGTTAAGCTGTAGGAATGATCTAATGACTAAAAAACGTGAGCCTTTTTAATGAGTAACAATCTTTGACTTGAACCTGTTTGTCTGAGTTTGTTCAAATTTCATATACGGATATTGCATTATGGATAATTTATATTAAATTCAAATGACTGACATCACAGGCATGAATCCTCATGGTTCTCAAATAACCAGTTGATTTTGGTGCACCAGTAAATCTAATAGACCTGACGTACGTATCCAGCACCCAGTGAGAGTGTATCTTAGCATGCGTTTCTGGCCCAGAGATGATTTTCTAATCAACTATAAAGATTAGCACACACACACACACACACACATACACACAGACTTGCCAGCAGCTGATTCATGCACTGATTGCGTTGACATCCATTAAAGTAAGACTTCTGTCTTGAAAAGTCCAAATGAAAACACAGGAGCAAGAAAATCTCTGGTACCACTTTAGATTAGGGAACACATATTCATTATCATTATTTTTCCTCAATAAACTCCTGATTTGCTGCTTATTGATAGTAAGTAAGTTAATCGTAGTAGTTATGTTTGGTTAAGGGATCTAGAATATTTAACACATATTTACATATTTTGACACATTTTTCCTCTAATCCTCTAATTAGACATCATGTCTAGTCAGCATGTACCGTAATAAACCAAGACACAAGTTTACACTATTCTCAATCGTTGCACAAATCCGTGATGACTTACACACCTGGATCGTCTCCCACTTAAATTAGTTGGGCAATTACATTGACACTTCTTGCACTTCAAGTCATAAAGCTCATCATGGTGATTATAGTTGGTAAGAGAGATGGCAAACATCTGAACTAGCCTGCCAGCTACCCGCAACCTGCACAAACCACACATACATGGGCCTGTGCCAACAATAACGCACCACTGTGCCAAAAGAAAAATAACACTCTTTACCGGCCCGGTAGAGCGGGACCACCCCAGTCAAAAGGTTCCTGTCAACTCAATTACCCAGATGAGGATACTTTTAGAAGTCTTAGGGGTAAAATTAGCTTTGTAGTCAGTTTTTTGCCCTTTTTCTGTTAATCATCTGCTTTTAAAGCACAATCTAACACACTTTCTCCACAAAACCGATGCTCTCCCCATGATATATATATATATAAAAAAAAGGTAGGAAGTAAAAAAATGAAAATTTGTATCTGTGGGGACATTAAATATGAAAGAAGTAGAATACAATAGTAAGCAGTTTTGATATTCACTGGTTAATTATAGGCATTTTTTTTACTTTTGCTCACTGTATTGCATCACTGTATTCTTTTAAGTACTTTGGAGTACCATATAAATAATATAGTGCATTAATATAATAATAATTCAGTTCCATAGTGCCATGGTATTGCCATCTAATGCCATCACTGTACCATGGTACCACCACGTTACATTTTTATCAGTTTGTAATTGGTTCTTCTGAATAAACACTGAGTCTGAGGAACATATTGTGTTTGTCTGCACATGTAAACATTATTAACAAGCAAGAAAATTAACACATGGTGGGCATATGCTTCACTTCACTTCATTTGCCATTGCTATGTAATATTTCTGTCCTATATGAGTCTATTAAAATATTGCATAAATCACAGCTGACATGAATGAAAGAGCTCACTCTTATTACCTGCAGGGGTTTCCATTTCAGTCGTAAAGGCGTTTTAAAGGTTGATGAACAAACACATTTTGTTGAATTTCCCACCCCTGCAATTCATTTTGCATATACAAGTCAAATTTTTTTTTTTGCATGTAGTAAGATACTCTAAAATAGCTCAGCAAAAACACATTTTTTATTTATTTTATTTAATGTCATATTTAATACTACATGCTTTTACTGTCCCGTGTTCTATGTCAACCCTAAACACCTTTGTTTACAACTACTGTGCATTTGTTCTCTGCTGCCCCATAAAGATGACGTTATGCTGCAGATCCGGGGCTGACGTCGCTCGCTCTCGCGATATTTCGGCGTCAAGCAGGTTTTGAGCCTAACCTCCCTCCCGCCCGCGCCGTCCCCTCCCACGCCCCAGCGCGCTGTGTCGGGATAGTGGCAGTATAAAGTATATCTTCCATCCGAGACAGATAAGAAGCGCCAGGCTAGAGGGGATGAAGATGGCGGACGCCAAGCAGAAAAGGAACGAACAGTTGAAGCGCTGGCTAGGCTCGGAGACGGATCTCGAGCCGCCCATCCTGAAGAAGAAGAAGACGAAGGTGAAGTTCGACGATGGCGCCGTGTTTCTGGCCGCCTGCTCCAGCGGCGACACGGAGGAGGTTCTGCGAATGCTCGACCGCGGCGCGGACATCAACTACGCCAATGTGGACGGACTCACCGCCCTGCACCAGGTGAGTTAAGAGCGGCTCAGCGGCGGCTGGTGTGCACAGATCCGTGTCTGAGGACGGTTTGCTGGCTGGCTGTGTTTACTCAGCCAGACACCACCACCACCATCACCATCATCATCATCATCATCACCATCTTCATCGGGCCGTTTTGCGGAACCACGTAGCCGCTGAAGCTAATCGGGCTCTGATTGAAACGGATCTTAGGTTTTTATGCGCGCTGTGCTGGATTGATGAAGCCGGAATAATCGTATTTGTGTGTAAATGAATTTGTGAAGGCAGGAAGAGGACTGTCTGACTGATTGTGTGTGTGTGTGTTTGTGTTAGCCGCTGGTTAGCCTGTTAGCCGCTAAGTGTAAGTACATATACAGCACAATAACAGTTGTATCTGTTTATAAACTCATCGGATGAATGTGCATGGGTTTTATTATGTATAGATTCACGGAGTCGACTCGTAAATGTGTTTTGATCCGCTGGTCACCATTGAAATTACGTTGCGAAAGTGCATAGCAACCAGTTAGCATGGCTGTGTATTTGGAAAGAGGCTAACGTTACCCAGTTGACACGTATGTTGCATTTGAGATTATTGACTGAAAATGTGGCATTTATGGGGAAAGACTCCGTGTAATATGGTTTCTGTGTGGCAGGGTGAATTATATAAAACGAGACCACGAGCGAGCGCGAGAAAGGTCAAAGTCGCGCAGTTCATAACGAATAATTCGTTAAAAAAAACTATAATGCTGTTATTATATATTTTTTCATGTTGTAACAAACCCGAATGACTTATTTACATGTGTGAAACTTCAAAGATGATATTTGGCAGAATGACAGCTCCAGTCACAATCCACTTTCAAAGCGCCTTTTTCATACAATGGCGACTTGCGCTGTCAGTTCTCAATATTATTCTTGCCATCTACATTGCCGATCCACATGAGAAAGTAAGTCAGTACGTGTGGAAACATAATGAATTCAAGTAAATCCCGACACAATTTTTCATAATTTTTTAGTGAACTGTCGCTTTAAGACGTAGTTTCCTTGGCTTGACTGTAAACATCCGTGAAAGATGCCTCACTTTAGTTTAGTTTTTCCATTAATAACCGTTTAACGCGCTAATGGTTTTTGCTAAAAAAGTATGTGTGGCAAAGATAGAAGTGTGGTTGCAAGCGGAGGCGATTTCTGTCAATTTATCAATTGATCTTGTCTAGGAAAATAGGAATGATAGTATAAAGCTACATTTTGTGCTTCATATTTCCCTCTTAATGTACGTATATTGTCTTCAAATTTAGTGACAGTTCTACTTAAGCAACCTTTTTGGGCGTCATAGACACAATAAACATGTTTGTTCAGATGTTAAGGGTAAAACAATGCTTATTGAGTAAGTCAAAGAGCATTAAAGTAACTGTTCTAGATGTCACAAAAGTCTGCTCTATAAGTATCATGCATTTTGAGCTGGAAAAAGTGGCATTTGACATTGAAAAGCGTAATATCTAAAGCCCTGCAATGAGTCTTCTGGGTTTGATGTGGCTGTAAGTGACTGCAGGAGGTTGTCTGTTCAGGCTCATGCGTTTAAAAGCACTTGCCTTTTTTTGGGCCGGTGTTCAAACAGGGGGAGGAAAGAATTTGGATGCAGCTCTTGAGACCTAACCATGACTGGAGAGGCTCCTTTCTCTATTGGGTCTGCTGTGTGTGTTTATGTATGTGGACGTGTGAGGGAACGGAGAGTTTTAGCATGTGATCAGCAGGCAGTGAGTTCATAGTGAATGGTATTTGATTGTAAACATGCTGATCTCGCTATCAGAAGACATAATATGATGTATTGATGCAAACAGCAACAAGGTATACCTGTACATTTGTATATTTAAAAATCTGAAAGATACACTAAGTTACTTGTTTGACTGTTATAAAAAGTCAAATATTTGATAACTTCTCAAAGTTTTAACAACGTTATTCGTGATTTTTTTTTTTTATAAATGCGTTGTGTATAAGTGTGTTAGGCTGTGTGTTTATGTCACTACATATCTCAGTGATGAGCTGTCATCGGACAATTTGATGATCTCATATGTGACTTGTTTGCTTTTTTCCATTTTTTTATTATGAAATCTGAAGTGTATTTTTTTAGTAGTTGTTGTGGATGTACCATTTACATTTACTAGAGAAACCTGAGGATTTAACAAGCTGGTGGTGTTGCTCAATTTCGCTAGTACAGAATGATTAATTACACTTTTATTGCGATCCCCTCTTTAAATGCACGAGAGTGTTGCACTGCAGGCCTTTGAATTGAATGATTCCCTTTTATTTTTGTAACTTTAGACTTGCAAATCCTCAGCTTCACTTCAGAGATGTATAAGATTGGAGTCACGTGGTTTATACGTTTATTTAGACGTCAATTTGTCAGCAAAAGTTGGTTCAGGCATTGTTTTGGTCACCCTGGTCTCTCCCAGCATAACCCTTATTTCACACGAGATCTCTAGGAGGAGGAAATAGACAGCTGCATCTCCTATGTAGTGTAGTTTACTCACGGCAATGTTTTGACTGAGCTACAGTTAGGTTTTATTGTTTTTACTCATGCAAAATGATGTATTTACTGCTCATTTTCATATTAATTGCAGAACTTAATGCCTTGTTGAAGATTAAAAGCATGTGACTCATACTTGAAGGTTGCACAGGGACCTGATTGAGATCATGCGATTCGTCCCCATTCGGGACAGTTTCACCGCATCTGTGCTGCAACAGGTAGTGACCTCACTTTCAGCTCACTGCTGTGTTTATCCAGGGAGGGACATGGTGTGCTGGTTCCAGTGACTGTAGTAGCAGTATGGCTAGGGTTATAAATATCACGTGTAGACTGGCCTGCAAGCAAGTGCAAGAACGCTAACTTTAGCACCCAGTCAACTCAACCCACATTCTGCGCTGCTCAATCTCATAGTTAAGAAACCTGGCGTGGGCTTCTGTTGTCTGTTCTTTACTCATGTTGTACAGATTGATGTTTCAAATCGAAAGTCACTCACTTTGCCAGCATGGCATAGTTGGTAGTGCATGTGCTCATGTTTGAATCAGTCTTGCATCATGTTGTGATCATCTTCCTTTTTTACCCCAATTTCTTGTGCTTCTCAACTGTTACAAATGCAGAAAATGCTTTTTAAGCATTTCTAGAAATTATCCATAAATGAGTGAACATCGAAAAGCTCATTGAGAACATGTCCAAGACAGGTAAATATTCACCCCCCAAACTCAAGTAATTTTGCACAAAGAAAATGAAGACAAGGTTCCTTGATTAGCGGTAAATCTCCATCACCTGTTTTCAGATGGAGCGGCATTTAATACACAGAGCCGTAGTTCACTGACAAGCTACGCAATATCACGTTCATTATCGCAGATGAATCGCCTTCGATAATGAACGTGATATTGCGTAGCTTGTCAGTGATCTACGGCTCCGTGTATTAAATGCCACTCCATCTGAAAACAGGTGGTGGAGATTTACCGCTAATCAAGGAACCGGCTTTACTGACGAGATGTGCATGAATATCGCATGATATATCGCCCAGCCCTAATAGGAGTGATGACAGAAATATGGTGCATCTTTCATGTACATAATCATTCCAGTTAACCAGAAAATGGTTGGATTTATCTAGTGGCTCAACAACTTTGTGGAGGCGGTATGCAAATAGAGGCAAGAAACAGCAGATTACGCTCGAGGCCTGAAGCGTTGGTGTCTGCAAGACTGTTCCTTAATGTTTTCCAAGGATGAGTGTTTCATAACGGCAGTATCTTTCAAATTTAAGGTTTACATGCACATAATCTGTTCGACCTGGTATGTAGGCACAGTCCTGTGGTGGCATTTGTAGTCTGAGACGTGTCATTTATGGCACAGGTGGAATCTTCTGCAGTGCTGTCATTGGTGAGGTCAGAGTTTCGGTAGGTTTCAGTAAGAAGGTAGGTGAAGAAATGTGATTGTGGGAAGGGTTGTGGCTGTGTCATCCTGTGCCTGCATTCCTGTCGTGTCTCTCTTTGGAAACCATGGCAGACCCAGAATTCCTCAGCTGTCACTTACGCCCCCAGCCAAAACAGCCTCCACCTCCAGTCACACCGTTTTACTCACAAACAGAGGCACATGATGAGGTATAATTAAGCAGCTCATTAGGCAAACAACAATACATTTTCTCTCGTTCATTTGTTTTTTAATGTGTGATTCTGTGATATATATGCCAGACTGCATATTGTTGCATGAGTCTGTTGTTTATTTCTCTTGAACAATAGTTTCAGCAGTGTTACGAAGAGGTGATGCATAGAGATGGCATGATAACTTGTGAGTTGATCTGACAGCGTTCAGGAAGTGAAGCAGCAGCTCAAGGAAATGGTGCCACTTCAGATGAAATTGCACATCTTAGACTGTGTGATTTGATTCAATTTCTGTCGTCGTGTTCCCCCAAAAATGAAAATTCTGTCATTTACTGACCTCATGTCTTTCCCACCCCATACGACTTTCATTCTACTGACAAAACTCAAACGTAGAATTTTTGTACACAGTAAGCAGTCTATAACAAGTCTTCATGAGAAAAGTATCAATGTCTATGTCTACATGCACAATTTTTGTTTCAATCGGACTTAATTCATTCTGATTTATCAATCTGAATGTAGTGTTTACTAGGGCTGTGACGATAAATCGATGCAGAATCGATTCGTGGATCGATTCTGAGATCTTCCAAATGCATTGCGATTCTCTCTGGAATGGATTCTGAGCTTAGATTATAACAGTTTTTATCTGCACACTCAAATGCTTACTATGTGTACTAGAACATGCTCTCATGCTTGGTGGTTCGAAAAAGCATTATTTTTCACATAATTTTCATTATTACAATACCTTTCTCCCCAGCCTGACACAAACGGCTTGATTAGTTCCGGGTTTGATGAAGGCCCGCCTTCTGAAAAACGAAATGTGTTGTGATTGGTTAGCTGTCCCAGTGCGTTGTGATTGGCGAGAGATCGAGGTTTCCCCAGTAACGCTGTACACAAAGCAGCGCTCTGCTCACAAACGCTGCTTTATCAGACATTACATGCAAGATGACATGAAAATGACATCCAAAATTTGCTGAAGACAGTTGGTTTCCTTCAGAAATACAGTGATATAAAAACACCCGCACCGGGTTTCGATTTTGAAACGTACAGCGCTCATGTTTATTCAACGAAGTCAAAGCCTTTTGGAAAATCTATTTGTGGCAGTCAGTTTTTATAATATGTTCCTCAAACAAATCCATCATATTAGTTTAGAAGAAATGCCCTGCATCTGAATATGCCTACTTCCCTATATAGTAGGCGAAAAACATTATGTGAAATGAGTAGTGTTCAAATTCAAATACTGCTTTCTGAGGTGTACATCCTTTGGAGACTTTACAACCTCTGACGCCACAGGAATTGAGTTGAGATTTATAGAACATACTTTTTTTTTTAAATGTTCTTGAAGTTGGTTTGATGAAGAACGTAGAAGCTACTTAGTATGCAGTTTCAGATGCGTACTTTGTAATAAGTGCAAGTGTCATTTGGACTACATTGATGCCTCTGTAGACTTTAGCGTTGTTATTTGAAAGTTCTTTGTTTTTGGTAGAAAGAAAGGCATATGGGTTTGTAATAACGTGAGTGGGTGTAAATAATGACAAAATTGTCCTGTTCAGGTGAACTATTCTTTTAACGTCTCTCTCATCGCTCGTAGTCATAGTACTGCAACATGATTATCTCAGCATGCTTTGTGAATCCTGAGATTCCCAGCTGTGTCTTTCTTAAGCCGCCCATTTGGCATGTCAGAGCTGATATCTGGTGTAGATGCTCAAAGAAACACTCCTCAGGATTCTGCTTTTTGTTGTGAACCTTTGTTCGTAAGGTCGTCTTTTATTCTTTATGGTGTGAGTCAGCATGGACAGCCCAGTCATTCTTGCATAGCTGTAATAGATGTGAGTGATTCAAAACGATCAAAACTAAAGAGAACGTGTGGTGTTTATTTAATCTCATTTGAATTTCATTGGAGAATTGCCATCGTCGAATTTGCCAGCTTTTGCCAAGTTTATTTAGATAAACCTGTTTGGTTGTTTTCTCCAGAACTCCATGAGGTGACACATGTGTCATATTTTCACATGAAGCCTCAAAAAGTGGATTATTTTGGACCCTGGCTGTCAGTTTCACAGGATATATACTTCTCAAAAATATGTTTAAATCCCTGGAAACCATATTGTAAAAGAAAGATTTAACAGAGGACGTTGTGGGATATTACATATCACCTGATCTAAGTAGGAGATGCTTTGTATCAGGGCCTGAAATCTAAAACCAGGTCAAGGTAATTTGGACTTAAATTGGCCTTAAATTAGCCTGCGTTCCTGGGAAACAGGGAGATGTGATTCTGTGTTCATTACCCGTTCTCTAAAAGGAGTAAAGGGCTCATCCCTTATGAAAACTTAACATTTCAACCCCAATTTCTAACACTAGAGCTGCACAATATTTTGAATAAATGTGCTGGTTTCACACACTGTGTGACTGGTTTTACTCGTGAAACCATTGTTTCGCTCTTTATTTAGCTAAAGCCAAAGAGGATGGTTTGCACTCAAGCAATTTTTGGTCACACTTTAGTTTAGGGACCGGTTCTGTTAACTAATAACTATTAACTACATCTTTTGCCTCAAACCGCTAATTTGCTGCTTATTAATAGTAAGGTAGCCTAGTTGTTAAGTTTGGGTAAGGTATTGGGTAGGATTAAGAGATCTAATATGATCATGCAGAATAAAGCATTAATGTGTTTTATAAGTACTAATAAATAGCTAATATGCTAGTAATATGCATGCTAATAAGAAACTAGTTAATAGTGAGAATTGGACCTTTAAAATATTCCTAATCCTAATAATAATCAACCTAATCTTTTTAAAATGATTTTTTTTTAAAATATAGAGCTATTAATTTCTTGTTCTGTCTTGAAAAACATAGTAGACATTATTTGACTATATTTTCAGATTTCTCTTTATTTCCATTTCCATTGCCATTTGGGTTAAATCATAATGTCAGTTTGACTGGTGACAGTCATAGTAACGTTATGTAAAAGGGTGATGGAGTAATGTTTTCTCTTTGTCAGTGTATAAGCTCCAGCCTAAAGGAAATTAGTCCTGACATAAATTAGGTGTGTGGGCCCTTATTTCGTCTTGGTTAGTGCAAGAGCACGCTTTGCCATGAGCCAAAAACTGGCGTCAGCGCATGTGTTTTGGCTTTGACGGAACCATAACTAAGGAATTACGGTTATTACGAGTCACTGTAAAAGCTGAAGACCGGTCAGTGGTTTCGTGTTAAAGGTATGAAATAATTTATGGATTTAATTTAACACAGTGGGTGGTTTATTGAATTGTAATGCCATTCATTTAGGTGTTTTCTGGTCCAGTAAGTGCAAAGTGTTATGATGCCATTTTGTCTTAAATAATTCATGTTAATTGTTTTTAAATTGGTTTTTGATGGTGTCCATCCCGTCACCAGGTTTCCCATGCATATGTAATGGACATGTAATTTGCATGTCAGTCAATTATTCATTGTTTAGGGGAAGTGGGAGGAGGTTGTCAAGACGGATCAGCATGGTACAGGTTTTAATCAAAGGTTAGCAATTGAGGTTTTTATTGTGTTGGCCTTTTTCCTATGAAATATTATGCTAAGCTGGAAATAAAATGATACTTTGCTGTCACTGTGGAGTTGTGTAGTCATCAAAGTCTGTGTACTGCTTGATTGACATGCTAATATTAGAAACCAGAACGCCAACAGTTCATGTTTTACAGTTTGTAATAAGCAGGTTTGGCCCTGTCAGGCAGGCGGTGTTGAGATATTTTCAGTTGTATGTTTGAAAGGAACCCATAATCAAGGGCAGGAAGTCTGTTGAAGACGTAGAGCTACAGTGTTGTGTCATCTGTTGTCTCGGAACACGTTGACTTGTCTTCCATGCCATTTGGGTTTCGCAGTGGGGTCAAAAAACCCCCCAAAAAACCCATGAAGCCCAGCCTTGGTTTTGTAATTTTGGGTTCTAAATTATGTCCAGTTGTGCTGGTAATGTCAATTCCTGCGTCTTACAAAAGTGGTGCACAAGTGGCCGCTAATAAAACAGTGAAATGTGACAGTGTATATAAACCAAAAATATAAATACCACAGGAGCACATTCTGTGTGAATGGCCGTAAGTTTCTTTCTTTGATTCCAAAATTGTTTGACTGTAGGACTTGCAGAATAATAAAATGTTTTGAATGATCTTTATTTAGAGGCAAATATTCTTCTGTGATTTTAATTTGATTTATAGGCACGCTAATTGTAATTAATTCCTGTGCACTGCCACCAAACTCTGGAATGTCCTCCATCAGTTTGGATGACTATATGGCGGAGCAGGTGAACAATTTCAAACAAGCATCACTGCAGGTTCAAACTGGTTTACTTGAGGATTGCTGATGCACAAGAATTCTTAAGGAATGTTTTAGAGCCTGAAACCCACCTTGTAGTCCACAAACACACTTATTGCTGTCTTATCCTTTCATGCGCTTGATTGCCAGCATTCTCCAATCAGCAACAAGAGTGTGCTCTTCTGTGATTTGCTTTCTAATTGGTTGAGAAGAGCCTATTTTTTGAATGTTGAGGATGCTTAGTTGTGAATGTGAACTTCTTTAGTTGTGAAAGAAGAAATTAAGCGTCTTTCCTGTAAACCCAGTGGCTTTCCATGTGGGTCATTGTCACATTCATACTGATTCTCTGGCTGTCATGTTTTTAGTGAATGCTGTCACTTTCTGATGATTTGATTGGGAAAACGTCTAGGCCATATTTCTAAAATCCCCCCCACCCCATACCATCATTCACTATTCACTACATAGGGAATGAGTGAATGAAAACAAGCAAGCAAATTCGGACTGAGTCGGAAGTGCTGCGCAATGGCTGTCCATTCAGAACTATATAAGGATATAATGGTTGAATTTTGGACCCAAGTGTTTCACTCTACAGAATTCCAGAGAAGTTCTCAGAAAAAGCAGAGGAACCTCTCAACTCAGCCGTCAGATGTGAGGCATGTCCTCTGCTCTGGGTCCAAGTGGAATGACATCAGCGTAGGTTTTCCTTCGCATGCCTGTCTCTCTTTTTTTCTTTCCCTCACAAGGGTGTGAGGGCAGGGCTCTCTTGCTCTGGCTGGAGAGAGGTCTGCAGGATAGTGATAAATAGCATGCATGAATTCTTAACTGCTTGTAGCTCAAGTCTGTGGTCCCGCTATGTTTTTGAAAGTGGCCAACGTGGAATGCCCTGTTAATAACTGTTAAGCACAGTAAAAAGCTGCTGCTAATATGTTTTTGTTTAACTTCTATGAATCGGTCACAGTGGTTGACTAGTCATCGAATGAATAGTTTTTTTTTAATGTTTTGATTTGTCTAACAGCAGTGCTTTAATTTGCCTGCAAAACAGCGTGTTTTTGAAAGCAAGAATGGATCTCGTGCTAACGTCCAACTTAAGAAATGTCCGATTGGGGTCAGGTGAGCCTTAAACCAGCCTTTTTGAAAGTGAGTAGGTTTGCGCATGGCTAGTACCGTCAATGTGTTTGCTTCGCTCAGCCCATCCTTGCAATGTGTTTCAGGAATACATTTAGTAAAGCCGTCTTTTGGAATTAATCTAATTTATTCAGTGTTTGTAAGAAGCACATTAAAATGAGCGCTTCTGAGAAAAAGAATGTTCTACCTGAAATTTACTCCTCTAATGTGTTTATGGAACAGCTCAAACAAACTTTTTTGGGAAATGAGGAACCACTTTCAAAGAGCTGAATCGGAGCGGTTTATTTAAAAGAATGGGATTAACTGTTTGCAGAGGACTGTAATGATGTGCCACACGTCTCTTCAAACAGTGAGAAACCAACAGCTTTAGATGTGCTGCTTACACCCCACTCAAGACCGAAATTGACTTGTTGCATCACAGAGACACATCCTTATATAGATCACATTGAAGCCACCTAAAAGCTCACAGAATTCTCATGTAATTCTCACTTCCCTGCTTTAGTGCAAAATTTAACCCATCTTACAATAAAGATATCATTTGCTTTACTGCACCAATGTATTTGCAGTAAGATATGGTGTAAGATTAGAGGTCCAATAGAGGATTCAAAGCAAATATTTTCTCATTAGTATGAATAGTAGTAATAATAGGAATGTTGCTCAAAGCAAATGACAGTTGTTGTCTGACAATTTGTTAAAACTCGTCCTTTGATGACTGAAGGGGATGAATTTAGAGATTACTTCTCAGAGGATAGTTTTTTGCATGCTTCTAACAGTCAATTTTTTTTTCTTAGACTACTATCACAGTATTAGCATGCTAGAGCCTTTTTCTGAGAAGTTGCATTCACTGAATTCACTCGTTCCCTAGATGGTTAGTTGATCATTCTGGCACATTCCCAAGTCAAGACTGTATGCATGTTGTGGTGACTGTTGTGTAGGTTTTAGGTTTAATTTGCATTACACTGCCAAAAACAAAGAGTTAGAAGCTGAAATGACCAACACAAAAACAGTGATCCTGTTAACCATGCTGTTGTACCTTCTCAAACCCTGTTAGATGATAGATCCTCTCTGTAGTCACCCTTGCTTCATGCTTATCATTATGAATCAGGGTCACACTTGTGAAGGTAGGCATGCAATGGTTGAGTCACAACGACGGTCAACGTCTTATCAATTTACAAATGACTGTCAGCGTGTGTGGGCGTGGAACGTCATGCGGGCTGACGTGATCGTGAATTGCACTCTTGTCCAGATGGAGCCAATCAAATGTTTAGAGCTTGTAGTTTGCAGTCACCAGATGTTGGAATGCTTGTTTGGGTTTTTCACAGATTGGAGATGAGAAATACAAGTGGATGAGGGAAAACATGTACACACATTTATACAGTTCAGCAGCAGTCACTTGGGGCGAAGGTCAGGTGCTTCTGACCTTCTCCCGAGCTTTTGTTTCTTGTTTGTGTGCGTTTATTAGGTGTGTTCTTTTGTCATTTGTTTGAGTGTGGGCTTATCAGACAGTAACGGGTGGAGGGGGGCGGTCAGTTGACAGTGGAAAAGGGTGTTGAAAAAACCCTTTGTCAGTGCAACAGGAAGTGAGTGTTTATTTTTTCATTTCCTCACCAAGGCGTTACAAGTGATCTTCATCCACCCCTAGAGCTGGCTGTTAATTACCACTCTTTGCGTGCGTCTATACTCTTGTACCAGACTTGCATCATCTCGGCGCCTACACACTTGATTCAATTGGGAAGAGTGTTTTTTCTAGGATGTGGAGTAAGGGTGTCCAGTCCTGCTCTTGGAAGGCCACTTTTAATGCTTAGTTTAGTTCCAAACTTTTAAAACACACTTGCTTGGGTGTTTCTAGTAGTCTTGAAGACTTTGATTCAGATGTGTTCACCAAGGGTTAGAGCTAAACCCTACAGCAGGGGTTCTCAACTTTGGCCCTGGAGGTCCACATTCCTGTTTGATTAGGGTTGGAGGTAAACTCTGCAGGAAAGTGGACCTTGAGGGCCAGAGTTGAGAACCCCTGCCCTACAGAATTCCAACACCCCCAACATAGAAGAAAATGGATGAGTTTCCAAAGGTGACTCTTTGTCTGGCAAGCAAAAGTTAAAGACATTTTAACTTGGGCTGCAGAGAACTCTGATGTAGGCATCCACAGACCAATGAGATTCCCAGATAGGCAGGTCCAGTTGTTCTTACGGAAATCCAATTCAGTCTTGGTTTCGAGCTCACCTAGATCTTTCAACACCCCCTTCAAAATGTACCCTACACATTCCCATCCTCATGTCAATTGCTTAATAACGCATGCATAATACACTCATCTACTCTCCCAGAACTTCTGCATCCTTCCTAATGTTTACACACAAAACATTAAAAATGACCTTTCTCTTGCTTACTTTCTCTCTTTCATAGCCCTCTTCCTCCCGGTGATCTATGTCCTGTCATCATAGGCAGTAGCTCCGTCTGTGGAGGAAGCCACACAGTCAGCTGGCCCTCAGCATCTCCTAACCCATGTCTTTCAGGGATGTGTAATTAAGCAGATCCCTGGAGCATGACAGATCATAGGCGCTGATACTGCTGCAAGCCCTCAAACCTGACCGGACCCTTAACCGTTCACATCCTAACAAATGGCATATGTATGTCGAGGCCACGCTGGAGCCACCATTATTGATCTGTGTTTCCTGTGATAATAGATATAGATTAATGAAGTGCTCCAGCACAATTATAGGCAAAAGTTAACCGGTTAATTCCAGAAGAAATAAGTGCAGAAACTACCTTTTAGTTTATTGCTGAGGTAGTACCCTTGCGTTACTTTTCCTTAAACTTGCGTTTACTTTTAGGGGTTACCAACGGTGTGCTATGATGGTGCTGCCCAATTGACAAGCTGTTGTACTCCTAAGGTACAGTTCTTGCACATACGAATGTAGAGAGTTGGTTATTTGAGTTCATCACGTGATCTACCACCTGATAGAGTTGGGTTTAGAGTTTATGTAGGAATCACTGCTCACAGAAAGACATGTGGTGACTTGGTGACCTTCAGCAATTGAGGGCACCTGCCAATTTCCCCACCTTCAAAACTAGAGTTTGGAAATGAGAACCAATTTGTTTTTGGATCTGGTTTCCTAAAAAGTATTGTAACTTCAGCATGGAAAACAAATACGAGGACACTGTCCTGAAACACTGTCCCATCCATATCCAAATGGATTGTACCCTTTACTCTGCGTCAAAGGCTTTGTTTGAACTTTCTCTAGTGTGGAAGCACTCTTAACTGCTGTCTGTGTGAACGGCCCTTGACACTTCTAGAGAAATGGCATTGTTGCAGATAGTCTGCTTTTTTTTTGCCATAGTCTAAATGGCAGCACAGGGGCATCAAGAGGCTACAGCATTATACAAGTGTACAGTTTACTCTGGCGGTTTAGACCTAATACCAGCCAGCAACCCCCTCTATGGCCACAGCTCATAGAAGCAAACTTGGCTCTCGCCGGCCGGTATTGTTTTGGCTGCCGGCTTTAAGCCGAAGTGCAACGTATACTTACAATCTCTTCCTTATTTTCCCTCTACCTCTACCCTGCCGTCTCTTTTTCCATGGGAATCCCAGGGCCATATATGGTCGTCAGTGGCTGGCGAGGCAAAGTCAGTCTCTCTCTCTCTCTCTCTCTCTCCTTCTTTCAAGTCCAGCTGTAACCCTCTCTATGGCCTCCTGCAGTAGAGCAGTAGCATTTATTTATTTTTTTCGCTGTCTGGACCTGGTGTTAAAATCTACTGTTTAAAGGGAAAGTTCACCCAAAAATGGACATTCTGTCATTAATTACTCACCCTCATGAAGTTCCAAACCCGTAAGACCTTTGTTCATCTTCTGAACACAGATTAAGATATTTTTTATAAAATCCGAGAGCTCTCTGACCCTCCATAGACAGCAAGGGTACTACCACGTTCAAGGCCCAGAAAGGTAGTAAGGACATTAAAATTGTGCATGTTGGCATCAGTGGTTCAATCATAATGTTATGATGCTACAAGAATACCTTTTGTGTCCAAAGAAAACAAAAAAAACTGTTATTCAACGATTTCTTCTCTCCCGGGACAGTCCACCACCATTATTGACAGTACCACGACGTTCAACGTTAGTAGTTCAGAATTAGTAGTTTGTTTAAACCTGTAGGTAATGACCATTCCGTTTTTATTTTTGCTCAGCTGTTATTTTTATTTGCACATCAACACAAAGATAAATTATAGCAATATAGATATTACTATATCCCTTTAAATTAATGTTAGATGAATGCAAATATAATATTAAAATAACAATTAAATATTAAATATAGATACTAATAAATAAAAATAATTTCTCTTTTGAATTTAGAGTAAAATATGACCATTTCACTTTCACCTGTTAAATTTTTCTCTTTTTTTTTTTTGTTGCACATGCACACTATTTCTCTCTCTGTGTGCTTCTTTCTCTTTCTACACGGACACACACTCACACACCACAAGAAGGAATTCCTTTTGTGGAAGTGGCTGTGTGCTGGTGCGTTGATGATGTAGAGAGAGGAGGCGGGGCTCTTGCTGGCTCTGGGCTCAGAGCTGTGGTGTGTTACTTATCTGGGAATTTCTCCAGTGGTGTGATAGAGCCGGGCCCGACTGCAGCCTCGCTAGGTGGCCTCTGCTGCGGGAGAAAGCGAGACGGGAGCGGGTCGGTTGTAACATCCGGGAGCATAGTATCATTGCTAGAGTGAATTGGATTTCCTTTTAACGAAAACGTTTGCGTTATCAGACCTTAGACTGTATTCCCTATCTTTTGTTATTGCGTGAGCTAGTGCAGGCTCATAAAAAAAGGCAGCATTATGGTTTTTATTTGGTCGCATGTGATATTTAGCATTTTGAACCAGCCCATTGATGGACTGTGTGTGGGTTTTTGTGACAGATACTCAGGTTATCATGTGGTAATAAACATTTTGTGATGGCAATAGCCAGAACATCATGCTTTAAGATATGACAAGCCATGAAAAGAGAGTTTGCATATGGTTTGCAGAAATGTTTGTTTTAAAGTCTAAAGCTATCTTAGCAACCAGCTGAGGCTTTTTTGCTGTTTGTCAAGAAACTTGCAAAGCAAATTATATCACGCTCTGCTTAAGGACCAGAGTTTCAAATGAGCCTTAGCCTGAATTATCATATCTCTTGATAGTCATTATATAATGAGATATTATTGTCTTGCCTGACTAGCCTAAACGTCCAAAGTTTTTGGACAAAGCAATGTTTTCAATTAGACAATGCTGGCTGGCTGTCATCAAGTCAGACCATTTATTTTGGCATGTGCTGTTGTGGTTTTGCTTTTCTTTTTGAGGCTAATAGTAAAAAGTAATCTTTCTTTTTCCATCAAGCACAAAATAAAATATTTTGAACAGTCTCCAAGTTGCTCTTTTCCATATGACTAAAGCATTTAATGACCAGAGACTGCCAACCAACAAAAATAATCTTTTTTTTTTTATGATATGACGACAGGATTTTCCTGTGTAGGTTAACAATCCCCAAAGTTCTATATAGGTGACTTATCCTGTTGCAAAATCTGGTTTATTCCATTACCCATCTGAGAAGTTCCGTACTCGTTAACAGCTGCTCTAACCAAGTATCAAAGACTGGAGTTAGTTTGTGCACACTTGATCTGACTTTGAAGGATACATAGTTGGCCACTTAAACAGGGGAATGCCGAGGACAGTTGGCTCACACACCACCTCTGGCTTCTGGGCTTCATCACTTTGCCAGCTCCAGCACACACCTTTTCAGTTCATGTGCCGTCAACAATGGTAAACTGTATAATGAATTTTAACATTTATTTTATATGAGACAGTAAAAAATAATACCTCGCAACAGTAACTCATACATCTATATTCATAAACAATGGAAAATATGGCAGTTTTCTCTGTTCTGCTTTATTTGGTTGACACATGCAGGCATGCTCTAAATGTAAAAGTTTAAAGGGGCCATATCATGAAAATCTGACCTTTTCCGTGTTTAAGTCCTATAATCAGTTCCCCGGTGCATCGACAAACCCAGAAAACGTGAAGAACCACCCAGTAAAATTTTTTTGGTAAGCCTTTCTCTGCAAGCTTGTTAATAAATGAGCCCCTCAGATTTCGCTCCCCCTGTGACGTAGAAAGGGGATCTTATTATAACATCACCACCCCTTAATCTGCAAGTTTCTACCCACGGCGCCACCATTGTGTGTTTGCAAGTGACAACGGTGTACCAGTTCTAACTCCATGGCGAAAGTTTGAGCAAAGCATGCTAACTGTTCTACACTGATCAGCACAGCCACTGTTTAGAGTCCCAGCCTCAGAGGAGATGAGAGCAGTGGATTTATTTACTGTATACGCTGCTGCCACACAGATCTAATATAAACATGCCATTTCTTTCCCTGCTGTTTACCTTCACAGACATAACCGACTGTTTTTGTAACTCGTGTGTTTTTAACAAACTTTATATTTGACAGTTTAAGCGCAATAAGACATGAAAGAGAACTTAGTTTAGTACTCGCATGCCTTGTGACAGCTGCTTTCTGTGTGCATGCTTTGGATGTGTGCGCTCAGACAATCGTATATCAGAAGTTTAAACTAATATAGTTTAAAATGTATGATTTCAGTGCAATAGACATGGTAATCAAAACCAAACAGATGTTTTTTAGCAGAGTATCTGAGGAAGGAGCTGTAAAGGCACAGCCCTATTCTGGAAAAGGGGCGGGGAGCAGCCGCTGCATTTAAAGAGACATTGAGACATTGCATTTAAAGATTTTCTGCTTCTACTCAAAATAGGCATTTTCAAAATGATATAATAAATGATCTGTGGGGTATTTTGAAACTTCACAGACACGTTCTGGGGACACCTGAGTCTTTTATATTACATATTGTAAAAAGGGGCATAATAGGTCTCCTTTAATGCAGAATCTCTAGCTCTTGTGAACAGTAGCTATTACACAGGTCTTCCTGACTTTGAATTGTTTATAACATTTACTGATAAGAATATAATAGAACAATGTAAGTTATGAAGTGTGGAAAACACCTCTCGAGAGCATTTAAGTGCTTGAGAGTTTTGACGTGGCAACTGTAAGGCTCAGCCTTCTTTGAAGTCTTTAATATAAATTGCTCACATGCTTTATTAAATTGAGGAGTTGTATTTTGTATTTTAATAAAACAAATAAACGTGCAAAAAAAGTTCTCACTGACTGATGTTCTATGTGCACAATTAATAAAAAAAGGCTCATTGGTAGTGATATGATTTTCATTCTCGAATTCATGTAAAATCTGCTTTTATATGATAATTTGAAATTAAGTTTGAAGCACTTATGTGACCTCAGCCATTGGTTACTAATGTAAAAGGCATAAACATGCTCAATTAAGGTGTTGATATGTGAACATGAATGATCTTTCTAAAAATTACAATTGTCATTTACTCACCATTCATTTGTTCCTCCAGAACTGTATGAGTTAGTAGATTACAAAAGATGATATTTTGAAGAATGTTGGAAACCAAACAGTTGCTGGTAGCCATTGACTTCCATGGTATGGAAAAAATATTGTTGAAGTGAATGGCTACCATCAACACTTTGGTTACTAACATTCTTCACAATATCTTGTTTTGTGTTAAGCAGAGGAAAAAACTCAGGTTTGAAACCAGCGGAGGCTGAGTAAATGAAGACCGAATTTTCATTGTTGAGTGAGCTATCTCTTCAATATGCTCATGGTTGTGACTTCAATTTCTTGTCAAAGCGTAAATATGTTTACATGGTACATCAGTTCTTTGTTTTCCACCATGCATGACCTTTTAATATGTATTTACTTTGGTTGTTGTTTGGCCAAGGAGGAATGGTGAAAGAGAATTGCAGGATTGGGAAAGCGTCCTGATTTTTCAGCTGAGAGTCTACAGGGGCTGCTAGAGGAAGTGAGATGGGAGGGGGCTTCAAGTGTCTTCTCCCCTTGAAGTGAAGTGCTGCTATAGTTAGATCCAAACGCTTCACATGATGACTTGGGAGATAATCACTCATGGGCTTGCAGCTACACACACACACACACACACACACACACACACACACACACACACACACACAGGGGAGGTTGTGCTCCTCTCTGCTGTGGTGGTTTGAAGTCACAGTTCCTTTTAAAGTATGGAAAAAGCCCAGTGTCCTTTTTCTGAACTGCAAGCAATGGACATGCATTTGGTTTGTCTTGTAATGGTTGATATAGAGTTAATTGTAGTTAAATGACGTAGCATTCTCACTCTGTTTATAGTGTTTTGTTACCTTCGTATGACTTCATTTGGTCAATTTGACATGCTAGTACAGTTAACCTTTCCATAAATGTCAACAAATTTATGTTATAATATTATAGATATTTATTATTATGCATAAAAATTAGTTATGTGCTGCAATAATACATAATTTAGACCAATTTTGCGTATATTTTGTGTATTTTTTAATTTTAGAAATGTTTTTTTTTTTTTTTTTTTTTTAAATGATGATACCCCAATTATAAAATATAAAATGTTTTATACATGTATATACGAATAAGAGTTACATGTATTATGTATAAAAAAAAACACAATTATGTGTAATAATAATACATTAATAAAATCTTGATTATAAAATTATTTCTTTTTTTATGGTTTAAATTAGGGTTGGGTACTTTACTGCAATGAAACTAATCTTTTTTATTAAAATGTATTTTAAATGGTAAAATAATGGTAAAATATTATAACATTTTATATATGGTTGAAATATGAGCCGGACCCTTGACTGGTTTTGTGAGGTTCACCCAAGAATACTTTAGTGACCCTATATACTGTGTTTTACTATTTGGCAGTTATTGCTTGACAGCGGTAGAGGGTCTTCCTCTTGGTTTCAACCTATTATGGAGAGACATCATCAGCTGGTCCATATAGACTTTTACCTCATGTTCAGGGGTCCTGTAATCATGTGTTCAGAGTTTGACCATAAAGGGCCATGAGAATCGTGCTGGTTAAGCCGAAATGAAGAGCTCAAAAACACAGCCGCCACAGTTCCAAAAGAAGTCGGACCCCCTCCGGCCCTCAGCTGTAAGACTTTCTTTTCATCTCCCCCTCAGCAGAGTCCGTCTCCAGGGGCTGCTGGAACAACCCTGGTGTGTTTTAAATGAATTCCCGTCTTTTATTTATTTATGTTCGTTACAAAGGGCCAACGTGACCAAACTCTTGTCTTTTTTTCGTTTGAGCCCTATCTCCATGGAGACGAGCAGTTCTTCACCTCCGCATCAGTCGCATGTTTCAGATCTGCGGATATTGTGCCTCTCTCTCCCAATGCAGCCAGAGCTCTCGCTGTGTTGTTTTAGGATTAGGCTGGCGCATAAGATGGGCACCGTATTGTTTCAGCTGTAATCTAAGCCATATTTAACCTTTATTGTGCCTTTTATTAAGTTAATCTACGGATGACGCTCTGTAATCAGCGCTGTTTGTCTTGTCCAAATTGAATGGCGTGCTTGAAGACGTGGGGGGTCATGACCCATCGTCTATTTCTCAGTGTCAGAGAGGGTTTTCTCGTGTGGCACATTTGTTGGGGGTTTGTCAGGGCTCTATCATCCCATATCCACTGTCCACCATTTAAAACTTGAGCGTTGTGATGCTTCTCTCTAATCTGCTGTAGTTGGCACCCTAGTGTGTTAAATCAGGTCTAGTGAAGGATCTTCGTGTTGGATGCAAAACATTTATTTATTTGGTATTTATTTTTTCCTAAAATTTAATCTATCCATCTATCGTGAAACAGAATTGCAAAAATTATTCTCTGGGGTTTTCCATTTTATTAATTAATTTATTCTTTAGTTAGGCTATTCTTTATTTATTTGTTTATTTATTGATGATGCTGCTTTCAGACAGAATTGCAAAAATAATTTATACAATATTTTTTATTTTATAAATTTATTCATTCGTTTTATTCGTTTTTCTAATTTATTAATCTTGTTTCTCAAGTAACCAAACAGGATTACAACAGTTTATTATTGTTTCATTTTATTAATTTATTCTGCTTTTTTTATTGTTTCTATTGCCAAAGAGTATTGCAACAGTTTATTATCCAGTATTTATTTTAATAATTTATTCATTTTCTTTTTATTAATCTTGTTTCAGTTTCGACAAAAAGAATTACAAAAAGAATTTATTCATATTTATTATTATTTTTCAGACATGTGTTCCAAGAACTTTCATCATCCTCTGTTGGTCCTACCCTGAACTTAAGCTATTGAACGAGCCAGTGTAACTGCGTCAGGCTTGTCATGATGCTCAAACAAACAGAGCGATGTTTTGATAGTGTCACAGTGTTTAAACTCTTCTGGGAAATCATCCTACTAATGGTTTACTTCTAGCTGTCTCTGCATATTACACACTTCACTTTTAATGTACTGACAGTCGATGCGGTCGGTCTTGTAGAAGTTGGCGGTCTGTGTAGGATCAGGTTTCAATAGGGGACAGTGCTACTCTGAAGCATCACTTCCTCCTTTGGGCCGTTTTAGTAATGTGGCACTTTAGCAGTCTGTCTCGCAATCACAGGCTCATGTCTCGCTGATTTTCGTATACCAGCATATGTGATTTATATAGGGGTTAAACTCTTTGTGCCTGTTTTAAGTGCACTTTCTTGATTGGTTGAAAAACTTCTAATGTGTGCGACGTTTATGAATCCATGTGAAGAGTGCCTTATGGGAAATGAGGGCATAGTGTCTCTTCTCTTAGTGATGGGAAGTTCCCTTATGTCCTGGGTCAGATTTGCTAACTGCATTTTCTGAAAAACAGTATGGCTTTTGTAGACCTTTAGACTAGATTATATTGTCCACATATCCAAATTATTGTCCACATCCGCTTTTATTATTATAGTCATTATGCAATGAAGAGGAAGCGCTCAGGTCCGCAAACTAGGACTGGATGATACATAGGATGTTCACGCTTTATTTTTTGATGACCATGTAATAATTGACCAATTTGGTGAATACCGTGCGTATAAAGATGGATTATCTTTAAAAGCATCTCTATATTTTTCAAAGTATAGTTCACTAAAAAAAACAAAACCAAAAGATTTTCACTTATCTTCGAAACACTAATAAAAATATTTTT
The DNA here is from genome assembly GCA_027422415.1 of Schizothorax lantsangensis. Classification (NCBI taxonomy): domain Eukaryota; kingdom Metazoa; phylum Chordata; class Actinopteri; order Cypriniformes; family Cyprinidae; genus Schizothorax; species Schizothorax lantsangensis. Next base: position 13,078,632 of record CM049849.1, read on the forward strand.
ATATGTATGTTGATCTTTGTTGATTTGTGATTAAAAGCCTGAATTAAATGACTGATAAATGACATTGTCATTTAGGCCTATTGATTCATTTTTGTTCACTCAATGATTATTTGCTTTAAAATTATTTGCTGGTTAATATTACTATTGATTTAGGCCTATATAAATGGTTTAATCCAAATCTTATTCATTTTAGGGAATAACATTGTGTAATTGTGACATTGTGATTATTTAAAACAGTTACTAAATGAAACATTGTGAATCTACTATGCAACATTGGCTCTTTGGTTGAATGATGGCTTCACTGATTTAAAAAACAGTTACTCTTTTAAAGTATTTGAGCAAATACTTAAATCTTAAGATATCAAACACTGTCAAAATGTTCCAAATATTGACTTTTGTCTCGAGCTCTATGGCCCAGCTCAGATTGTTTTTTACAATAAGCATCCATTATAATCTTTGCTGAGTGAAGTTAAGAGGATAAATGTGTCTGCTTTGATTGATTATATCTATAAGCCTGCAACCTTGTTGATTTGCGTCCAGAATCAAGCATCTGCAGTCGTTCAAAAACGAAAGCGTGTCGGTGAACAAAATGGCCTTTAGTGTCCTCTCTTGGGTTTCTTTATAGTGGTCTCAGATATATCAGATCAAGCTTTGAAAGTCCACTTAAGGTAGCATTTTGTGTAGTGATTCTGCCTCTAATTAAAAACCTGCTCAGCAGTATATAAATTCTCTGTTGGCAGCTGAGATGGTTTTCACTTAACTGCGGATTGAATTCTGCATGCTTAGGTCTGTCTGCGAGAATAGAGATGCGGTAGCGTCAAAACAGAACTACTCATATCTATCATCATGGCATCGACTGTAAGAGTAAAACCGAGACTGGGCTTGTGCATGTCTGAAACCCTCTATTTATAGCAGTGCTTCACACACCAGATCCTACACAGCATGGTGCTGACATTTTTGGTTACAAGGCAGATCAGCAGCTGTTTGAATGTATTTGTGGTGCTTTTGTGTATTGAAGTTCACCACTTGTTCCTTAAAAGCAGCTTAAGTGGTCTATTGTTGACATTTTAGACAGGAATCCTTTTGGGTTCAATTGAATGTCACTCATCTCGGTAATTCTGCAGATTTTTTGTTTGCTTTTGGCAACACTGCGGAATTCAGCTATGTGACCGTATTGGCTATAGTTTGACTTAAAGGGATAGTTCACCCAAAAATGAAAATTCTGTCATTTACTCACCCTCAAGTTAGGGCTGGGCGATATGACGATGTATATCGGATGGACGAAATAAAAAGTCTATCGTTTCATATTATGCTCTATCGTTTATTTCGTGGTGTCGCAAAATACATTGTTTACGGTACTTTTTCATCATTTGGATGACTGCGTGAAGAGTAGACACAGAAGCAGGTGGCTCCGAGTAGGAGCACGATCCGACACGACAAAACAAGGAGCTCGTTCCTAAACGAGGGACTACATCTGTAGCATGGACACGTATTTTTAAGCACTGCAGTTTTAAAACAAGCGATTTTAAGCCGTTGAAACACAAACAATAGAGCTATATGCGTGCGCCGTCTCTGTTTCTGTGTGAGAGGACCGCGCTTTTTTTTTTTTTTCCGCTTTATTGGCTTTGAACGATTACATAAACACACTTGTATGCATAAGAATCCCTGTCTTTGCAAGTATCCTCATAAACACAGTGATTTAGGTCTTAAGAGAGAGTAAACAGCTGAAAAAAAATGCATGTGTAATAGGGATGCGCGGTATACCGGTAATGGAAAAATACCGGTATCTATTATATTTCAAACGGTACGATATCATAATTTTGCTCATTTCGGTATTTCATACGCTGCTGTTCCGAAGTTCACCATTAGGTGGCAGTGCTTCCCAAATTGCTGCGAGCCCGGTAAACCTGACAACAGAACAACGTGATGGATCAAACAGATTAAACTCTATCAACGCACCTGAAATTAATAAATAAAGAGAACAGCAGAAGTGAAATATGGCATTACTTTTCATACAAAACAGATGATAAAGGTGAACGAACTGACCACAGGAGGCAACACATCAAATCTTGCTAAGCATTTGTCGCTTGCTCATCCTGATCTTTTCCGAGAATTAAAAGATCGACAGGTTAGTAAGTGCATCATTCATAAATTCAGACTTAATTTTAACTTTTATTCACAACTGATCAACGCACACACATAAGATATGATGCAGTAAACACGAAAGCTCAAACATGTGACGCTAGAACCAGTGACGTTTTGGTCACATAATATTTGCACTTGCATTTCAAACAATCAGATATTCATTTAAATTGAATGAAACAACAGTTTTGCTATATTAATTTTAGTATCAATAGTATGAAGGGAATGTTTCTGCCGCGCTGCCGACCGCTAATATGAAGCAGCCGAGAGATAGAGATTTATATTTAAAGCTTTTTCTTTGGCTATCTGAGTCTGAAATCTGAAAACAATCTGAGGGAGAGAAATAATAACGTGATTTTGAATATTACTTTGACTGTTAGAATAACACTTTAAAGAAACATTTGTTATAATTCATTAATGGCATTACAGCACTTATTAATGTGGTCAATAATTATTTATAAATGATAAATGTAGGCTACTAATACATGTTTAGTATGTTAACATTACTTTATGCATTAAACACATACCTAACATTAACCAAGATTAATAAGTACTGTATATGATGATCATTCACTTTGTTTAAATTTTTTTTTTTTTTTCCAGTTCACTTAATTTTTTAGGCTGGTTATTTGTCACCTATGGTATCGATTTAGTATCGATACCGAGGTATTATATTCTGGTATTGTACCGAAGCCAAAATTATGGTATCGAGCCATCCCTAATGTGTAACAGTATATTGGTTCCGGACTTCGGTCTTAAAGGGGAAGCGCTCCAATATTCGTCTGCCATTAATCAAACAACAATCTCTCACTGCTCTTGACTATATCAATTTTGTAACTTTAATAAGAATAAATTAAAAATAATAATAATAATATATTTATATATAGCCTATGTATAGAATCTATACATAATACACATGTTAATTATATCTAATTAACACAGTGAAGACTAATTAATTTACACAATGTGTAGCGTTTCTTATTTATGTAGGTTTTTGTCCTATTGCTTGCAATTAGTTTCTTATCCTTATTTCATCACTGACTGTTTATCTTCAGTGAGCTTGAGTTTTTTTTGTTTTTTTTTGTATTCAATTAAATTTAATTTCACTTTATTGTTGGGATTTCTTCCAAAAAATGTTTGCATCCAATAGCGTTTACTGTCTAACATTAATTCACATCAATACACATTACACAATACAATACATACACACACACACACACACACACAAAGGCATGTTCGTACACAGCTTTTTTGTTTTATATTGTATTTTTTTATATTGTATTATATTTCTATTAGTTTGATATTGACATTGGTGACAAGGATTATGAAAATTCTATGGAATCAAAGATCACAAAAAAAAAAAATTAAAGAAAAAAAATAACTATACCGTGATATATATTGTTATCGTGATATAGAATTAGTCATATAGTGATATAAGATTTTGGTCATATCGCCCACCCCTACCTCGAGTAGTTCCAAACCTGTATGAATTTCTTTGTTCTGCCGAACACAAAGGAAGATATTTTGAAAAGTTTGTAACCAGGCTGTTTTGGGGCACCATTGACTTCCATAGTAGGGAAAAAAATACTATGGAAGTCAATGGTGCCCCAGAACTGCTCTGTTTCCCACATTCTTCAGAATATCTTCCTTTGTGTTCAGCAGAACAAAGACATTCATTCAGGTTTGGAACTACTTGAGGGAGAGTAAATGATGACAGAATTTTCATTTTTCCCTTTAATCAGAATTTCCCTTTAAAGGGTTAGTTCACCCAAAAATGAAAATGACCCCATCTCACCCTCAAGCCATCCTATGTGTTTATGACTTTCTTCTTTCAGATGAATACAAGCGGAGTTATATTAAAAAATGTCCTGGCTCTTCCAAGTTTTACAATGGCAGTGAATGGTGGTCGAGATTTTGAAGCCCAAAAAAGTGCATCAATCCATCATAAGTACTCCACACGGCTCCAGGGGGTTAATCAAAGTTCTTTTAAGGCAAGAAATTTCACTCAGCGGCCATCTTTGAAATGCCACTCATGCATGCAAGTGCAGATCCTATCCTTTGAATGGGGAAACATCAGATTCTCCAAAACTGTTCACCAAGCTTACAATTAAATTTCATATTTGAAATCACCAATGAAAACTGACAACAACTGTCTCATAAATGTTGTTGCTCAAATAGCGTTAAAAAAGCTTATTTTCAGGCTAGACCAGCCATTGCGCATGCACAGTCCTAAACGTGCATCTCAGAAAGCTGATTGTTTCTATAGCAACCGGGACTTCTAACGGCAGCTGCAGAGATGCGCTGACTGATTACCGATTAGAGATTGTTTTTTTTTTTTATTCAGAGGCGGGGCATCCTTCGAGCGGCCATATTGAGTGTTGCAGTTTTCCCCTTTCAAAACTATACGAGTGACACGTCTTGGGAATTTTATCGTCTTTGGGTTAATAAAGACCTTCTGAAGAAAAATATCCATATTTAAAACTTAATAAACCATAATCTCTAGGTTCTGCTAACTGTTGTACGCACGTTCATGAGAGAGTGGTGTTCCAGCAGATGACGTAGTCTCACAAGAGCCAAGTTTTGTTTACAGCAAAGGAAAACAAGTCTTTTCTTGGCTTATATTGAAATCCTCCGATATTTTTCTTTACAAATCCTCGTTTTGTAATTCTAATTTTCATGAATGCGCGTACGACAGTTAGTGGAAGCTAGAGATTATGGTTTATAAAGTTTTAAATATGGATATTTTTCTTACACAAACGCAATGATTCACTTCAGAAGGCCTTTATTAACCCCTCAGAGCCACGTGGAGCAGTTTTTATGATGGATGGATGCACTTTATTGGGCTTCAAAATCTCAACCCCCATTCACTGCCATTATAAAGCTTGGAAAAGCCAGGACATTTTTAAATATAACTGAGTGTATTTGTCTGAAAGAAGAAAACACCTTGGATGGCTTGAGGGTGAATAAATCATGGGGTAATTTTCATTTTTTGGTGAACTATCCCTTTAAAGTTTGGTCTTATTAGCGAAAATTCTGCACAATTTTGCTGGCAAAAAACATGCTTTGTCAATAGTTCAGTAACATATGAAGCACAGCTCACACAGAAGTCTCTTTCAAACCAAAGCTTTCTGTTGGTCATTATGTATACACCTGCATATATCTGCTGTATCTCCATGTCTGGTACTAATCAATGCATCTCTCAAACTCTGTCAAACAGGTTTGAATGGAGATGTGACGACTTGTTCGCTATTGAGTCAGTACACGTCTGTGGTCTCTGTACATGCCTGTCCGCGACCATCAGCGATGTGGGCTTTGGATGTAATCCTTGCTGTTATTACTTACATTAATAGTCAGATTAGCTCCCAAATGTCTTCTAAATGTGTAGCCGCACCAGCAAATAAAAACCAGACCTCATGTCTGTCTGGATCAGTTTGACGCCCACATACCAAATCTGTCTTCATTACACACAGATGACATTCTTATAGCTACTCTGTGCATGTTCAGAAAGGAATTTACAGTGCCACTTTTTTCCTACGCTACACACAAGTGCTCAGAGACTCCAACATGGCGCTCCGAAGCACTTTACGGAATTAGTTTAGAGTCCTTCTTTTCTTTGGAGAGTAATTTCTCTTGTCTTATAGCTCAAAGTCCAGCTCTGCATTCCCTGATGTGGTCACGGCCTCTCACACCTGTCAGGCCTGAACAATTACAGCCATTAAGGGATTGCCATTGTTGGGCTGTGGGAACTGCTGGTTTAGGCTTATAATAAACACGGTGTGTTTTGAGGCCTGAGGGAATGCTTGCTTGCCTTAAGCAGGACGTTGTTCCAAGGCCGAGCGAATGACTTGAGGCAGTGGGCCATATTTGGGTGCCCCTAAATAATTCTCCAGATTAAACATGTTTTGTATCACTGTAAATACCTAGAATGGCAATAAAATTACAATGATGTGTATTTCTTTTGTGGTTGTTTTGCTGGTTGTTTTTATTGAATCATTTAAAAAGACTCACAATTAGTCTTGAACTGTTTGAATCTGTCAAAGCAGTTCTTGACAAAAACAAATGACTCTGAGCTGGCTGTTTTTAATTAATAGTTTAAAAAGACTCACAAATTGTACTTAATCATGTTATTATTTTCGTCTATTTTTTCGTGTCTGTTGAAGGCTTATGAGACCTATTTGTGATTACTGGCTGACTGTTCCATTATGCTCTTTCTGTTGAGCCTAAGATTAGATTAAGTAGTCATTTCTAAAGCCCAATCAAACAACGTGTAAAATTGAGCATTTTTTGTAGGGTATAGTCTAAAGCTAATCAGGTAGCAGTATCATAGCTGAGCATAAATAAGCTGTTTGCGTACTAACTAAAGTACCAAGCCAAGTTGAACCTGTAAAAGGTGCTCAGAATCTTTTAAGCTAGTTGTTTGGACAGTCCTGGTTTCCTCTACCTCTGGCTTGACAAGGCCCTGATAAGAGTAAAGAGGCCCACACGTTTCTACTGCGGTACTGTAAACAGCCCAAATTTGGGCAAGGATTTCAACCAGATAGTTGTGTGCCCTGAACGTGAGGTTGGTTTGTGTGTTTCCTTGTCTATGGTATTGTCATGGCAACCAGCCGTAAGACCAGGAGATTTTACGGGCAGCCGTTCAAGAGGGGAGCACATGGAGAACCGAGGTTTGACGCTAGTCAAGGTTGTGGAGTTTAGACTGTGGTGTTTGAGTCTGACAATGGGCACTGATAGCCCCTCTCAAAATATAAGATAATTAGGCATCGCCATGACCAAAAAAATGTCTTTGCCAACTGTACAAAGGAAGAAAATATAATTTATTTAAAATTGTATGACTGAAGTTAGTATTTTTGTCAATGTTGTTTTTTTAGTTTTTTTACAAGGTCATCGAGGCTGCATTTATTTGATCCAAAAATACAGTAAAGACAGTAATATGTAGTATTACTTTCACTTTTGAATAATATAACGTGTCCTTGCTGAATAAAGGCATGTATTTCTTAATTTTACTCACCCCAAATGTTTGAACTGTAGTATGTGTGTATATATATATATTGTCACTGTAGTGACAACACTAGTCTCTATCAAGCTCTTATGTCTCATCGAGTGGTGACATGCTTTAATTACAGACCTCCATATTTCCCTCAAGGGATTTTGGTTACCTGATGATGATATAACGTGTCTTTGTTTAGAGGAATAGGTTCCCACTGAAGATTAATGTTTGGCCCTGTAGTTCACACTTATGAAACTGTTTTGCTAAGGCTCATAATCCAGACCTTAGGTAACTGAAATGCTATATGCTGCAGGAATATTGTTTTGAACGGGTCAATTTGAATAGGTTTTGAGATGCTAAATGGCTAGATAGTACTCTTGCTTAGATGTTAACTCCTTTCTTCTCTTTTCCAGGCCTGCATAGATGATAATGTAGACATGGTGACCTTCCTGGTGGAGCATGGGGCCTGCATCAACCAGCCCGACAATGAAGGCTGGATTCCCCTCCACGCTGCCGCTTCCTGCGGGTATCTCGACATCGCTGAGTAAGTCCCACTTCCCCACCACAGAAAAATTTAGTGTTTCTTCTTCTTTTTGTCCCAGGGTTTGATGCTTATTATTAAAACAAATAAATTGTAACTACTTTGTCATGTTATTACGCCATTTTTTTTATCATGACTTTTTATTTTAGACACTAAATATTAAAACACGAAGCCTAAATACGAATTATAGCTGTAATTGTCAAAATAAAAAAACAGCGTGATATTGATGAATTGTCTGTTAGGATACGTAATGTGCTAGCTGTACTATTAGCCTTAGCAAAACAAAGGATTCTGTTTAAATAACACTACATTTTCCTGTGATGCATTTATACACGACTGTTCAATTTTTTTTTTTTAAAGAAATGTGTAAATAAAAAGGAAATTCATAATTTTATTCAGTAAGGATGCATTAAATTGATCAAAAGTGACAGTAAAGACATTTGTAATGTTAAAAAAGATTTTAGGGTCTAATAATTGCTTTCTTTTTAACTTTCCTTTCATCAAAGAATCCTGAAAAAGAATTGTTGTGGTTTTCACAGAAATACTAGCAGCACCGCTGTTTTCAACATTGAAAGAAATAAGAAATGTTTCTTCAGCACCAAATCATCACATCACAGAATGATTTCTGAAGGATCATGTGACACTGAAATCTGGAGTAATGGCTGTTAAAAATTCAGCGTTGCCTTCAAAGGAATATGTTTACATTTTTAAATATTAAAAATACTATATGCTAATACTAAAGTTTTCCTATTTTATTAATATTATATAATATTACAGCCTTGGTCTGCAGAAGAGACTTTCTTTCAAAAACATAAAAAAAATCGAACTGACCTCAAACCTTTTGTAGTTGAAGAAACACCTATGACTTAAAATATTTGGGTAACACTTTAGTATAGGGACCAATTCTTACTATTAACTAGTTGCTTATTAGCATGCCTATTATTAACATATTGTCTTTTTATTAGCATTTATAAAGCACATATTCTGCATGACCATATTCTACATCCCTATTCCTACCCAATACTTAAACTTAACTACCTTTCTAACTATTAATAAGCAGCAAATTAGGAGTTTATTGAGGCAAAGGTCATAGTTAATGGTTTGTTAATGGAGAGAATTGGACCTTAAAATAAAGTGTGACCAGAATTTGAATGCTTAGTTGCATGTTTAATTTCCTCTTTCCCCTCACAGTTCATCTGTTGATAAGAGTATTTTGCCAGCTATGTGTAACCTGGTTAAGAGGTCAGCCCAGGTTCCAAGCCCCAAGTGACCTCTGTTCTCACGCTACACCATAGTGATGAATTAACACCTAACCTGTGCTAAAATCATAGCTGTGGTGCATATGATTTAACACTGACACTTCGCTTGAAGGGAATCAAGTTCCATTCATTGAGTCATTCTTTCTGAACTAAGAATTGATAAACATATCCTCTTCTGTGAATTGATGATGAATTTGGCTGTTTAAAGCTGTGTTTCATAAACTAGTGAGCTGTGTCACTGCCCGCTACCTACATGCGCAGCATGGAATCATGGAATCTTAAAACTGACATACTTGGAACAATATATAGACAGTCACAGCACCTCTGTAGTCCTCAAAAATAATGCTGCACATGAGAGAATTGACTTTGAATTGATGTTGATGTTAGCATATTGCTCAGCTAATACACAATGTTCTAACATTTTGTCTGTGCTTTTCAGCATTGGATGAATTTCTATTTATAATCAATAGTTTGCCATTTTGAATCTGTGGAGATTTTTTTCACTTAGCTTGTTGCTGTGCATTCTGGGATTGCAACATGATTAATAATGTCATGTCAATCATGATAATTGTTGTCATGGACAATTCTTAATTGGAGTTCAGACTTTGTCTTTGTTGCTTTGTTGTCAGTGTCACTCTTCTATATGCAGTGGGCATTTTTAATATTGAATTTCATGTTTGAGCTATATTGGAGGCTTGATGTCTGTATAGGGAACGCAGCACTCTAGAGAAAATATCAGCTGACTTTTAAATAGGGCAAAGAGTAAAACAGAACAAGCTTGCTTTTGTCCTGAATATTGCGACGAGTACTCTGACCTGTTTTGTGTCTGTTGATAGAACTAACATTTCCAGAATCCGAAATATGAATTGTGTACAAAATGGTAAAACAAAGTAACGAAAGCCTAATGACACAAATATACAAATTTAGCATGACAGACCACATGTAAATTAACACTTTCCAAATTTCCTTCTTGAAAACCATCTGAAAATAGCTTATTTTCCCTCCTAGGCCTAAGTTGCATTCACAATCGTGAAATTTCATGGGCAAAAAAGGAGCATTGTCTATTGTCAGTAGTGTAGCAAGGTATGAAGCACAGCTCACACTGAAGTCACTTTCAACCCAAGCAGCTTTCTGTTGGTCAGTAGCCGGGTTACCATGCATAGTTTCGAATTTAACTTGTGCGCAAAATTGGAATATCGCATAAAACATTTGCGAATAAGCACAGTTTCCATCAAATGAGTCAAGGAGAACAAAATCGTCACTTCCTAAAAAACTATCACTAAATATCACTAAAAGAAAAGTAGAAGAAGACACTGAATATAATTTCATATATAATAAATTAGTTGCGCCCCAGAGCGAGCAGACAAAACAATAAATGCGGTCATTGCTTTCGGAGGTGGATGCCTGCTGTTTGGGAACACAGCTGTGTAATACAGTTCTTGGAGTCAATTATTCAGAAATACTTTGATGGCAGATTTTGCTTGAGCATTTCAAAATGACCATAACAACATTTCAGATGCTATGCAGTCAGATTGGTCCGCTGGTTAGTCAAGTTATCCCGTCCCATAGCGCAAAGTCACATGACTTTTTTTGATGCGCATGGAGGAATTTATTCAGCAAATGCATTTCCATCTCCCATTATTCACATTAACCCTTTTCTGCACAAGTCAAAAACCACCTCAAGCGAGCGTAAAAACCTTTTTGCGAGTTAAGGGATTTATTTTTATATTTGGCATTTCCATCACTCTTTTCTTTTTTTGTTGAAGATTTATTTTTGCCTTTATTACAGGACAGATCAGAACTGACAGGAAGCAAAGCGGGAGAGAGATAGGGAGCGGGAAAGGTCCTTGAGTCGGGAGTCGAACTCGACGCCAGTAGTGCAACTGCAGTAGTGCAAATAGAGATCTTCACGGTGACCCGACTCATTACTTCGGGTCCCGGGTCTTTTTAACTACCCGAGTGTCGGAGAACACCGCACCCGCGAGTGATCAGTGTCAGTCAGATGCATGTGTTTTGTACTTCAGTTTGTAAAATGTGCATAAAAGTGTGACAGGGAAATAAGGGAAAAAAAAAAAACACGCGTTACCTCAGCTACTGTGGCAGAAATCTGAGCGCGGGGGAATTTCATTTAATGTATTCTTCAAAAGGACTGGGTATCATGGATTTCTTCATGAGTGATGTGGAAAAAAAAAGCTGAAACAAAACTGAAAATTTGCAGAACAATTAAAAATGTGTCCACACCTTAAGATATATAAATTAAGGATGGGTCAGGGTGAGTTGAATAGTCGTTCAATAACCAACTAGTCAGTTTTGAACATTTGTAGTTTCGCACCTGTCTGGTAAAACTAAGCATGTTTTCAGTATAATACTGACCACCCTGAATGTTTGATTGTGGTTGACAGTGAATACATCAGTTTTGCCTCTTAAATAATCTTATCAAAGCATTGCCGATGATCAGTTTCAAACAAAATGCTAAGTTTTTGAAGGACAATAAAGTCAAGGGCTGTTTTAGTAAAAAAAAAAAAAAACACCCAAATTCTGTACTTGATTTCTAGTGAGAAACTACTAGTTGAGCAGCTTTGAATATGTAAGGTGATCCAGACTGTAGTAAGGTCAGGTCTGTGCAGCCTTGTTTCCCTACTGCTGCAGTTCTTGAATCTGACACATGAGCATGAGGTTATTGAGGGCGATGTGTTGATCACGCCAAGGTCAACGCTGAAATGGTCTTTCAGACAAGAGACGGCCACTCCTTCATAATTCACAAGCCTATGTACTCAGTGACATGAATCCATGCTGTTAACCAGTAACAGAAGTGGAGGACCACTTCACTGAATTTTGATTAAGATGCAAATCACCACTTGAACTCTTGAGGTTTCTGTGAAGGGAGTCTTGTAAAATGAGGCCCCGTTCCATTTCTTCATTATTTCTCATTTTCTTTCTTCCAAAAATATCAAAGAAGCAGTTGTCAGTTCAATTCGGATGTTGCCCTTTATAAACGTCTCATGTCTTTGCAGGTATCTTATCGGTCAAGGTGCAAACGTTGGTGTAGTAAACAGCGAGGGAGAAACGCCATTGGATATCGCAGAGGAGGAGGCCATGGAGGAGCTTCTGCAAAATGAGATCAACCGGCAAGGTACTGCTGCCTTTCCTTGACACACATTGCACAGGCACTCCAAACTTCATCTGTCATGACAATGATTTGGCAAGGGTTTACATGGCTTAGTGTCATGTCCACGACGTCATGCTGCTGTTGAGATCATTGCTTTCTGACGATTTTGAGTTAGAGTTCTTCAAATTAATTGCCTTGCACGGATGGCCAAGGGTGATATGTGCATCATGCTAAACTTTCCCAGCTGCTGTGTGCTCGTGTCGAGGCTGCAAGTCTTGGCAGGACTCCAGCGGGTGCACTGACTCAGAATTAATATTAGAGCCGAGCTCAATCAGTAGCGTAACACACAACACCCTTTCTCCTGTGTCCACTCTTAACTTGCCTGTTGACCTGGCTGGATACTTGATGTCCGAGGTATATCATGCGTGTGCAAAGTCATAAAGGATTTAGGGAGGTCGGTGCAACCGACTGTAGTGAGGTCCCTTACATAATGGAGAAATGTGATCCATTTAACCCGATGCCCATTGTAATGATCTCAAACTAGATGGAATAGTTTTTCTATTTTTGGCCTTTGCCATTCTTGATGATGAAACGGAGACCAGCTGCGACTGAGAGGCCCTGTTCAGACATGCGTTAACCGCCTGAGGTGGTGTGCGGCTCCTTGCTCACCAGGATGTATCAGCGGCAGATAGTACAGTCTCTGCACTGGCTCAGGAGAGAAGGCGAGAATGGCTGCTGATGGAGGCTTAGCATTTCCACTCTCTTCTATAGAAATATGTGAACAGGATCTTGCCACACAATCCAAGACAAAGGTTCTTGCTGGTTGATGTGTCAGGGTGGTGCAACTGTCATGAGTATACTGAAGAAAAAAGCCTTGATAAAAGGATTAAATGTACTTATTATAGTATTTTTTTTTAGGAGGATGTTTTTGTCTTTTTGGACAGGATAAAGTTGATAGGAAGTGAAGTAGGTGAGAGAGGGACTGGACTGGAAAGAACCATTAGACAAGCCTCAAATTTGAGCTGCCTATGAGGCTAATTGCTCAGACAAATTTTTGAAGAATGAATTAAATTGGCGTGATCTTTTAATTAATGCGGAATTACTGGCGGTAATTTTTTTAAAATTATTATTTAAATTATAATAATCTGAAATTTAAAGTTTCAGATTATTATATTATATATTTTCTCGAGGTTAGGTTATAAATTTTGCAGTTTCTTTATTTTTGGCTCCAATAAGTCCATTTTCTGTATTCACATTCTCTGTGAGACACTGTTGCCTCTTGCAGAAACTTAAGTAAATGGTCTTCTGTGATTGGCTGACTTAATTGCACTGTATCCAAGCCCTCTTTTACAGCATGTCGTGTGTTTTGAAACTTGATGGCAAGCACTGTGATAGATACACACAAATATATATTTAAGCTCAAGTCAGATCCCAAGGGAGAGGAAATTGGAAAAAAAAAAACTAAATCAACAAACCTAACCAAATATCTATGTGTGTTATATATATATATATATATATATATATTACTGTTAACAGTAAGCTTTAAGAGATGATGGCAGTAAACCACAATCTAGACATTGTGTAATGAGCTAATAATGGCAATGGTAACAAACGATAATAAAATACGTTCAACTCAAGGATATATTTCTAATCCGGGTATGTACTGACTTTATTAGCAACACTCAAACAAGGATACGCTTGGTGGCTTAATGGTGTTAAACAATGGTTTGACGTTTATTACAAACACACTGCAAGATTAAAAATAAAAGTACTTTTCTGCGTTGTCTCCGAGGATACAATGCTTGACACTGCTGTATCTTTCAATAAAAGATCATGTGAAAAACTGACGCATGTTTAGAATAATTGACATAACGTTTCGGTGTGAAATGTGACGAACAAACAGAAACTTAATCTTTCAGTTCCTCAGGCACATCATTAAAAATAAACTTAGCCATGCAATAGTTAGGGCTGTGACGGTGGCACATTTTTACCAACGCGGTGGTAATGGACCAACTACCGGCAGTGACGCGGTGTTTATAGTATATATATATATATATATATAAGACTCAAACATCTATTAATAAATGTAAGTGTTTATTTTAGCACCTCCGTCCATGAACACGGCAACATGCAGCCTGCAAAACACTAGGCTATCAAAGAAATAATATAGTTAAATAAGAAACTAGCCTAAAGTAACGTTAGCCTAAATAATTCATAACTTCATTCACATGCTGGAAAATCTGCGTTGGCCTGATAACAATTAGAACGTAAACACTAATGCTTAAGCCTACCTTGGCTTTTGTATAATGTTAGATTTAAAATTCCTTGACAGAAAAACAAACATGTTGATATTGTCCGGTTTAAGGGAGGACCTCATTGGTGTTAGGATGTTTCCAGCCACACTGAACACGTGTTCAAATGGTGCTTGTTGCACAAATGCATTTTAATCAACCGTGGTCAGGTATCTTGCCTCAATATTCCACCACCAAGCATGCGGGTCTTCGCAGGCCTCCTTCCTAGCAACTGAGGCTCTTGAGATATGAAGTGCTCGCCCATTTAACAAACGCGCCAACCGCAAACTAAATGTCTACACTCGACGCGACAAAGCAACCTTTAAAATCATTTGAACTTTGTGTCAGCACGTCATAAATAAAACGAGGCATCAGTTTACTGTCGGGGAAGCAAGGAGGGAAGAAAACGCAGAAAATGTATGTTTAATCAGGAGTGATTAATCAGTTGATATTGGTCCATTTTGGGACGGTCACATCAGCCAATAAATGAGCAGTTTGACCAGTGAATAGAACTTTTCTTACTTCCAGTAAGATCGGTTCCAGAATCTGCAAACACAGAGAGTGTTTTCAATATTGGTATTGCTTGTTGAGCAGTTTGACAAATAGTTTTCTCTCATTTTGAAGCATATGCCTTCCTCCTTTTGTGGTGCAAGTCATTTTGTGGTATCTGAAACATGAGCCTCAATATTCAGAGAGCAAAAACCGAGCTTGTGCTTGTCCTTTATCGCTCCTTAAAACTAGGGGTGTAAGAAAATATCAATACACATGCAATATTTTGTTTGGTCTGTATCGCAAAAAGGCATACTCATGGCTCATATCGCTAGAAATATCTCTGAACTTAAACAGTGACAGGAAATACTAAAGAGCTCTCGCTGCCAGATAGCATGAAAGATTGTTCCAGTGCTTGCCCATGTTGAAAGAAACACGTAACGCGCCACACCAATGTCCCGTGTGAAAACAGCTAAAGTCTGTCTACACTCGACGCAGAAAGACAAAGCAGAGCCTTTGGATTAAGTGAATCATTTGAACCTGCTTCCTGCCTTTGTGGGGCCCAGCACGTCATACACTCTATAAAACAGGAGGCTTCATCAGGTGTTTACTGTCTTGGGTGAAGCTTATTTTGTAATATTAGTTATGTGTGCTGCTCAATAACATTTAGAATTTATTGTGATTCATACAGATGTTGGTTGTTGCTGCAGTCTCTATGATGTTGTGTCTTCTGTTGTTTTCTTCTGTTGTTTTCTCTTTTTGTCAGCAGGTATCGAAGCAAATTGTCTGGTTTTTTTTTTTGTTTTCTGTTTTTTTTTTTTTTTTTTCCTCTCTCTCTATCCCCCATTCTCCTTTTTTCTCTCTCTCTCTCCCCCTTCTCTGTTGACTTTCCCCACAACTTTTTTTTTTTTTTTTTCTCTTTCTTCTTTCTCTCTCTTGTTTTCTCTGTCCCCCGGTCTTGTCTGTCATAGTGTGGTTAAATAAAAGGGTATATAAAATTAAATTAATTAATAAAAAAAAATAGCATAGCTACACATACGTACTGTCATGTGTTATCTGTGTTACTGACAGGCCGGGTAAAAAAAAAAAAAAAAAAGCATGGATCACCGTTTGGAAATTACTCTGTGATAAGAAGGGTTTTACTTTAGAAAGTTGACGGAGATGATAAAGACATGATTTTTATCTGTATTTATTTTTTTACATTTGTTTTGTTTTCATTAGGAATCCAGCAAGCACTTGTCAATTATGACATTGTATATTACAATTGTAAACTTAAACTGTGAACCTTTTAAAGCAGGGTCTAAAAATATATATGTTTTTTTTTATAAAATACATTTTATACATACATTTTAACTAAAGAATCCTGCAAGCACTTTAATTTTTTCCCCTTGACTCGTACTGCACAAAAAGTGGTTCAATAATGTTGAATGTTACAGGGACTGATTATTGCAAATGCAGATCCCAGTGTGTTCTGGTTAAACAATTTTTTTTATTTATTTATTTATTGCTAAGGTTTGCATATAGTGGTGTGCTCTTAATGACAGCTTTCCTAAAAATATATCCTATTCCTAAAATAAGAAATCTCTAAATATATCGCCTTGCTTACAGTATCGCAATATATCGTATCGCAACCCCTGTATCATGATACGTATCGTATCGCCAGATTCTTGCCAATACACAGCCATACTAACAGCTCTACATGCAGGGTGAATTTGTTGATAATTGAGAGCATGTTATATAACATTCGCAATTCAGCCCACGCTCATGGCTATCCAGTGTGGCCTAGCCAATGGCAGCTGTCAGCTTTCATTTGAGGGTTGAAGGACACTCTTCAACTTTGAAGAAGTGTCAGCATGCGTGATAGACCCCTGCAGACATCAGAAATCACGTTGCTGGTGAGCCCTAATTTGTGAACGGCTCAAATGGAACGTCCTTTTCTATCTCGATGCCCGTCGTTCAGTGGTCAGGCTAGAACAGGAGCCCACGCTTTATTCCATGTATTGTATTATAGGACACAGCACTATTCTCACCTCAGAGATGGCATTATGTAACAGTGAGTGTTGTATAATGCCTTCAGCCTCTTCTAATGCGATTATCTTTTTTCCCACTCCCTGTCTCCTTTTGAACGAGACCCCAGTCATGAGGTTAAACTTAAGCAGGGACCACCACCACCACCCCCTCCGCAGGGTCATCCCTCAGACCTATTAGGAGGTGCTCATTTCCACTGAAATCAGGTGACCGGGAGCCTCTCCTAGCCAAAGCAACAGATTTTTCCAGCTCTTGTTGCTTGGAAAATCAGACGTCGGAGGCGCTAAGTCCATCATGGATGGTGACATAATCTGTCTGACAAAAACTGACTTTTCGGATGAAGAGGATTAATGTACCTTATGTAAAAGAACCCAAAAGGCCCCAGTATACTCACAGCGAAGGTCTTAATCGCAGCACTACCTGAGCAGCGGTTTACTGTTAGCAAACGTATCAACGCTTTCAGTTAGAATGACAATGCCACTTGTCATTGCCACTTGAACTTTTCCGTAAAGTTTCCTTTGGCTAACTGTTTCAAACTCCCGAAGCAAATGGCAAACGAATTTCGTTTTGATCTTATTTTGTTTGAAATGACATCACACCAGCTTGTTCCTTGATTCCGCTTCAAATATATCGGGGCTTTACTGAATTGACTTAAAGTGAACTTTTTAGTTGTAAACCCAAGCTCCTATCCACTGCTATTGGCTATTGTTTAGTGCTCTTGTGGAGGTCAGTTTGTCTCTTGCTTTTTATAGAGGCTGCATATTCTCCTGGCACTCAGTGCACTTTTGTTCTACCTGTTTTTACTCGTTATGTGCAGCCTCGGTCTTTCAGACGAGAGAAAAGAGCCATTATGCTCATCAGCTGTCTGTTATACAATGCACTCAAACCTATTAAGATGGAAAGACAAAGCAAAGCTGTTTTTTCCCCCTCCGTTGGCCGTGTTGAATCAGCAGAGCCACTGGTGACATCGCTACGTGTTCACCATTTTGAGCAATCTGCATCCCGAGAGCCCGTCGACAGTATATCCTCTGCCTTTTGTCCTGGGTTGCTGAGAAGTGCTGGTGCTCTGGTTTGCACCGGCAAATAAAGGACTAATGTTCGTAAGCAGAGAAGTCACACGAATGGCAGCCCGTGTAGTTCGGGTGTGGCGTTGCGACCGAATGTGTGCTGAGAGACTCTAATGTTGTATTTACGCTGGCCACTGACATGCCCTTAGAATTCAACAAGTCTCTTTGAAAGAAGTGAATGGCTTTTGCAAATCACTGTGCTTGTAAACAAACTTTAAGGCTCCTGTTATTGCTTAAAAATGGCTGGCCAGCTGAGACACAGCGCTGTTTAGATCTAAATGTCAAACCTAACCTAAGGATGCATTTTCGTCCAATATTGTTTTATTTTTGTTTGTTTTTTGTTTTTTTTTGTTTGGTTTTTGTTTTGTTTTGGTTTGAATTTAATTTTAATGAGTTTTGTTTCATTTTCTTTCTTTTTTTATTTTTTTTTTTTTATTTTTTTATATTTGCGTTGCTGGGGCCTGTTTCATAAAACAAGTGTACCAAATAAGCCAGGCTTATTTCAGTTAGTCTGACTTATTTTGAACCAAATCAACTAACAATAAGTCAGACTAACTGAAATAAACCTGGCTTATTTGGTAAACTTGTTTTATGAAACAGCCCCCTGCTTTGTTGCTTTATTTTGTTGGTTCATATTGGTTATTAAATGTAATTCTTAGCAGATCTTAATATTAATAGGCCTATCCATCTTTCATACTGTACCATGTTGTAATGCCTAAATTCAGTTCAGTTTTAAATTGAGCAGTTTTATGTATTGCTTTATCTTTAATACCAATGGTTTAGTGGTTGTCGACCATAGCATGAATACAATTATCAGCTTATCGTTATCAACCAGAGTTTTAATATCAGTGCATACATGGTAATACCATGAATTTCGAGCGTTTGATTCTAAGGAAACTGGATTTGTATTTGGAGACCAGTTGTAACCCTTTTCCTAACCTCTTACCTTGGCAGCAAATACAAATCTCTCAAGAATTTGAGAATTACTGTCTAGACATCATCACCCATTTACACCAGAAAAGACTATGATAGTCAGGCTTCACTTGATGAAGCATGTTCTTACCTCTTCTATTTCTTTCTACGATAGGAATTTTCTTGCAACACACAACGGCTCTGTCATGGAATTTGCACAGGAATTCCTACAGATTTCTGTCCCATGGCCCCATTTTTTTCTGGCTTACTTCCAGCTCTTTCGTCAAATATGGGCCCCATCTCTTCAACTAAACTGATCAAAATCTGTCACTTTAATCACATCGCACTTCACTTCCCCCAGCAGCCGCACCTGCCGGTCATTCAGTCGGACTTGTAGCCATATAAGGGATGTGGCATGATCCTCATGCTGCTCATTTGTAATCTGAGATGACTCCATTTACGTTCATTATTCTGACAAAAATGAAAGGTCAAGTAGCTGTCAGTTATATTTCTGTATATATAAAGCATTGCTCTTGTTTTGGTTTAGCACTCAGTGGAGATGTTGCTAAGCATTTAGACACATGCTAAATGGTCGCTTACTTAAGTTACATGTTCCAAAGTTTCTATTGTTTCCTGTTTTAGCTTAATGCTGTCAGGTCTCTACATGCCTAAGTAAATGCCAGGTTAAATAGACTAGAGGCACAGTGACCCATTTGGCAGTCCTCCATTGTGGACTAGTTTGCATGTTGTGTTTTCGGAACAATAAAATTAATTCAAGTATGCATAGAACATTTTTATTAATATCAAAGTAAACCCTAGAATGTGAACTTCCTGGTAGTTTCCAGGAATAGTATCAGATAGTAGTCATTAAAAGCTATTTATTTTATTTACATTTATGCATTTAGCAGACGCTTTTATCCAAAGCGACTTGCATTGCATTCAAGTTACAATTTTTTTTTTTTTTTTTTTTTTTTTTTACATTTTATCAGCTCTTGCTTTCCCTGGGAATCGAACCCATGATCTTGGCGTTGCTAGCGCCATGCTCTACCATTTGAGCTACAGGAAAGCCTGTAGAAAGCCTTTATGTATTTTTTTTTATTTAATATTTTATTTTTGTAGTTTAACATTATTGATCAGTCATTTACAGTTTTTAAAAGGCATAATATATTTCTCACAAACTTAACCTTTGATACTATTTAGACACACTAGTCATTCCTGAAACGGTTTACCTTTTTACACTGAAGTCAACTTGGTGACCTTGGTGGCTGTTCAACATTCTTAACGCATCAAAAAAAAAATCTTGTCACGCCAAAGTGCCATATATCTTGCTTTGCGCATAGTTTTGTCGTCTTGGACATCCTACAGTTTGAGCAGGTTAAGTATATGTACTAATCTAAAGCGTTTGTCCCTCCCTCCATCTTGCTCCAGGCGTGGATATCGAGTCGGCCAGGAAAGAGGAGGAGCGGATCATGCTAAGGGATGCGCGACAGTGGCTTAACAGCGGCCAGATCAACGATGTCCGGCACACCAAGTCTGGGGGGACCGCACTGCACGTCGCTGCGGCCAAGGGATACACTGAGGTTTTAAAGTAAGTTTGCTTGCATTCAAAAGAAAGATTTTGGCATTTTCCATCCAGAAAGGATTCAACGGACACCTGTCATAATATTTGTCTTTATTCTTTTGCCAACAGTTGAGATTTAGCAGCTAGTGAAGGTAGAAACAAATGAAACTGTGGTACTGCAGGTGTAGAGGCTTTATCGCTTAACTTAGTTGATCCCATTCTTCACCTTTCAACTCTTTCAGTATCCCAAGGGTCTTGTACACAGGGCGAGACAGTTTATAACCTGTTTATCTGTCTCAATTACTGTAGATTATCGTGAGCTGTTGAACAAACACAGCTCAGGACGTGTGTTAGGAGTTTATGGTGCTTTCGGTCTTTGGATGTCAGAGTTGAATTACTGTGACAACTGCTCCATCTGCTGCTGCACCAAAACAAGAGGATTGTAACCGGATAGACTTTTTTTTGCGTGTGTGTTGGATCTCAGAAAACTTCACAACTAATGCGTATTTTTATGTGTGACGGCTAACTGTTGGCATGTATAACCTGCCTTCTAGGCAATGGAAAAATGAACCCGTTGGTCCATATAATATCCCAGGCCTTTGGCAAATGAGGCCAAGCTTAGATTGCAGCACCAAAATCCAAGAAACCCAGATTTGTCTAATCTCATCATGCTATTTCTGTCGCTCTGACTGTTTGCAGGCTTTTAATCCAAGCAGGGTATGATGTAAATATTAAAGACTACGATGGCTGGACTCCGCTCCACGCTGCTGCACACTGGGGCAAAGAAGAGGCCTGCCGGATACTAGTAGAGCATTTGTGTGAAATGGACATGGTCAATAAAGTGGTATGGGATTTATGGTTCTGTCTGTGTGCTGCTAGCTTCTGTGAAGTCTTTGAATTGAACCCTTATAATGTTGCGTTTTGATTCTCAGGGTCAGACGGCGTTTGACGTAGCTGATGAAGATGTCTTGGGATATTTAGAAGAGCTGCAAAAGAAACAGAATCTGGTAATTTCTCACTTCTGGCATCAGATCTTCAATTGTAAATGTAATTCTGAGCCTTGTCTTGACGCGATCTGTGTTTGTTTCAGCTTCTGAGTGAAAAGAAGGATGTTAAGAAGTCTCCTTTAATAGAAACTACGACTACTGGGGACAATAATCAATCTGTGAAACCACTGAAGAGGTAAATGGCTCCTGCCACCACCATGATGGGATTTATATACCGTTTACTCAATGTCTTGACTTTACCATAAATGTCAAGGCCACTTGCACTAGGGTTGACTAGGGGTGCTTTCACACTAGAACTTTTGGTTTTGATGTTTGCCATCAGAGTTTGGTTGATCCAAGTGGTTTTTCCAAACTCAGGTGCGCAACAGAAAATCCTTCCTGAGTCCGCTTGAAAAAGTGGTCTGGGGTTCAGCTATGGTACTTAAAGGGATAGTTCACCCAAAAATGAAAATTCTGTCTTTACTCACCCTCATGTCTTTTCCAAACTTGTAAGACCTTCGTTCATCTTCGGAACACAAATTAAGATATTTTTGATGAAATCCGAGAGCTTTCTGACCCTGCTTAGACCCTCTTGTGAAAGGTGGCAAAGACTGACCCGGAGGAGAAGAAATCATTAAATAAAGTCGTTATTTTTTCTTTACGCACAAAGTATTCTCGTAGCTTCATAACATTACAATTGAACCACTGATGTCACACAGACTATTTTAACAATGTCCTTACTACATTTCTGGGCCTTGAATGTGGTAGTTGCGTTGCTGAAAGCTCTCAGATTTCATAAAAAATACCTTAATTTGTATTTCAAAGATGAATGAAGGTCTTAACCGGTTTGGAATGACATGAGGGTGAATAGTTAGACAGAATTTTGAACTATCCCTTTAATCCATTTTAAATGGCAAAACCGAACAGCTATTGGAGACCTAACAGAGTTGTTCATCTCTGCTTTAGTAAAGAAACACTTCTACTGGAGCCAGAGAAGACTGCCCCACGAATCGAGACTCTGGAGCCAGAGAAGGTGGATGAAGAAGAGGGGGAGGGGAAGAAGGATGAGTCTAGCTGCTCTAGTGAGGAAGAGGAGGAGGAAGACTCAGAGTCTGAGAACGAAGCAGGTACCTGTTTGAAACACTGACCACCACTAGGGCTGTGACAGTTTCCGTGACAACCGCATCACCGGCGGTGGTCGGTCGTCACCGCGGTTGTCTGTTGCCACCGGCGGTAGTGCACGTGACATCACACACTTTATAACAAGCATAATACAAAGTTTTGTATACAAGTGTAATATAGTAACGGTTGCAAATTGTTTTATTTAGACTATAAACTATTTTCACAAATTACCTCAAACGCCATACAGGGCGTTTCTTTAGATTGGCAGGTTTAGCGCAGGAAAATACACTTTTTCTGGCATTCAGCAAATGTATTTCGTGATGATGATGGACCTTGTGGAAACCAAATACTACATCGCTGTTGAATCATTTCCATTCATGTCACCCATCCGCGTTTGAAAGTGTCTTCAAGTTCACGTGATCGCAAACGCCCGGCTGGTCAGGTTTGTGTTGGTGAGGCTTTTCAAATGGCCAAATACGAGCGAGAAGCGGTAAATGGAAGATGCCAACAAGAAATGTGGCAACATACGGCGCGAATCCTATTCCACAGAGAGCGCATGCAGACGAGGAGTACGCTCCCGCTTGCTTTTAGCGGAACGGTGAACCGTGCAGTGTTGCCAGATTGGGCGGGTTCCCGGCGGTTTTGATTTGATGCGCGGGTAAAATTGGCTTGGGCGGGTGGACAAAATTTGGACTGGTTTTTTAGTTTGGCAGTTTTCAAAACATATAAATTGTATAGGTTAATTGGTAACAAACAAGCCCAAGTTGCATATATAGCCTACTGCATGACATGTCATCACAAGTTACTAAACAAACACGCACGTGCAAAGAACTGGTGCTAGTTTTAGCCAATCGCAGACAGACGTGATTTTGAACGGGTTTTTAGCGCGATAACGGATCTGATTTTGAATGTATAACTGTAAGTGATCATAATCCTATATATAATTCGATGGTAAATGGAGAGGTTTCAAAACTCTCAAAACGTGAATTAACTGTTGCGGAGATGACTTGAAGCTATATCACTGCAATCCGAAATCAGGCACAGTTAAATTATTTAATCAAAACTATTTATATCTATACGATCCTGTCTTTTACTTTTGAACGGTCCAGTTGTTCTTTAAAGATGCTGGACTTGTTAGTTTTGACTGTGCAAAGTTCTACATATGAACTTCACGAAAGACTTCTGTGTGAAATTAAGAGCGAACAAAGGTATTGTTGTTAATTTTTTATTATTGTTGGATTACTACAGAATGACCGCTTTACTGTCATGTGTGCATAAACGAGTGTGAAATACCTATAATTACGTTGCTAATTCTGATCACTTATATTGGGACTGTTTTCATTTAAATTCTGACGGTTGACATTGATTGCCGTTTTGAAGTGTCTCTTGCATATTATAATCATTTTTGGAGTTCTCTTTAATGTATTTGCCCCGATTTGATCCATGGGAAATTTATCAGCATTATATTTATATTATTTTGTCGTCATTATTTCATTATAAGGTAAAAAAGGCTCTTATCAACCTTGATTTACATTATATCACATTATTTTGAAGTTAAAGTGTTGGGCGGTTTTTGGAGCTTTTGGGCTGGAAATCGTCCATCCAATCTGGCAACACTGGAGCCGTGTCTAAACCGGACGCCGTGCCGCAACACAACAGGTTGAGTCTGTCAGGAAATTTGAACTTCGTGCAGTATAAGGCAGTTTACTGTGAGGGATTTGTAGTGATCGCGGCATCTAGTGTAGAGGCATCATGATTATAATGGGTTCTCGCCGCGCCGCTCGGTTATTTAAGCTACTTTCCCATTTAACTGTATTATTTCTTTGATATTTATTTTAGTGTTTTGCAGGCTGATTGTTCACTGACAGAAGTGCTAAAATAAAAGTACGTTTTTTAATAGATGATTAGCCTCATTTATTTATGTTTGCGTTTCAGAATTATATATATTAAAAATACACAACACCGCACCACCGGCGGTTGTTGGGTTATTACACCGCGGTAGTAAAAATCTGCCACCGTCACAGCCCTAACCACCACATACTTTCCCAACTAGATTTGTGGTAATCGGTAAGGTCATTTACTTACTGTTTCTTTTTTTTCAGACAAGACCAAGTCTTCTGTTCCGTCGACCATTTCTAACAGTACACCTGCACCTACTAGTATCACCGTCACGTCCCCAACTACACCAAGCAACCAGGTGACCCCCCCAACCTCACCTACCAAAAAGGTACATAATCCTCCCCTTGAACGTGCTGTCCAACTTTCCTTCCACCCAGACTTCTCCTTGGCAATATCATTCATTCATTCTAGCATGTATTTGAGCATGAGTCAGTAAGCAAGAAAGGTGCATCTGCAGCTTTTCAGAATGAATGTTATTATCTTAGCTTCAAGGTGACTGTTGGTTTCACAACACAGTGAAGGAGTAACAGATTCACAATGTAACGTGGCTTCACGGTTGCAAAATACTAAAAAGTCAGCTGATCTACGTCATATTCAGGATTGTCCGTGTGCAGTGAATTCTGGGACTGTGCACTGCACTTGAGAGGAGAGAAAATGTCCTCACACCTCTTTACCATGTACCTGCTGCCCTCTGCTGGACAGTAAGGACATTTCATCAATGTCAGGCAACTTTCATCAGGCATCTACACAATTTGTAGAGAAAATGCAGTTGTGCAGAACAAATTTGATTTCACCATAAACCAAATTTATTGTAACTTAATGTAATTAAATTGGGTTATTTTTGAGGTTTTAAATATTTTAGTTTAATATTTTTTGTTAATAATTTGAACTTGGCTTTATTTAATGCTTTTTGGATTAGAAATATAGATTTACTTAATGATCATAAACATTGTAGTTCAACTATTTGCACTAGAGATGCACCGATTGCAATTTTCTTGGCCGATTCCGATTTTTGTTTTTTTCTAAGTGTGACATGGCGATACCGATTTTTACACTTAAACAACTCTCAAAATAAAGTGCTCTGTGACTGGAAAGAGGTAGAAATAACAATTAACTGAAAAGTTGCTGTATATAACAAAACAGATATACATCTGTTTTCTTTCACATCAAATTCTTACATTGTTTCAATTAATTCAGTTAGAATAAATAGAAACTGTAGAGTTGATACCACTCAAATGAATATCTGAAGTGGCATTATATGTATTTACATAGACTGTTTGATGAAATTGAGGAGCCATAATGCATTTACACCACAAAATTTCAAATGCATAAATAATTTTATAAGATTGCTATAAATATTTTTTAAACGCATTAATAAGAAATGTTGGGAAAAATACAATGATACTTTTAAAAATGAAACCAAACCACCAGTAGGTGGTGGCATGACTATTTTAATGAGGGAGTCACTTAAGGTCTTTGAACACTGAGTCCGAAATTTTCGCACGTTAAAAAATAAATGACCTCACGTTGTGTCAGTCACATTTATACACTGCGTCCGAAATTTCGGACCAGGTTCGATTTTCTGCGGTTTTGCATCCGTAGCAAACATTTTGATAGGAAAGGATGACGAATATGAAAAACGCATACACAAATTTCGGACTCAGTGTGCAAGGACCTTTAGTCATTCAACCGATTCGTTTCAAACGGCTGATCCATTCACAAACGAGGCAAGTGACTACTGTCTTCATCAATACATTATCAGTCGCCGTTTACACTGAATGCAATAAAATCAGAAGAACCACTCGTGCGCAAATTTTTGGTGGCCAGGTTTTAGTGCTTCCTTCGTTGTTTTTGTTATTGGCATTTTAATAACGCTTGTCCGGTCGGGCACGTAAAATTTGCCTTGCCTAAGAGAAGCATTAATCGAGCCCTGTGGTTCTCCCACAGTTTGCTTTTCCCTTTTACGTATTACAAATTGCGAACTTTGTGTCTTCTTCACTCACAGTGAAGAACTTCCTTGCCGACTACGTTTACATGCTGATGTAAGCATAGCTGTGACGTCAAAACGGACCGGCTCGGAGTCGGCAGACTGACCGGCCGGTCACCGGTCCGGGCCGATCATGCGGAAAATTGGCTAATTCCGGTCCCTGGCCGGTCGATCGGTGCATCTCTAATTTGCTCTTCAAGGTATATATATAATGTATTCAAAGAATTGAATTTCCAAGGAGATGTCCTTTCTGTAGTTTAGGTCTTCCTGTAGCTCCACTGGTAGAACATGGTTATATCAGTTATGTCATTGCCATTGTCATTATCAATGCCATGTCATAATCGGTTTATGAGTGTTGAGAAGGTATTTTCCATTTTAAAGGGGTGGTTGACTGGTTTTTTTTCTAGGCTTGATTGTGTTTATGTGGTGCAGTCTAACATGTTCGTGCTTCATTTTTAAAAAAATGCATTATTTTTCACATAATTTACCTTTATTCCACACCGCTCTGTCCCTTCTCTTATAAACGCCTCGATTATTTCCTGTTTTTATGAAGCCCCTCCCTCAGAAATATGCGATGGGCTCAGATTGGTTAGCTGGCTCAGTGTGTTGTAATTGGCTAAACGGCCCTCACCTCAGCAGCATGTGCTCCGGTTGAATTGTAAACAGTGGCGTCCTCTATATTGCTTATCAATTTGAGCCTGATTGAGACACAGAGAATATTAGTAAAGACGATTGCGCAGAACCTGTGCAAGCACGGCTCTTAATGGTATGTTTTTTGTTTGTTTTTGTCTCATACTTTTAGATATGCTGTTATTTGTAAATGCTACTACTTCTGTTAGATTTTAATATACAGTTTCATCCTGATTAAAGCTTTAATACAGCACAGCAACCGCACGCGTGTCCATGTATAACGCTTCTCATAGCTATGTGAAAATAAGTGTATTCACTGAGCTGATTCTGATCTGAATGAGAGAGAGAGATGCAGAGCATGTGCAGAGCAGGGGGACACGAGGAACATGATTAAGAACCGCTGTTTTAGAACACTGATTTTAAAACTTGTGAATCCATTAGAATCGTTAGAAGACAGAATCACGATTCATATGAATAGATTTTTACATGCACCCCTAGTTTTCTCTTCCTCTTCTCTAAAGCAGCGCAGCTTGGCCTCGCCCCCTTTGCTGCGTGTTCCCGGGGGCGGGGTTTATCTGGGGTCGTGACGTAACGGACCCGGGAAGTAACTCGTTGTAGTCCCTACGAGCCGTTTTTGTTTTTGCATTAAACTGCCAGAATTTTAAAAGACCTTATCTCTGTTTGCATTGAACTTTGATTGCACGCAACTTTGCAGATATTGTTTATGCTCAAACAGCAACATTACACATTAACTAACGTTAAAAAAGTGAAATCGCAATCAACCACCCCTTTAATATTCAGGAAGTAATTTTTGTAGTAATGTTTTTCTGCCATCACAAGCTGATCTTGATCTGAAGCATTAATTATAATAAATAAAAATGAATAGCGAGCATTGTAATAATTAAAATTTAAATGCTTTAAATAACTCATTTATATATGAAAATCAAATTAAATCTTTTTTTTTTTTTGACAAAAATTAAATAGTGGCTGCAGCTGCTGTGCAACACAAGATATATTTTTGGCCCAGATATATACAGTAATACATTATTTCAAATGTACATTGATGGCTATATGTCAAACGTTGTAGACCGGTAAATCATTCTTTATTTATTAATGTTTGTTTTATTGAGCATTTTGTTTATTGTTCTCAAAGACAAACGGTGCTATAGAAGTCTGCTTTGTAATGGCATCTTAAACTCAAGTAATGGCAGGAGCTCTCAAAGCATTGTGTGCTGTGACTGGGCTTTCATCTATTTGATATTTTTCTTTGCTGACGCTTTCTCTGTCACTCGTGCATCAAGTATCTGTTTCTTTTGCTGCTGCTGCTTTTTGATTTATTTCATTCAGGGGTTCTTTCTTCCTTTTTTTCTTCACAATCATCTGTTTTTCTCTCTCTACTCATCTTTGCTGTTGTCTTGGATGGCTTTAGTCTGATAACATTACTGCCCTTGTGCCTGGGGGGGAGCCAGGCTGTCCTGCGTTGTGGCGTCAAGGCTTGCGCAAAACTGGCATTTCACTTGTGCCCAAAAAAGCGATGGTGAGGCCTCGGTGTGTTCAGCATTGTGATTCCCGCCCCTTCTTACTGCCCGCCCTATATGTTCCCCCACATGACCACGTCCCTAACCAATCAGATAACTGCCTAATCCAAGACCGTTTCCTCTTCCTGTCACTGGCTCGCTGCATGGTGTTGTCGCTGTCAGTCGCGGCTGTGCCTGTGATGATGTGCTGTTTTCTGTTGAAAATCATTTGTGTTATAGTTTTATACCTGAATGTGGTGGACTAAATATGTGACTTCAAAGTTGTGTGTACTTTGATAAAGGTGAATTCATTGACTATTGACTCTAAACCCTAACAGGTCACCAGGATGCTGATGAGTTAGCAAAAACTAACATCTTGATTGAAATTGGGCATGTTTGGTTTTGTCATCTGTGTTGTTATACAGTATACTCATCTTAAGCCTAGTTTTCTTTTAAGTTAACAATTGTAATACAAGTTTGCTTTTCTGAAGCAATGAAAACCACTAAACAGTTCAAAATGGCCCCCACGTGTTTCCCTTGAAGTGTTTTTTTTTTTTTGAGTTTTAGCAACATTTGGCTTGACCATTGATCGATTAAAATAGGTATTTATTTATTCTAAAATTATTTATTTTTAAAGCATTTTATTTGTTAGCTTTATTTACAAGATATGGTCACAGTTTTGTTTGTGAACCATTTCTTACTATTAACGATGACTTTTGCCTCAAACTTTAGTATTATGCATTATTATGTGCTTTATAAGTACTAATAAGTGGCCAATATGCTAGTAATATTCATGCTAATAAGCAACTAATTAATAGTAAGAATTGCTCTCTAAATTGTAACCTAAAATTGGTATAATTTTTAAATGTATTAAAATATTTTTTTTTATTTTATTTGTTTACTTTATTACCCCTATCTAGTATTCCTATCTATTATTATATATATTTTTAATGTTTTGTTTATTTATAAAATATTGTTTATTTTTTATATTTATATTTATAGCAAATTTTCTTTTTATTAATTTTTGTTTTTAAAAGAATATTTACAACATACTATATATTCATTTGTTGGTAGTTTAAAATAGAGTATTGTTTTTTGTTTGTTTTTTTGACCATTACATTTCCTAAAAAAAACAGGCTACTGTATTTTGTGATTAGTTTTAACCATTTCAGAGCATTTACATAAATATTGAGAATTTATTTTTAAATTCTGAAAATATCAAAAGGTTGCCCAGCCCTACAGACCAGTGCTCCTATATTTATGCCCTGCTTTGAACCTGTCAGGCTGATCCGAATTCCCTGTTCTCTCACCCGCACACATGAACAACCCTAAATGTTGATTTACAATGTGTGCTCTCTGTGGTCTAGTAAATGCCATCACTGCACAAGTGTGTGCTCTAGATATTCCTGTGATCAAAATATTATACAGTTGGAAGATGGGCTTCTCAGATGTTGACATTCCCTATTGCATAGAACAGTCTTGATTTACTTCCAAAATGAACTAACTTTTGTTTTCCACCCCCATCCCTTTCTCTTTATCTGTTGTTTGTCCTCCTCAGGTGAGCACACCTGCAGGGAAGGTGTCTCCTAAAGAGGAGGAAAGGAAGGATGAGTCTCCTTCATCATGGCGACTGGGCCTGCGGAAAACCGGCAGTTACGGAGCACTGGCAGAAATCAGCACAACTAAAGAGGCACAGAAAGAGAAGGACACAGCCGGGGTGATGCGCTCGGCCTCTTCTCCTCGCCTCTCATCCTCACTGGACAATAAGGACAAGGAAAAGGTCTAGTAGAATGTAGTTGTTTAATGTGGGGTGAAATATTCCTGTAAACCTTTTAATTGGAAGGAGGAGTTTGAATTCAATTCTTGAGTTAATTTTACACTCTTGTTTCCAAATTGAGCCACAACAACATGTCCTCTTCACAGGAGAAGGAGAAGACACGGCTGGCGTATGTTGCACCAACCATCCCGAGGAGACACGTTAGCACATCAGACATCGACGAGAAGGAAAACAGGTAAAGAACAGACACATGCTTATTTGTGAGAGCATCTCCTTGTTGTGTGTTGCTGTATGAAAATCACAAGCTGAAGTGTAGCATGTTTTTGTGGCTTATGCACCACATTCATGTTGTACGTGAGAAGAATATTATTAAAGATGGTTAGGTAGTGTCCCGTATACTCTCAAATGTCTTTTATTAGTATTTCTCCAACTGCTATGAAGGATATTTCAGTAGAAGCGAGTTAGTTTAGTAGTGTAAAAGGTCGTTCTCTGGAATCGGAGGTACTATTTGTAGCATGTGGTTCTCAGGGATTCAGCTGCTAGTCTGGTACGTAGCGGCTCGTACACCAGGAGACGCTGGGATGAAGACCTGAAGAACAGCGATGGAACCGCCTCACAAAACAGATCCTCCAGCTATCAGCGCAGGTTAGCTTTTAATCTAGTAACAAAATTGAACTTACTGGTTAGGACTTTCAAAGAGATGGGCGAAAGCCGGTCACCGTTTCCTGCTGCTCTCTGAGATGCTTCTAGCACTTTTATCTTGCTGTCAACCGTTTATAGCTGCTTCTGTCGGCTTGAGTTTGCATGAGATGCTTTGATTGTAATTCTAACCGTTTTAATATTACCATCCCATAACCATTGTAATGATTTTAGGTTAGATACATAACTGACTAACAGCTAACTTGAGTAGAACAGTAGAAGCGTGTTAATCTCAGCTCCATGTCATTGTACAGTCTTATGAGCATGCTAGTCATCTTCCAAATGCATGTGCCTGTCTAAACCAGAGGTTTTGAAACGTTTTAATGCCAAGATCCCACAAACATGATGATTCCCTTTCAAGGAATTTAAATGTGTATATATATAAATATATATATGGAGGCAGCTGTATTTTCATGCATGCATGCATTTATATTGTGTATATTCAGTTGTGATATAGATAACATGTTATATCTTAATTTACACTATCGTTTGGGGTCAGTAAGAGATATATAATTTTTTTAATTTAATATTTATTCAGGAATGCATAAAATGGATTAAAAATGCAGTAAAGACATTTACATTCTTACAAAAGATTTATATTTCAAATAAATGCTGTTCTTTTGAATGTTCTATTCATCAAAGAACCCTGAAAAAAATATAGAAACAGAATTGTTTTCAGTGCTGATAATAATAAGAAATGTTTCTTGAGCACCAAATCAGCATATTATTTCTGAATCAGACACTGAAGACTGGAGTAATGATGCTGAAAATTCAGCTTTGCGTCATATGAATACAATGCATATATATATATATATATATATATATATATATATATATATATATATATATATATATATATATATATATATATATATATATATATAAATAATAGGAATCAGTTATTTTAAAATGTACTAATATTTCATAATGTTACTGTTTGATTTGTATTTTTGCTCAAATACATGTAGCCTTGGTGAGCATAAGAGACTTCTTTCAAAAACATTAAAAAATCTGACCGACCCCAAACTTTTGAATGATAGTAAGTTTAAATCGTATTATTACATCAAAACTATATGCAGATTTGTTTATTTATTACAGTTTCACTCTCGAGCTGTCAGAAGAACAAAAAATAATCGTGAATAATGAATATCATGAGCTTCGATCTGTCTTTAGAAAGCAAATTGTTACAGTACTTTAAATGTTTTAAATTATTAAATATGCTTATATTAAATATATTTAATTAATATTTAGACTTCACATGCTAATTTTGATAGACATTTAGTAAAATTTCCTCATTTTCCTTAATTTGAAAACCCTGGTCTGAAAGATGAAAGCACCCCATACCATCCAAAATGACCCGAGCGCTCCTGTGTCATTGTGTAGCGATGGATTTTTTGACTGCACTTGTGCCCGCCTGGTTTGGTTTCGTACTCTGATAACACAAAAAGCATGCTGGAGTGTTGCATGTTTATTTTATAAAGCATGCTTATGGTTTCAAGATAATAAGTAGGTTTCTATTCTTATGTCTAGTGAAGTTATTGATGTTTATTTGAGGGATTTATATCCCAAAATTTGACTTTATAAGAAACCGAGCACCCCACAAGCCAGTCAGTGCTTCAGACATATATGTAACGTTTTGTCTATGTGTGTTCATGTTTGTCCGCCCCCTGCTAACTCACCTGTTTCACCCCGCCACACCCACACGGCAGTACGTCTCACACGCTAGCGTTAGGCCGCACGTCTAGCTCTCGCGACCTGCCCGCCAAATCCTCCTCTGCCTCCAGCCTGGAACCTAACAACTCTAAAGCCTGGCAGCAGCCTTCCTCCTACTACCAGTCTGACAGCATTCACCGCAGGTACCTGCCCGAGCACCACCCAGCAAACAAACACACACACACACACTCCATGTCCTCCATGTGTCTTTGTGTTCCCCACACGTAGCTTCTTGCCATTCTTGCTGCCTGGGGATTTATTTATGGGGTGTATGGTTTACAATACATTAGAGTGGACTGAATATAGTGCTGGGTGATATATTGAAATTTCACAATGTTTTTTGTCAAAGTTAACGATGTAAGCAGTACCTGTGAAATCTCACAACTGACAATTTAATATAAATTTTGATAGCACAGCAAAATTTACCTTCAGTGAAAGATATAGAGCATACAGGGTATTGTTTTAATTAAATTATTTCTCAGATGAATAAACATTAAATTAAAATCAAAAATGCAAATAAAGTAAACAGTGCTTAAAATTAAATATAGAACATTGTCAGAAGTGAAAAAAAAAAAAAGATTTCTTTATATTGCCCAGCAGTCCTCATTTTTATTTGTTTATTTTATATTTATTTTTTTATGTATGTGTATTTATTTTATTTTATTTTTCATTTGTGCATTATGGACCTGGCTCAGGTTTGTTTCTTTTTATAGTTTTGTTTTGCTTTGCTTTTTTTGCTTTTGCTTTGCTTTTTTTGCTTTGCTTTGCTTTGCTTTGCTTTGCTTTGCTTTGCTTTTTGTTTTTTGTTTTGCTTTTTTGCTTTGCTTTGCTTTGCTTTTGCT